>CAVMJV010000038.1:1200000-1800000 GCA_963681835.1 Meloidogyne enterolobii | reverse complement strand
CCCCTATCGGGAAGGGTGGCTCCCATTGGGTCTGATTATAACTTTGCTTATGAGAGGCCGAATCGATCCAACTCTTTTTTAGTATGTTAGGGCACATAGTTGGCTAAAATTTTCTTGGGGCACACTTGAGTCTCGGATTTGGTTTTGGGGGTGATATGGTTCAAAAGGTCCGGGTCGAAAAGTCGACTTTTTTTAGAGGTTCGTTTCACCCGTTTTCGATAGCCTATGTTATAGAGCGTCTCCTGGGGCTCCAAAAAATATATACTTTGTTGGGGGTCCACTTGAGTCTCAGAAAGTTATAGCCCAAAAAGTGACATTTTGGGGGTCAAAAATTGACATTCTTTGGGCTATAACTTTTTTCAGAATTTTTTTTAAAAATAAACGGACTTCGCCATCGGATTCAGCACCTTTTAGAGTACCACATAGCATATTTACCTCGAGGTCGAATTTTTCGACCTCGGTTCGACTTTTTGGTGCCACACCCGGTGGGGTACCTTTTGAAAAGTCAGAATGAAAATATTGTCCGGTCATGTTGTACAGCATCTAAAACTGCACTGAAATGTAAAATTTGGGTGGGGTCCACTTGAGTCTCAAAAAGTTATGCCTAATGTGCGCAAATGTCGCAAAACTTTTTGAGACTCTAACGTCTCGGGGAATTTGTGAAAAATTTTTCTGGCAAGAGATTCGGAATCAGCGCATCTAAATGCACCATATAGGTCGATTTTTGAGAAAAATTTCGAAAATTTTTTTCCCGACTCCATTCCTAAAGGGGTACCCCTTTTGGGCGATTTTCGCGATTTTTGAAATCGACCTAACTTTTTGTCGGATTTTCTGATTTAGATGCGGTTTCTTTCTGAAAATAGAACTAAAAATTAGGTAATTTATCACCGAAGAAAATTTCCAAAAATGTCGAAATTGAACCCGTAGGGGTCGAATTTCGAAAAACCCAAAAATTTTCGGTTTTTCGAAAAAATTTTCGTATTTTCGTCGCAGGTTCGGGCCGAAAGTATTTTTATTGGATAGAGCTTATTTGTCTCCATAGAATAAGCTTTTAAAATTTTCCAAAAAGGTCAACTTTGGAAAAATTATGAATTTTTGAAAATTTGGTCGATTTTTTCGGCCAAAAGTTTCGACTACAAAATATTTTTTTCCAAAATTGATATAAATAGGCCAAATGTTATATCAATCGAAAGCTCTCGTCGAGCTGAGTATAAAAATATTTTTGCAAAATTTTCTGACCATTTTGTACAAAGTTACAAAAGTTCGAAATTTTGGGTGTGGGTGGTTTGGGGTCCGAATGCCCCCAAACGGCAGGCCGTAGGCCTGCCGAGCGAGGGCCGAAGGCCCGAGTTTCAAACCATCTAAAAGGCAGAGTAAAGTTACACCGAGGCCGAAGGCCGAGGGGTTGGCGAGGGCCGAAGGCCCGAGCTTTCAACCCATCTAAAAGGCAGAGCAATGGTCCATCGAGGCCGAGGAGTTGGCGAGGGCCGAAGGCCCGAGCTTTCAATTCATCTAAAAGGCAGAGCAAGAGTCAAAGGCATGGCAAACTTTACCTGCGAGGGCCGAAGGCCCGAGTTTTCAATTCATCTAAAAGGCAGAGCAAAAGTCAAAGGCATGGCAAACTTTACCTGCGCGGGCCGAAGGCCCGAGCTTTCAACCCATCTAAAAGGCAGAGCAATGGTCCAACGAGGCCGAAGGCCGAGGAGTTGGCGAGGGCCGAAGGCCCGAGCTTTCAACCCATCTAAAAGGCAGAGCAACGAATTAAAAAGCAGGGCTAAACTTTACCTGCGAGGGCCGAAGGCCCGAGTTTTCAACCCATCTAAATGACAGAGCAACGAATTAAAAAGCAGGGCTAAACTTTGCCAGCGAGGGCCGAAGGCCCGAGCTTTCAACCCATCTAAAAGGCAGAGCAACGAATTAAAAAGCAGGGCTAAACTTTACCTGCGAGGGCCGAAGGCCCGAGTTTTCAACCCATCTAAATGACAGAGCAACGAATTAAAAAGCAGGGCTAAACTTTGCCAGCGAGGGCCGAAGGCCCGAGCTTTCAACCCATCTAAAAGGCAGAGCAACGAATTAAAAAGCAGGGCTAAACTTTGCCGGCGAGGGCCGAAGGCCCGAGCTTTCAACCCATCTAAATGGCAGAGCAACGAATTAAAAAGCAGGGCTAAACTTTGCCAGCGAGGGCCGAAGGCCCGAGCTTTCAACCCATCTAAATGGCAGAGCAACGAATTAAAAAGCAGGGCTAAACTTTGCCGGCGAGGGCCGAAGGCCCGAGCTTTCAACCCATCTAAATGGCAGAGCAACGAATTAAAAAGCAGGGCTAAACTTTGCCAGCGAGGGCCGAAGGCCCGAGCTTTCAACCCATCTAAATGGCAGAGCAACGAATTAAAAAGCAGGGCTAAACTTTGCCGGCGAGGGCCGAAGGCCCGAGCTTTCAACCCATCTAAATGGCAGAGCAACGAATTAAAAAGCAGGGCTAAACTTTGCCGGCGAGGGCCGAAGGCCCGAGCTTTCAACCCATCTAAATGGCAGAGCAACGAATTAAAAAGCAGGGCTAAACTTTGCCGGCGAGGGCCGAAGGCCCGAGCTTTCAACCCATCTAAATGGCAGAGCAACGAATTCAAAAGCAGGGCTAAACTTTGCCAGCGAGGGCCGAAGGCCCGAGCTTTCAACCCATCTAAAAGGCAGAGCAACGAATTAAAAGGCTGGGCAAACTTTACAGGCGAGGGCCGAAGGCCCGAAGCAATGAAAAGGCAGGCTAAACTTTGCCGGCGAGGGCCGAAGGCCCGAAGCAATGAAAAGGCAGGCCGAAACTTTACCGGCGAGGGCCGAAGGCCCGAGCTTTCAACCCATCTAAATGGCAGAGCAACGAATTAAAAAGCAGGGCTAAACTTTGCCGGCGAGGGCCGAAGGCCCGAGCTTTCAACCCATCTAAATGGCAGAGCAACGAATTAAAAAGCAGGGCTAAACCGGCGAGGGCCGAAGGCCCGAAGCAATGAAAAGGCAGGCTAAACTTTGCCGGCGAGGGCCGAAGGCCCGAGCTTTCAACCCATCTAAATGGCAGAGCAACGAATTAAAAAGCAGGGCTAAACTTTGCCGGCGAGGGCCGAAGGCCCGAGCTTTCAACCCATCTAAATGGCAGAGCAACGAATTAAAAAGCAGGGCTAAACTTTGCCAGCGAGGGCCGAAGGCCCGAGCTTTCAACCCATCTAAATGGCAGAGCAACGAATTAAAAAGCAGGGCTAAACTTTGCCGGCGAGGGCCGAAGGCCCGAGCTTTCAACCCATCTAAATGGCAGAGCAACGAATTAAAAAGCAGGGCTAAACTTTGCCGGCGAGGGCCGAAGGCCCGAGCTAAGGCCCGAGCTTAAGATCCATCCCAAAACGAATCGCGAGGGCCGAAGGCCCGAGCTTGCGATCCATCCCAAAATGGGTCGCGAGGGCCGAAGGCCCGAGCTTAAGATCCGTCCCAAAATGGGTCGCGAGGGCCTAAGGCCCGAGCTTAAGATCCATCCCAAAATGGATCGCGAGGGCCGAAGGCCCGAGCTTAAGATCCATCCCAAAATGGGTCGCGAGGGCCGAAGGCCCGAGCTTAAGATCCATCCCAAAATGGGTCGCGAGGGCCGCAGGCCCGAGCTTAAGATCCATCCCAAAATGGATCGCGAGGGCCGAAGGCCCGAGCTTAAGATCCATCCCAAATTGGGTCGCGAGGGCCGAAGGCCCGAGCTTAAGATCCATCCCAAAATGGGTCGCGAGGGCCGAAGGCCCGAGCTTAAGATTTATCACAAAATGGGTCGCGAGGGCCGAAGGCCCGAGCTTAAGATCCATCTTAAGAATCATCACAAAATGGGTCGCGAGGGCCGAAGGCCCGAAGCAATGAAAAGGCAGGGCTAAACTTTGCCGGCGAGGGCCGAAGGCCCGAAGCAATGAAAAGGCAGGGCTAAACCTTGCCGGCGAGGGCCGAAGGCCCGAAGCAATGAAAAGGCAGGGCTAATCTTCTTCTAAAGGTGCAGATAATATATTTTTTATTTCATTTAAATAATTATTTTTTAAATTTTCTTTAACTTCTTTTAATTCTTTATCTAATTTTCACTATTTATTTCCAACATATTTAACTCTTTATTCCCACAATAAAAATATTTATTTATTTCCAAAATTCAAAAGCGACTGAAAAATAATCAAAATTTGACGGTTTAAAAAGAGTGAAATTTGCGTGGGAAATATATATTAATCATAAAAAATATATTTTATTTATTTTATTCTCCGCCCAAAAAATTCTTTTCAATTTCTTTCCAAAATTTCATTCTGTTGGAAACACTCCCGGCCACCAATTAGTGTCGTCTCGGAGCATCCAATGCCAAAAGAATGAATTGTTTCATTTGCCACGCTTCAGACCACTTTGCCAAATATTGTCCCGTTAAACAACCCTGCAGTAGCAACACATTAATGCAGCGGACGACCAGCACAACCACCAACACATACACCCAAGACACACAAACAGCAATGCGCAGCGTCGCATCACAATTGACAAGAATGAGCCAACAGTGGACACATATCCCCACGATCTCAGCATTTTTACTACAAATGGCACAATTCATTCTTTTGGCATTGGATGCTCCGAGACGACACTAATTGGTGGCCGGGAGTGTTTCCAACAGAATGAAATTTTGGAAAGAAATTGAAAAGAATTTTTTGGGCGGAGAATAAAATAAATAAAATATATTTTTTATGATTAATATATATTTCCCACGCAAATTTCACTCTTTTTAAACCGTCAAATTTTGATTATTTTTCAGTCGCTTTTGAATTTTGGAAATAAATAAATATTTTTATTTTGGGAATAAAGAGTTAAATATTTTATTAAAGTAAGGGGCTTTAGAGATTTTTTACCCTATAAGGAAGGAAGAATAATTAAAAATATATAAAATTATTTTTCATATCACCAATTAGGTAAATTATCTTTTTTGATATATTTAATTCCAATAATAAAATCTTCTTCTAAAGGTGCAGATAATATATTTTTTATAATCTAAATTTCATTATAATCTAAATTTCAACTTTAAGTATTTATAATCTAAATTTCAACTTTAAGTATGAACAATTTCTACTAATTAATTGCTCTTATTTACCTTCTTCTCTGCATGGATATAAATTTTGTGAATTTGTTGAAACACAATTGCGTACAGAATTAATGGAAAATATTGAAAAAGTAGATGAAATAGACTACTGTCATGTTAAACCTTTAAAATTATTAAATTATAAAGAATGCCCGAAAGAGATGGGAAAAAATTAAAAGTATTTTTGGAATTTAAATTAAATAAATATTTATTTTTTAGGGTTGGATATGTACAAGTTGGTTAATTGGAATTAAATTAAAAAATATGTTGGAAATAAATAGTGAAAAATTAGATAAAGAATTAAAAGAAGTTAAAGAAAATTTAAAAAATAATTATTTAAATGAAATAAAAAATATATTATCTGCACCTTTAGAAGAAGATTTTATTATTGGAATTAAATATATCAAAAAAGATAATTTACCTAATTGGTGATATGAAAAATAATTTTATATATTTTTAATTATTCTTCCTTCCTTATAGGGTAAAAAATCTCTAAAGCCCCTTACTTTAATAAAATATTTAACTCTTTATTCCCACAATAAAAATATTTATTTATTTCCAAAATTCAAAAGCGACTGAAAAATAATCAAAATTTGACGGTTTAAAAAGAGTGAAATTTGCGTGGGAAATATATATTAATCATAAAAAATATATTTTATTTATTTTATTCTCCGCCCAAAAAATTCTTTTCAATTTCTTTCCAAAATTTCATTCTGTTGGAAACACTCCCGGCCACCAATTAGTGTCGTCTCGGAGCATCCAATGCCAAAAGAATGAATTGTGCCATTTGTAGTAAAAATGCTGAGATCGTGGGGATATGTGTCCACTGTTGGCTCATTCTTGTCAATTGTGATGCGACGCTGCGCATTGCTGTTTGTGTGTCTTGGGTGTATGTGTTGGTGGTTGTGCTGGTCGTCCGCTGCATTAATGTGTTGCTACTGCAGGGTTGTTTAACGGGACAATATTTGGCAAAGTGGTCTGAAGCGTGGCAAATGAAACAATTCATTCTTTTGGCATTGGATGCTCCGAGACGACACTAATTGGTGGCCGGGAGTGTTTCCAACAGAATGAAATTTTGGAAAGAAATTGAAAAGAATTTTTTGGGCGGAGAATAAAATAAATAAAATATATTTTTTATGATTAATATATATTTCCCACGCAAATTTCACTCTTTTTAAACCGTCAAATTTTGATTATTTTTCAGTCGCTTTTGAATTTTGGAAATAAATAAATATTTTTATTGTGGGAATAAAGAGTTAAATATGTTGGAAATAAATAGTGAAAAATTAGATAAAGAATTAAAAGAAGTTAAAGAAAATTTAAAAAATAATTATTTAAATGAAATAAAAAATATATTATCTGCACCTTTAGAAGAAGATTTTATTATTGGAATTAAATATATCAAAAAAGATAATTTACCTAATTGGTGAAAAATAAAATTAAGAAATAAATTTTATATTTATTTTAAAGATATTATTTTAAAGAATTTTATTTTTATTCGCTAAATTGTAGTATTAAAATTTAAATATTTGTTTTATTTAAAATTAAAAATAAATAGTTAATAGATAAATATATTACAAATTTTTTTAAATTTTTATAATTATCTAAATTCGTTAAAATATAAATAACATCAGAGCCAAATTGTCATTCATAACTTATCCAATAGGCCATAAATATAAAAGTTGACAGCCCAGTTTAGGTTAAAAAAAGCCAAAATAGGTTTAAATAGATGATAAAACTCTTTGTATAGAAGGATTTTTAAAAAATAACAACAAATTTAAACTCAATTTATCATGACTATTTCGCTAAAAACGGTTATAAACTAAAAATGCGATTCCTAATGATAACATAAGAACTCAAAAAACCATCATATCTTTCTAGCCAAAACTATATTTAAATTAAATCCTTCCACCTAATCCCTTTCATTTTATTGTCATTTATCTGAATTAATAATTCATTATTATCAATTGTCTTCTTTATTAGCAAGGTATATGTAGGGCAAACAATTACACGATTGACTGAATTGAGAAAAAATTTAAATTATAAAAAAGTTGAAATGGAAAGAAAATATATTCAAAATATTCAAAAGAGTGGGACAGAAGAAAAATTACTTTAGATTGTATTTTAAAAATAATGATTGATAAAATTTAAAAATAATTTTTAAAATTAAATTTAAAATAAAATTTAAAAATAAATAATTTAAAAATAATTAACTTTAAAATATTCTGATTAATTATTATAATCATCTATTTCTTTATTATATATAATTTTAATTCCTCCATCAATAAAATCCTCATTCAACGCAAATATATTTTTAAGACTATATGAGACATCCAAGGAGACTTTAATTATTGCATTAAGTTCTGAAATATTGGATCTAAAATTAAAGGATTAAATTTGATAAATTACTATATAATCAGTTGGCTTATGATTATATAAAAGCTCCGTCGATGCCAGACTTGCTGGATCATAATAGTCCGACTATTCCCCAATCTCCTTCGTTTAATCCGTTCCAACTTTACATTACATACAATTTACTTTCTATTATTTTGGATAATTACTACAGTTAAAAACGTTTTTAATTGAATCGTGTTTGAATTTGTTTAATTCTGTTTAGAGGTCAAAACTTCCTGGCCTATTTCTTTTAGTGCTTAATGAACTTAAGTCTATTTTGCGATTCTTAATGGCCTTGGCACATTTATTTTTAGGATATTTCGCTTTTTAGGATTTGACGTAAATACAAACTTTTGTAATATTGAAAGCAAAATTGATGTTGATTCAATAATTTCAATTCCAAATTCTTTTGTTAACGCTTTTTTCTCATTTAAATTTAAACTCAATAAAGCATTTACAACGAAAGTTGTTAATGCCCAATAAGAAATTTGTGAAATAATTAAAGAAGAATCCTCTAAATCTTTAATAGAATCTTCAATTAAATTAAATATTTCTTTCAAATCAGAAGCTATTGATTGTTCTTTCTTTGAAAGCATCATACGGAATACATTAATAAATTCTTCTTTATATCTTTTCTGCATTGCTTTATTAATAATATAATCAAAAGATGCCTCTTGAAAATTCACAAAATTTTTGTGAACAAAGCAAACAAGCAGTAGTATTAAAGTATGAATCTGTTTGTAGGTATATTCTGAAAGATTTTTTTGTTATTTAACTTTTTATTAGTATTTTTTAGGAGACAGTAGACTAATTTGGCTTGATATTAATAGGATGTAAAAAATCCCAAAATATTCAAATATCTGAAATGACCCGACCTGAATTTTTCTCAACCTATCTCATCCCTAGTAGTATATGTCTTTAATTTATTAAAATATAGAAAGGAAGGATATTATATTAGATTAGAAATTATTAACAAACTTTGAGGATTTGGAGGAATAATTCGGAAATTATTGTCTGATTTGGATGCTGAGGTCACTTAAGAGAATTTTTTAAATAAATTAAAATTTTATTAAAAAATAATTTATTAATTTAAAATATGTTTATTTAAAATTTATATCTTGTTATATTCTCGACCTAATTTTCCTTTTCCATCATTTAAACTTGATTTTTTAAATAAATTAAACTTTTCATTATTTAAATTTTTAAATTGAATATGTGGACATTTAAATAATTTTATAGAAAGATTGTGATGTTTTGAATTTCCAACTTGACTATTAAATGTTATTAATTGAATACCAGGAAGTGTTACTGAACTGGTTTCAGTTCACTAAATTCGGTTCGAGCCTTGGAAACAACTATAGTTTAGTTCACAAATAAAATATTTATTTAGATCGATTAAAATTTATAATTAGTCTATATTGAATTCAAAATAAGTTATTAAGTTAAATAGCGGTGGAGTATATATATGATTCTTAAACAAACATGAGGATGGCTAGGTCAAAATTAATTATATATAAAAGTGGAAAACAAAATATATGATAAGGGGTTTTTGGGCAAATATTTAGTCGGGAAAATCCTAAATGCTTTTATGACATGGAAGGTCAAGAGTTTATCAGAGTTTATCATTTAAGTATTTACTTTTATATTTCTTGGGAAAGGGCCATTTTTATTTGTTTGTTTGGGAGATGCAGCATCCCTTCCCTCTTTAAAATCTATCAGTGATGATGACCGCCGCGAGGACGAAAACGTTTGCCTGAATTATTTCCGCGGTGGTTGTGTTGGTGGCAGTGACAGTGACCGGACTGACGTTTCTCCTGTCGTGCTGCATAGAAGTAACGGGCTCGCTCGCGATTATGACCGCGGTTATAATAATTAAATTTACGAGTACCACGTTGGCCACCATTCTCATTTCGACCATTTTGATTTTCGTTTTGGTCAATCTGAGGGTTTGGGGATAATTCATTGTTATTATTATTTTCTCCCATATTTACCTGGTTTTCAGGTTCTGGGGTGCCTCCCAGAGTTAACTCCTCCAAACTTTTGTTAGTAACAATTTCGTCCAGTTTCTCAGCAATTTTTATTATGCTGCCGGCCTGGTCGTTAATATTAATTTCCATGTCTTTTAAATTTTCCTTTACAATTTTTTCAATGGTGGCTAAACTATAGTTGTTTCCAAGGCTCGAACCGAATTTAGTGAACTGAAACCAGTTCAGTAACACTTCCTGGTATTCAATTAATAACATTTAATAGTCAAGTTGGAAATTCAAAACATCACAATCTTTCTATAAAATTATTTAAATGTCCACATATTCAATTTAAAAATTTAAATAATGAAAAGTTTAATTTATTTAAAAAATCAAGTTTAAATGATGGAAAAGGAAAATTAGGTCGAGAATATAACAAGATATAAATTTTAAATAAACATATTTTAAATTAATAAATTATTTTTTAATAAAATTTTAATTTATTTAAAAAATTCTCTTAAGTGACCTCAGCATCCAAATCAGACAATAATTTCCGAATTATTCCTCCAAATCCTCAAAGTTTGTTAATAATTTCTAATCTAATATAATATCCTTCCTTTCTATATTTTAATAAATTAAAGACATATACTACTAGGGATGAGATAGGTTGAGAAAAATTCAGGTCGGGTCATTTCAGATATTTGAATATTTTGGGATTTTTTACATCCTATTAATATCAAGCCAAATTAGTCTACTGTCTCCTAAAAAATACTAATAAAAAGTTAAATAACAAAAAAATCTTTCAGAATATACCTACAAACAGATTCATACTTTAATACTACTGCTTGTTTGCTTTGTTCACAAAAATTTTGTGAATTTTCAAGAGGCATCTTTTGATTATATTATTAATAAAGCAATGCAGAAAAGATATAAAGAAGAATTTATTAATGTATTCCGTATGATGCTTTCAAAGAAAGAACAATCAATAGCTTCTGATTTGAAAGAAATATTTAATTTAATTGAAGATTCTATTAAAGATTTAGAGGATTCTTCTTTAATTATTTCACAAATTTCTTATTGGGCATTAACAACTTTCGTTGTAAATGCTTTATTGAGTTTAAATTTAAATGAGAAAAAAGCGTTAACAAAAGAATTTGGAATTGAAATTATTGAATCAACATCAATTTTGCTTTCAATATTACAAAAGTTTGTATTTACGTCAAATCCTAAAAAGCGAAATATCCTAAAAATAAATGTGCCAAGGCCATTAAGAATCGCAAAATAGACTTAAGTTCATTAAGCACTAAAAGAAATAGGCCAGGAAGTTTTGACCTCTAAACAGAATTAAACAAATTCAAACACGATTCAATTAAAAACGTTTTTAACTGTAGTAATTATCCAAAATAATAGAAAGTAAATTGTATGTAATGTAAAGTTGGAACGGATTAAACGAAGGAGATTGGGGAATAGTCGGACTATTATGATCCAGCAAGTCTGGCATCGACGGAGCTTTTATATAATCATAAGCCAACTGATTATATAGTAATTTATCAAATTTAATCCTTTAATTTTAGATCCAATATTTCAGAACTTAATGCAATAATTAAAGTCTCCTTGGATGTCTCATATAGTCTTAAAAATATATTTGCGTTGAATGAGGATTTTATTGATGGAGGAATTAAAATTATATATAATAAAGAAATAGATGATTATAATAATTAATCAGAATATTTTAAAGTTAATTATTTTTAAATTATTTATTTTTAAATTTTATTTTAAATTTAATTTTAAAAATTATTTTTAAATTTTATCAATCATTATTTTTAAAATACAATCTAAAGTAATTTTTCTTCTGTCCCACTCTTTTGAATATTTTGAATATATTTTCTTTCCATTTCAACTTTTTTATAATTTAAATTTTTTCTCAATTCAGTCAATCGTGTAATTGTTTGCCCTACATATACCTTGCTAATAAAGAAGACAATTGATAATAATGAATTATTAATTCAGATAAATGACAATAAAATGAAAGGGATTAGGTGGAAGGATTTAATTTAAATATAGTTTTGGCTAGAAAGATATGATGGTTTTTTGAGTTCTTATGTTATCATTAGGAATCGCATTTTTAGTTTATAACCGTTTTTAGCGAAATAGTCATGATAAATTGAGTTTAAATTTGTTGTTATTTTTTAAAAATCCTTCTATACAAAGAGTTTTATCATCTATTTAAACCTATTTTGGCTTTTTTTAACCTAAACTGGGCTGTCAACTTTTATATTTATGGCCTATTGGATAAGTTATGAATGACAATTTGGCTCTGATGTTATTTATATTTTAACGAATTTAGATAATTATAAAAATTTAAAAAAATTTGTAATATATTTATCTATTAACTATTTATTTTTAATTTTAAATAAAACAAATATTTAAATTTTAATACTACAATTTAGCGAATAAAAATAAAATTCTTTAAAATAATATCTTTAAAATAAATATAAAATTTATTTCTTAATTTTATTTTTCACCAATTAGGTAAATTATCTTTTTTGATATATTTAATTCCAATAATAAAATCTTCTTCTAAAGGTGCAGATAATATATTTTTTATTTCATTTAAATAATTATTTTTTAAATTTTCTTTAACTTCTTTTAATTCTTTATCTAATTTTTCACTATTTATTTCCAACATATTTAACTCTTTATTCCCACAATAAAAATATTTATTTATTTCCAAAATTCAAAAGCGACTGAAAAATAATCAAAATTTGACGGTTTAAAAAGAGTGAAATTTGCGTGGGAAATATATATTAATCATAAAAAATATATTTTATTTATTTTATTCTCCGCCCAAAAAATTCTTTTCAATTTCTTTCCAAAATTTCATTCTGTTGGAAACACTCCCGGCCACCAATTAGTGTCGTCTCGGAGCATCCAATGCCAAAAGAATGAATTGTTTCATTTGCCACGCTTCAGACCACTTTGCCAAATATTGTCCCGTTAAACAACCCTGCAGTAGCAACACATTAATGCAGCGGACGACCAGCACAACCACCAACACATACACCCAAGACACACAAACAGCAATGCGCAGCGTCGCATCACAATTGACAAGAATGAGCCAACAGTGGACACATATCCCCACGATCTCAGCATTTTTACTACAAATGGCACAATTCATTCTTTTGGCATTGGATGCTCCGAGACGACACTAATTGGTGGCCGGGAGTGTTTCCAACAGAATGAAATTTTGGAAAGAAATTGAAAAGAATTTTTTGGGCGGAGAATAAAATAAATAAAATATATTTTTTATGATTAATATATATTTCCCACGCAAATTTCACTCTTTTTAAACCGTCAAATTTTGATTATTTTTCAGTCGCTTTTGAATTTTGGAAATAAATAAATATTTTTATTGTGGGAATAAAGAGTTAAATATTTTATTAAAGTAAGGGGCTTTAGAGATTTTTTACCCTATAAGGAAGGGGCCCTATATATATATTATATTTTTTATATATATTATATATTTTTTTATATATATTATTTTTACCCTATATATATATTTTTTCAATGGTGGCTAAACTATAGTTGTTTCCAAGGCTCGAACCGAATTTAGTGAACTGAAACCAGTTCAGTAACACTTCCTGGTATTCAATTAATAACATTTAATAGTCAAGTTGGAAATTCAAAACATCACAATCTTTCTATAAAATTATTTAAATGTCCACATATTCAATTTAAAAATTTAAATAATGAAAAGTTTAATTTATTTAAAAAATCAAGTTTAAATGATGGAAAAGGAAAATTAGGTCGAGAATATAACAAGATATAAATTTTAAATAAACATATTTTAAATTAATAAATTATTTTTTAATAAAATTTTAATTTATTTAAAAAATTCTCTTAAGTGACCTCAGCATCCAAATCAGACAATAATTTCCGAATTATTCCTCCAAATCCTCAAAGTTTGTTAATAATTTCTAATCTAATATAATATCCTTCCTTTCTATATTTTAATAAATTAAAGACATATACTACTAGGGATGAGATAGGTTGAGAAAAATTCAGGTCGGGTCATTTCAGATATTTGAATATTTTGGGATTTTTTACATCCTATTAATATCAAGCCAAATTAGTCTACTGTCTCCTAAAAAATACTAATAAAAAGTTAAATAACAAAAAAATCTTTCAGAATATACCTACAAACAGATTCATACTTTAATACTACTGCTTGTTTGCTTTGTTCACAAAAATTTTGTGAATTTTCAAGAGGCATCTTTTGATTATATTATTAATAAAGCAATGCAGAAAAGATATAAAGAAGAATTTATTAATGTATTCCGTATGATGCTTTCAAAGAAAGAACAATCAATAGCTTCTGATTTGAAAGAAATATTTAATTTAATTGAAGATTCTATTAAAGATTTAGAGGATTCTTCTTTAATTATTTCACAAATTTCTTATTGGGCATTAACAACTTTCGTTGTAAATGCTTTATTGAGTTTAAATTTAAATGAGAAAAAAGCGTTAACAAAAGAATTTGGAATTGAAATTATTGAATCAACATCAATTTTGCTTTCAATATTACAAAAGTTTGTATTTACGTCAAATCCTAAAAAGCGAAATATCCTAAAAATAAATGTGCCAAGGCCATTAAGAATCGCAAAATAGACTTAAGTTCATTAAGCACTAAAAGAAATAGGCCAGGAAGTTTTGACCTCTAAACAGAATTAAACAAATTCAAACACGATTCAATTAAAAACGTTTTTAACTGTAGTAATTATCCAAAATAATAGAAAGTAAATTGTATGTAATGTAAAGTTGGAACGGATTAAACGAAGGAGATTGGGGAATAGTCGGACTATTATGATCCAGCAAGTCTGGCATCGACGGAGCTTTTATATAATCATAAGCCAACTGATTATATAGTAATTTATCAAATTTAATCCTTTAATTTTAGATCCAATATTTCAGAACTTAATGCAATAATTAAAGTCTCCTTGGATGTCTCATATAGTCTTAAAAATATATTTGCGTTGAATGAGGATTTTATTGATGGAGGAATTAAAATTATATATAATAAAGAAATAGATGATTATAATAATTAATCAGAATATTTTAAAGTTAATTATTTTTAAATTATTTATTTTTAAATTTTATTTTAAATTTAATTTTAAAAATTATTTTTAAATTTTATCAATCATTATTTTTAAAATACAATCTAAAGTAATTTTTCTTCTGTCCCACTCTTTTGAATATTTTGAATATATTTTCTTTCCATTTCAACTTTTTTATAATTTAAATTTTTTCTCAATTCAGTCAATCGTGTAATTGTTTGCCCTACATATACCTTGCTAATAAAGAAGACAATTGATAATAATGAATTATTAATTCAGATAAATGACAATAAAATGAAAGGGATTAGGTGGAAGGATTTAATTTAAATATAGTTTTGGCTAGAAAGATATGATGGTTTTTTGAGTTCTTATGTTATCATTAGGAATCGCATTTTTAGTTTATAACCGTTTTTAGCGAAATAGTCATGATAAATTGAGTTTAAATTTGTTGTTATTTTTTAAAAATCCTTCTATACAAAGAGTTTTATCATCTATTTAAACCTATTTTGGCTTTTTTTAACCTAAACTGGGCTGTCAACTTTTATATTTATGGCCTATTGGATAAGTTATGAATGACAATTTGGCTCTGATGTTATTTATATTTTAACGAATTTAGATAATTATAAAAATTTAAAAAAATTTGTAATATATTTATCTATTAACTATTTATTTTTAATTTTAAATAAAACAAATATTTAAATTTTAATACTACAATTTAGCGAATAAAAATAAAATTCTTTAAAATAATATCTTTAAAATAAATATAAAATTTATTTCTTAATTTTATTTTTCACCAATTAGGTAAATTATCTTTTTTGATATATTTAATTCCAATAATAAAATCTTCTTCTAAAGGTGCAGATAATATATTTTTTATTTCATTTAAATAATTATTTTTTAAATTTTCTTTAACTTCTTTTAATTCTTTATCTAATTTTTCACTATTTATTTCCAACATATTTAACTCTTTATTCCCACAATAAAAATATTTATTTATTTCCAAAATTCAAAAGCGACTGAAAAATAATCAAAATTTGACGGTTTAAAAAGAGTGAAATTTGCGTGGGAAATATATATTAATCATAAAAAATATATTTTATTTATTTTATTCTCCGCCCAAAAAATTCTTTTCAATTTCTTTCCAAAATTTCATTCTGTTGGAAACACTCCCGGCCACCAATTAGTGTCGTCTCGGAGCATCCAATGCCAAAAGAATGAATTGTTTCATTTGCCACGCTTCAGACCACTTTGCCAAATATTGTCCCGTTAAACAACCCTGCAGTAGCAACACATTAATGCAGCGGACGACCAGCACAACCACCAACACATACACCCAAGACACACAAACAGCAATGCGCAGCGTCGCATCACAATTGACAAGAATGAGCCAACAGTGGACACATATCCCCACGATCTCAGCATTTTTACTACAAATGGCACAATTCATTCTTTTGGCATTGGATGCTCCGAGACGACACTAATTGGTGGCCGGGAGTGTTTCCAACAGAATGAAATTTTGGAAAGAAATTGAAAAGAATTTTTTGGGCGGAGAATAAAATAAATAAAATATATTTTTTATGATTAATATATATTTCCCACGCAAATTTCACTCTTTTTAAACCGTCAAATTTTGATTATTTTTCAGTCGCTTTTGAATTTTGGAAATAAATAAATATTTTTATTGTGGGAATAAAGAGTTAAATATTTTATTAAAGTAAGGGGCTTTAGAGATTTTTTACCCTATAAGGAAGGGGCCCTATATATATATTATATTTTTTATATATATTATATATTTTTTTATATATATTATTTTTACCCTATATATATATTTTTTCAATGGTGGCTAAACTATAGTTGTTTCCAAGGCTCGAACCGAATTTAGTGAACTGAAACCAGTTCAGTAACACTTCCTGGTATTCAATTAATAACATTTAATAGTCAAGTTGGAAATTCAAAACATCACAATCTTTCTATAAAATTATTTAAATGTCCACATATTCAATTTAAAAATTTAAATAATGAAAAGTTTAATTTATTTAAAAAATCAAGTTTAAATGATGGAAAAGGAAAATTAGGTCGAGAATATAACAAGATATAAATTTTAAATAAACATATTTTAAATTAATAAATTATTTTTTAATAAAATTTTAATTTATTTAAAAAATTCTCTTAAGTGACCTCAGCATCCAAATCAGACAATAATTTCCGAATTATTCCTCCAAATCCTCAAAGTTTGTTAATAATTTCTAATCTAATATAATATCCTTCCTTTCTATATTTTAATAAATTAAAGACATATACTACTAGGGATGAGATAGGTTGAGAAAAATTCAGGTCGGGTCATTTCAGATATTTGAATATTTTGGGATTTTTTACATCCTATTAATATCAAGCCAAATTAGTCTACTGTCTCCTAAAAAATACTAATAAAAAGTTAAATAACAAAAAAATCTTTCAGAATATACCTACAAACAGATTCATACTTTAATACTACTGCTTGTTTGCTTTGTTCACAAAAATTTTGTGAATTTTCAAGAGGCATCTTTTGATTATATTATTAATAAAGCAATGCAGAAAAGATATAAAGAAGAATTTATTAATGTATTCCGTATGATGCTTTCAAAGAAAGAACAATCAATAGCTTCTGATTTGAAAGAAATATTTAATTTAATTGAAGATTCTATTAAAGATTTAGAGGATTCTTCTTTAATTATTTCACAAATTTCTTATTGGGCATTAACAACTTTCGTTGTAAATGCTTTATTGAGTTTAAATTTAAATGAGAAAAAAGCGTTAACAAAAGAATTTGGAATTGAAATTATTGAATCAACATCAATTTTGCTTTCAATATTACAAAAGTTTGTATTTACGTCAAATCCTAAAAAGCGAAATATCCTAAAAATAAATGTGCCAAGGCCATTAAGAATCGCAAAATAGACTTAAGTTCATTAAGCACTAAAAGAAATAGGCCAGGAAGTTTTGACCTCTAAACAGAATTAAACAAATTCAAACACGATTCAATTAAAAACGTTTTTAACTGTAGTAATTATCCAAAATAATAGAAAGTAAATTGTATGTAATGTAAAGTTGGAACGGATTAAACGAAGGAGATTGGGGAATAGTCGGACTATTATGATCCAGCAAGTCTGGCATCGACGGAGCTTTTATATAATCATAAGCCAACTGATTATATAGTAATTTATCAAATTTAATCCTTTAATTTTAGATCCAATATTTCAGAACTTAATGCAATAATTAAAGTCTCCTTGGATGTCTCATATAGTCTTAAAAATATATTTGCGTTGAATGAGGATTTTATTGATGGAGGAATTAAAATTATATATAATAAAGAAATAGATGATTATAATAATTAATCAGAATATTTTAAAGTTAATTATTTTTAAATTATTTATTTTTAAATTTTATTTTAAATTTAATTTTAAAAATTATTTTTAAATTTTATCAATCATTATTTTTAAAATACAATCTAAAGTAATTTTTCTTCTGTCCCACTCTTTTGAATATTTTGAATATATTTTCTTTCCATTTCAACTTTTTTATAATTTAAATTTTTTCTCAATTCAGTCAATCGTGTAATTGTTTGCCCTACATATACCTTGCTAATAAAGAAGACAATTGATAATAATGAATTATTAATTCAGATAAATGACAATAAAATGAAAGGGATTAGGTGGAAGGATTTAATTTAAATATAGTTTTGGCTAGAAAGATATGATGGTTTTTTGAGTTCTTATGTTATCATTAGGAATCGCATTTTTAGTTTATAACCGTTTTTAGCGAAATAGTCATGATAAATTGAGTTTAAATTTGTTGTTATTTTTTAAAAATCCTTCTATACAAAGAGTTTTATCATCTATTTAAACCTATTTTGGCTTTTTTTAACCTAAACTGGGCTGTCAACTTTTATATTTATGGCCTATTGGATAAGTTATGAATGACAATTTGGCTCTGATGTTATTTATATTTTAACGAATTTAGATAATTATAAAAATTTAAAAAAATTTGTAATATATTTATCTATTAACTATTTATTTTTAATTTTAAATAAAACAAATATTTAAATTTTAATACTACAATTTAGCGAATAAAAATAAAATTCTTTAAAATAATATCTTTAAAATAAATATAAAATTTATTTCTTAATTTTATTTTTCACCAATTAGGTAAATTATCTTTTTTGATATATTTAATTCCAATAATAAAATCTTCTTCTAAAGGTGCAGATAATATATTTTTTATTTCATTTAAATAATTATTTTTTAAATTTTCTTTAACTTCTTTTAATTCTTTATCTAATTTTTCACTATTTATTTCCAACATATTTAACTCTTTATTCCCACAATAAAAATATTTATTTATTTCCAAAATTCAAAAGCGACTGAAAAATAATCAAAATTTGACGGTTTAAAAAGAGTGAAATTTGCGTGGGAAATATATATTAATCATAAAAAATATATTTTATTTATTTTATTCTCCGCCCAAAAAATTCTTTTCAATTTCTTTCCAAAATTTCATTCTGTTGGAAACACTCCCGGCCACCAATTAGTGTCGTCTCGGAGCATCCAATGCCAAAAGAATGAATTGTGCCATTTGTAGTAAAAATGCTGAGATCGTGGGGATATGTGTCCACTGTTGGCTCATTCTTGTCAATTGTGATGCGACGCTGCGCATTGCTGTTTGTGTGTCTTGGGTGTATGTGTTGGTGGTTGTGCTGGTCGTCCGCTGCATTAATGTGTTGCTACTGCAGGGTTGTTTAACGGGACAATATTTGGCAAAGTGGTCTGAAGCGTGGCAAATGAAACAATTCATTCTTTTGGCATTGGATGCTCCGAGACGACACTAATTGGTGGCCGGGAGTGTTTCCAACAGAATGAAATTTTGGAAAGAAATTGAAAAGAATTTTTTGGGCGGAGAATAAAATAAATAAAATATATTTTTTATGATTAATATATATTTCCCACGCAAATTTCACTCTTTTTAAACCGTCAAATTTTGATTATTTTTCAGTCGCTTTTGAATTTTGGAAATAAATAAATATTTTTATTGTGGGAATAAAGAGTTAAATATGTTGGAAATAAATAGTGAAAATTAGATAAAGAATTAAAAGAAGTTAAAGAAAATTTAAAAAATAATTATTTAATCTTTATCTAATTTTCACTATTTATTTCCAACATATTTAACTCTTTATTCCCACAATAAAAATATTTATTTATTTCCAAAATTCAAAAGCGACTGAAAAATAATCAAAATTTGACGGTTTAAAAAGAGTGAAATTTGCGTGGGAAATATATATTAATCATAAAAAATATATTTTATTTATTTTATTCTCCGCCCAAAAAATTCTTTTCAATTTCTTTCCAAAATTTCATTCTGTTGGAAACACTCCCGGCCACCAATTAGTGTCGTCTCGGAGCATCCAATGCCAAAAGAATGAATTGTTTCATTTGCCACGCTTCAGACCACTTTGCCAAATATTGTCCCGTTAAACAACCCTGCAGTAGCAACACATTAATGCAGCGGACGACCAGCACAACCACCAACACATACACCCAAGACACACAAACAGCAATGCGCAGCGTCGCATCACAATTGACAAGAATGAGCCAACAGTGGACACATATCCCCACGATCTCAGCATTTTTACTACAAATGGCACAATTCATTCTTTTGGCATTGGATGCTCCGAGACGACACTAATTGGTGGCCGGGAGTGTTTCCAACAGAATGAAATTTTGGAAAGAAATTGAAAAGAATTTTTTGGGCGGAGAATAAAATAAATAAAATATATTTTTTATGATTAATATATATTTCCCACGCAAATTTCACTCTTTTTAAACCGTCAAATTTTGATTATTTTTCAGTCGCTTTTGAATTTTGGAAATAAATAAATATTTTTATTGTGGGAATAAAGAGTTAAATATTTTATTAAAGTAAGGGGCTTTAGAGATTTTTTACCCTATAAGGAAGGAAGAATAATTAAAAATATATAAAATTATTTTTCATATCACCAATTAGGTAAATTATCTTTTTTGATATATTTAATTCCAATAATAAAATCTTCTTCTAAAGGTGCAGATAATATATTTTTTATTTCATTTAAATAATTATTTTTTAAATTTTCTTTAACTTCTTTTAATTCTTTATCTAATTTTTCACTATTTATTTCCAACATATTTTTTAATTTAATTCCAATTAACCAACTTGTACATATCCAACCCTAAAAAATAAATATTTATTTAATTTAAATTCCAAAAATACTTTTAATTTTTTCCCATCTCTTTCGGGCATTCTTTATAATTTAATAATTTTAAAGGTTTAACATGACAGTAGTCTATTTCATCTACTTTTTCAATATTTTCCATTAATTCTGTACGCAATTGTGTTTCAACAAATTCACAAAATTTATATCCATGCAGAGAAGAAGGTAAATAAGAGCAATTAATTAGTAGAAATTGTTCATACTTAAAGTTGAAATTTAGATTATAAATACTTAAAGTTGAAATTTAGATTATAATGAAATTTAGATTATAAAAAATATATTATCTGCACCTTTAGAAGAAGATTTTATTATTGGAATTAAATATATCAAAAAAGATAATTTACCTAATTGGTGATATGAAAAATAATTTTATATATTTTTAATTATTCTTCCTTCCTTATAGGGTAAAAAATCTCTAAAGCCCCTTACTTTAATAAAATATTTAACTCTTTATTCCCACAATAAAAATATTTATTTATTTCCAAAATTCAAAAGCGACTGAAAAATAATCAAAATTTGACGGTTTAAAAAGAGTGAAATTTGCGTGGGAAATATATATTAATCATAAAAAATATATTTTATTTATTTTATTCTCCGCCCAAAAAATTCTTTTCAATTTCTTTCCAAAATTTCATTCTGTTGGAAACACTCCCGGCCACCAATTAGTGTCGTCTCGGAGCATCCAATGCCAAAAGAATGAATTGTGCCATTTGTAGTAAAAATGCTGAGATCGTGGGGATATGTGTCCACTGTTGGCTCATTCTTGTCAATTGTGATGCGACGCTGCGCATTGCTGTTTGTGTGTCTTGGGTGTATGTGTTGGTGGTTGTGCTGGTCGTCCGCTGCATTAATGTGTTGCTACTGCAGGGTTGTTTAACGGGACAATATTTGGCAAAGTGGTCTGAAGCGTGGCAAATGAAACAATTCATTCTTTTGGCATTGGATGCTCCGAGACGACACTAATTGGTGGCCGGGAGTGTTTCCAACAGAATGAAATTTTGGAAAGAAATTGAAAAGAATTTTTTGGGCGGAGAATAAAATAAATAAAATATATTTTTTATGATTAATATATATTTCCCACGCAAATTTCACTCTTTTTAAACCGTCAAATTTTGATTATTTTTCAGTCGCTTTTGAATTTTGGAAATAAATAAATATTTTTATTGTGGGAATAAAGAGTTAAATATGTTGGAAATAAATAGTGAAAAATTAGATAAAGAATTAAAAGAAGTTAAAGAAAATTTAAAAAATAATTATTTAAATGAAATAAAAAATATATTATCTGCACCTTTAGAAGAAGATTTTATTATTGGAATTAAATATATCAAAAAAGATAATTTACCTAATTGGTGAAAAATAAAATTAAGAAATAAATTTTATATTTATTTTAAAGATATTATTTTAAAGAATTTTATTTTTATTCGCTAAATTGTAGTATTAAAATTTAAATATTTGTTTTATTTAAAATTAAAAATAAATAGTTAATAGATAAATATATTACAAATTTTTTTAAATTTTTATAATTATCTAAATTCGTTAAAATATAAATAACATCAGAGCCAAATTGTCATTCATAACTTATCCAATAGGCCATAAATATAAAAGTTGACAGCCCAGTTTAGGTTAAAAAAAGCCAAAATAGGTTTAAATAGATGATAAAACTCTTTGTATAGAAGGATTTTTAAAAAATAACAACAAATTTAAACTCAATTTATCATGACTATTTCGCTAAAAACGGTTATAAACTAAAAATGCGATTCCTAATGATAACATAAGAACTCAAAAAACCATCATATCTTTCTAGCCAAAACTATATTTAAATTAAATCCTTCCACCTAATCTCTTTCATTTTATTGTCATTTATCTGAATTAATAATTCATTATTATCAATTGTCTTCTTTATTAGCAAGGTATATGTAGGGCAAACAATTACACGATTGACTGAATTGAGAAAAAATTTAAATTATAAAAAAGTTGAAATGGAAAGAAAATATATTCAAAATATTCAAAAGAGTGGGACAGAAGAAAAATTACTTTAGATTGTATTTTAAAAATAATGATTGATAAAATTTAAAAATAATTTTTAAAATTAAATTTAAAATAAAATTTAAAAATAAATAATTTAAAAATAATTAACTTTAAAATATTCTGATTAATTATTATAATCATCTATTTCTTTATTATATATAATTTTAATTCCTCCATCAATAAAATCCTCATTCAACGCAAATATATTTTTAAGACTATATGAGACATCCAAGGAGACTTTAATTATTGCATTAAGTTCTGAAATATTGGATCTAAAATTAAAGGATTAAATTTGATAAATTACTATATAATCAGTTGGCTTATGATTATATAAAAGCTCCGTCGATGCCAGACTTGCTGGATCATAATAGTCCGACTATTCCCCAATCTCCTTCGTTTAATCCGTTCCAACTTTACATTACATACAATTTACTTTCTATTATTTTGGATAATTACTACAGTTAAAAACGTTTTTAATTGAATCGTGTTTGAATTTGTTTAATTCTGTTTAGAGGTCAAAACTTCCTGGCCTATTTCTTTTAGTGCTTAATGAACTTAAGTCTATTTTGCGATTCTTAATGGCCTTGGCACATTTATTTTTAGGATATTTCGCTTTTTAGGATTTGACGTAAATACAAACTTTTGTAATATTGAAAGCAAAATTGATGTTGATTCAATAATTTCAATTCCAAATTCTTTTGTTAACGCTTTTTTCTCATTTAAATTTAAACTCAATAAAGCATTTACAACGAAAGTTGTTAATGCCCAATAAGAAATTTGTGAAATAATTAAAGAAGAATCCTCTAAATCTTTAATAGAATCTTCAATTAAATTAAATATTTCTTTCAAATCAGAAGCTATTGATTGTTCTTTCTTTGAAAGCATCATACGGAATACATTAATAAATTCTTCTTTATATCTTTTCTGCATTGCTTTATTAATAATATAATCAAAAGATGCCTCTTGAAAATTCACAAAATTTTTGTGAACAAAGCAAACAAGCAGTAGTATTAAAGTATGAATCTGTTTGTAGGTATATTCTGAAAGATTTTTTTGTTATTTAACTTTTTATTAGTATTTTTTAGGAGACAGTAGACTAATTTGGCTTGATATTAATAGGATGTAAAAAATCCCAAAATATTCAAATATCTGAAATGACCCGACCTGAATTTTTCTCAACCTATCTCATCCCTAGTAGTATATGTCTTTAATTTATTAAAATATAGAAAGGAAGGATATTATATTAGATTAGAAATTATTAACAAACTTTGAGGATTTGGAGGAATAATTCGGAAATTATTGTCTGATTTGGATGCTGAGGTCACTTAAGAGAATTTTTTAAATAAATTAAAATTTTATTAAAAAATAATTTATTAATTTAAAATATGTTTATTTAAAATTTATATCTTGTTATATTCTCGACCTAATTTTCCTTTTCCATCATTTAAACTTGATTTTTTAAATAAATTAAACTTTTCATTATTTAAATTTTTAAATTGAATATGTGGACATTTAAATAATTTTATAGAAAGATTGTGATGTTTTGAATTTCCAACTTGACTATTAAATGTTATTAATTGAATACCAGGAAGTGTTACTGAACTGGTTTCAGTTCACTAAATTCGGTTCGAGCCTTGGAAACAACTATAGTTTAGCCACCATTGAAAAAATTGTAAAGGAAAATTTAAAAGACATGGAAATTAATATTAACGACCAGGCCGCCAGCATAATAAAAATTGCTGAGAAACTGGACGAAATTGTTACTAACAAAAGTTTGGAGGAGTTAACTCTGGGAGGCACCCCAGAACCTGAAAACCAGGTAAATATGGGAGAAAATAATAATAACAATGAATTATCCCCAAACCCTCAGATTGACCAAAACGAAAATCAAAATGGTCGAAATGAGAATGGTGGCCAACGTGGTACTCGTAAATTTAATTATTATAACCGCGGTCATAATCGCGAGCGAGCCCGTTACTTCTATGCAGCACGACAGGAGAAACGTCAGTCCGGTCACTGTCACTGCCACCAACACAACCACCGCGGAAATAATTCAGGCAAACGTTTTCGTCCTCGCGGCGGTCATCATCACTGATAGATTTTAAAGAGGGAAGGGATGCTGCATCTCCCAAACAAACAAATAAAAATGGCCCTTTCCCAAGAAATATAAAAGTAAATACTTAAATGATAAACTCTGATAAACTCTTGACCTTCCATGTCATAAAAGCATTTAGGATTTTCCCGACTAAATATTTGCCCAAAAACCCCTTATCATATATTTTGTTTTCCACTTTTATATATAATTAATTTTGACCTAGCCATCCTCATGTTTGTTTAAGAATCATATATATACTCCACCGCTATTTAACTTAATAACTTATTTTGAATTCAATATAGACTAATTATAAATTTTAATCGATCTAAATAAATATTTTATTTGTGAACTAAACTATAGTTGTTTCCAAGGCTCGAACCGAATTTAGTGAACTGAAACCAGTTCAGTAACACTTCCTGGTATTCAATTAATAACATTTAATAGTCAAGTTGGAAATTCAAAACATCACAATCTTTCTATAAAATTATTTAAATGTCCACATATTCAATTTAAAAATTTAAATAATGAAAAGTTTAATTTATTTAAAAAATCAAGTTTAAATGATGGAAAAGGAAAATTAGGTCGAGAATATAACAAGATATAAATTTTAAATAAACATATTTTAAATTAATAAATTATTTTTTAATAAAATTTTAATTTATTTAAAAAATTCTCTTAAGTGACCTCAGCATCCAAATCAGACAATAATTTCCGAATTATTCCTCCAAATCCTCAAAGTTTGTTAATAATTTCTAATCTAATATAATATCCTTCCTTTCTATATTTTAATAAATTAAAGACATATACTACTAGGGATGAGATAGGTTGAGAAAAATTCAGGTCGGGTCATTTCAGATATTTGAATATTTTGGGATTTTTTACATCCTATTAATATCAAGCCAAATTAGTCTACTGTCTCCTAAAAAATACTAATAAAAAGTTAAATAACAAAAAAATCTTTCAGAATATACCTACAAACAGATTCATACTTTAATACTACTGCTTGTTTGCTTTGTTCACAAAAATTTTGTGAATTTTCAAGAGGCATCTTTTGATTATATTATTAATAAAGCAATGCAGAAAAGATATAAAGAAGAATTTATTAATGTATTCCGTATGATGCTTTCAAAGAAAGAACAATCAATAGCTTCTGATTTGAAAGAAATATTTAATTTAATTGAAGATTCTATTAAAGATTTAGAGGATTCTTCTTTAATTATTTCACAAATTTCTTATTGGGCATTAACAACTTTCGTTGTAAATGCTTTATTGAGTTTAAATTTAAATGAGAAAAAAGCGTTAACAAAAGAATTTGGAATTGAAATTATTGAATCAACATCAATTTTGCTTTCAATATTACAAAAGTTTGTATTTACGTCAAATCCTAAAAAGCGAAATATCCTAAAAATAAATGTGCCAAGGCCATTAAGAATCGCAAAATAGACTTAAGTTCATTAAGCACTAAAAGAAATAGGCCAGGAAGTTTTGACCTCTAAACAGAATTAAACAAATTCAAACACGATTCAATTAAAAACGTTTTTAACTGTAGTAATTATCCAAAATAATAGAAAGTAAATTGTATGTAATGTAAAGTTGGAACGGATTAAACGAAGGAGATTGGGGAATAGTCGGACTATTATGATCCAGCAAGTCTGGCATCGACGGAGCTTTTATATAATCATAAGCCAACTGATTATATAGTAATTTATCAAATTTAATCCTTTAATTTTAGATCCAATATTTCAGAACTTAATGCAATAATTAAAGTCTCCTTGGATGTCTCATATAGTCTTAAAAATATATTTGCGTTGAATGAGGATTTTATTGATGGAGGAATTAAAATTATATATAATAAAGAAATAGATGATTATAATAATTAATCAGAATATTTTAAAGTTAATTATTTTTAAATTATTTATTTTTAAATTTTATTTTAAATTTAATTTTAAAAATTATTTTTAAATTTTATCAATCATTATTTTTAAAATACAATCTAAAGTAATTTTTCTTCTGTCCCACTCTTTTGAATATTTTGAATATATTTTCTTTCCATTTCAACTTTTTTATAATTTAAATTTTTTCTCAATTCAGTCAATCGTGTAATTGTTTGCCCTACATATACCTTGCTAATAAAGAAGACAATTGATAATAATGAATTATTAATTCAGATAAATGACAATAAAATGAAAGGGATTAGGTGGAAGGATTTAATTTAAATATAGTTTTGGCTAGAAAGATATGATGGTTTTTTGAGTTCTTATGTTATCATTAGGAATCGCATTTTTAGTTTATAACCGTTTTTAGCGAAATAGTCATGATAAATTGAGTTTAAATTTGTTGTTATTTTTTAAAAATCCTTCTATACAAAGAGTTTTATCATCTATTTAAACCTATTTTGGCTTTTTTTAACCTAAACTGGGCTGTCAACTTTTATATTTATGGCCTATTGGATAAGTTATGAATGACAATTTGGCTCTGATGTTATTTATATTTTAACGAATTTAGATAATTATAAAAATTTAAAAAAATTTGTAATATATTTATCTATTAACTATTTATTTTTAATTTTAAATAAAACAAATATTTAAATTTTAATACTACAATTTAGCGAATAAAAATAAAATTCTTTAAAATAATATCTTTAAAATAAATATAAAATTTATTTCTTAATTTTATTTTTCACCAATTAGGTAAATTATCTTTTTTGATATATTTAATTCCAATAATAAAATCTTCTTCTAAAGGTGCAGATAATATATTTTTTATTTCATTTAAATAATTATTTTTTAAATTTTCTTTAACTTCTTTTAATTCTTTATCTAATTTTTCACTATTTATTTCCAACATATTTAACTCTTTATTCCCACAATAAAAATATTTATTTATTTCCAAAATTCAAAAGCGACTGAAAAATAATCAAAATTTGACGGTTTAAAAAGAGTGAAATTTGCGTGGGAAATATATATTAATCATAAAAAATATATTTTATTTATTTTATTCTCCGCCCAAAAAATTCTTTTCAATTTCTTTCCAAAATTTCATTCTGTTGGAAACACTCCCGGCCACCAATTAGTGTCGTCTCGGAGCATCCAATGCCAAAAGAATGAATTGTTTCATTTGCCACGCTTCAGACCACTTTGCCAAATATTGTCCCGTTAAACAACCCTGCAGTAGCAACACATTAATGCAGCGGACGACCAGCACAACCACCAACACATACACCCAAGACACACAAACAGCAATGCGCAGCGTCGCATCACAATTGACAAGAATGAGCCAACAGTGGACACATATCCCCACGATCTCAGCATTTTTACTACAAATGGCACAATTCATTCTTTTGGCATTGGATGCTCCGAGACGACACTAATTGGTGGCCGGGAGTGTTTCCAACAGAATGAAATTTTGGAAAGAAATTGAAAAGAATTTTTTGGGCGGAGAATAAAATAAATAAAATATATTTTTTATGATTAATATATATTTCCCACGCAAATTTCACTCTTTTTAAACCGTCAAATTTTGATTATTTTTCAGTCGCTTTTGAATTTTGGAAATAAATAAATATTTTTATTGTGGGAATAAAGAGTTAAATATTTTATTAAAGTAAGGGGCTTTAGAGATTTTTTACCCTATAAGGAAGGAAGAATAATTAAAAATATATAAAATTATTTTTCATATCACCAATTAGGTAAATTATCTTTTTTGATATATTTAATTCCAATAATAAAATCTTCTTCTAAAGGTGCAGATAATATATTTTTTATTTCATTTAAATAATTATTTTTTAAATTTTCTTTAACTTCTTTTAATTCTTTATCTAATTTTTCACTATTTATTTCCAACATATTTTTTAATTTAATTCCAATTAACCAACTTGTACATATCCAACCCTAAAAAATAAATATTTATTTAATTTAAATTCCAAAAATACTTTTAATTTTTTCCCATCTCTTTCGGGCATTCTTTATAATTTAATAATTTTAAAGGTTTAACATGACAGTAGTCTATTTCATCTACTTTTTCAATATTTTCCATTAATTCTGTACGCAATTGTGTTTCAACAAATTCACAAAATTTATATCCATGCAGAGAAGAAGGTAAATAAGAGCAATTAATTAGTAGAAATTGTTCATACTTAAAGTTGAAATTTAGATTATAAATTAAAGTAAAAAATAAAATAATTAATTGAAATATTCTAGAGATAAATATTTATTAAATTAGTTTTTTAATAAATGATAATTAGACATATTTTTATATTCAATTTTTTTATAATAAATAACGTTTATAGAATGAATTAACACAATAATTGATAATAAATACTTTCATAGTATAAATTAGAGTTGGAAAAGACGAGAATCAAATCGGATCCAGGGGCGGTATTCATAGAACGAGGTAGCGGATTAACCAACCCTCAGCTGCGGGTAAGTTAACCCAAAACCCTTATTCATAAATGAGGGTAGGGGCTCTAAGCTCTACCATTAAAATTTCAGAAAAATTTAAAAATTTTTTTAAATTTAAAATTTCATTTTAGACTTACCAGGTACCCTTACCTCGTTCTCTGAATACGGTCTCAGCTCAAAATGATGGTATCGGTCTCGGTATCGGGTTCTTGAGTACTGGTCAATCTCGGTCTCTGGTTGGCCGATACCAGTATCGTTTTTTCCAACTCTAGTATAAATCAGCCATGAATGTTTCTGTGCTTAGTAAATTTGCTAATTTTGTTATACCTATGTAGATAAGCAGTGCTGGGTATTTGCCATTTGTTGGCTCCGGCTCCGGGGTTTCAAAATCCTAGCTCCGGCTCCGGAGCTAGCTCCCGGTAAATGTTTATAAATTAATTTTTTATTAAAATAAATTTCCTAAATTTTTAATAAATTATTTTAATTTTTTGCTAACCAAAGAAGAAAATAATTTTTCATTCCCTAACCAATCCAACCATTTTTTATTTAGAATTTCTTCATCACAACCTTCCAAAATTTCCTTCTTTAAACTTTTTAATTTATCAAACCCTCAAAGAAATAAAAGTTATTTTTAAATTTTCAAAAAAGAAAACCTAATTTATTAATTAATTTAATTATTTTTGCTGTCGATTTATTTATTTTAATAAAAGAATTATATTTTGGAAATCCCAAAGTCAATATTGTCCATCCTGGATTCTCATTTTTTTCATTTAAAGATTCAATTTGTCTAAATTCTTTTTCTTTTTCAAAATCCCAAATAATTTCATTTTTCTCTTCTTCCAAAATTTTTATTAAAAATTCTTCTTCAAAAATTTTATGAAATTCTTCCAAAATTTTTCTAAATGACATATTCTGATTTTTATTAATTAAATTAAATGTCAAAACAATTAAAGCATTATTATTTAAAAATCCAAAATTATTTCCAAAAATAGAATTTTCTAAAAATATTTTTTTGTTTAATAAAATTATTTTTAATTTAAAATTACTTTTACACCATAATCGAAGTATAACAAATAATATTTTATAACGTTCTTTCGAAACATTATTAGAAACATTAAATAATTGCATCATTTTTTGATTTGAACGATAATCTAAATAAAAATTTTTGTTTAAATTTTGAATTTAGAATAATTATAATATATTAACTATTTTTTTACTTTCTACCCATCTTGTAATTTTTTAATAAAAATTAAAAATTAATTAAGATTAATTCTATTTAATCATGCCTATTTTCTGAAACGGTTTTGGATACTTTCTAAAATATTTTACAATAATTACCATGAATAAATAACTGCTATTTTTTGATTTTAAAACTTATTAATTAATTTTAACATATTTTAAATAAATATTTCTCTAAAAGATTGTAAATATTAACTAAATAAATTATTTTTAAATTGGAAACAAACCAGATAAATTAAAAATAAAATTGTTAGTCACAAAATCTTTCGGATTTAAAACATTCAAAGATTTTTCTAAAAATATTTGAATAGCTCTATCAATAAAAGAAAATCTTTTTGTTTTTTCAAAACTCTCAATTAATTTATTTACATCGTTTGGAATTAAAGCAAATTTAATATTTATATTTAAATTATTTAAATTAAATTTAATTAAAGGACGTCCAATAAATGTTTTGTATAAATTTTTAATTAAAATATTCTTTAAAAAATTAAAAATATTATTTTAATTAATTAATTAAAAATACTTGGCATAAAAAGCAATAAAAAGAAGAATCTAAACATTTATTTCTTCCATTTTCATTACACAAATAATTTCCAAAAAAATTATCTATTAAATTCATTTCATCATTTTCTTCAGTAACCAACAAAAAAATTCCTTCAATTTTAGAATAATCTTTAATTATTTTAATATTAACAATATTTGTAATTAATAAACGAGATATTTGTTTATTATCTTCATTCTAAATAAAAATGAAAATAATTTTTAAATTATTAAATTATTTTGAAAGGCTTGAACTGAAAAAATTAGATGTCAAAGGGAATAAAGTATAGGAATATTTAACATATGACATTAATTAATAAAAAAAATCCTTATCTAAAATGCTTTCCATTTTTTAAATTATTTATTCCTAAAGTATTGTTTCTGATTTAAGTTAACAATTTTTTAATTAATTAATTTACCCATTTATCAAGCTTTAATTTGTTTGTCAATTTATAATCTAAAGTCTCTTCTTCTTCATTTCCAAAAAATAATTTATTAATAAATTCATTTTTCATAAATTATTATTTTTGATTATTTCTTCCTCAACTATTCTTTGCAGCTAAACAAAATAATTAAAAAATGAAAAAAAAATTAAAAACCAAATTTTCTGCTTTCTCTTCATTTTCTAATTTATTTTTATTTTCAACTAATAAATCTTCAATTTCTGCATTTACTTGAGTATTTTCTTTAATTAATTCATTATTCTCTATATCCTCAAATATCGAAATTTTTTCAAAATTTTCTTTTTCTTCTTCATCAATTTCTAAACTTTCCAAAATTTTAATAATTTTATTTACACAATCAGTTGATCCAAATAAATCTTTTAAATGTTCTTTTGCTCTTTCATTTTTAAGTACTTAAATATTAAATATTTATTTTTCACACAACATAGACATATTTTAAAATTGATAAATTATGGAAAATAAATCTCATCAGGTTCTCTTATATTCTGGGACGTCTAATCAAAATTAAGTGAATAACAGAAATAAGACTCGGGGATCAGATGTGATGATTATCTGTTGATACCTTTATGTATACCTTTATATATAAATAGTGTTTTCTTGGCATTTTGGCCCTCTGAAAATCGTAAAATTTACATTTTTGGTAAAATCTGTTTATGGAATATCTAGACCCCAAAAATTTTCGAATTGATATCGGTTATCCAAATATTTTCCAAAAACACTTTTATTATTTTTAATTCTATAATTAATACCTTCTAAATAACCTTTTCCAAAATCTTTTTCTAAAATTAAATTTTTAAATTCATTAAACATCAAATCATTTAACCATTCATTAAATTTTATAAAACTTTTTTCTTCATTATCTTTATCATCAATCCATTCAATTATTTTTTTATTTTTAATTAAAAAATATATTTTATTTACTTCCTCTTTTAAATAAATTAATATTTCTTTTTCTTCTTTTTCTAATTCTTCAACCTCCATTTCAAATAAGGAATCGTATTTACTAGAAATTTTAGGCCTAATTTCTCCCCAAATTCCTTCCAATTTATTTACTAAATTCTTTTCAGACTCTTTTTCTTCTTTTAAATTTTTAATTTCATTATTTATATTTTTTCCACAAATAAAATATTTAATTCCCAAAATATTTTGAAGAAAAATATTTTTATTTTCCCCAAAAATAATTGAATAAAAATGTTCATTTAATTCAAAATTATTATTAAAAATATTATTTTTAATAAAATATTTTAATTTAAAATTTGGAATTAATTCTTCCAAACGAGTTTTAATTCCCGGAATTTTTAATAAAATAATTTTATTATTTTCAAAAAAATTTTTGTGTTCATTTTGTAAAAGTACACGTTGTTCCAAAAATGTTTTCTTTTGTTCTTCTTTATCTTCACATTCTTTCCCCTCCCAATTCAATAAATCTTCAAAAATAATTTTTTCTTTGAATTCTCTTTTTGTTTTTATTTTCTTTATTTCTTTAATTATTTGTTCAAAATATGATGTTTTTAAATTATATTTATTTATTCTTTGAATTATTATCCACATATTTTTTATTAAAAGACAAATACTTTTCAACATAGCATCACTATTTGACTCCAAAGATTCAAGAAAATAATTTTCAAAACTCATTGCATTTGATCCAATACACCCTAAAATCATTCTTTTCATTTCACCAATATTTTGTCCAGAATTTCTAAATAAATCTACTGATTGTGTTTCTAGTTGTTTTGATCGACTGAACAAAAATGAAAGAGAAATACGCAATTCGGCATCTATTGCTTTTTCTGATCCTTTTCTATTTAGTAAAAATTGTTGATAAAGACTAAATTGCATTTCTGGTAGCAAAATATCTTTAAAAATTATTTTATATAAATAATAAAACAATTTTAATTATTTTTAACATTATAGTTTATCATTTCTTGTTTAACTATAAAGTTAAAACTTGTTTTTTAATATCACTTTTTTGAGTCTAAAAATCGTAGGTACACTAAACTTAGTTATCTCTCTCATTCAGTAGCCAACCATCTTTAATATTTTTGGATCTCTGTATGTTATATTAATAATATAATTTAATATTTTAATTAAAGATTGAGACAGGAAGGTAATTTTTTAATCAAATCTGACAGTAAAATATTGTTTTTTAGTTTATAATTGTAAAGCATATAGCTATTAATTTCCTAAGGCTGAGCAGTAGGCGGCGTGGTGTAATGGCTAACACATCAGTCAGGTCTACTGAAGATGCTGGTTCGCTCCCAGCCGCCGATTAACCTTTTGCACTAGCTAAAGGAGAGAAATAGCTATAGCCCAGCTGCTTTACTTGATTTGTATTAGAATAATTTTTGATAAAGATTGAGACAGAAAATATTCTCATATTTTATTTAAAATTAAATTTCCCTTTATGACAATATTTTTTTTAATTTAAATTTTCGATCTAAACTAACTAATATATAAAGTATATGGCTGAACAATTTCAAGCTTTTGTAATAACTCCTCGCCCATTAATCGTAAAAGCGCTTCCTTCAATTTTATAACATTTTCAAGATTAAAGGTGCAAAGTAATTTATTCACATTTAATGAATAGCCAATTATCCAATAAAAATAATTATAATAAATATTTTCCTCCTTTTTTATTTTAGTTTCATTATCGAGTAAATTAATCTATGAAGGTTTAAAATTAAAATTTAATTGAGCTAGAAAATCAAAAATTAGAAGAATATTAAATTCTAATATTTAATTTAAATAAAAAATTTTCAAAAAGATCTTTTACATAAAGGCTCTAAATTTTCACTTTAAATATAGTTAAAAATCTTTAATTTAAAATTAACCTCGTTAATATATTCATTTATTTCATTTATCCATAGAGGAAAAACAATTTTTAAAGGATTCTTTTCTTTAATCATTCTCTCAATAAGTTTATGCTTTTTATCAATTATTTCAATTAATTTATTAATATCATCTACCATTTTAATTGACAAAATTTTTTTCATTTCATCATTAAAATTTTCGTAAATTTTGGATTTTAAATTTTGGAATTTAATTATTATGTCATCATAATAGATAATTGCTGCTTTTAAATATAATAATTTGTTCATTTCTTCGTCACTTATTAAATGTTTAATAATTGTTAAATGTAGTTCACTTTCATCTAAAAAATATTTTTGTAAAAAAAATTTGATAATTAATAATTTATTAATTACGAGCGTTTTGGTGCCGCTTCGCGGCACCAAAACGCTCGCTCATAGCCTTTTAATGTTTTATTCACACTCACCCATTTAAGAACCATAGCCCCTTACTTCACTCGTTGACGGACACTCACACCCATTAACGGATCGAAACCCAAAATTTATACACTTACTCCCAATTATCACCCTTTGCCCCATTCCGATATCCCTCTTTCCACAATTCTCTTTTTCGCCATCCAAAATCCTCAGTTAAGTCAATTAATTTCGCTCTATCCCAGTTAGCACCCTTTTTGCCCAAAATCCCAGTTATTATCCTTTAGCCCCCAAATCTTTTGATATCCTTTTTAAACACCTTCAATTACAGAATCACCGGTTCTTTGTTCAAAAACCACCCCCCCCCTATTTGAGTCCTTTTATTCTTTCTTGCCTATAATGTCAAATTTTATCTTTAGAAATGGTTTTGCCGTTAGATTAATTTTTTCCTCGTCTATTTTTTCCTTCCTTTTAACGTGCCTTTTACTTTTGTATTTTGGGAGAAATAAATGTTTTTCAATAAGGAAGGAAAATTAAACTGTGACTCAAATAGGGGGGAGGGGTGGTTTTTGAACATAGACCGAATCACCTTTTATCTCCAAAACCACCATATCTTTCGAAAACCTCTTCCTCTTAAACCAGGGTTCGGATTCGTACTTATTTTGGAAGTACAGTACTTACAAATCGACCTTCATACTTCCAAAATTAAAAATGTACTTATTTGTAAGTACGTACTTACAAATGAACTTTTTAGTTAAAAAATTAAATTTAACCTTAAAATTCTCAAAATTTTCGCCTGCGGCGCAAAAATGGAAGAAATCTGGCTTAAGGACCTCTAAAATTTACAAAATTTTCACCTGCTACGCAGAAACGGAAGACTTTTGTAGGGTTTTCGGGTCCACTAAAATTTTTGAAAAATTTTTTCGTAGCGTACTTATATTTTGAAAATTTTCCCCCCTATGTACTTACAAATTGAACTTTTTGTACTTTCAATTAACATTTTCTCGATCCGAACCCTGTCTTAAACACCATCCCAAATCCTCTCAATTATTAAAACTTTATTCCGGGTTTTACCCTATATCTCCAAAACCCCAGTATTACCCTCTAGACCCTTAATTTTAAGTTATCCCTCTTAAACATACCAAATCACACTTTTTTCCCCAAATCCTCTTTATTTTTCTCTTTATCACCCACAAAAGTCGTATAACACCCTCCCCCATCCATAACACATTTAATTCTTTGATAACTCATTCATCCAGATATCACTTTATCCCCCAAAACCCAGATATTTGTCCTTAACCCCCAAATCCTCTAATCTCCCTCATTATCAGTTCTAAATTTTTGTTTTCTCATTTTTCCTCAAAAATCCAGATTTTGCCCGTTATACAACAAATCCTCAATTTAAGATATTACACGTAGCCGCCAAATTCCCTTTTATCCCTCTTAATCACCCCGGAACACAGATATCACCCTTTATTCCTGTAATCCTCTGTTGTCTCTCTTAATCACCCTCAATCCAAGATATTTAACCTTTGTCACCAATTTCTCGGTTATCCCAGATATTGCCCATTAGTCCCGCAATCCTCTGTTCTCCCTCATAATCATCCCAAATCCTGATATTACCCTTTAGCTCCAAAGTCATTTATTAACTTTTCTCTTAATACTTTTGATTTTTCTCAATTTATTGACTCACTCCCAACTCATTTAAAAAGACATTTTGTAAATTTAAAAATTTTATGTTAAGGAAATCATTGTTTGCATTTATTTACTTTTATCACATTATATCGTCTAAAATCGTCTCGCTAGTGCGTATAATATTTGATACCCTTGAATCACATTAGGGTTTTTTGTGATTTTCACAAATCCACCTAAATAACTCTTTCTTTTCCCAATCCCCTCAATCCTCCGATATCCTATTATTCCCAGGGCTGGTCGCTTTTTAAAAAAAATTTCAGCAGCCGCAATCCACAATTTTTATTTTTAAATTCGCAGCCGCTTTCAAGTAATAAACTTTGTCGGAGATAAGTTGAAAAAGTCCAGGTGTGCTGAAAAGTCTTTCACTTTTGCAGCTTGTTGCCGTGTTGGAGTGGTATTTTTTAATAATTTACCATTTAAATCAGGCCCTATATCACGTTAAACCCCCTTGATCCTCCGATATCCTATTTTTCCATTGATACTCTTGTTATCTCATCCACCGTTATCGCTCTTAATTAGTGTAAAATAATGGATTATGTGGGATATCAGTTGAGTTGGATGAATAACTATGGATTTAAAAGGATCGGCTCTGGAAAGGATCGACCACTCCTAATCCTTCAAACAACTCGAACACCCTCAAAATCACTGATGAGTCCGAATCCCTTTATACCCTTAACCGCATCGAATGACCTTATATTCTCAATTCTTCCGATATCCCCATTAATCACTCTTGATTCCTCGTCTTCACACCCACTTCGGCAATGTCCTTGTTTTTGGTTTTTCCTAATGACAAACGGAATAACACAAAAATGGACAGGCTTTAACTGAAACCACCCTTATCCACCTAAATCCTTCGATTTCACTGTCTAGAGGTTTACCCCGAGCCAAGGGGTCGATCCTTCGATACATCTGTCTGGGGTTCTGCCTCGTTTCTTCTTGCGCTATAAACGATAAGTTTTGATTTTTTGGAAGGAAAAAAGACGAAAAAATAACAGGGGATTAAGGAGGATCTGATTAATGAAGATCCTCTCAAAATCCAACTTAATCCATGCAAACTCTTGCCAAACACCACCTATTCTTCTTCCCTTTTCAGCGTACTACTTACGTTTTTTCACTTCAAATTAAAGATCCAGAAGCGAAGCCGAATTTTCATTTTTAGGTCATTTTTAGATCAGGGCTTCGTACTACATATTTGCGCCGCAGGCATCAATTTTGAGAATTTTGTAAGGCGAAGGAGCCAGTTTTCTTCCGTTTTCAGCATCGTATAAGGAAGTTTTAAGAATTTTTTGAGGTCATTAAGCCTTGTCTTTTTAAAAGTAAATTTTGTCTTCTTTTTCCGCGATGCCGGCGAAAATTTTTAATTTTTTGGTTTTTAAATTTTTGGTAGTTTCACCTCCCTTTTCCCGCGCCGAGGCAAAATTTTTGTTAATTTTTGAAGGCCTGTGCGTAAACTCTTAGAAAGTCGCAGCCGCAATCTACAGACCGCAATGAAATTGCGTTTAGCCCTTTCATCCGAATTCCCCCCCCCCCCTTTCATCCGAGTTCGCCAAATCATCCGAGTTCGCTAATTCTTCAAATCCCCTAAACCCAATTAATCCCTTAATTTGCCGTTAACCTTAATTTATATCTTTATAACTTTTATTCACCCCCTAATTCCACTTTTTTCTCTTTATTTTCTTAAAAAAATTTCCTTTTTATGCCCAAATTCATTCTTCCTATTATCCTCGTAAAAAACCTAAAAACACCCATTATAAATACCCCTACTCCAAAATATTCTAGCAAACCCACATATTTCTCTCTCACTTCCCTCATTCCCCGAAACTTTTTTATTCACCAATTTCGCCGATATCTCCATTAATTCCTATATATCTTTCCATAAATAACTTTAATAACTTCTTCCTCGTTGTCCTTCCAGTTAAAAGATATCGAGTAAATTTATGTTTAATACAAAATGGCAGCGTTTAATTTACCGAAAATTATTTGCCTGCGATTAGTTTACAAAAATAGCCTGCATGCGACTAAATGGCAGACGGCTGGTTATTTTTTGTTTACTCTAGTGACCCCAACCGCTGGTTCTTTTTTGTTTACATTTTGACTTTTCAAAAAAATAGAGAAAAACAACCTTTTTCTTAAGTAAGTTTTTTTGATGCAAGGTAAATAATGTAATTAAGATTAGAGAATTATTTTTTTGTTCGCATTTTTTTGTCTAAATTAGAGAAAGATTTTTTGTTTACTCTTATCCTTGATTGTTCTCATATTTTCGTTTCAAAAAATATTGACTTTTCTTCATTAAAAAAGTCCTTTAAAAAATCAATAATCAAGTCTCCCAAAACTCATTTAATATATAAAGGGATATTATTAAGATAAAGTTTCCATCCCGGCCCTTCAAATTGGGAAAGATCGAGCAGTTTTGTAAAATTTAACTCATAGACTTCGAGAAAGGACTTTCGATAAAAATAAATTTAAAATATCAATTTTGTCAAAATTTAATATTTAATTTAAATATTAATAAATAATTTACTAGAAACAGAATCGCCATTCCGGCGACACGTTCTTAGAATCTAAAGAAATAATTAATTTAAATTAATTAATCAAAATAATTTTTACCATTTTATCTTTTTTATTTCCATAAAGCCAATTTAATTTATCAATTTCATTTGAATTTAAATCTTAAAAAATTCAGAAGATTACTTTAATAAAATTTAAAATATTTTTTAATCATTTTTAATTGGGGATACATTTCGATAAGCCCAAAAAAGTTTTTATGCAGACTATTTTACTTATGACCATACACTTTTACCATCATTTTGTCCCCTTTCCATAACAATTTATTGAAAGCCTTTCGTCTAAAATTCATGATTTTCAAGGTTGTTAATCCTGAAAGGAGGTCTTTGGGGGGTCTGCTTTTTTGGTTTTTCTTGGTTTGGCCAACCAAAAAAAACTTATAAAAATTTACTTTAAATTGAGACGTGCCTAATGGTGGGTGTATGTAAATTAGGACTTTAATATAAAATTTAAAAAATTTTTATAATTAAATACTTTCAATTTTTTCTTTAAATTCTTCATTAATATCTATTAAATAATTAATTGTTTCTTTATGTAATTCACAAATAAATTTTTTATTTTCTTTTTTATTTAAAATAGGAATAACTTCATTAGGATTATTTAATAATGATAAACTGTCAAATTCCTCTTTCAAAACATTTAATATTTCAATAAATTTAATTTCTATATTTTTAATTAAATTTATTAATTTCCCAAGCATGTTTAATAAAATATTTGCTTCTGCTGGATTATAACTTAAATTCTTAGATGACATTTTATCAACTGATCCCATAATCATTGAACGAACAGCACTCCAATCTGTTGGATTTGATTTTTCTTTAATATTTTTATCTACATATTTTACTTGAATTAATATATTAGCTAATGTTGAACGTTGCTCTAAATTTAAAAAATCTTTTCCTCCAAAAATTAAATAATATGTTGAAATTATCCAATTATCCAATTCTTCATTATCTAAAATAAATATTTAACGTTAAGATTAAAAAGTTGGCCAAAAATTGTCTGTGAATATTTCTTTTAGCCGATTCTTTAGATTAAACCTTTTATTTTGACCATTATTTCATTAGAGTCATATAGTATTTAACTATTTTAGAATTTTTTCTATAAAATCTTTTACTAAATATTAAAATTAACCAATATATAAAAGTGGACTCATTCTTTTCTCCTCTCCATATACTACAACACTACCTTCACGTTTAAATGGAAATAAAATTAAAACATTATATCTAGAACCAGTATGTTTTACAAATAATTGTTTTAATTCCTTATACCCTCCATCATCATTATCATTTTTATTTTCCCATAATTCAATTAATTCATTTTTAATTTCTTCTGAAATTTCTTCTTTTAATTCTAATAAATTTATTCCTTCAATTTTTTGTTTTACAAATTTATCTAAAGCTACTTCCATTCCTTTTCTATCATCAGAATATAAAATCGGAATAAAGGGTTTAAAATTATTATCCCAAATTTTTTTTATTTTTTTCTCATCTCCTTTTAATATTTTTATAAAAATATTTCCAAATAAATGGCTAAACAAAAAAGTTCTCAAAGTTCTTTGGACTTCATTCATCGCTACCGGATATGAAAATAATTTAATAAAACGTTTAGTCTTTTCTTTATTTTCTACCAAATCTATTAAAAATAAAATTTAAAAATAATTTTTAAATTATTTTAAAATACCAATTCTAAATAATAAAGGATCATTTAATTCAAAATTTTCATAAAATAAATTTCCAATAACACTTCTAATTTTATTTTTTAATTCCAAAATTTCTTTTATATTTAATTCTCCATTATTTTTATTTTTATTTAAATTTATTGCCCTTTTAAAAATATCAGGAAGAAATTTTTCTAATCTAAAAAAATAAATATTTTTTTAATTTTAAACATTAAAAAAACTTTTTAAAATGTAATTCTTCCAAAATAAATTGAAATTCTTTTTCAATTAATTTATTTTTAATTTCCTCATTTTCCTCCATTTTATTTAAATTCTTCCTAAATTTTAAAAATTTTTCTTTAACAATTTTTAATTTAAATATAAAATTAATTTCTGTCTCAAAAACTTCAAAAACACTTTCAAACTCAATTAAATCCAAAAATATTTCAAAATTAATTTTTATTTCATTTTCATTTTTTTCTAAAAATTTTTTATATTTTTCCATTTCTAAATTAATTATTTCCAAATTTTTTTTTTCTTCTTCCAAAATATTTTTATTTTTTATTTGATTTTTTGTTTTTAAAATTTTAAATATTTTTTCCAAAATATTTTTATTTAATAAAAATGTTGATATTTCTCTAATTTTATTTTTATTATTTTCAAATAAAAATGCTTGGAAATATTTTTCTTTTAAATTATTTTCGTTTATTCCAGCTTAATTAAAAATATATTTAAAAATTAAATTTAAAAATATACCAAATGAAGAGTTTGTTGGATTAGGTAATTTTAAATCATTTAATTTTACATTTATTGTTGGTTTGAAAAATATAAATATTAATAAATAAAATAACAAATTTGTTGACATTTTATTTAATAAAATTTAAAAAATAATTAATTATTTATTTAAATAATTATTCTTTAATTTAAAAAATTTTTTTAATAATTTTTTGAAAATTATCACTAATTAACTTTAAATAAAATTAATTTATTAAATAATAATTTTAAATGTCTAGTCTGATTTTTTAATATTTAATAAATAAAGCATTGCTATCCATTCCCTTTTAATTTACCTTTATATTGACTTTTTATTTATTTCAAAATAAATTTTATTTTGCACTTTAGTTGCTTAATTATTAATTAAATTCACGTGAATAGCAATAAAATAAATAAATAAAAGTGCATAAATGATGTAAAAATAAATATATATTTTTAATTTATAATTTTGTAATATTTTATTTATTTTTTATAATATAAAGATGAAAATACAAATTGAATTTTTGACAATAATTGGGCAATAATTTTTAATATGAAATAAATTAAATAAAAAAATTAATTTTTTATAAAAAATTTTCCCCTGGCGGTTAGAAAAAGGTATAATATGTTGGGGGTACATTTGAGTCTCAAAAAGATATAGCCAATGTTCGCAAATGTCGCAAATCTTTTTGAGACTCTAACGACCCGGGGAAATTTTTTAAAATTTTTTCGAGGACGGATTCGTACTCAGCGGGTGTCAGAGCACCATATAGGTCGAATTTTGGGTCAAAATTCGAAAATTTTGTCCCACCCCCTATTTCCAAAGGGGTACCCCTTTTGCCCGAATTTCGGGATTTTTTAAATCGAATTATCTTTTTAAGGGATAAAGGGAATCGAATGGGGTTTGCTTCATAAAATGAAGTAAAAAATTAGGTATTTTATCACAGAAGAAAATTTCGAAAAAAGTCGAAATATAACCCATAGGGGTCGAATTTCAAAAAACCCAAAATTTTTCGGTTTTTCGAAAAAATTTTCGGTTTTTTGCCGGCAGTTCGGGGCATAGGTATTTTTCCTGGATAGAGCAGATTTTTCTGCATAGAATAAAATTTTAAAATATTCAAAAATGTTTAGTTTTAAGAAAGTTATGATTTTTTAAAATTTGGTCGATTTTTTCGGCAAAATTTTTGTCCAAAAATGGGTCAAAAATTCGACCTCGAGAAAAAGATGTTTTATGGTGCTCCAATAGGTGCTGAAACCGAATTCGAAGTCCGTTTATTTTTAAAAATTTTTTAAAAAAAGTTATAGCCCAAAAAAGTTCAATTTTTGACCCCCAAAATGTCACTTTTTGGCCTATAACTTTCTGAGACTCAAGTGGACCCCCAACAAAGTATACCTTTTTCGGGGCCCCAAGGGACGCTCTTTCGAATAGGCTATCGAAAAAAGCTGAAACGACCTTTTAAAAAAAGTCGACATTTCGTCCCCGACTCTTTGGACCATATCACCCCCAAAAATTGATCTGAGACTCAAGAGGTCAACTATGTATAGCTTCCCCACGCTCTACCCTCCAACATTGTTCCCAGGCCCAAGAACCCCCCACTTCTCAAAAACCCGCTATAACACTTTGAATTTTTCAACCGGCCATTTCGGTGCCACACTTGAGTGTGGCACCAAAATGGCCATGCCCATTAAATTCCCCGTGGCCGATAACCTATTACCCCGCCTTTTTACTTTAATTGGGTTTCGCCCAGCTTTAGAATAAACCATGGGCATTTTGACCGCCTGACCATTTTGTCCATAGGCATTTTTTGCCTTTTCTCTCATTTTTTTAAATTTTTAAATTTTTAGTTTTTTGGGGTTTTTTGGGGTTTTTTTGAAAATTTCTGGGTTCCTTAATAATTTTTTTAAATTTTTTTATTATTTACGCGTCCTGATTACACCTCAGGCCGTTTTTTCCTGAAAAAACTCGAAAAAACTCTCGAAAATTGCAAAAACTCGCTTTTTGCATTTTTTTGAGATTTTTCCAGTTTTTTAGGATTTTTTGGGGGTTTTTGAGGTTTTAGTCGGGTTTCGTTGTTTATAAAGTATAATTTAGGACCCGATGATTATACTTATGATAAGTTTTTCCAACTGCTTTGGAAAATTTCGGGTTTTATGAAATTTCGAAAATTCGAGTTTGGGGTGTATCAGGGCAATTTTCGTGGTACTTATTTATTTTTCCCTCAGTCACTTTTTTCGGTAAATATGTAAAGTTTTTAGTCTGTTTAGGTTGTAGAACTCATCGAGCTGCATTGAATGACACCAAAATCAAAAAAATCCGACTCGGTTTGACCGAGATACAGACCCCGGAAAACTTAGACTCCACGGTGGTGGTTTTTTGGAAGTCAAAATGTTTATGCAAATGATACCTCATTCGAAAGAGCTCGTCGAGCTGAGTCGAATGATAACAATATTGACAAGGTAGGACAAGATTTGACAAAAGTATGCCTTAAATCGCTGACTTTTCGTATGTTTGTTTTATGTCATAACTTTGTCAAATCTTGTCCAATCTTGTCGATATTGTTATCATTCGACTCAGCTCGACCAGCTCTTTCGAATGTGGTATCATTTGCACTAACTTTTCGTTTTTTTGTTTTTGTCTCTATGGTTTCTTAGTTTTTGGGGTTCTGAATTTCGGTCAAATAACTTAAAATTTTTTTGATTTTGCTGTAATTAAACATTTTGTGACGAGTTCTACAAACATTAAAGACTGACCATTTTACATATTTACTGAAAAAATTGTTTGGGGGTGGGAAGTAAATAAGTACAATTTTGCTTAATTTTTTTCTTTTTTTAATTTTCTTTCTAATTGGTTGGCTGTATTGGCTGCAAATTGATGGATCAAATCAACTCAACGCTTCATCAAAAATCAAAGGTTAGTTTCTTCCCCCTCCCTCGGTTTAGGGAGTCGCTCCCAACTAATCAGGGAATGTTCCCTGATTAGGTGTACTCTTAATAGAGTAGGGGTCATGCCGGATTTTTTCGTGAAATTCGGTATGAACCTTACTTAATTAAGAGGAACCTAATCATGGGGCATTTTCTGATTAGGTTTCATTCAGGATAGACGGGTCATGACGGTTTTTTTTATCGGTATGACTGTTTTACAGGATGAAACCTAATCAGGAAATGCCCCTTGATTAGATTCCTCTTAATTAACAAGGTTCATAATGAATTTCACGAAAAATCCGGCATTGTCCTTTCTCTATTAAAAGTACACCTAATCAGTTGGCATTCCCTTATTAGTAGGGAACGACTTCCTGACCGATGGAGGATGAACAAACAAACCTGTTGATTATTAGTGAAGCGTTGAAAAAACGCGGAAAAAAGTTTTTGCCGCTGCGGCCGCCGCTTCGCTACGGTCGCCGCGAGCGAAGCGAGCACGACCGCAGCGAAGCACGGCCATCGTGTAGCGAAGACCATGCCCGGCCTATCCTCCGTAGCAGCACAAAAACAGTTTTTCCAGCGAAGATTCTGTTGGTCATAACTTTGTTCATAATCGTCTAATCGAGCTGATTTTGGTGTCGTTCGACTCAGCTCGTCTAGCCCTTTCGAACTCGCTATTATATTTTCGTTCTGATCTTTGACATATATCTTCCCCAAAAATCGTAAAAAATTGTTTTGTGTTCTACTAATATTCTTTTTTAGATATTTTAGATAATTTTATTATTTATTTTATTAAAAATGCCTTCAAAAGATTTTATTAACCGGAGGAAACGCCGACAGCGTCATTCGGTTGAAGGTCAGTTTGGTAGTAATGCAACTAATAGTTGCGGGGTTGAAGGGGTTTCCGATGATGGTAGATTGTTGAATGTTAATCCAACCGGGGTTACTTCTGGTGATGGTACTTTAGATAGAGGTTCCGTAGTTGATGGTATTGGATTTCATTCTGAAAGTGTTTTAATTGAGGGTTCTTTGGTTGATGGTTCTTTCGTTGAAAGTTCTTTGGTTGATGGTTTTAGTGGTGAAAATTGTGTAGGGGAAAGTTCTTTGAATAATGATTTGTTAGAAGTGGGGTCATTTAGTCATGGTTTATCTGTAGTTGATAATTGTAATTTGAGTTTAGTTGGAGATTTTGATAGTTTATCTGTTGTTTCCCAGAGTGTTTCATTATGTAGTGATTTATCTTACGAAAAATCAAAAGGAGGTAGACCGAAAAAGCCAAAACGTTCTGGAAGACCTAAGAAAAGTACTGTTAATAATAAAAGTTTTGTCAGTGAAGTTAATAATAATAGTAGTCTTCAGGCTTTAGATATTCCCGTGGGTCCTGTATTTTTGTCTATTGATTTGTTAGATATCCCTTTTGGTCCTATGCCTAATATTGAAAATAGAATCTTTACGGATGATATTGTTTTTTCAAGACCCGAAATTATTAGTTTGTGGTCGGATCCTAATGTGTGGTTGCAAGATAGTTTTGTTTTTATTTATTTAAAATTTTTATCATATCGTTCCAATTTAAATGTTGTTGTTGTTTCACCCCAATTTAATGTTGTTGATCACCATTTTGGACAGGGTGTTGAGCCTCTTAATATTTTTGATTATTGTTTTAATTATAACCAGGATTATGATATATTGTTAATTCCAATTATGTTTCCTGGTCATTTTGGATTGGTTATTTGTGATCGTTCTGATCGTGCTAATTTTTCTTGCATTTTTGTTGACTCTTTACCGTCTGTAAACCGTTTAACCGATGTTTCGTGTGGAGTTTTTGATCAGAGGCGTGTTGATTTGATTAAAAGGTGTATTTGTGATTTGACACCTGATCTTTTTATTGACAATATAAATATTCGAGTTTTGCCCCGTTCACAGTTTACTGAACAAAGAGATGGGATTAATTGCGGGTTTTATGTTTGTCTTTATTCGGAATTGTTTTTGTTTAATAATAAATCTTTAATAATTCCTAATTTAAATATTCAATATGAAAGGAAGCGTATTTTATGGCACCTTTCGCAATTAATTCTTTCAAATGATATTGATTATGTTGGGGTTTTCGATTATAATCCCAGAAATGCTCCAGTGCAAGAAAATGTTTTTAATTTTAATTTAGATTTTGGTAAAGAGATACAAGATAATTGTGTTATTAATAATTATCCCGTTTTAGATTTAGAGCCAGACCCACCGTTAAGGCGGTCTGAAAGAATTGCTGCCAGAAAAACTAATTATGTTTCTGAAATTTCTGAACCTGAAAGTAATGAGGATGTGTTTTTTAAGATTTCTTCTCATTGTGGGAGGTCTCACAAGCTTTATCCGTGTGCAGATGTTAGGTCTATGCATTATGAGCCTTATTACGATTCCGGTAATTTTGGTGATAAAGTTTGTTGTTTTTGTGGGGCTTTATTGTTGAACACTGAAGTTAACGAGGCTTTTCGCCAGAAACATAAAAAAATTACTTCGTCTTTTTGTTGTAAGTGTGGTTTAGTTACTCTTCCGCCTTATAGTCCACATCCTCAAATTTTAAAAGATTTAAGTATTGGTGATTCTCAAGCTTCTTTAGAGTTTTTGCAACACCAGAATATATACAACTCTTTGTTAGCGTTCGCGTCTGTTTATGTCGGTCACAGAGAATCAAATCTTGATGGAGGAATTTGTTTTCTACTTAACGGAGAGTTTGTTCGTAAACTTAGCTCGATCACGCCTGGTAATAATGGCCCTTCTTTTTCACAATTATATATTTTGGATGCAAATACAGCCTTTGAAAATAGAGTTAATAATGTTTCTTATGGTGGCGATAGAGTAGACCAAGAAACTCTTAGAAATTTAGATACGCTTTTGCGTCAAACCCATCCTTTGGCAACTATTTATAAAAATTTCCATACTCAATATCTGGATAAATTACACTCTGATGGTCTTGATTCTGTTAAGTATTATAGGCTTGTATTATTAGAAGAAAGGGATGCGCCTGTTATTGTTCGAGATCCTTCTGATCATCCTAGGCAAGTTAATCTTCCTACAGAAGAGACTTTATTTTCGATTTGTACTGAAGCCGACGAATTACCACAAGTTAAAGGCATCTATATAACAGATCTTGAAGGTCATTTGTTTACTTTTACTCCTAATCATCCTTTAACAGACACATTATGTTATCCCATTCTTTTTCCTTGTGGGGATGATGGTTATCATGCAAAAATATCTTTGAATAAAAATACTTTAAATGCCATAAACGATGACTCGTCTGATGATGATGTTGAAAATTCTGATAAAAAAAATATTTCTGTTAGAGCTTACATTAAATATCGCCTTGCTTTGCGTAGAAATGAAGATTACCATAATATTTGGAACTCAGGTGGCGGTTTAAGTCAAAAATTTGTGTTAGATTATAATGCTAGAATAGATTCCTCTGTTGCTAATTATTTAAGGAGAGCCGATATGGATTTACGAGCTACATATCCTCCAGATGCTCTTAGATGGTTACAAAGAGATTGTGGTGCTAAGTCTGTTTCCGATCTTGGTCACATTGTTGCGTTTAGGAAATATCACCCTGGGACCCGCCCATATTTTCAGGAGATGTTTTATAATGCAACTGCAATAATGGCCCGGACTCGTAAACCTGGGTTTTGTTCATTTATGTTTACTTTTACATGCAATCCCAGGTGGCCTGAAATTCAAAGAAATTTATTACGGGATAATCAAAAAGTTGTTGATAGATTTGATATTATTTGTCGTATTTACGAAGATAAACTTAGAAAACTCCATTATCTATTAGAAAAGAAGCATATTCTTGGTAACATTTTAGGCTTTGGTGAAAGTCGTGAGTTTCAGAAAAGAGTAGGCGGTCCACATTTGCATAGAGTATATTGTACTGATATTCCTGCTACGCCTGAAAATGTTGAAAATTTAATTTGGGCACATATTCCTCCAGAACCACCTGCAAATGATAAGTCTGTTTGGGCTAATTTTTTACGCAAGGTGCGTGAACTGTTACCTAAGCATCAGTTTCATGATTGTGGATCACATTGTCGTAATAATAGGGGTAACTGTAAGAAAGGCTTTCCAAAACCTTTCAGTAAATTTACCATTTTACATGCCAACAAACCAGCCGAATATAAGCGTCCGAGTCCTGCAGACGGCGGTGAAACTTTAAAAATTAAACGTGGTAGGATTTCAGTTGTATATGATAATTCGCGTGTAGTAGCTTATAACCCATTTATTCTTGTCATGTTTCATTGTCACCATAATCTCGAATTTGCGTATGGACAATCTGACAATTTAAAATATGCCTTAAAATATCCGTTTAAAGGTAACAGTTTTTCCTATGTCCGTAGTGCTGTAGATGGTCTAATCAATGTTGATGAACCTGCACAATACGCAAAAATGATTTATCGTAGTCCAACCGAGGCTTTTTCGCGAGTAATGGGATATAAGTATGCCTTTCTTTCACACACTGTTATAGGTTTGAAAATTCATTTGCCGGGAAACCAAAAATTAGTTTTTAATTCTAAAACTGCTCCTGCTGTTCTTGCTAACGTTGAAGAAGGCATTCTTCCAGATACACATCTTACTGCTTACTGGAACTTATGGCGAAAGAATATAAATAATCCCCTTATTAAAAACATACTCTTTGAAGTTTTACCTGAAACATATTCATTTGATAGCAAAGAAAAAGTGTGGCATAAAAGGAGAATGGCTGAAATTAGGAAAATAACTAAACCAATTATCGGGAGAATTTATCCAGTCTCACCACGTGAACCTGAACTTTTTGCTTTGTATATACTAACTAAGCATTTTCCCGGAGATCCAGAAGAACTAAAAACATTTAATGGTCATGTATGTACAACTTTTGCGGATGCTGCACGCTTAAGGGGACTTTTTGAAGATAATGGGGTTTGGGAACGTACGTTAAGAGAGGCCTCCTTTTCGTTAAATCCCTCACAGATGAGGCAATTGTTCGCAAATATTCTTGTATTTGGAGGAACAGAACGGTGTGTTATTGATGGTTATGTTTTGTGGGAAATGTTTAAGGATCAGATGTATGATAGGAGACGTTGTTCAGAAAATGAAAGACTTTTACGTATTGATAGAGCATTGGCTATCATTGAGAGATATTTGTTAAGCAATGGGCGTTCTATGGATGATTTTGGTCTTCCTTTGCCTAATAATTCAATCTTAAATGACCCAGATAGGGCGTTAGATGATTTTTTCTTTCCGAACAACGTTAACAGTGATGAGCCCGACGAAACATTAGATACCTCTAATTTAGAAAGGGCAAATTTAAATACAGAACAAAATACTTTCTTTAATATGATTCGTGATGCAGTTTTTGACCCTAATTCTGTTAATAAATATTTTTATTTGTCAGGAGATGGGGGTACAGGCAAAACATTCTTATTAAATTATCTCCTTTACCAACTTAGGCAGTTAAATTTAAAAGTTTTACCAACCGCTTCAACGGGTATTGCTTCTACGAAGTTTTATGCAGGTGGTATGACATTTCACTCTGCTTTTCGATTCGGAATTGATGTTGAACCAGGCAAGCTTCCTTTAGTAAAGTTTGACAGCTTTTTTGGGAGAAGAATTATAGAATGTGATGTCATTATTATTGATGAGATAACCATGTTAAATAAGACTGTGTTTGAAAACGTTGACCAATTGTGTCGTAATATGGTTCCTCAAAATAAAAAACTTCCTTTTGCTGGAAAAGTTGTAATACTTTCAGGAGACTGGAAGCAATCTTTACCAGTTGCTGATTCTGCTTCCCCTGGTGCTTCTGTTGCTGCCTGCATTCAATCCTCCCATTTGTATCCCCTTTTCCAAAAATTTAGACTTGTGCAAAATATGAGAGTGATTCCTTCGGAAATTCAATTTAAGGATTGGCTTTATAGTATAGGTACCGGAACTATCGGTGATTTAGTTAATATTCCACCAAATATGATAGTCAATTCACGACAAGAATTATATGATTTTGTTTTTGATCAAGGGTTTGCTGTAGCAAGTAATGAATTATTGAAAAGATTAATTTTAGCCCCAACAAATAGGGTTGTTGATTCTATTAACTGTGAAATTATAGACATGATTGATTCACCAGAGGTCGAATATTTATCTATTGACAATCCGACAGTTGAAAATCCTTTAGCCTATAATGCTGCTGAATATGACGTTGCAACATTAAATCGTCTCACTCCAAATGGAATGCCAGCTCATAGTCTAAAGCTTAAAGTAGGATCCGTAATTGTATTGCTTCAGAATTTAAACACCCAAAAATCTTTGTGTAATGGAACAAGACTAATTGTGACTAATTTACAATCTAATCTTATAGAAGCAGAGACAATAAATATTGGATCTGATCATGGTGTTAGAGTTGGCATTTGTCGTACAAGAAATCAGTTTGTTGATAATAATCCTGACGCAGTAAGCTTTGAACGATTTCAGTTTCCTGTGAGGGTTGCTTTTTGTATGACTATCACAAAGGCTCAAGGGCAAACTTGTGAGCGTTTGGGTATTGATTTTAATGATGAGCCCTTTGCCCACGGGCAATTATATACAGCCTTATCACGTGCCCGAAGTGGCGATTTTATTAAAATTTTTGCTCCCAAAAAACCAAATAATGATGGAAGTATTCCAATAAGAAATGTAGTTGCCAATGGAATTTCTTTTGATTAAGATTAATGTCAAATTGATAATAAAATAAAATCCCATCAACATTCCATTCAGTCATCAATTAACCCTGTCCGCGGTCGACCCCAATTGATTTACTTCTCAATTTATTTAGGTAACATTGATTGAAATTTACGAAAATTTTAAAAATATTTTAGCAAAGGTTATAATTTAATTCTTTTTTAATTATTTGTCTATACGTTTAAATAAATTGAGAAGTACCGGATCCGTTGGTGTATTCGCACCAATTGATCTGGGTTTTGGGTTTGACTGCACAATGGTTGACTGGATTTTAGGACAGGGGGCATACCAGTTAATTGTTCTGTTTGTTTAGTTAAATAATTTATTTAATGATTTAAAAATAAGATTTAATTTTTTTTAGAGTATGTTTTTATTTTTCGTTTATTAAGTTTTCATTTTGAATTTTAAGACTTTAACAATTAACTGGTATGCTTTATCATAACTGTTTTATATTCTGAAATAATACAAGGTTGTTATTTCTCAATATGGAACAATTATGAGTTTCCGATATTTACTTTTCATCCCAAACATAGCGGAATGCCGACATGTACAGATTTTTAGTGAAAATTAAAAATAAGATATTTTTAAAAAATAAATTAAAAAATATAAAAATGTAAATTCTTTATAAACAATAATATTGTCATTAGTACATGCGTCAGCAGAATATCGAAACGTATCAGCCTTTATTGAATTGTCCTATATGCGTGAGCGGAATGCCGACACGTATCCACCTTTATAGTAAATTGTCCTATATGCGTGAGCGGAATGCCGACACGTATCCACCTTTATTGAATTGTCCTATATGCGTGAGCGGAATGCCGACACGTATCCACCTTTATTAAATTGTCTTATATGCGTGAGCGGAATGCCGACACGTATCCACCTTTATTAAATTGTCCTATATGCGTGAGCGGAATGCCGACACGTATCCACCTTTATTGAATTGTCCTATATGCGTGAGCGGAATGCCGACACGTATCCACCTTTATTTAAATTGTCCTATATGCGTTGTACGGAATGCCGAGACGTATCCACCTTTATTAAATTATCCTATATGCGTGAGCGGAATGCCGACACGTATCCACCTTTATTAAATTGTCCTATATGCGTGAGCGGAATGCCGACACGTATCCACCTTTATTTAAATTTTATGTGTAAACCGGAATGCCAAGACTTATCCTATTTTGTTTAATTTATAAACGTCACACGGAATGCCGAGACGTATCCACCTTTATTAAATTATCCTATATGCGTGAGCGGAATGCCGACACGTATCCACCTTTATTAAATTGTCCTATATGCGTGAGCGGAATGCCGACACGTATCCACCTTTATTTAAATTTTATGTGTAAACCGGAATGCCAAGACTTATCCTATTTTGTTTAATTTATAAACGTCACACGGAATGCCGAGACGTATCAAACTTTAGTAAAAACATAAAATATAAAAATAAAAATATTTTAAAAATCCACCTTATTTAAAACAACAGATTTAAAATGAACTTAAAATATTTAAAATTAAAATTTTTTATTTTTTTCAAAACTTTCTTCTGTGCCAGCGGTTCTTACCGGGCATGGGACCAACGGTAGTACCGGGTCGGGGTACAGGGTTTGCCCGTTTTCCTCCGTGCACCTCCACGTGGTGTACCCTGGGCATTGTTATATAATTTTTAAATATTATATAACATTGTTATATAATATTTGTTATATTGCACTGTTATATAATATTTAAATATTATACAACAATGGCTAAGCACGGTTAAAAACGGGTTGTTATAAAATTATGCAGAAAAAAAGCCTTCTAGCAGCGCGCGAAGCGCGCCCCAAAGCCGTTAGGCTTTCCAACGGGCAGAGCAAAATTTAAACCCAAAGCATACGTCGAGGCAATGCATACGTAACTTACCGCCATACCCCAATGGGCACAACTAGTTATATTATACTAAAAAAAACCTCCTGGTGCCCCTTCTTTTGTGGGGGAAAATGGGCATTTTTCATTCAAAAAAGTGCACGGGTCGTAGGGTTTCCCGGGGATTTTTTTGAGTTGCACATTGGTTCTACAACTTTTTGCGGCGCATTCAGGAAAACTATAGGTTTTGCGCCAAAACGTACCGCTGCGCCGAAACGACCCCTTTAAAAATTCAAACGTCTGTAACTTGGGAGGCGAAAGTCAGATCGAAAAACGCTTGGGGGGAGGATTTTAAGTTGAAACAGGTACTATATTGTATAAAAAATTTTGGGGCTCTGCGACCGTCGCGAATATGCGATGTGCCGTGACAACTTTTGTACATCGCGACGCAAATCGACATATGGTGTCCGACGAAATTAACCGACAATTTACAAATTATATACCAATCGATAGCTCTCGTCGAGCTGAGTCTGAAAAAAATTGGTTTAATTTTTTCTGACCATTTTGTACAAAATTACAAAGTGTCAAAGGGTCAAAATGTCCAGGACCCCTATCGGGAAGGGTGGCTCCCATTGGGTCTGATTATAACTTTGCTTATGAGAGGCCGAATCGATCCAACTCTTTTTTAGTATGTTAGGGCACATAGTTGGCTAAAATTTTCTTGGGGCACACTTGAGTCTCGGATTTGGTTTTGGGGGTGATATGGTTCAAAAGGTCCGGGTCGAAAAGTCGACTTTTTTTAGAGGTTCGTTTCACCCGTTTTCGATAGCCTATGTTATAGAGCGTCTCCTGGGGCTCCAAAAAATATATACTTTGTTGGGGGTCCACTTGAGTCTCAGAAAGTTATAGCCCAAAAAGTGACATTTTGGGGGTCAAAAATTGACATTCTTTGGGCTATAACTTTTTTCAGAATTTTTTTAAAAATAAACGGACTTCGCCATCGGATTCAGCACCTTTTAGAGTACCACATAGCTATTTACCTCGAGGTCGAATTTTTCGACCTCGGTTCGACTTTTTGGTGCCACACCCGGTGGGGTACCTTTTGAAAAGTCAGAATGAAAATATTGTCCGGTCATGTTGTACAGCATCTAAAACTGCACTGAAATGTAAAATTTGGGTGGGGTCCACTTGAGTCTCAAAAAGTTATGCCTAATGTGCGCAAATGTCGCAAAACTTTTTGAGACTCTAACGTCTCGGGGAATTTGTGAAAAATTTTTCTGGCAAGAGATTCGGAATCAGCGCATCTAAATGCACCATATAGGTCGATTTTTGAGAAAAATTTCGAAAATTTTTTTCCCGACTCCATTCCTAAAGGGGTACCCCTTTTGGGCGATTTTCGCGATTTTTGAAATCGACCTAACTTTTTGTCGGATTTTCTGATTTAGATGCGGTTTCTTTCTGAAAATAGAACTAAAAATTAGGTAATTTATCACCGAAGAAAATTTCCAAAAATGTCGAAATTGAACCCGTAGGGGTCGAATTTCGAAAAACCCAAAAATTTTCGGTTTTTCGAAAAAATTTTCGTATTTTCGTCGCAGGTTCGGGCCGAAAGTATTTTTATTGGATAGAGCTTATTTGTCTCCATAGAATAAGCTTTTAAAATTTTCCAAAAAGGTCAACTTTGGAAAAATTATGAATTTTTGAAAATTTGGTCGATTTTTTCGGCCAAAAGTTTCGACTACAAAATATTTTTTTCCAAAATTGATATAAATAGGCCAAATGTTATATCAATCGAAAGCTCTCGTCGAGCTGAGTATAAAAATATTTTTGCAAAATTTTCTGACCATTTTGTACAAAGTTACAAAAGTTCGAAATTTTGGGTGTGGGTGGTTTGGGGTCCGAATGCCCCCAAACGGCAGGCCGTAGGCCTGCCGAGCGAGGGCCGAAGGCCCGAGTTTCAAACCATCTAAAAGGCAGAGTAAAGTTACACCGAGGCCGAAGGCCGAGGGGTTGGCGAGGGCCGAAGGCCCGAGCTTTCAACCCATCTAAAAGGCAGAGCAATGGTCCATCGAGGCCGAGGAGTTGGCGAGGGCCGAAGGCCCGAGCTTTCAACCCATCTAAAAGGCAGAGCAAGAGTCAAAGGCATGGCAAACTTTACCTGCGAGGGCCGAAGGCCCGAGTTTTCAATTCATCTAAAAGGCAGAGCAAAAGTCAAAGGCATGGCAAACTTTACCTGCGCGGGCCGAAGGCCCGAGCTTTCAACCCATCTAAAAGGCAGAGCAATGGTCCAACGAGGCCGAAGGCCGAGGAGTTGGCGAGGGCCGAAGGCCCGAGCTTTCAACCCATCTAAAAGGCAGAGCAACGAATTAAAAAGCAGGGCTAAACTTTACCTGCGAGGGCCGAAGGCCCGAGTTTTCAACCCATCTAAATGACAGAGCAACGAATTAAAAAGCAGGGCTAAACTTTGCCAGCGAGGGCCGAAGGCCCGAGCTTTCAACCCATCTAAAAGGCAGAGCAACGAATTAAAAAGCAGGGCTAAACTTTACCTGCGAGGGCCGAAGGCCCGAGTTTTCAACCCATCTAAATGACAGAGCAACGAATTAAAAAGCAGGGCTAAACTTTGCCAGCGAGGGCCGAAGGCCCGAGCTTTCAACCCATCTAAATGGCAGAGCAACGAATTAAAAAGCAGGGCTAAACTTTGCCGGCGAGGGCCGAAGGCCCGAGCTTTCAACCCATCTAAATGGCAGAGCAACGAATTAAAAAGCAGGGCTAAACTTTGCCAGCGAGGGCCGAAGGCCCGAGCTTTCAACCCATCTAAATGGCAGAGCAACGAATTAAAAAGCAGGGCTAAACTTTGCCGGCGAGGGCCGAAGGCCCGAGCTTTCAACCCATCTAAATGGCAGAGCAACGAATTAAAAAGCAGGGCTAAACTTTGCCAGCGAGGGCCGAAGGCCCGAGCTTTCAACCCATCTAAATGGCAGAGCAACGAATTAAAAAGCAGGGCTAAACTTTGCCGGCGAGGGCCGAAGGCCCGAGCTTTCAACCCATCTAAATGGCAGAGCAACGAATTAAAAAGCAGGGCTAAACTTTGCCGGCGAGGGCCGAAGGCCCGAGCTTTCAACCCATCTAAATGGCAGAGCAACGAATTAAAAAGCAGGGCTAAACTTTGCCAGCGAGGGCCGAAGGCCCGAGCTTTCAACCCATCTAAATGGCAGAGCAACGAATTCAAAAGCAGGGCTAAACTTTGCCAGCGAGGGCCGAAGGCCCGAGCTTTCAACCCATCTAAAAGGCAGAGCAACGAATTAAAAGGCTGGGCAAACTTTACAGGCGAGGGCCGAAGGCCCGAAGCAATGAAAAGGCAGGCTAAACTTTGCCGGCGAGGGCCGAAGGCCCGAAGCAATGAAAAGGCAGGCCGAAACTTTACCGGCGAGGGCCGAAGGCCCGAGCTTTCAACCCATCTAAATGGCAGAGCAACGAATTAAAAAGCAGGGCTAAACTTTGCCGGCGAGGGCCGAAGGCCCGAGCTTTCAACCCATCTAAATGGCAGAGCAACGAATTAAAAAGCAGGGCTAAACCGGCGAGGGCCGAAGGCCCGAAGCAATGAAAAGGCAGGCTAAACTTTGCCGGCGAGGGCCGAAGGCCCGAGCTTTCAACCCATCTAAATGGCAGAGCAACGAATTAAAAAGCAGGGCTAAACTTTGCCGGCGAGGGCCGAAGGCCCGAGCTTTCAACCCATCTAAATGGCAGAGCAACGAATTAAAAAGCAGGGCTAAACTTTGCCAGCGAGGGCCGAAGGCCCGAGCTTTCAACCCATCTAAATGGCAGAGCAACGAATTCAAAAGCAGGGCTAAACTTTGCCAGCGAGGGCCGAAGGCCCGAGCTTTCAACCCATCTAAAAGGCAGAGCAACGAATTAAAAGGCTGGGCAAACTTTACAGGCGAGGGCCGAAGGCCCGAAGCAATGAAAAGGCAGGCTAAACTTTGCCGGCGAGGGCCGAAGGCCCGAGCTTTCAACCCATCTAAATGGCAGAGCAACGAATTAAAAAGCAGGGCTAAACTTTGCCGGCGAGGGCCGAAGGCCCGAGCTTTCAACCCATCTAAATGGCAGAGCAACGAATTAAAAAGCAGGGCTAAACTTTGCCAGCGAGGGCCGAAGGCCCGAGCTTTCAACCCATCTAAATGGCAGAGCAACGAATTAAAAAGCAGGGCTAAACTTTGCCGGCGAGGGCCGAAGGCCCGAGCTTTCAACCCATCTAAATGGCAGAGCAACGAATTAAAAAGCAGGGCTAAACTTTGCCGGCGAGGGCCGAAGGCCCGAGCTTTCAACCCATCTAAATGGCAGAGCAACGAATTAAAAAGCAGGGCTAAACTTTGCCAGCGAGGGCCGAAGGCCCGAGCTTTCAACCCATCTAAATGGCAGAGCAACGAATTCAAAAGCAGGGCTAAACTTTGCCAGCGAGGGCCGAAGGCCCGAGCTTTCAACCCATCTAAAAGGCAGAGCAACGAATTAAAAGGCTGGGCAAACTTTACAGGCGAGGGCCGAAGGCCCGAAGCAATGAAAAGGCAGGCTAAACTTTGCCGGCGAGGGCCGAAGGCCCGAAGCAATGAAAAGGCAGGCCGAAACTTTACCGGCGAGGGCCGAAGGCCCGAAGCAATGAAAAGGCAGGCCGAAACTTTACCGGCGAGGGCCGAAGGCCCGAAGCAATGAAAAGGCAGGCCGAAACTTTACCGGCGAGGGCCGAATGCCCGATGCAATGAAAAGGCAGGCCGAAACTTTATCGGCGAGGGCCGAAGGCCCGAGCTTAAAATTTTCTTAAAATTTTTAAATTTAAATTTTTTAAACGCTTAAAATTTTCAAAAATTTTTTGAATTTTCAAAAAATTTTTAAAGTTGGGCAAATGATATATCAAATGAAAGCTCTCAGTGAGCTGAGTTTAAAAATACTATCAGAAAAAAGTTATGACCATTTTGTACAAAGTTATGACTGCTCAAAACTCCTACCACAGTTAATAAAACGTTCTAGCAGCGCGCGAAGCGCGCCCCAAAGCCGTTAGGCTTTCCAACGGGCACCCCAAAATTTTACCGCCAGAGTATGCTATTCGCGCCATCGCATACGTAACCCATAGCTAGTTATATTATACTAAAAAAAACCTCATGTTGCCCCTTCTTTTGGGGGGGATTTTCATTCAAAAAAGTGCACAGGTCGTAGGCTTTCCGGAGGATTTTTTTAAGTTGCACATTAGCCCTACAACTTTTTGTCGCGCATTTGGGAAAATTATAGATTTGGCGCCAAAACGTACCGCCGCGCCGAAACGGCTGTCGGTAAAATTCAAACGGCTGTAACTCGGAAACGAAAAGTCAGATCGAAAAACGCTTGGGGGGAGGATTTTAAGTTGGGATATGACCTATAAATCTAAAAAAAAATTGGAGGCCTTGGATCATGCCCTGAGGCTGTGGAGGTTGGCAAAAATTCACCGATTGTCGGTGAATTGTCCTACCGTGTCCGACGAAATTCACCGACAATTTACAAAATATACACCAATCGAAAGCTCTCATCGAGCTGAGTCTGAAAAAAATTAGTTTAATTTTTTCTGACCATTTTTAAAAAAGTTATAAAACGCCAAAGGGTCAAAATGTCCTGGACCCCTATCGGGAAGGGTGGCTCCCATTGGATGTAATTATAACTTTGCTTATGATCGGCCGAATCGATCCAAATCTTTTTTCATATGTTTAGGCCCTAAGTGTGCTACAAAATCTTTGGGGGACACTTGAGTCTTGAATGAAGATTTTGGGGTGATATGGTTCAAAAGGTCGAGGTCGAAAAATCGACTTTTTGTACGAGGTCGAGTCACCCGTTTTCGATAGCCTAAGTGAAAGAGCGTCCCCTGGCGGTCAGAAAAATATATAATTTGTTGGGGGTCCACTTGAGTCTGGGAAAGTTATAGCCGAAATGGCCAAATGTCGCAAATCGGTTTTTAGACTCTAACTTCCCGGGGAATTTTTCAAAAAATTTTTCTGAGGCCGGATATCGACTCAGCGGGTCCTAAAGCACCATATAGGACGTTTTTTGACCAAAAATTAAAAAATTTTTTTTCCTCGTGTACCCTTATGGGCCCCTGGCATTTTGTCGCGGTCGAGGATATTATAATTATCTTGTGTCTCAACTAAAAAAAGTCCCTGGCCAAGCCGAAGGCCGGGCCGTTCCTGAAAGTAGTGGAAGGGTCCTGCAACTTTTTACGGGCTATTCAGGAAAACTCCGACTTTGGCGCCACGACTTTTCCATTGCGCCGAAACGACCCCATGAATTTTGCTATCTCGTGAACTAAAAGTCGGATCGGTTTGGGTCCAACTAAAGGGCACTGAGATACGATTAGTAGATATCAATTAAAAAAAAATTTCGAAATTCGGTGAAGTCTAAATACCGAAGTGCCCTGTCATTGGTTTTTATTTGGTCCGAAAACCAATTAATTGGTTTTTCGATTTTCTATATCTCGTGAACGGCTGGGCGGATTTGGATGGGACCTGGGGGGTATTAGGTAAGTGGCTATGGGGAATTTTTTTGGGGTGGGTCGTTTTGGTGCCGCACTTGAGTGTGGCACCGAAATGGCCGGATGAAAATTTCAACGAGTTATAACGCGTTTTTAAGAAGTGAGGGGTCTTGGGGCCTGGGAGTGAAGTTGTAGAGCAGAGTGTGGGAAACTTATAAATAGTTGGACACTTGAGTCTTGGGTGAACTTTTGGGGGTCATATGGTCCAAAGTGTCTTAGTCGAAAAGTCGACTTTTTGTAGAGGGTCGTTTCGGGTCTCTTCGATACCCCATTCGAAAGAGCGTCCCTTGTGGCTCCGAAAAAGGTATAATATGTTGGGGGTCCACTTGAGTCTCAAAAAGTTATAGCGAATGTTCGCAAATGTCGCAAAACTTTTTGAGACTCTACTGTCCCGGGGAAAATTTTTAAAATTTTTCTGAGACCGGATATGGACTCAGCGGATGTTAATGCACCATATAAGTCGAATTTTGTGTTAAAATTCGAAAATTTTGTCCCTTCCACTATTTCCAAAAGGGATAGTGGAAGGGACATCCTTTTGAGGGATTTTCGGGATTTTTTAAGCGAACATAACTTTTTTTGGGATTATCGGATTAGGATGGGGTTTCTTTCTAAAAATTGTCCTAAAAATTAGGTATTTTATCGCCGAAGAAAATTTCGAAAAAAGTCGAAATTGAACCCGTAGGGGTCGAATTTCGAAAAACCCAAAATTTTTCGGTTTTTCGAAAAAAATTTCTGATTTTTGCCGGCGGTTTGGGCCGAATGTATTTTTCCTGGGTAGAGCTTATTTTTCTCCATAGAATAAGCTTTTAAAATTTATCAAAAAGGTCAACTTTAAAAAAGTTATGAATTTTTTAAAATTTGGGTGATTTTTCCGGCCAAAATTTTCGGCCTAAAAAATATTTTTTTCAAAATGGATATAAATGGGCCAAATGTTATATCAATCGAAAGCTCTCATCGAGCTGAGCATAAAAATATTTTTTTCAAAATTTTCTGACCATTGTGTACAAAGTTACAAAAGGTAAAAATTTTGGGTGTGGGGGGTTTGGGGCCGAAGGCCCGAGCTTTCAACCCATCTAAAAGGCAGAGCAATGGTCCACCGAGGCCGAAGGCCGAGGAGTTGGCGAGGGCCGAAGCCCGAGCTTTCAACCCATCTAAAAGGCCGAGCAATGGTTAAAGGAAGGGCAAACTTTACCTGCGAGGGCCGGAGGCCCGAGCTTTCAACCCATCTAAAAGGCCGAGCAATGGTCAAAGGAAGGGCAAACTTTACCTGCGAGGGCCGAAGGCCCGACCTTTCAACCCATCTAAAAGGCAGAGCAATGGTCAAAAACACTTTACTGGCGAGGGCCGAAGGCCCGAGCTTTAAACCCATCCCGCATCGAATTGCGAGGGCCGAAGGCCCGAGCTTCAACCCATCCCGCAACGAATTGCGAGGGCCGAAGGCCCGAGCTTTAAACCCATCCCGCAACGAATTGCGAGGGCCGAAGGCCCGAGCTTTAAACCCATCCCGCAACGAATTGCGAGGGCCGAAGGCCCGAGCTTTAAACCCATCCCGCAACGAATTGCGAGGGCCGAAGGCCCGAGCTTTAAACCCATCCCGCAACAAATTGCGAGGGCCGAAGGCCCGAGCTTTAAATCCATCCCGTATCGAATTGCGAGGGCCGAAGGCCCGAGCTTTAAACCCATCCCGCAACGAATTGCGAGGGCCGAAGGCCCGAGCTTTAAACCCATCCCGCAACGAATTGCGAGGGCCGAAGGCCCGAGCTTTAAACCCATCCCGCAACAAATTGCGAGGGCCGAAGCCCGAGCCTTAAACCCATCCCGCAACGAATTGCGAGGGCCGAAGGCCCGAGCTTCAACCCATCCTGCAACGAATCGCGAGGGTCGGAGGCCCGAGCTTAAAACTATCCATGAAGGCAGGGCTAAAATTGACCGCGAGGGCCGAAGGCCCGAGCTTAAACCCATCCCGCAACGAATCGCGAGGGCCGGAGGCCCGAGCTTAAAACCCATCACCCAACGAATCGCAGGGGCCGAAGGCCCGAAGCAATGAAAAGGCGGGCTAAACTTTACCAACGAGGGCCGAAGGCCCGAGCCTAAAACACATCCCAAAACGAATCGCGAGGGCCGAAGGCCCGAGCTTCAACCCATCTCGAAACTTTTGCCGAAATTTTAAACTTTTCAAAAAAATTTTAAAGGTGGGCAAATGATATATCAAATGAAAGCTCTCAGTAAGCTGCATCTAAAAATAATATCAGAAAAAATTTCTGATCATTTCGTACAAAGTTATGTTTGGCCAAAACTTCGACCACAGCAAAAAATCATTCTAGCAGCGCGCGAAGCGCGCCCCAAAGCCGTTAGGCTTTCCAACGGGCACCCCAAAATTTTACCGCCAGAGTGCTGTATTTTACCGCCATCGCATACGTAACCCAGAGCTAGAAAAAAAATTACCAGAGCTAGAAAAAAAAAACAAAAAACCAGAGCTAGAAAAAAAAAACAAACGTTACTTTTGGCCCCCAAAATGCCACTTTTTTGAGTATAACTCCCCCAGACTCAAGTGTACCCCCAACAAAGTATATATTTTTAGAGGTTTCAAGGGACGCTCTATAAGATAGGGTACTCAAAAGGAATTACAATTCACGCGTTAAAAAGTCGGTTTTTGCGAGGTCACTTTGGTGCCCATAACTATGTCAGGAAAAAATCCCAGACTCAAGTGTCTCCCAACAAAATTGTAGTACACTTAGTGCCCTATTATACCAAAAAAGAGTTGAAACCGTTTGCCCAAGTTTAACCACTTTTATAATTACATTCGATGGGAGCCACCCTTCACGGTAGGGGTAAAGGACATTTTGGACCTTTTGAGTCACATAACTTTGCCCAAAATGGTCAGAAAAATTTAAACCAAATTTTCCCAGAACCTACTCATGGAGCTCTATCAAATGGCACATAGTTTGAAAATTGTCGGTTAATTTCGTCGGACACCATGTGTCATTTTGGGACGAGATGTACAATTTTTGCGCGCGGCCACAGGTCGGACAGTTGATCCCAGGCCTCCAAGATTTTTCCTACGATATAGTACCTTTCCCAACTTAGGGCCCTCGCCCCAACCACTTTTTGATCCAACTTCTGCCTCCCGAGTTATTTCCGTTTGAAAAACCACCCATGGCCGTTTCAGTGCGAAAACGACGTTTCAGCGCCGAGGTCATAATTTTCCTGAATAGAGCGCAAAAAGTTGTAGGACAAATCCACCTTCAAAAAAATTCCCCGGGCAACAGCCGAGGCGCCCGAGTTTTTGTTAGCGATTTTACCCCCAAAAATAGGGGCACTACCAAGATTATTATATATATAACTAGCTGCAGGGTGAGTAGCTGAATTGGATTGTAATACTCTGGCGGTAAAGTTACGCTGGGGGGAGCCTTTGGTACGATACTTTTTGGTTTTGGAAAGCCTGACGGCTTTGGGGCGCGCTTCGCGCGCTGCTAGAGCTTTGGGGGCGCGTCCAGGGACGCGCGTGGAAAGCCTGCGGCTTTAAAAGCACGCTAGCTTTAGTTTATTGCTTGGCGATTTACGTTAAATTGTTTAGAATCCTTTGTTTTGCATTTAGGGGGCCTTCGGCCCCCTTTTCGTTTCGAGTGCCTTTCGGTAGCTGAGTTTGGTTGATTCGGGGGCCTTCGGCCCCCCCCCCCAAACCCATCGTTTAGACGAATACTGTGCCTTTTGGTAGCTGTGGTGGGTTTATTCGGGGTGTTTGGGGGGCCTTCGGCCCCCCAAACCCATCGTTTCGTCGGATACTGTGCCTTTTGGTAGCTGTGGTGGGTTTATTCGGGGTGTTTGTGGGGCCTTCGGCCCCCCAAACCCAGCGTTTAGTGGGATACTGTGCCTTGATGTAGCTGAGGTGGGTTGATTCGGGGCGTTTGGGGGGCCTTCGGCCCCCCAAACCCAGCGTTTAGTTGGATACTTTGCCTTTTGGTAGCTGTGGTGGGTTGATTTGGGGCGTTTGGGGGGCCTTCGGCCCCCCAAACCCAACGTTTAGACGGATACTGTGCCTTTAGGTAGCTGAGATGGGTTGATTCGGGGTGTTTGGGGGGCCTTCGGCCCCCCCCCCCCCCAAACCCATCGTTTCGACGGATACTGTGCCCTTTGGTAGCTGTGGTGGGTTTATTCGGGGTGTTTGGGGGGCCTTCGGCCCCCCAAACCCAGCGTTTAGTGGGATACTGTGCCTTGATGTAGCTGTGGTGGGTTGATTTGGGGCGTTTGGGGGGCCTTCGGCCCCCCAAACCCAACGTTTAGACGGATACTGTGCCTTTAGGTAGCTGAGATGGGTTGATTCGGGGCGTTTGGGGGGCCTTCGGCCCCCCAAACCCAGCGATTAGTTGGATACTGTGCCTTGATGTAGCTGTGGTGGGTTTATCCGGGGCGTTTGGGGGGCCTTCGGCCCCCCAAACCCAGCGTTTAGACGGATACTGTGTCTTTTGGTAGCTGTGGTGGGTTGACTCGGGGCTTTTGGAGGGGCCTTCGGCCCCCCAAACCCAGCGTTTGAAAGTGCACTCAGCCTTCGGCTTCGTTTGGGGGCCTTCGGCCCCAAAATGCCCCCGCACTGAAAACTCTGACCCACATAACTTTGTCAGACTCAAGTGGTTCCTCTTAAAGTTTTATGTTTTTTCGATGGATTTGAGGTTGCTCTACAACATAACGTAAGTATTTTTTATTTATTACCCCTCATTTGGTACCCCACTGGGTATGGTAGCGCCCACCCCCAAAATTTTGACCATTTATAACTTTTGCCAAAATGGTCAGAAAATTTTGAAAAAATATTTTTAGACTCACCTCTATAAGGGCTCTCGATTGATATAACATTTGGCCCATTTATACCCATTTTGGCAAAAATATTTTTTTGGTCGAAAATTTTGGCCGAAAAAATCGACCAAATTTTCAAAAAATCATAACTTCCCCGAAGTAGACCTTTTTTATAAATTTTAAATGCTTGTCCGGTGCAGAAAATTCTGCTCTATCCAGGAAAAATACCCTCAGCTCGAACCGCCGGCAAAAATCCCGAAAAAATTTCGAAAAACCGAAAATTTTTCGAATTTTCGAAATTCGACCCCTATACCTCCAATTTCGACTTTTGTCGAAATTTTCTTCGCTCTAAAAATACTTAATTTTTTACTTGATTTTATAAAAGAAACCCCATCCCAATCCGATAATCCCAAAAAAAGTTAAGGTCCCCCAAAAAATCCCAAATTTTCCCCAAAAGGGGTACCCCTTTGGAAATAGGGGGTGGGACAAAATTTTGGAAATTTGGGTCAAAAATAGGCCTATATGGTACTCTGACATGCGCTGAGTACGAATCCGGTCTCAGAAAAATTTTAAAAAATTTCCCCGGGACGTTAGAGTCTCATAAAGTTTTGCGCCATTTCGTCACAATGGCTATAACTTTTTGAGACTCAAGTGGACCCCCAACATATGATACCTTTTTCTGACCGCCAGGGGACGCTCTTTCGATCTGGCTATCGAAATCGAGTTTCAATTCACTTTACAAAAAGTCGACTTTTCGACCCCGACTCTTTGACCCAAAACACCCCCAAAAGTTCACCCGAGACTCTAGTGGTCAACTATTTATAACTTCCCCACACTCTACCCTCCAACATCACTCCCAGGCCCCAAGACCCCCCAGTTCTCAAAAACGCGTTATAACGCGTTGAAATTTTGAACCGGCCGTTTCGGCGCCGCACTGAAGTTTGGCGCCAAAACGACCAATCCCAAAAAATTTCTCTTGCCCAACTACCTAATACCCCGCAGGTCCCATCCAATTCCGCCGCGCCGTTCACGAGATATATCAAATTGAAAAACCAATTAATTGGTTTGGGGACCAAATAAAAACCAATGACACGGCATATCGGTATTTAGACTTCACCGAATTTCGAAATTTTTTTTTTATTTGATATCCACTAAATGTATCTCAGTGCCCTTTAGTTGGGACCTAAGCGCTCCAGGTTCTGGTTCAGGAGATAGCAACTCACATGGGGTCGTTTCGGCGCAAAGGGAAAGTCGTGGCGCCGCGGTCATATTTTTCCTAGATGCCCCATAAAAAGTACCCCCCGGGATGTACAACTTTCAGGAAGCTGCCGGCCTTCGGCCGGCAGATATGAGTTTTTAAATCTGAGTTGGCTTAATATTATATATATATATAACTAGCTGTGGGTTACGTATGCGATGGCGGCGTAGTGCGTATGCAATTCCTATTAGGATACTTTAGGTTTAATAGCATTCTGCCCGTTGGAAAGCCTAACGGCTTTGGGGCGCGCTTCGCGCGCTGCTAGAAACGGTAACATTTGCTCTGCCTTTTCATTGCTCCGGGCCTTCGGCCCTCGCCATCAAAGTTTAGCCCAGCATTTTCATTGCTTTGGGCCTTCGGCCCTCGCGATTCGTTTCGGAATGGGTCTTAAGCTCGGGCCTTCGACCCTCGCAATTCGTTTTGAAATGGGTCTTAAGCTCGGGCCTTCGGCCCTCGCAATTTGTTTTAAAATGGGTCTTAAGCTCGGGCCTTCGGCCCTCACAATTCGTTTTGGAATGGGTCTTAAACTCGGGCCTTCGGCCCTCGCAATTCGTCTTAAAATGGGTCTTAAGCTCGGGCCTTCGGCCCTCGCAATTCGTCTTAAAATGGGTCTTAAGCTCGGGCCTTCGGCCCTCGCGATTCGTTTCGGGATGGGTCTTAAGCTCGGGCCTTCGGCCCTCGCAATTCGTCTTAAAATGGGTCTTAAGCTCGGGCCTTCGGCCCTCGCAATTCGTTTTAAAATGGGTCTTAAGCTCGGGCCTTCGGCCCTCGCGATTCGTTTCGGGATGGGTCTTAAGCTCGGGCCTTCGGCCCTCGCAATTCGTCTTAAAATGGGTCTTAAGCTCGGGCCTTCGGCCCTCGCAATTCGTTTTAAAATGGGTCTTAAGCTCGGGCCATCGGCCCTCGCGATTCGTTTCGGGATGGGTCTTAAGCTCGGGCCTTCGGCCCTCGCAATTCGTTTTAAAATGGGTCTTAAGCTCGGGTTTTCGGCCCTCGCAAGTAGTTTTGCAAGGGTCTTAAACTCGGGCCTTCGGCCCTCGCACGGCGGGCCTCCGGCCCGCCGTTTGGGGGCCTTCGGCCCCAAACCCCCCACACCTGAAATTTCGACCTTTTGTAACTATTGTCAAAATGGTCAGAAAATTCCAGAAAAAATATTTTCGTGCTCAGCTCGATGAGAGCTTTCGATTGATATAACATTTGCACTATTTTCAGCCATTTTGGAAAAAATTCATTTTTGGTCCAAATTTTGAGACTCAAAATTTACTCAAATCTTTAAAAAATCATAGCTCACTAAAAATTAACCCTTTTGAAACATTTCAAAAGCTTAATATATAGTAAAAATTCTGCTTTATTTTATAAAATTATATTCAACCACCCTCAGCCTCGATATACCCCAGAAAATTTTAAAAAACCGAAAAATTTTGAATTTTTGAAAAATTGACCCTACCAGGCCTCAGGTTAAAATTTTCAAAAATTTAAATAGCTCAAAAAATTTGTAATTTTTTGCTCTATTTTATGACCTTTAATTCGTTTGGTTACGAAAAAAACTTACAAAGTTATGCCCAATTTAAATTTTGCCAAAAAATTTCAAAAGGGGTCCCCCTTCAAAAATGGGTCAAAAATTCGACCTCGAGAAAAATATGTTTTATGGTACTCCAATAGGTGCTGAACACGAATCCGAACTCCGTTTATTTTTAAAAATTTTTTACGCAAAGTTATACTCAAAAAACCGGCCATTTTTGGCCCCAAAAATGACACTTTTTGCCTTATATCTCCCAGGGACTCAAGTGTACCCCCAACAAAGTATATATTTTTCGAGCATTCAAGGGACGCTCTATAAGATAGGACACTCAAATCAGATTACGATTCACGCCTTCAAAAGTCGACTCAAGGTGAGGTCACTTCAACGCCAATATCTCTCTCAAAAAAAATCCCAGACTCAAGTGTCCCCCAAGTGAAACGTTCCTGACATTCATGCCTACAAATAGCTCAACACAATCGAAGTCACACCCCAGCAAAAATTTTACAATACAATCAATTACAGCACTCAGACTCAAATATCCCAGCCCCAGACTCAAGTGACCCACTCAACTTAAACATCTCAAAACGCGTATTCACCGGCCCTATAAAACCCCCAAAACCACATCTCGCTATGCCACTCCAAAAAAAAGTTAGCCTCAAAAAACAGTTTGAGTCTGGGCCGGACACTTCAGTCTCACGAGGTTTTCTATATCAGGGCTTAACTTTTTTGACCCAAATTTTTTTTCAAAGTTATCTACTATTCATGGCGGAGTGCCCTCGCCCCAAGCCCAAACCACCTTTCTATTGAAGAATTTCGAGATACGGAACCGACCCAAGCCGTTTCAGTGCCAAAAGTTCATCGAAAAATTCAGGTCATAATTTTCCTGGATGCGCCGTAAAAAGTTGCTCCAGTGATCCGCAACTTTCAAGACCGTCCCGGCCTTCGGCCGGGCCAGGGAATTTTTTAAAATCGAACATCAAGATTTTTATTAAATATATAACTAGCTATGGGTTACGTATGCGATGGCGCGAATAGCATACTCTGGCGGTAAAATTTTGGGGTGCCCGTTGGAAAGCCTAACGGCTTTGGGGCGCGCTTCGCGCGCTGCTAGAACGTTTTATTAACTGTGGTAGGAGTTTTGAGCAGTCATAACTTTGTACAAAATGGTCATAACTTTTTTCTGATAGTATTTTTAAACTCAGCTCACTGAGAGCTTTCATTTGATATATCATTTGCCCAACTTTAAAAATTTTTTGAAAATTCAAAAAATTTTTGAAAATTTTAAGCGTTTAAAAAATTTAAATTTAAAAATTTTAAGAAAATTTTAAGCTCGGGCCTTCGGCCCTCGCCGATAAAGTTTCGGCCTGCCTTTTCATTGCATCGGGCATTCGGCCCTCGCCGGTAAAGTTTCGGCCTGCCTTTTCATTGCTTCGGGCCTTCGGCCCTCGCCGGTAAAGTTTCGGCCTGCCTTTTCATTGCTTCGGGCCTTCGGCCCTCGCCGGTAAAGTTTCGGCCTGCCTTTTCATTGCTTCGGGCCTTCGGCCCTCGCCGGCAAAGTTTAGCCTGCCTTTTCATTGCTTCGGGCCTTCGGCCCTCGCCTGTAAAGTTTGCCCAGCCTTTTAATTCGTTGCTCTGCCTTTTAGATGGGTTGAAAGCTCGGGCCTTCGGCCCTCGCTGGCAAAGTTTAGCCCTGCTTTTGAATTCGTTGCTCTGCCATTTAGATGGGTTGAAAGCTCGGGCCTTCGGCCCTCGCTGGCAAAGTTTAGCCCTGCTTTTTAATTCGTTGCTCTGCCATTTAGATGGATTGAAAGTTCGGGCCTTCGGCCCTCGCCGGCAAAGTTTAGCCCTGCTTTTTAATTCGTTGCTCTGCCATTTAGATGGGTTGAAAGCTCGGGCCTTCGGCCCTCGCCGGCAAAGTTTAGCCCTGCTTTTTAATTCGTTGCTCTGCCATTTAGATGGGTTGAAAGCTCGGGCCTTCGGCCCTCGCTGGCAAAGTTTAGCCCTGCTTTTTAATTCGTTGCTCTGCCATTTAGATGGGTTGAAAGCTCGGGCCTTCGGCCCTCGCCGGCAAAGTTTAGCCCTGCTTTTTAATTCGTTGCTCTGCCATTTAGATGGGTTGAAAGCTCGGGCCTTCGGCCCTCGCCGGCAAAGTTTAGCCTGCCTTTTCATTGCTTCGGGCCTTCGGCCCTCGCCGGTTTAGCCCTGCTTTTTAATTCGTTGCTCTGCCATTTAGATGGGTTGAAAGCTCGGGCCTTCGGCCCTCGCCGGCAAAGTTTAGCCCTGCTTTTTAATTCGTTGCTCTGCCATTTAGATGGGTTGAAAGCTCGGGCCTTCGGCCCTCGCCGGTAAAGTTTCGGCCTGCCTTTTCATTGCTTCGGGCCTTCGGCCCTCGCCGGCAAAGTTTAGCCTGCCTTTTCATTGCTTCGGGCCTTCGGCCCTCGCCTGTAAAGTTTGCCCAGCCTTTTAATTCGTTGCTCTGCCTTTTAGATGGGTTGAAAGCTCGGGCCTTCGGCCCTCGCTGGCAAAGTTTAGCCCTGCTTTTGAATTCGTTGCTCTGCCATTTAGATGGGTTGAAAGCTCGGGCCTTCGGCCCTCGCTGGCAAAGTTTAGCCCTGCTTTTTAATTCGTTGCTCTGCCATTTAGATGGGTTGAAAGCTCGGGCCTTCGGCCCTCGCCGGCAAAGTTTAGCCCTGCTTTTTAATTCGTTGCTCTGCCATTTAGATGGGTTGAAAGCTCGGGCCTTCGGCCCTCGCCGGCAAAGTTTAGCCCTGCTTTTTAATTCGTTGCTCTGCCATTTAGATGGGTTGAAAGCTCGGGCCTTCGGCCCTCGCTGGCAAAGTTTAGCCCTGCTTTTTAATTCGTTGCTCTGCCATTTAGATGGGTTGAAAGCTCGGGCCTTCGGCCCTCGCCGGCAAAGTTTAGCCCTGCTTTTTAATTCGTTGCTCTGCCATTTAGATGGGTTGAAAGCTCGGGCCTTCGGCCCTCGCTGGCAAAGTTTAGCCCTGCTTTTTAATTCGTTGCTCTGCCATTTAGATGGGTTGAAAGCTCGGGCCTTCGGCCCTCGCCGGTAAAGTTTCGGCCTGCCTTTTCATTGCTTCGGGCCTTCGGCCCTCGCCGGTAAAGTTTCGGCCTGCCTTTTCATTGCTTCGGGCCTTCGGCCCTCGCCGGCAAAGTTTAGCCTGCCTTTTCATTGCTTCGGGCCTTCGGCCCTCGCCTGTAAAGTTTGCCCAGCCTTTTAATTCGTTGCTCTGCCTTTTAGATGGGTTGAAAGCTCGGGCCTTCGGCCCTCGCTGGCAAAGTTTAGCCCTGCTTTTGAATTCGTTGCTCTGCCATTTAGATGGGTTGAAAGCTCGGGCCTTCGGCCCTCGCTGGCAAAGTTTAGCCCTGCTTTTTAATTCGTTGCTCTGCCATTTAGATGGATTGAAAGTTCGGGCCTTCGGCCCTCGCCGGCAAAGTTTAGCCCTGCTTTTTAATTCGTTGCTCTGCCATTTAGATGGGTTGAAAGCTCGGGCCTTCGGCCCTCGCCGGCAAAGTTTAGCCCTGCTTTTTAATTCGTTGCTCTGCCATTTAGATGGGTTGAAAGCTCGGGCCTTCGGCCCTCGCTGGCAAAGTTTAGCCCTGCTTTTTAATTCGTTGCTCTGCCATTTAGATGGGTTGAAAGCTCGGGCCTTCGGCCCTCGCCGGCAAAGTTTAGCCCTGCTTTTTAATTCGTTGCTCTGCCATTTAGATGGGTTGAAAGCTCGGGCCTTCGGCCCTCGCCGGCAAAGTTTAGCCTGCCTTTTCATTGCTTCGGGCCTTCGGCCCTCGCCGGTTTAGCCCTGCTTTTTAATTCGTTGCTCTGCCATTTAGATGGGTTGAAAGCTCGGGCCTTCGGCCCTCGCCGGCAAAGTTTAGCCCTGCTTTTTAATTCGTTGCTCTGCCATTTAGATGGGTTGAAAGCTCGGGCCTTCGGCCCTCGCCGGTAAAGTTTCGGCCTGCCTTTTCATTGCTTCGGGCCTTCGGCCCTCGCCGGCAAAGTTTAGCCTGCCTTTTCATTGCTTCGGGCCTTCGGCCCTCGCCTGTAAAGTTTGCCCAGCCTTTTAATTCGTTGCTCTGCCTTTTAGATGGGTTGAAAGCTCGGGCCTTCGGCCCTCGCTGGCAAAGTTTAGCCCTGCTTTTGAATTCGTTGCTCTGCCATTTAGATGGGTTGAAAGCTCGGGCCTTCGGCCCTCGCTGGCAAAGTTTAGCCCTGCTTTTTAATTCGTTGCTCTGCCATTTAGATGGGTTGAAAGCTCGGGCCTTCGGCCCTCGCCGGCAAAGTTTAGCCCTGCTTTTTAATTCGTTGCTCTGCCATTTAGATGGGTTGAAAGCTCGGGCCTTCGGCCCTCGCCGGCAAAGTTTAGCCCTGCTTTTTAATTCGTTGCTCTGCCATTTAGATGGGTTGAAAGCTCGGGCCTTCGGCCCTCGCTGGCAAAGTTTAGCCCTGCTTTTTAATTCGTTGCTCTGCCATTTAGATGGGTTGAAAGCTCGGGCCTTCGGCCCTCGCCGGCAAAGTTTAGCCCTGCTTTTTAATTCGTTGCTCTGCCATTTAGATGGGTTGAAAGCTCGGGCCTTCGGCCCTCGCTGGCAAAGTTTAGCCCTGCTTTTTAATTCGTTGCTCTGCCATTTAGATGGGTTGAAAGCTCGGGCCTTCGGCCCTCGCCGGCAAAGTTTAGCCCTGCTTTTTAATTCGTTGCTCTGCCATTTAGATGGGTTGAAAGCTCGGGCCTTCGGCCCTCGCTGGCAAAGTTTAGCCCTGCTTTTTAATTCGTTGCTCTGTCATTTAGATGGGTTGAAAACTCGGGCCTTCGGCCCTCGCAGGTAAAGTTTAGCCCTGCTTTTTAATTCGTTGCTCTGCCTTTTAGATGGGTTGAAAGCTCGGGCCTTCGGCCCTCGCCGGCAAAGTTTAGACTTTTCGACTTTTCGACCCCGACTCTTTGACCCAAAACACCCCCAAAAGTTCACCCGAGACTCTAGTGGTCAACTATTTATAACTTCCCCACACTCTACCCTCCAACATCACTCCCAGGCCCCAAGACCCCCCAGTTCTCAAAAACGCGTTATAACGCGTTGAAATTTTGAACCGGCCGTTTCGGCGCCGCACTGAAGTTTGGCGCCAAAACGACCAATCCCAAAAAATTTCTCTTGCCCAACTACCTAATACCCCGCAGGTCCCATCCAATTCCGCCGCGCCGTTCACGAGATATATCAAATTGAAAAACCAATTAATTGGTTTGGGGACCAAATAAAAACCAATGACACGGCATATCGGTATTTAGACTTCACCGAATTTCGAAATTTTTTTTTTATTTGATATCCACTAAATGTATCTCAGTGCCCTTTAGTTGGGACCTAAGCGCTCCAGGTTCTGGTTCAGGAGATAGCAACTCACATGGGGTCGTTTCGGCGCAAAGGGAAAGTCGTGGCGCCGCGGTCATATTTTTCCTAGATGCCCCATAAAAAGTACCCCCCGGGATGTACAACTTTCAGGAAGCTGCCGGCCTTCGGCCGGCAGATATGAGTTTTTAAATCTGAGTTGGCTTAATATTATATATATATATAACTAGCTGTGGGTTACGTATGCGATGGCGGCGTAGTGCGTATGCAATTCCTATTAGGATACTTTAGGTTTAATAGCATTCTGCCCGTTGGAAAGCCTAACGGCTTTGGGGCGCGCTTCGCGCGCTGCTAGAAACGGTAACATTTGCTCTGCCTTTTCATTGCTCCGGGCCTTCGGCCCTCGCCATCAAAGTTTAGCCCAGCATTTTCATTGCTTTGGGCCTTCGGCCCTCGCGATTCGTTTCGGAATGGGTCTTAAGCTCGGGCCTTCGACCCTCGCAATTCGTTTTGAAATGGGTCTTAAGCTCGGGCCTTCGGCCCTCGCAATTTGTTTTAAAATGGGTCTTAAGCTCGGGCCTTCGGCCCTCACAATTCGTTTTGGAATGGGTCTTAAACTCGGGCCTTCGGCCCTCGCAATTCGTCTTAAAATGGGTCTTAAGCTCGGGCCTTCGGCCCTCGCAATTCGTCTTAAAATGGGTCTTAAGCTCGGGCCTTCGGCCCTCGCGATTCGTTTCGGGATGGGTCTTAAGCTCGGGCCTTCGGCCCTCGCAATTCGTCTTAAAATGGGTCTTAAGCTCGGGCCTTCGGCCCTCGCAATTCGTTTTAAAATGGGTCTTAAGCTCGGGCCTTCGGCCCTCGCGATTCGTTTCGGGATGGGTCTTAAGCTCGGGCCTTCGGCCCTCGCAATTCGTCTTAAAATGGGTCTTAAGCTCGGGCCTTCGGCCCTCGCAATTCGTTTTAAAATGGGTCTTAAGCTCGGGCCATCGGCCCTCGCGATTCGTTTCGGGATGGGTCTTAAGCTCGGGCCTTCGGCCCTCGCAATTCGTTTTAAAATGGGTCTTAAGCTCGGGTTTTCGGCCCTCGCAAGTAGTTTTGCAAGGGTCTTAAACTCGGGCCTTCGGCCCTCGCACGGCGGGCCTCCGGCCCGCCGTTTGGGGGCCTTCGGCCCCAAACCCCCCACACCTGAAATTTCGACCTTTTGTAACTATTGTCAAAATGGTCAGAAAATTCCAGAAAAAATATTTTCGTGCTCAGCTCGATGAGAGCTTTCGATTGATATAACATTTGCACTATTTTCAGCCATTTTGGAAAAAATTCATTTTTGGTCCAAATTTTGAGACTCAAAATTTACTCAAATCTTTAAAAAATCATAGCTCACTAAAAATTAACCCTTTTGAAACATTTCAAAAGCTTAATATATAGTAAAAATTCTGCTTTATTTTATAAAATTATATTCAACCACCCTCAGCCTCGATATACCCCAGAAAATTTTAAAAAACCGAAAAATTTTGAATTTTTGAAAAATTGACCCTACCAGGCCTCAGGTTAAAATTTTCAAAAATTTAAATAGCTCAAAAAATTTGTAATTTTTTGCTCTATTTTATGACCTTTAATTCGTTTGGTTACGAAAAAAACTTACAAAGTTATGCCCAATTTAAATTTTGCCAAAAAATTTCAAAAGGGGTCCCCCTTCAAAAATGGGTCAAAAATTCGACCTCGAGAAAAATATGTTTTATGGTACTCCAATAGGTGCTGAACACGAATCCGAACTCCGTTTATTTTTAAAAATTTTTTACGCAAAGTTATACTCAAAAAACCGGCCATTTTTGGCCCCAAAAATGACACTTTTTGCCTTATATCTCCCAGGGACTCAAGTGTACCCCCAACAAAGTATATATTTTTCGAGCATTCAAGGGACGCTCTATAAGATAGGACACTCAAATCAGATTACGATTCACGCCTTCAAAAGTCGACTCAAGGTGAGGTCACTTCAACGCCAATATCTCTCTCAAAAAAAATCCCAGACTCAAGTGTCCCCCAAGTGAAACGTTCCTGACATTCATGCCTACAAATAGCTCAACACAATCGAAGTCACACCCCAGCAAAAATTTTACAATACAATCAATTACAGCACTCAGACTCAAATATCCCAGCCCCAGACTCAAGTGACCCACTCAACTTAAACATCTCAAAACGCGTATTCACCGGCCCTATAAAACCCCCAAAACCACATCTCGCTATGCCACTCCAAAAAAAAGTTAGCCTCAAAAAACAGTTTGAGTCTGGGCCGGACACTTCAGTCTCACGAGGTTTTCTATATCAGGGCTTAACTTTTTTGACCCAAATTTTTTTTCAAAGTTATCTACTATTCATGGCGGAGTGCCCTCGCCCCAAGCCCAAACCACCTTTCTATTGAAGAATTTCGAGATACGGAACCGACCCAAGCCGTTTCAGTGCCAAAAGTTCATCGAAAAATTCAGGTCATAATTTTCCTGGATGCGCCGTAAAAAGTTGCTCCAGTGATCCGCAACTTTCAAGACCGTCCCGGCCTTCGGCCGGGCCAGGGAATTTTTTAAAATCGAACATCAAGATTTTTATTAAATATATAACTAGCTATGGGTTACGTATGCGATGGCGCGAATAGCATACTCTGGCGGTAAAATTTTGGGGTGCCCGTTGGAAAGCCTAACGGCTTTGGGGCGCGCTTCGCGCGCTGCTAGAACGTTTTATTAACTGTGGTAGGAGTTTTGAGCAGTCATAACTTTGTACAAAATGGTCATAACTTTTTTCTGATAGTATTTTTAAACTCAGCTCACTGAGAGCTTTCATTTGATATATCATTTGCCCAACTTTAAAAATTTTTTGAAAATTCAAAAAATTTTTGAAAATTTTAAGCGTTTAAAAAATTTAAATTTAAAAATTTTAAGAAAATTTTAAGCTCGGGCCTTCGGCCCTCGCCGATAAAGTTTCGGCCTGCCTTTTCATTGCATCGGGCATTCGGCCCTCGCCGGTAAAGTTTCGGCCTGCCTTTTCATTGCTTCGGGCCTTCGGCCCTCGCCGGTAAAGTTTCGGCCTGCCTTTTCATTGCTTCGGGCCTTCGGCCCTCGCCGGTAAAGTTTCGGCCTGCCTTTTCATTGCTTCGGGCCTTCGGCCCTCGCCGGCAAAGTTTAGCCTGCCTTTTCATTGCTTCGGGCCTTCGGCCCTCGCCTGTAAAGTTTGCCCAGCCTTTTAATTCGTTGCTCTGCCTTTTAGATGGGTTGAAAGCTCGGGCCTTCGGCCCTCGCTGGCAAAGTTTAGCCCTGCTTTTGAATTCGTTGCTCTGCCATTTAGATGGGTTGAAAGCTCGGGCCTTCGGCCCTCGCTGGCAAAGTTTAGCCCTGCTTTTTAATTCGTTGCTCTGCCATTTAGATGGATTGAAAGTTCGGGCCTTCGGCCCTCGCCGGCAAAGTTTAGCCCTGCTTTTTAATTCGTTGCTCTGCCATTTAGATGGGTTGAAAGCTCGGGCCTTCGGCCCTCGCCGGCAAAGTTTAGCCCTGCTTTTTAATTCGTTGCTCTGCCATTTAGATGGGTTGAAAGCTCGGGCCTTCGGCCCTCGCTGGCAAAGTTTAGCCCTGCTTTTTAATTCGTTGCTCTGCCATTTAGATGGGTTGAAAGCTCGGGCCTTCGGCCCTCGCCGGCAAAGTTTAGCCCTGCTTTTTAATTCGTTGCTCTGCCATTTAGATGGGTTGAAAGCTCGGGCCTTCGGCCCTCGCCGGCAAAGTTTAGCCTGCCTTTTCATTGCTTCGGGCCTTCGGCCCTCGCCGGTTTAGCCCTGCTTTTTAATTCGTTGCTCTGCCATTTAGATGGGTTGAAAGCTCGGGCCTTCGGCCCTCGCCGGCAAAGTTTAGCCCTGCTTTTTAATTCGTTGCTCTGCCATTTAGATGGGTTGAAAGCTCGGGCCTTCGGCCCTCGCCGGTAAAGTTTCGGCCTGCCTTTTCATTGCTTCGGGCCTTCGGCCCTCGCCGGCAAAGTTTAGCCTGCCTTTTCATTGCTTCGGGCCTTCGGCCCTCGCCTGTAAAGTTTGCCCAGCCTTTTAATTCGTTGCTCTGCCTTTTAGATGGGTTGAAAGCTCGGGCCTTCGGCCCTCGCTGGCAAAGTTTAGCCCTGCTTTTGAATTCGTTGCTCTGCCATTTAGATGGGTTGAAAGCTCGGGCCTTCGGCCCTCGCTGGCAAAGTTTAGCCCTGCTTTTTAATTCGTTGCTCTGCCATTTAGATGGGTTGAAAGCTCGGGCCTTCGGCCCTCGCCGGCAAAGTTTAGCCCTGCTTTTTAATTCGTTGCTCTGCCATTTAGATGGGTTGAAAGCTCGGGCCTTCGGCCCTCGCCGGCAAAGTTTAGCCCTGCTTTTTAATTCGTTGCTCTGCCATTTAGATGGGTTGAAAGCTCGGGCCTTCGGCCCTCGCTGGCAAAGTTTAGCCCTGCTTTTTAATTCGTTGCTCTGCCATTTAGATGGGTTGAAAGCTCGGGCCTTCGGCCCTCGCCGGCAAAGTTTAGCCCTGCTTTTTAATTCGTTGCTCTGCCATTTAGATGGGTTGAAAGCTCGGGCCTTCGGCCCTCGCTGGCAAAGTTTAGCCCTGCTTTTTAATTCGTTGCTCTGCCATTTAGATGGGTTGAAAGCTCGGGCCTTCGGCCCTCGCCGGTAAAGTTTCGGCCTGCCTTTTCATTGCTTCGGGCCTTCGGCCCTCGCCGGTAAAGTTTCGGCCTGCCTTTTCATTGCTTCGGGCCTTCGGCCCTCGCCGGCAAAGTTTAGCCTGCCTTTTCATTGCTTCGGGCCTTCGGCCCTCGCCTGTAAAGTTTGCCCAGCCTTTTAATTCGTTGCTCTGCCTTTTAGATGGGTTGAAAGCTCGGGCCTTCGGCCCTCGCTGGCAAAGTTTAGCCCTGCTTTTGAATTCGTTGCTCTGCCATTTAGATGGGTTGAAAGCTCGGGCCTTCGGCCCTCGCTGGCAAAGTTTAGCCCTGCTTTTTAATTCGTTGCTCTGCCATTTAGATGGATTGAAAGTTCGGGCCTTCGGCCCTCGCCGGCAAAGTTTAGCCCTGCTTTTTAATTCGTTGCTCTGCCATTTAGATGGGTTGAAAGCTCGGGCCTTCGGCCCTCGCCGGCAAAGTTTAGCCCTGCTTTTTAATTCGTTGCTCTGCCATTTAGATGGGTTGAAAGCTCGGGCCTTCGGCCCTCGCTGGCAAAGTTTAGCCCTGCTTTTTAATTCGTTGCTCTGCCATTTAGATGGGTTGAAAGCTCGGGCCTTCGGCCCTCGCCGGCAAAGTTTAGCCCTGCTTTTTAATTCGTTGCTCTGCCATTTAGATGGGTTGAAAGCTCGGGCCTTCGGCCCTCGCCGGCAAAGTTTAGCCTGCCTTTTCATTGCTTCGGGCCTTCGGCCCTCGCCGGTTTAGCCCTGCTTTTTAATTCGTTGCTCTGCCATTTAGATGGGTTGAAAGCTCGGGCCTTCGGCCCTCGCCGGCAAAGTTTAGCCCTGCTTTTTAATTCGTTGCTCTGCCATTTAGATGGGTTGAAAGCTCGGGCCTTCGGCCCTCGCCGGTAAAGTTTCGGCCTGCCTTTTCATTGCTTCGGGCCTTCGGCCCTCGCCGGCAAAGTTTAGCCTGCCTTTTCATTGCTTCGGGCCTTCGGCCCTCGCCTGTAAAGTTTGCCCAGCCTTTTAATTCGTTGCTCTGCCTTTTAGATGGGTTGAAAGCTCGGGCCTTCGGCCCTCGCTGGCAAAGTTTAGCCCTGCTTTTGAATTCGTTGCTCTGCCATTTAGATGGGTTGAAAGCTCGGGCCTTCGGCCCTCGCTGGCAAAGTTTAGCCCTGCTTTTTAATTCGTTGCTCTGCCATTTAGATGGGTTGAAAGCTCGGGCCTTCGGCCCTCGCCGGCAAAGTTTAGCCCTGCTTTTTAATTCGTTGCTCTGCCATTTAGATGGGTTGAAAGCTCGGGCCTTCGGCCCTCGCCGGCAAAGTTTAGCCCTGCTTTTTAATTCGTTGCTCTGCCATTTAGATGGGTTGAAAGCTCGGGCCTTCGGCCCTCGCTGGCAAAGTTTAGCCCTGCTTTTTAATTCGTTGCTCTGCCATTTAGATGGGTTGAAAGCTCGGGCCTTCGGCCCTCGCCGGCAAAGTTTAGCCCTGCTTTTTAATTCGTTGCTCTGCCATTTAGATGGGTTGAAAGCTCGGGCCTTCGGCCCTCGCTGGCAAAGTTTAGCCCTGCTTTTTAATTCGTTGCTCTGCCATTTAGATGGGTTGAAAGCTCGGGCCTTCGGCCCTCGCCGGCAAAGTTTAGCCCTGCTTTTTAATTCGTTGCTCTGCCATTTAGATGGGTTGAAAGCTCGGGCCTTCGGCCCTCGCTGGCAAAGTTTAGCCCTGCTTTTTAATTCGTTGCTCTGTCATTTAGATGGGTTGAAAACTCGGGCCTTCGGCCCTCGCAGGTAAAGTTTAGCCCTGCTTTTTAATTCGTTGCTCTGCCTTTTAGATGGGTTGAAAGCTCGGGCCTTCGGCCCTCGCTGGCAAAGTTTAGCCCTGCTTTTTAATTCGTTGCTCTGTCATTTAGATGGGTTGAAAACTCGGGCCTTCGGCCCTCGCAGGTAAAGTTTAGCCCTGCTTTTTAATTCGTTGCTCTGCCTTTTAGATGGGTTGAAAGCTCGGGCCTTCGGCCCTCGCCAACTCCTCGGCCTTCGGCCTCGTTGGACCATTGCTCTGCCTTTTAGATGGGTTGAAAGCTCGGGCCTTCGGCCCGCGCAGGTAAAGTTTGCCATGCCTTTGACTTTTGCTCTGCCTTTTAGATGAATTAAAAACTCGGGCCTTCGGCCCTCGCAGGTAAAGTTTGCCATGCCTTTGACTCTTGCTCTGCCTTTTAGATGGGTTGAAAGCTCGGGCCTTCGGCCCTCGCCAACTCCTCGGCCTCGATGGACCATTGCTCTGCCTTTTAGATGGGTTGAAAGCTCGGGCCTTCGGCCCTCGCCAACCCCTCGGCCTTCGGCCTCGGTGTAACTTTACTCTGCCTTTTAGATGGTTTGAAACTCGGGCCTTCGGCCCTCGCTCGGCAGGCCTACGGCCTGCCGTTTGGGGGCATTCGGACCCCAAACCACCCACACCCAAAATTTCGAACTTTTGTAACTTTGTACAAAATGGTCAGAAAATTTTGCAAAAATATTTTTATACTCAGCTCGACGAGAGCTTTCGATTGATATAACATTTGGCCTATTTATATCAATTTTGGAAAAAAATATTTTGTAGTCGAAACTTTTGGCCGAAAAAATCGACCAAATTTTCAAAAATTCATAATTTTTCCAAAGTTGACCTTTTTGGAAAATTTTAAAAGCTTATTCTATGGAGACAAATAAGCTCTATCCAATAAAAATACTTTCGGCCCGAACCTGCGACGAAAATACGAAAATTTTTTCGAAAAACCGAAAATTTTTGGGTTTTTCGAAATTCGACCCCTACGGGTTCAATTTCGACATTTTTGGAAATTTTCTTCGGTGATAAATTACCTAATTTTTAGTTCTATTTTCAGAAAGAAACCGCATCTAAATCAGAAAATCCGACAAAAAGTTAGGTCGATTTCAAAAATCGCGAAAATCGCCCAAAAGGGGTACCCCTTTAGGAATGGAGTCGGGAAAAAAATTTTCGAAATTTTTCTCAAAAATCGACCTATATGGTGCATTTAGATGCGCTGATTCCGAATCTCTTGCCAGAAAAATTTTTCACAAATTCCCCGAGACGTTAGAGTCTCAAAAAGTTTTGCGACATTTGCGCACATTAGGCATAACTTTTTGAGACTCAAGTGGACCCCACCCAAATTTTACATTTCAGTGCAGTTTTAGATGCTGTACAACATGACCGGACAATATTTTCATTCTGACTTTTCAAAAGGTACCCCACCGGGTGTGGCACCAAAAAGTCGAACCGAGGTCGAAAAATTCGACCTCGAGGTAAATATGCTATGTGGTACTCTAAAAGGTGCTGAATCCGATGGCGAAGTCCGTTTATTTTTAAAAAAATTCTGAAAAAAGTTATAGCCCAAAGAATGTCAATTTTTGACCCCCAAAATGTCACTTTTTGGGCTATAACTTTCTGAGACTCAAGTGGACCCCCAACAAAGTATATATTTTTTGGAGCCCCAGGAGACGCTCTATAACATAGGCTATCGAAAACGGGTGAAACGAACCTCTAAAAAAAGTCGACTTTTCGACCCGGACCTTTTGAACCATATCACCCCCAAAACCAAATCCGAGACTCAAGTGTGCCCCAAGAAAATTTTAGCCAACTATGTGCCCTAACATACTAAAAAAGAGTTGGATCGATTCGGCCTCTCATAAGCAAAGTTATAATCAGACCCAATGGGAGCCACCCTTCCCGATAGGGGTCCTGGACATTTTGACCCTTTGACACTTTGTAATTTTGTACAAAATGGTCAGAAAAAATTAAACCAATTTTTTTCAGACTCAGCTCGACGAGAGCTATCGATTGGTATATAATTTGTAAATTGTCGGTTAATTTCGTCGGACACCATATGTCGATTTGCGTCGCGATGTACAAAAGTTGTCACGGCACATCGCATATTCGCGACGGTCGCAGAGCCCCAAAATTTTTTATACAATATAGTACCTGTTTCAACTTAAAATCCTCCCCCCAAGCGTTTTTCGATCTGACTTTCGCCTCCCAAGTTACAGACGTTTGAATTTTTAAAGGGGTCGTTTCGGCGCAGCGGTACGTTTTGGCGCAAAACCTATAGTTTTCCTGAATGCGCCGCAAAAAGTTGTAGAACCAATGTGCAACTCAAAAAAATCCCCGGGAAACCCTACGACCCGTGCACTTTTTTGAATGAAAAATGCCCATTTTCCCCCACAAAAGAAGGGGCACCAGGAGGTTTTTTTTAGTATAATATAACTAGCTATGGGTTACGTATGCGATGGCGGTAACTTACGTATGCCTCGACGTATACTTTGGGTTTAAATTTTGCTCTGCCCGTTGGAAAGCCTAACGATGGCGGCGTGTAACGATGGCGGCGTTGTGCGTATGCATTGCCTTGACGTATGCTTTGGGTTTAAATTTGGCTCTGCCCGTTGGAAAGCCTATCGGCTTTGGGGCGCGCTTCGCGCGCTGCTAGAATCGGTAACGTTTGCCCTGCCTTTTCATTGCTTCGGGCCTTAGGCCTCGCCGGCAAAGATTAGCCCTGCCTTTTCATTGCTTCGGGCCTTCGGCCCTCGCCGGCAAGGTTTAGCCCTGCCTTTTCATTGCTTCGGGCCTTCGGCCCTCGCCGGCAAAGTTTAGCCCTGCCTTTTCATTGCTTCGGGCCTTCGGCCCTCGCGACCCATTTTGTGATGATTCTTAAGATGGATCTTAAGCTCGGGCCTTCGGCCCTCGCGACCCATTTTGTGATAAATCTTAAGCTCGGGCCTTCGGCCCTCGCGACCCATTTTGGGATGGATCTTAAGCTCGGGCCTTCGGCCCTCGCGACCCAATTTGGGATGGATCTTAAGCTCGGGCCTTCGGCCCTCGCGATCCATTTTGGGATGGATCTTAAGCTCGGGCCTGCGGCCCTCGCGACCCATTTTGGGATGGATCTTAAGCTCGGGCCTTCGGCCCTCGCGACCCATTTTGGGATGGATCTTAAGCTCGGGCCTTCGGCCCTCGCGATCCATTTTGGGATGGATCTTAAGCTCGGGCCTTAGGCCCTCGCGACCCATTTTGGGACGGATCTTAAGCTCGGGCCTTCGGCCCTCGCGACCCATTTTGGGATGGATCGCAAGCTCGGGCCTTCGGCCCTCGCGATTCGTTTTGGGATGGATCTTAAGCTCGGGCCTTCGGCCCTCGCACGACGGGCCTCCGGCCCGCCGTTTGGGGGCCTTCGGCCCCCAAACCCCCACGCCTGAAATTTCGACCTTTTGTAACTTTGGACAAAATGGTCAGAAAATTCCAGAAAAAATATTTTCATGTTCAGCTCGATAAGGGCTTTCGATTGATATAACATTTGCCCTATTTTAAGTCATTTTGGAAAAAATAAATTTTTGGCCGAAAATTTCGACCGAAAAATTAACGTATTTTTTCAAAAAATCATAACTCCCCAAAAAGTGACCCTTTTGAAACGTTTTAAAAGCTTAATATATAGTAAAAATTCTGCTCTATTTTATAAAAATATAATTAACCACCCTCAGCCTCGATATACCCCAAAAATTTTTAAAAAACCGAAAAAATTTGAATTTTCAAAAAATCGACCCTACCAGGCCTCGGGCGAAATTTTTCAAAAATTTAAATAGCTCAAAAAATTTGTAATTTTTTGCTCTATTTTATGACCCTTAATTTGTTCGGCTACGACAAAATCTCGAAAAGTTACACTCGATTTAAATTTCACCAAAAAATTTCAAAAGGGGTACCCCTTCAAAAATGAGTCAAAAATTCGACCTCGAGAAAAATATGTTTTATGGTGCTCCAATATGTGCTGAACACGAATCCGAACTCCGTTTATTTTTAAAATTTTTTTAAAAAAAGTTACACTCAAAAAACCGACCACTTTTGGCTCCAAAAATGCCACTTTTAGCCTTATATCTCCCAGGGACTCAAGTGTACTCCCAACAAAGTATATATTTTTCATACATTCAAAGGACGCTCTATAAGCTGGTACACTCAAACCGAATTGCGATTCACGCATTAAAAAGTTGAAATTTTGAGTCTCACCCCAGGACTCATAACTCGCCCCGAAAAAATCCCAGACTCAAGTGTCCCCCGAGTGAAATGTTCGGAACACTCTTGCCTTCAAATAATACTTCTACACCCTAAAGCTCTCCACCCAAAAATTTCACGCTATAATCATTTGAAAATTTCAAGACTCAATTGTCCCACCATTCAAAACATTTCAAATAAAAAGCTCATCTAAAACTTCTATTTTACATTAAACTTAATCAAAAGTTATTCCATTAGCAACAACATTTCTTATAGAAATACTTCCATCATTATTAGGTTTTTTCGGAGCAAAAATTTTAATAAAATCGCCACTTCGGGCACGTGATAAGGCTGTATATAATTGCCCATGGGCAAAGGGCTCGTCATTAAAATCAATACCCAAACGTTCACAAGTTTGCCCTTGAGCCTTTGTGATAGTCATACAAAAAGCAACCCTCACAGGAAACTGAAATCGTTCAAAGCTTACTGCGTCAGGATTATTATCAACAAATTGATTTCTTGTACGACAAATGCCAACTCTAATACCATGATCAGATCCAATATTTATTGTCTCTGCTTCTATAAGATTTGATTGTAAATTAGTCACAATTAGTCTTGTTCCATTACACAAAGATTTTTGGGTGTTTAAATTCTGAAGCAATACGATTACGGAGCCTACTTTAAGCTTGAGACTATGAGCTGGCATTCCATTTGGAGTGAGACGATTTAATGTTGAGACGTCATATTCAGCAGCATTATAAGCTAAAGGATTTTCACTTGTTGGGTTGTCAATAGATAAATATTCGACCTCTGGTGAATCAATCATATCTATGATTTCAGAGTTAATAGAATCAACAACCCTATTTGTTGGGGCTAAAATTAATCTTTTCAATAATTCATTACTTGCTACAGCAAACCCTTGATCAAATACAAAATCATACAATTCTTGTCGTGAATTAACTATCATGTTTGGTGGAATATTGACTAAATCACGATAGTTCCGGTACCAATACTATAAAGCCAATCCTTAAATTGAATTTCAGAAGGAATAACTCTCATATTTTGTACAAGCCTAAATTTGAGGAAAAGGGGATACAAATGTGAGGATTGAATGCAAGCAGCAACAGAAGCACCAGGGGAAGCAGAATCAGCAACAGGTAAAGACTGCTTCCAGTCTCCTGAAAGTATTACAACTTTCCCAGCAAAAGGAAGTTTTTTATTTTGAGGAACCATATTACGACACAAAAGGTCTACATTTTCGAACACAGTCTTATTTAACATGGTTATCTCATCAATAATAATAACATCACATTCTATAATTCTTCTACCAAAAAAGCTGTCAAATTTTACTAAAGGAAGTTTGCCTGGTTCTACATCAATCCCGAAACGAAAAGCAGAGTGAAATGTCATACCACCTGCATAAAATTTTGTCGAAGCAATACCCGTCGAGGCGGTTGGTAAAACTTTTAAATTTAATTGCCTAAGTTGATAAAGAACATAATTTAATAAGAATGTTTTGCCTGTACCCCCATCTCCCGACAAGTAAAAATATTTATTAACAGAATTAGTGTCAATGCTTATAACGTTTTTTCGATAAGAAAGAGGTATTCGCGAATGGGAGTGATGTTGCAGGGATAGATGTTGGGAACATATCAGGTGTTGGACACTTGAGTCTGGTATCGACTTTTGGAGGTGATATGGGTCAATGAGTCGGGGTCGAAATATCGACTTTTTTTAAAAGGTCGTTTCACCCGTTTGAAATAGCTCATTCGAAAGAGCGTACCTTGGCGGTCAGAAAAAGGTATAATATGTTGGGGGTCCACTTGAGTCTCAAAAAGTTATAGCCAATGTGCGCAAATGTCGCAAAACTTTATGAGACTCTAACGTCCCGGGGAAAATTTTTAAAATTTTTCTGACGCCGGATTCGTACTCAGCGGGTACGAATTTACCATAAAACACGTTTTTTAAACAAACACAAAAAAATTTTGACACGTCTAATTTTTGGCTTATATTTTGAGACCCAAAATTTACTCAAATCTTTAAAAAATCATAACTCCCCAAATATAAACTTCTTTTAAACATTTTAAAAGCTCAATATATAGCAAATTTAATGTAGTATTTTATAAAAATATATTTAACCACCCTCAGCCTCGATATACCCCAGAAATTTTTAAAAAACCGAAAAAATTTGAATTTTCAAATAATCGACCCTACCAGGCCTCGGGCGAAATTTTTCAAAAATTTAAATAGCTCAAAAAATTTGTAATTTTTTGCTCTATTTTATGACCCTTAATTCGTTCGGCTACGACAAAATCTTGAAAAGTTACACTCGATTTAAATTTCACCCAAAAATTTCAAAAGGGGTACCCCTTCAAAAATGAGTCAAAAATTCGACCTCGAGAAAAATATGTTTTATGGTGCTCCAATAGGTGCTGAACACGAATCCGAACACCGTTTATTTTTAAAAATTTTTTCCGCGGAGTTACACTCAAAAAACCGACCACTTTTGGCCCCCAAAATGCCCCTTTTTGCCTTATATCTCCCAGGGACTCAAGTGTACCCCCAACAAAGTATATATTTTTCATACATTCAAAGGACGCTCTATAAGCTGGTACACTCAAACCGAATTGCGATTCACGCATTAAAAAGTTGAAATTTTGAGTCTCACCCCAGGACTCATAACTCGCCCAGAAAAAATCCCAGACTCAAGTGTCCCCCAAGTGAAATGTTCAGAACACTCATGCCTTCAAATAATACTTCTACACCCAAAAGCTCTCCACCCAAAAATTTCACGCTATAATCATTTGAATTTTTCAAGACTCAATTGTGCCCCTTAAGACTCAACTGTCCCCATCATAACTTTGCCCATTAATTTTCTCTTAGACGATTACCTATAATACCCCAAGTTCCATCTCAATCGGTTAAGCCACTATCGAGATATAGAAAAAGTACAATTGACCGCTACCAGTGACGACGACATTTGCGCACAATTTAAAAAGGGTTATCCAAGCAAAACGCCACTTTCCCTTGACATTTTGACATAAATTTTTTTTATTCAATATCTACTCATCGAGGGCCAATCGCCTCCCAGCAAGACCAAACCACCTTTCTATTGAACTTTTTCGAGATACCGAATTGACCCTCGTCGTTTCAGTGCCAAGAGTTCATTGCAGAGCTTAGGTCATAATTTTCCTGGATGCGCCGTAAAAAGTTGCTCCAGTGATCCACAACTTTCACGAGGCTCCCGGCCTTCGGCCGGGAGCAGGAGTTTTTTTAAATCGAACATCAAGATTTTTATTAAATATATAACTAGTTGTGCCCATTGGGGTATGGCGGTAAGTTACGTATGCACTGGAATTTAATAGGCGGAGCCTTTGGTTACGATACTTTTGCCCGTTGGAAAGCCTAACGGCTTTGGGGCGCGCTTCGCGCGCTGCTAGAAACGGTAACATTTGCTCTGCCTTTTCATTGCTCCGGGCCTTCGGCCCTCGCCGGTAAAGTTTAGCCCTGCCTTTTCATCGCTTCGGGCCTTAGGCCCTCGCCGGTAAAGTTATGCCCTGCCTTTTAATTGCTCCGGGCCTTCGGCCCTCGCGATCCATTTTGGGATGGGTCTTAAGCTCGGGCCTTCGGCCCTCGCGATTCGTTTTGGGATGGGTCTTAAGCTCGGGCCTTCGGCCCTCGCGATTCGTTTTAGGATGGATCTTAAGCTCGGGCCTTCGGCACTCGATATTCGTTTTGGGATGGGTCTTAAGCTCGGGCCTTCGGCCCTCGCGATTCGTTTTGGGATGGGTCTTAAGCTCGGGCCTTCGGCCCTCGCAATTCGTTTTGGGATGTGTCTTAAGCTCGGGCCTTCGGCCCTCGCCGTAAAGTTTAGCCCTGCCTTTTCATCGCTTCGGGCCTTCGGCCCTCGCGATTCATTTTGGGATGGGTCTTAAGCTCGGGCCTTCGGCCCTCGCGATTCGTTTTGGGATGGATCTTAAGCTCGGGCCTTCGGCCCTCGCACGGCGGGCCTCCGGCCCGCCGTTTGGGGGCCTTCGGCCCCAAAACCACGCACACCCAAAAGTTTCCTCGGGCCTTCGGCCCTCGCGATTACTTTCGGGATGGGTCTTAAGCTCGGGCCTCCGGCCCTCGCGATTCATTTTGGGATGGATCTTAAGCTCGGGCCTTCGGCCCTCGCGATCCGTTTTGGAATGGGTCTTAAGCTCGGGCCTTCGGCCCTCGCAATTCGTTTTGGGATGCGTCTTAAGCTCGGGCCTTCGGCCCTCGCACGGCGGGCCTCCGGCCCGCCGTTTAGGGGCCTTCGCCCCCAAACCCCCCCACACCCGAAAATCGACATTTTGTGACTTTGTACAAAATGGTCAGAAAATTTTACAAATAATATATTTATACTCAGCTCGAGAAGGGCTTTCGATTGATATAACATTTGCCCTATTTTATGTCATTTTGGAAAAAATAAAATTTTGGCCCAAAATTTCGACCAAAAAATTGACGCAATTTTTCAAAAATTCATAACTCCCCAAATATAAACCTTTTGAAACATTTTAAAAGCTTAATATATAGCAAAAATTCTGCTCAATTTTATAAAAATATATTCAACCACCCTCAGCCTCGATATACCCCAGAAAATTTCAAAAAACCGAAAAATTTTGAATTTTCAAAAAATCGACCCTACCAGGTCTCGGGTGAAATTTTTCAAAAATTTAAATGGCTCAAAAAATTTGTAATTTTTTGCTCTATTTTATGACCTTTAATTCGTTTGGCTACGACAAAAACTTACAAAGTTGTGCCCAATTTAAATTCCACCAAAAAATTTCAAAAGGGGTACCCCTTCAAAAATGGTCCAAAAATTCGACCTCGAGAAAAATATGTTTTATGGTACTCCAATATGTGCTGAACACGAATCTAAAGTCCGTTTATTTTTAAAAATTTTTTAAAAAAAGTTATAACCAAAAAACCGGCCATTTTTGGCACCAAAAATGCCACTTTTTTGAGTATAACTTTCCCAGACTCAAGTGTACCCCAAACAAAGTGTATATTTTTAGAGGTTTCAAGGGACGCTCTACAAGATAGGATACTCAAATCGAGTTTCAATTCACGCGTTAAAAAGTCGGTTTTGGCGAGGTCACTTTGGTGCCCATAACTATGTCAGGAAAAAATCCCAGACTCAAGTGTCCCCCAACAAAATTGTAGTACATTTAGTGCCCTATTATACCAAAAAAGAGTTGAAACCATTTGCCCTCTCTTAAGCAATTTTATAATTACATTCGATGGGAGCCACCCTTCACGTTAGGGGTTCTGGACATTTTGGACCTTTTGAGTCCCATAACTTTGCCCAAAATGGTCAGAAAAATTTGAACCAAATTTTTTCAGAACCAACTCATGGAGCTCTATCGAATGGCATATAGTTTGAAAATTGTCGGTGAATTTCGTCGGACACCATGTGTCATTTTGGGACGAGATGTACAATTTTTAGCCAAGGCCACAGCCTCAGGCGTTGATCCCAGGCCTCCCAAATTTTTCCTACGATATAGTACCCATTTCAACTTAAAATCCTCCCAGCAAGCATTTTTCAATCCAACTTCACCCCTCCGCGCTATTTCCATTTGAAAAACCACCCATGGCCGTTTCAGTGCGAAAACGACGTTTCAGCGCCGAGGTTAGAGTTTTCCTGAATAGAGCGTAAAAAGTTGCAGGACAAATGTACCCTTCAAAAAATTCCAGCCGCCGGCCTTCGGCCGGCGGAATTTTTGAAAAGGATTTTCTCCCCAAAAATAGGGGCACTACCAAGATTTTTATAATATATATAACTAGCTGTAGTTACGTATGCGATGGCGGTAAGTTACGTATGCAATTCCTATTAGGATACTCTGGCGGTAAAATTTTGTTCTGCCCGTTGGAAAGCCTAACGGCTTTGGGGCGCGCTTCGCGCGCGGCTAGAAACGGTAACATTTGCTTTGTCTTTTCATTGCTCCGGGCCTACGGCCCTCGCCGGTAAAGTTTAGCCATGCCTTTCTATCGCTTCGGGCCTTCGGCCCTCGCCGGTAAAGTTTAGCCCTGCCTTTTCATCGCTTCGGGCCTTCGGCCCTCGCGATTCGTTTCGGGATGGGTCTTAAGCTCGGGCCTTCGGCCCTCGCGATTCGTTTCGGGACGGGTCTTAAGCTCGGGCCTTCGGCCCTCGCAATTCGTTATGAAATGGGTCTTAAGCTCGGGCCTTCGGCCCTCGCGATTCGTTTCGGGATGGGTCTTAAGCTCGGGCCTTCGGCCCTCGCAATTCGTTATGAAATGGGTCTTAAGCTCGGGCCTTCGGCCCTCGCAATTCGTTTTGGATGGGTCTTAAGCTCGGGCCTTCGGCCCTCGCACGGCGGGCCTCCGGCCCGCCGTTTGGGGGCCTTCGGCCCCCAAACCCCCCCCCCCCCACACCCGAAAATTCGACTGTTTGTAACTTCGTACAAAATGGAAAGAAAATTAAAAAAAATATATTTTTATACTCAGCTCGAATAGGGCTTTCGATTGATATAACATTTGCCCTATTTTAAGTCATTTTGGAAAAAATAAATTTTTGGTCCAAATTTTGAGACTCAAAATTTACTCAAATCTTTAAAAAATCATAACTCCCCAAATATAAACCCTTTTTAAACGTTTTAAAAGCTTAATATATAGTAAAAATTCTGCTCTATTTTATAAAAATATTTGCAACCACCCTCAGCCTCGATATACCCCAAAAAATTTCAAAAAACCGAAAAATTTTGAAATTTCAAAAAATCGACCCTACCAGGCCTCGGGTGAAATTTTTCAAAAATTTAAATAGCTCAAAAAATTTGTAATTTTTTGCTCTATTTTATAAGCTTTAATTCGTTTAGTTACAACAAAAACTTACAAAGTTATGCCCAATTTAAATTTCCCCAAAAAATTTCAAAAGGGGTACCCCTTCAAAAATGGGTCAAAAATTCGACCTCGAGAAAAATATGTTTTATGGTACTCCAATAGGTGCTGAACATGAATCCGAACACCGTTTATTTTTAAAAATTTTTTAAAAAAAGTTATACTCAAAAAACCGGCCATTTTTGGCCCCAAAAATGCCACTTTTTGCCTTATATCTCCCAGGGACTCAAGTGTACCCCCAACAAAGTATATATTTTCTGAGCATTCAAAAGACGCTCTATAAGATAGGATACTCAAATCAGATTACGATTCACGCCTTCAAAAGTCGACTCAAGTTGAGGTCACTTCAACGCCAATATCTCTCTCTAAAAAAATCCCAGACTCAAACGTCCCCCAAGTGACATGTCCCCAACATTCATGCCTACAAATAGCTCAACACAATCGAAGTCACACCCCAGCAAAAATTTTACAATACAATCAATTACAGCACTCAGACTCAAATATCCCAGCCCCAGACTCAAGTGACCCACTCAAATTAAACATCACAAAACGCGTATTCCTCGGCCCTATAAAACACCCAAAACCCCATCTCGCTATGCCCCTCCAAAAAAAAGTTAGACTCAAAAAACAGTTTGAGTCTGGGCCGGACACTTCAGTCTCACGAGGTTTTCTATATCAGGACTTAACTTTTTTGACCCAAATTTTTTTTCAAAGTTATCTACTATTCATGGCGGAGTGCCCTCGCCCCAAGCCCAAACCACCTTTCTATTGAAGAATTTCGAGATACGGAACCGACCCAAGCCGTTTCAGTGCCAAAAGTTCATCGAAAAATTCAGGTCATAATTTTCCTGGATGCGCCGTAAAAAGTTGCTCCAGTGATCCGCAACTTTCAAGACCGTCCCGGCCTTCGGCCGGGCCAGGGAATTTTTTAAAATCGAACATCAAGATTTTTATTAAATATATAACTAGCTGTAGTTACGTATGCGATGGAGCGTAGTGCGTATGCAATTCCCATTAGGATACTCTGGCAGTTTAATTTTGCTTTGGGTTTAAATTGGGCTCTGCCCGTTGGAAAGCCTATCGGCTTTGGGGCGCGCTTCGCGCGCTGCTAGAAAGTTTGGATGCATGGAAGAAACGATTGCCCTGCCTTTTCATTGTTTCGGGCCTTCGGCCCTCGCCGGCAAAGATTAGCCCTGCCTTTTTATTGCTTCGGGCCTTCGGCCCTCGCCCACGGCGGGCCTTCGGCCCGCCAACTCCTCGGCCTTCGGCCTCGGAGGATCTATGCTTTGCCTTTGAAATTGCTCTGCCTTTTAGATGTAATGAAGGCTCGGGCCTTCGGCCCTCGCCGGTAAAGTTTGCCCTGCCTTTGACTATTGCTCTGCCTTTTAGATGTAATGAAAGCTCGGGCCTTCGGCCCTCGACTACGGCGGGCCTTCGGCCCGCCAACTCCTCGGCCTCGGAGGATCTATGCTCTGCCTGTGACTATTTCTCTGCCTTTTAGATGTAATGAAAGCTCGGGCCTTCGGCCCTCGCCTACGGCGGGCCTTCGGCCCGCCGAACTCCTCGGCCTTCGGCCTCGGAGGATCTATGCTCTGCCTTTTACTATTGCTCTGCCTTTTAGATGTAATGAAAGCTCGGGCCTTCGGCCCTCGCCTACGGCGGGCCTTCGGCCCGCCAACTCCTCGGCCTTCGGCCTCGGAGGATCTATGCTCTGCCTTCGACTATTGCTCTGCCTATTAGATGTAATGAAAGCTCGGGCCTTCGGCCCTCGCCTACGGCGGGCCTTCGGCCCGCCGAACTCCTCGGCCTTCGGCCTCGGAGGATCTATGCTCTGCCTTTTACTATTGCTCTGCCTTTTAGATGTAATGAAAGCTCGGGCCTTCGGCCCTCGCCTACGGCGGGCCTTCGGCCCGCCAACTCCTCGGCCTTCGGCCTCGGAGGATCTATGCTCTGCCTTCGACTATTGCTCTGCCTATTAGATGGGTTGAAGCTCGGGCCTTCGGCCCGTACTCCTCGGCCTTCGGCCTCGGTGTTTTTACGACTTTTGGCCAATTTGGTGCCACACTCAAGTGCGGCACCAAAACGTCTCGGGCCTTCGGCCCTCGCCTACGGCGGGCCTTCGGCCCGCACAACTCCTCGGCCTTCGGCCTCGGTGTTTTTATGACTTTTGGCCTATTTGGTGCCACGCTCAAGTGCGGCACCAAAACGTCTCGGGCCTTCGGCCCTCGCCTACGGCGGGCCTTCGGCCCGCCAAACTCCTCGGCCATCGGCCTCGGTGTTTTTAAGACTTTTGGCCAGTTCGGTGCCAAATTTGAGTGCGGCACCAAAACGTCTCTCTTTTTAGCCAAGGCCACAGCCTCAGGCGTTGATCCCAGGCCTCCCAAATTTTTCCTACGATATAGTACCCATTTCAACTTAAAATCCTCCCAGCAAGCATTTTTCAATCCAACTTCACCCCTCCGCGCTATTTCCATTTGAAAAACCACCCATGGCCGTTTCAGTGCGAAAACGACGTTTCAGCGCCGAGGTTAGAGTTTTCCTGAATAGAGCGTAAAAAGTTGCAGGACAAATGTACCCTTCAAAAAATTCCAGCCGCCGGCCTTCGGCCGGCGGAATTTTTGAAAAGGATTTTCTCCCCAAAAATAGGGGCACTACCAAGATTTTTATAATATATATAACTAGCTGTAGTTACGTATGCGATGGCGGTAAGTTACGTATGCAATTCCTATTAGGATACTCTGGCGGTAAAATTTTGTTCTGCCCGTTGGAAAGCCTAACGGCTTTGGGGCGCGCTTCGCGCGCGGCTAGAAACGGTAACATTTGCTTTGTCTTTTCATTGCTCCGGGCCTACGGCCCTCGCCGGTAAAGTTTAGCCATGCCTTTCTATCGCTTCGGGCCTTCGGCCCTCGCCGGTAAAGTTTAGCCCTGCCTTTTCATCGCTTCGGGCCTTCGGCCCTCGCGATTCGTTTCGGGATGGGTCTTAAGCTCGGGCCTTCGGCCCTCGCGATTCGTTTCGGGACGGGTCTTAAGCTCGGGCCTTCGGCCCTCGCAATTCGTTATGAAATGGGTCTTAAGCTCGGGCCTTCGGCCCTCGCGATTCGTTTCGGGATGGGTCTTAAGCTCGGGCCTTCGGCCCTCGCAATTCGTTATGAAATGGGTCTTAAGCTCGGGCCTTCGGCCCTCGCAATTCGTTTTGGATGGGTCTTAAGCTCGGGCCTTCGGCCCTCGCACGGCGGGCCTCCGGCCCGCCGTTTGGGGGCCTTCGGCCCCCAAACCCCCCCCCCCCCCACACCCGAAAATTCGACTGTTTGTAACTTCGTACAAAATGGAAAGAAAATTAAAAAAAATATATTTTTATACTCAGCTCGAATAGGGCTTTCGATTGATATAACATTTGCCCTATTTTAAGTCATTTTGGAAAAAATAAATTTTTGGTCCAAATTTTGAGACTCAAAATTTACTCAAATCTTTAAAAAATCATAACTCCCCAAATATAAACCCTTTTTAAACGTTTTAAAAGCTTAATATATAGTAAAAATTCTGCTCTATTTTATAAAAATATTTGCAACCACCCTCAGCCTCGATATACCCCAAAAAATTTCAAAAAACCGAAAAATTTTGAAATTTCAAAAAATCGACCCTACCAGGCCTCGGGTGAAATTTTTCAAAAATTTAAATAGCTCAAAAAATTTGTAATTTTTTGCTCTATTTTATAAGCTTTAATTCGTTTAGTTACAACAAAAACTTACAAAGTTATGCCCAATTTAAATTTCCCCAAAAAATTTCAAAAGGGGTACCCCTTCAAAAATGGGTCAAAAATTCGACCTCGAGAAAAATATGTTTTATGGTACTCCAATAGGTGCTGAACATGAATCCGAACACCGTTTATTTTTAAAAATTTTTTAAAAAAAGTTATACTCAAAAAACCGGCCATTTTTGGCCCCAAAAATGCCACTTTTTGCCTTATATCTCCCAGGGACTCAAGTGTACCCCCAACAAAGTATATATTTTCTGAGCATTCAAAAGACGCTCTATAAGATAGGATACTCAAATCAGATTACGATTCACGCCTTCAAAAGTCGACTCAAGTTGAGGTCACTTCAACGCCAATATCTCTCTCTAAAAAAATCCCAGACTCAAACGTCCCCCAAGTGACATGTCCCCAACATTCATGCCTACAAATAGCTCAACACAATCGAAGTCACACCCCAGCAAAAATTTTACAATACAATCAATTACAGCACTCAGACTCAAATATCCCAGCCCCAGACTCAAGTGACCCACTCAAATTAAACATCACAAAACGCGTATTCCTCGGCCCTATAAAACACCCAAAACCCCATCTCGCTATGCCCCTCCAAAAAAAAGTTAGACTCAAAAAACAGTTTGAGTCTGGGCCGGACACTTCAGTCTCACGAGGTTTTCTATATCAGGACTTAACTTTTTTGACCCAAATTTTTTTTCAAAGTTATCTACTATTCATGGCGGAGTGCCCTCGCCCCAAGCCCAAACCACCTTTCTATTGAAGAATTTCGAGATACGGAACCGACCCAAGCCGTTTCAGTGCCAAAAGTTCATCGAAAAATTCAGGTCATAATTTTCCTGGATGCGCCGTAAAAAGTTGCTCCAGTGATCCGCAACTTTCAAGACCGTCCCGGCCTTCGGCCGGGCCAGGGAATTTTTTAAAATCGAACATCAAGATTTTTATTAAATATATAACTAGCTGTAGTTACGTATGCGATGGAGCGTAGTGCGTATGCAATTCCCATTAGGATACTCTGGCAGTTTAATTTTGCTTTGGGTTTAAATTGGGCTCTGCCCGTTGGAAAGCCTATCGGCTTTGGGGCGCGCTTCGCGCGCTGCTAGAAAGTTTGGATGCATGGAAGAAACGATTGCCCTGCCTTTTCATTGTTTCGGGCCTTCGGCCCTCGCCGGCAAAGATTAGCCCTGCCTTTTTATTGCTTCGGGCCTTCGGCCCTCGCCCACGGCGGGCCTTCGGCCCGCCAACTCCTCGGCCTTCGGCCTCGGAGGATCTATGCTTTGCCTTTGAAATTGCTCTGCCTTTTAGATGTAATGAAGGCTCGGGCCTTCGGCCCTCGCCGGTAAAGTTTGCCCTGCCTTTGACTATTGCTCTGCCTTTTAGATGTAATGAAAGCTCGGGCCTTCGGCCCTCGACTACGGCGGGCCTTCGGCCCGCCAACTCCTCGGCCTCGGAGGATCTATGCTCTGCCTGTGACTATTTCTCTGCCTTTTAGATGTAATGAAAGCTCGGGCCTTCGGCCCTCGCCTACGGCGGGCCTTCGGCCCGCCGAACTCCTCGGCCTTCGGCCTCGGAGGATCTATGCTCTGCCTTTTACTATTGCTCTGCCTTTTAGATGTAATGAAAGCTCGGGCCTTCGGCCCTCGCCTACGGCGGGCCTTCGGCCCGCCAACTCCTCGGCCTTCGGCCTCGGAGGATCTATGCTCTGCCTTCGACTATTGCTCTGCCTATTAGATGTAATGAAAGCTCGGGCCTTCGGCCCTCGCCTACGGCGGGCCTTCGGCCCGCCGAACTCCTCGGCCTTCGGCCTCGGAGGATCTATGCTCTGCCTTTTACTATTGCTCTGCCTTTTAGATGTAATGAAAGCTCGGGCCTTCGGCCCTCGCCTACGGCGGGCCTTCGGCCCGCCAACTCCTCGGCCTTCGGCCTCGGAGGATCTATGCTCTGCCTTCGACTATTGCTCTGCCTATTAGATGGGTTGAAGCTCGGGCCTTCGGCCCGTACTCCTCGGCCTTCGGCCTCGGTGTTTTTACGACTTTTGGCCAATTTGGTGCCACACTCAAGTGCGGCACCAAAACGTCTCGGGCCTTCGGCCCTCGCCTACGGCGGGCCTTCGGCCCGCACAACTCCTCGGCCTTCGGCCTCGGTGTTTTTATGACTTTTGGCCTATTTGGTGCCACGCTCAAGTGCGGCACCAAAACGTCTCGGGCCTTCGGCCCTCGCCTACGGCGGGCCTTCGGCCCGCCAAACTCCTCGGCCATCGGCCTCGGTGTTTTTAAGACTTTTGGCCAGTTCGGTGCCAAATTTGAGTGCGGCACCAAAACGTCTCGGGCCTTCGGCCCTCGCCTACGGCGGGCCTTCGGCCCGCCAAACTCCTCGGCCATCGGCCTCGGTGTTTTTAAGACTTTTGGCCAGTTCGGTGCCAAATTTGAGTGCGGCACCAAAACGACCTCGACCAAAAAATTTCCCATGGTCGATTACATATAATCCCATGGCCCCATCCGAATCGCCCACCCTATCCACTAAATACACCTAAAAAAGACATAGGACGTTTCGTCCCACAAATTTTTGCGCACCCAAAAGTACCCTTCAAGTTCATATTTCGGGTTCGGGTTTTTTCCTACATATATCTACATGGTCTAACTTAGTTTCCTCCCAGCAGAAATTTTTTGCTCCAGGTTCTGGTTCAGGAGATAGCAAAAGTCATGGGGTCGTTTCGGCGCAAAGGGAAAGTCGTGGCGCCACGGCTATAATTTTCCTGAAAAGCCCATTAAAAGTACCCCCCAAGATGTCATACTCTCAAAAGCGGCCCGGCCTTCGGCCGGGCCAGAAACTTTTTTAAAAAATTTTTTTCTATTTATTATAGGTATAATGTAACTAGCTCTGGGTTACGTATGCGATGGCGGCGTTGTGCGTATGCAATTCCTATTAGGATACTCTGGCAGTTTAGTTTGGGGTGCCGGTTGGAAAGCCTAACGGCTTTGGGGCGCGCTTCGCGCGCTGCTAGAAATTTTAATAAACTACGAGTTAGATAAAAAAATTTACTGAATATTTAAATAAAACAAAAAAATATTGCAAAGTAAACAAAACAATAAATTGTAAATAAGCGAACCAAAAATATTGTAATTAACATAAAGTCTTGTCCCTTAATTAAAAGTATATATGTTGTATACTGGGTGCACATTGACTGTGTGACCCCTTCCACCAGATGGGCGATTCCCGCGGGAGTTCCCGCCACGAACAAATCCGCGGGAGTTCCCGAAGGATCTACGACCGCGAATTTGCCCGCCGGAGCTTCCACCGCGGGAGTCCCCTGCACGACGAACAGGGAACAAATCCCCTGCACGGCGCACATAACCGTTGGCCAAACACCAACGCAAAAAAGGCCCCAAAGTAGTTCTTCCTCCTCTTTCTGTTCCATGTTCCCCTCTACCATTGCCACGACCTCCACGTCCACCTCTTGCATTACGAAAACCTATAATTAATGTAAATTGATTGCTTATTTGCCTTTTAAAATTCTAAAAATTTCCGAATATACTAAAAAAGAATCATATGGTTGGCAAAGTAATAAATGCTGAAATGAAATTGCAAGGATGTCGTGGTTACTAAGGGGGAAGTGAAAATATCAAAGACGTTTACTTTTGATATACTTCTAAAAGCACCAAATAAAGAGCCAGTTTATTAAATATTTATATAAACCAAAAATTTTAAATAAATGTAAATACAGTGCGTTGCATATGTTTATCAACTTTAGAAAATTCCGTTTAAATTCTTAATTTTTATACAAAAAATACGTTCTATATAGCAATTGAAAGCTCTATTTGTATTTCAGTTGACATTTTTCTGCATTTTTCATGAAAATGAAAATTGCCCTATTCAATTCGAATCTACAGGATGTACCAAATCCCTATCCTCGGAAAATTTTTTCGGAAAAAATTTAACAAACCCATTTGATATAGTATATTTTTGTGAGTATTTAACAAAAAACCGCTTAGAAATATCTTTTTCCAGACCAGAGATATGATTTTTTGAAAATAGCATTTTTCCCTTAAAAATTGAATTTTTTGCAAAAATAGGCGAAAACTGTCATTATCTAAAAAATTATAGCTCTGGCCCGGAAAAAAATATTTCTAAGCGGTGTTTTGTTAAATACTCACAAAAATATGCTTTATCAAATGGGTTTGTTAAATTTTTTCTGAAAAATTTTTCCGAGAATATGGGATTTGGTATATCCGATAGATCCGGATTGTCTCGGGCAATTTTCATTTTTATGAAAAATGCAGAAACATGTAAACTGAGATACAAATAGAGATTTCGATTGCTATATAGAACGTAGTTTTTGAATAAAAATTAAGAATTTAAACAAAAATTTCTAAAGTTTATAAACATATGCCCCGCACTGTATAGCAAAAAATAAATAAATAAAATTTCCATAAATTTTAAATAACAAAAATTATAGAGGCACTCACGTGCATCCTGTCTACAACATTTAAACCCACATTAATGCATATTAATTAGAGGTATAAATGTTGTAGACAGGATGCACGTTAACTGAGTGCCCCCTTCCAGCAAATGAGGGATTCCCCCGGGAATCCCCACGGGAATTATTACCCCGGGGGAACCCATTGAAAAAATTTTTACGCCGATCAAAACGGCCTTTGCTTCCAAAAGTTTTTCTTTCATTAAAACGGCCTCCATAGCCACCTCCCCTTCCACGATATCCACCACCTCCTCCACTACCTTGATAACCACTGCCACCACGATATCCTCCTCTTCCACCATATCCACGGCCACCAACATATCCACCTCCACGTTGATTTCCTCCTCCACCACCATTAAACACACGACCTATAAATAAAAAAAGTCAAACAATTTTCTCAATTTTACCACGATATCCTCCTCCACCATATCCTCCACTACCACGATATCCTCCACCACCACGACCATAAAAAACTCGACCTTTAAATGAAAAAAATCACGCCGAATGAAAACAAATATTACCGCGGCTTCCACCAGCACCTCCAACATGTTCACCACCCCCGCCTCCATGTCCTCCACCTCCTCCAGCAACATGAACACCAGCACCATCGTGCCCTCCTCCTTCAATATTTTCTTCATTTATTTCTTCACCTTAAAACAATAACAAAATTTTAATACTATAATTTTTAGAAGGGAAAAATAATATAAATCTGAATAGTTTCTAAAAACTTTCGGTGTTTGTTTTTATAAAATATGTTAAAATTTTTACCATTATTTAAAGTTGAAGCAATTGAACGTGCTGGAGATTGATCTGGAGTTTCAGGAACACAATCGATTTCGTCATCATTTTGTATGTGAGGCATGCTGAGCTAAAAAAGAAATGTTAAGTTGTAAGAAATTTGAATATTACGAATTTCACGAAAACCATAAACAAAACCCTGAAATTCGGTAACCCCGTGGCCATTGACATCCCCTTTTGAAGTGGTTATTTTAGTGTTAAACTTACTAATTGAATTAATTGAAGTTGACCACCCATGGCCGTTTCAGTGCGAAAACGACGTTTCAGTGCCAAGGTCAGATTTTTCCTGAATAGAGCGTAAAAAGTTGCAGGACAAATGTATCCTCAAAAAAATTCCCCGGCCTTCGGCCGGGGCGCTGGACTTTTTTCTAGCGATTTTCTCCCCAAAAATAGGGGCACTACCAAGATTATTATAATATATATAACTAGCTCTGGGTTACGTATGCGATGGCGGTAAAATACAGCACTCTGGCGGTAAAATTTTGGGGTGCCCGTTGGAAAGCCTAACGGCTTTGGGGCGCGCTTCGCGCGCTGCTAGAATGATTTTTTGCTGTGGTCGAAGTTTTGGCCAAACATAACTTTGTACGAAATGATCAGAAATTTTTTCTGATATTATTTTTAGATGCAGCTTACTGAGAGCTTTCATTTGATATATCATTTGCCCACCTTTAAAATTTTTTTGAAAAGTTTAAAATTTCGGCAAAAGTTTCGAGATGGGTTGAAGCTCGGGCCTTCGGCCCTCGCGATTCGTTTTGGGATGTGTTTTAGGCTCGGGCCTTCGGCCCTCGTTGGTAAAGTTTAGCCCGCCTTTTCATTGCTTCGGGCCTTCGGCCCCTGCGATTCGTTGGGTGATGGGTTTTAAGCTCGGGCCTCCGGCCCTCGCGATTCGTTGCGGGATGGGTTTAAGCTCGGGCCTTCGGCCCTCGCGGTCAATTTTAGCCCTGCCTTCATGGATAGTTTTAAGCTCGGGCCTCCGACCCTCGCGATTCGTTGCAGGATGGGTTGAAGCTCGGGCCTTCGGCCCTCGCAATTCGTTGCGGGATGGGTTTAAGGCTCGGGCTTCGGCCCTCGCAATTTGTTGCGGGATGGGTTTAAAGCTCGGGCCTTCGGCCCTCGCAATTCGTTGCGGGATGGGTTTAAAGCTCGGGCCTTCGGCCCTCGCAATTCGTTGCGGGATGGGTTTAAAGCTCGGGCCTTCGGCCCTCGCAATTCGATACGGGATGGATTTAAAGCTCGGGCCTTCGGCCCTCGCAATTTGTTGCGGGATGGGTTTAAAGCTCGGGCCTTCGGCCCTCGCAATTCGTTGCGGGATGGGTTTAAAGCTCGGGCCTTCGGCCCTCGCAATTCGTTGCGGGATGGGTTTAAAGCTCGGGCCTTCGGCCCTCGCAATTCGTTGCGGGATGGGTTTAAAGCTCGGGCCTTCGGCCCTCGCAATTCGTTGCGGGATGGGTTGAAGCTCGGGCCTTCGGCCCTCGCAATTCGATGCGGGATGGGTTTAAAGCTCGGGCCTTCGGCCCTCGCCAGTAAAGTGTTTTTGACCATTGCTCTGCCTTTTAGATGGGTTGAAAGGTCGGGCCTTCGGCCCTCGCAGGTAAAGTTTGCCCTTCCTTTGACCATTGCTCGGCCTTTTAGATGGGTTGAAAGCTCGGGCCTCCGGCCCTCGCAGGTAAAGTTTGCCCTTCCTTTAACCATTGCTCGGCCTTTTAGATGGGTTGAAAGCTCGGGCTTCGGCCCTCGCCAACTCCTCGGCCTTCGGCCTCGGTGGACCATTGCTCTGCCTTTTAGATGGGTTGAAAGCTCGGGCCTTCGGCCCCAAACCCCCCACACCCAAAATTTTTACCTTTTGTAACTTTGTACACAATGGTCAGAAAATTTTGAAAAAAATATTTTTATGCTCAGCTCGATGAGAGCTTTCGATTGATATAACATTTGGCCCATTTATATCCATTTTGAAAAAAATATTTTTTAGGCCGAAAATTTTGGCCGGAAAAATCACCCAAATTTTAAAAAATTCATAACTTTTTTAAAGTTGACCTTTTTGATAAATTTTAAAAGCTTATTCTATGGAGAAAAATAAGCTCTACCCAGGAAAAATACATTCGGCCCAAACCGCCGGCAAAAATCAGAAATTTTTTTCGAAAAACCGAAAAATTTTGGGTTTTTCGAAATTCGACCCCTACGGGTTCAATTTCGACTTTTTTCGAAATTTTCTTCGGCGATAAAATACCTAATTTTTAGGACAATTTTTAGAAAGAAACCCCATCCTAATCCGATAATCCCAAAAAAAGTTATGTTCGCTTAAAAAATCCCGAAAATCCCTCAAAAGGGGTACCCCTTTTGGAAATAGTGGAAGGGACAAAATTTTCGAATTTTAACACAAAATTCGACTTATATGGTGCATTAACATCCGCTGAGTCCATATCCGGTCTCAGAAAAATTTTAAAAATTTTCCCCGGGACAGTAGAGTCTCAAAAAGTTTTGCGACATTTGCGAACATTCGCTATAACTTTTTGAGACTCAAGTGGACCCCCAACATATTATACCTTTTTCGGAGCCACAAGGGACGCTCTTTCGAATGGGGTATCGAAGAGACCCGAAACGACCCTCTACAAAAAGTCGACTTTTCGACTAAGACACTTTGGACCATATGACCCCCAAAAGTTCACCCAAGACTCAAGTGTCCAACTATTTATAAGTTTCCCACACTCTGCTCTACAACTTCACTCCCAGGCCCCAAGACCCCTCACTTCTTAAAAACGCGTTATAACTCGTTGAAATTTTCATCCGGCCATTTCGGTGCCACACTCAAGTGCGGCACCAAAACGACCCACCCCAAAAAAATTCCCCATAGCCACTTACCTAATACCCCCCAGGTCCCATCCAAATCCGCCCAGCCGTTCACGAGATATAGAAAATCGAAAAACCAATTAATTGGTTTTCGGACCAAATAAAAACCAATGACAGGGCACTTCGGTATTTAGACTTCACCGAATTTCGAAATTTTTTTTTAATTGATATCTACTAATCGTATCTCAGTGCCCTTTAGTTGGACCCAAACCGATCCGACTTTTAGTTCACGAGATAGCAAAATTCATGGGGTCGTTTCGGCGCAATGGAAAAGTCGTGGCGCCAAAGTCGGAGTTTTCCTGAATAGCCCGTAAAAAGTTGCAGGACCCTTCCACTACTTTCAGGAACGGCCCGGCCTTCGGCTTGGCCAGGGACTTTTTTTAGTTGAGACACAAGATAATTATAATATCCTCGACCGCGACAAAATGCCAGGGGCCCATAAGGGTACACGAGGAAAAAAAATTTTTTAATTTTTGGTCAAAAAACGTCCTATATGGTGCTTTAGGACCCGCTGAGTCGATATCCGGCCTCAGAAAAATTTTTGAAAAATTCCCCGGGAAGTTAGAGTCTAAAAACCGATTTGCGACATTTGGCCATTTCGGCTATAACTTTCCCAGACTCAAGTGGACCCCCAACAAATTATATATTTTTCTGACCGCCAGGGGACGCTCTTTCACTTAGGCTATCGAAAACGGGTGACTCGACCTCGTACAAAAAGTCGATTTTTCGACCTCGACCTTTTGAACCATATCACCCCAAAATCTTCATTCAAGACTCAAGTGTCCCCCAAAGATTTTGTAGCACACTTAGGGCCTAAACATATGAAAAAAGATTTGGATCGATTCGGCCGATCATAAGCAAAGTTATAATTACATCCAATGGGAGCCACCCTTCCCGATAGGGGTCCAGGACATTTTGACCCTTTGGCGTTTTATAACTTTTTTAAAAATGGTCAGAAAAAATTAAACTAATTTTTTTCAGACTCAGCTCGATGAGAGCTTTCGATTGGTGTATATTTTGTAAATTGTCGGTGAATTTCGTCGGACACGGTAGGACAATTCACCGACAATCGGTGAATTTTTGCCAACCTCCACAGCCTCAGGGCATGATCCAAGGCCTCCAATTTTTTTTTAGATTTATAGGTCATATCCCAACTTAAAATCCTCCCCCCAAGCGTTTTTCGATCTGACTTTTCGTTTCCGAGTTACAGCCGTTTGAATTTTACCGACAGCCGTTTCGGCGCGGCGGTACGTTTTGGCGCCAAATCTATAATTTTCCCAAATGCGCGACAAAAAGTTGTAGGGCTAATGTGCAACTTAAAAAAATCCTCCGGAAAGCCTACGACCTGTGCACTTTTTTGAATGAAAATCCCCCCCAAAAGAAGGGGCAACATGAGGTTTTTTTTAGTATAATATAACTAGCTATGGGTTACGTATGCGATGGCGCGAATAGCATACTCTGGCGGTAAAATTTTGGGGTGCCCGTTGGAAAGCCTAACGGCTTTGGGGCGCGCTTCGCGCGCTGCTAGAACGTTTTATTAACTGTGGTAGGAGTTTTGAGCAGTCATAACTTTGTACAAAATGGTCATAACTTTTTTCTGATAGTATTTTTAAACTCAGCTCACTGAGAGCTTTCATTTGATATATCATTTGCCCAACTTTAAAAATTTTTTGAAAATTCAAAAAATTTTTGAAAATTTTAAGCGTTTAAAAAATTTAAATTTAAAAATTTTAAGAAAATTTTAAGCTCGGGCCTTCGGCCCTCGCCGATAAAGTTTCGGCCTGCCTTTTCATTGCATCGGGCATTCGGCCCTCGCCGGTAAAGTTTCGGCCTGCCTTTTCATTGCTTCGGGCCTTCGGCCCTCGCCGGTAAAGTTTCGGCCTGCCTTTTCATTGCTTCGGGCCTTCGGCCCTCGCCGGTAAAGTTTCGGCCTGCCTTTTCATTGCTTCGGGCCTTCGGCCCTCGCCGGCAAAGTTTAGCCTGCCTTTTCATTGCTTCGGGCCTTCGGCCCTCGCCTGTAAAGTTTGCCCAGCCTTTTAATTCGTTGCTCTGCCTTTTAGATGGGTTGAAAGCTCGGGCCTTCGGCCCTCGCTGGCAAAGTTTAGCCCTGCTTTTTAATTCGTTGCTCTGCCATTTAGATGGGTTGAAAGCTCGGGCCTTCGGCCCTCGCCGGCAAAGTTTAGCCCTGCTTTTTAATTCGTTGCTCTGCCATTTAGATGGGTTGAAAGCTCGGGCCTTCGGCCCTCGCCGGCAAAGTTTAGCCCTGCTTTTTAATTCGTTGCTCTGCCATTTAGATGGGTTGAAAGCTCGGGCCTTCGGCCCTCGCTGGCAAAGTTTAGCCCTGCTTTTTAATTCGTTGCTCTGCCATTTAGATGGGTTGAAAGCTCGGGCCTTCGGCCCTCGCCGGCAAAGTTTAGCCCTGCTTTTTAATTCGTTGCTCTGCCATTTAGATGGGTTGAAAGCTCGGGCCTTCGGCCCTCGCCGGCAAAGTTTAGCCTGCCTTTTCATTGCTTCGGGCCTTCGGCCCTCGCCGGTTTAGCCCTGCTTTTTAATTCGTTGCTCTGCCATTTAGATGGGTTGAAAGCTCGGGCCTTCGGCCCTCGCCGGCAAAGTTTAGCCCTGCTTTTTAATTCGTTGCTCTGCCATTTAGATGGGTTGAAAGCTCGGGCCTTCGGCCCTCGCCGGTAAAGTTTCGGCCTGCCTTTTCATTGCTTCGGGCCTTCGGCCCTCGCCGGCAAAGTTTAGCCTGCCTTTTCATTGCTTCGGGCCTTCGGCCCTCGCCTGTAAAGTTTGCCCAGCCTTTTAATTCGTTGCTCTGCCTTTTAGATGGGTTGAAAGCTCGGGCCTTCGGCCCTCGCTGGCAAAGTTTAGCCCTGCTTTTGAATTCGTTGCTCTGCCATTTAGATGGGTTGAAAGCTCGGGCCTTCGGCCCTCGCTGGCAAAGTTTAGCCCTGCTTTTTAATTCGTTGCTCTGCCATTTAGATGGGTTGAAAGCTCGGGCCTTCGGCCCTCGCCGGCAAAGTTTAGCCCTGCTTTTTAATTCGTTGCTCTGCCATTTAGATGGGTTGAAAGCTCGGGCCTTCGGCCCTCGCCGGCAAAGTTTAGCCCTGCTGTTTAATTCGTTGCTCTGCCATTTAGATGGGTTGAAAGCTCGGGCCTTCGGCCCTCGCTGGCAAAGTTTAGCCCTGCTTTTTAATTCGTTGCTCTGCCATTTAGATGGGTTGAAAGCTCGGGCCTTCGGCCCTCGCCGGCAAAGTTTAGCCCTGCTTTTTAATTCGTTGCTCTGCCATTTAGATGGGTTGAAAGCTCGGGCCTTCGGCCCTCGCTGGCAAAGTTTAGCCCTGCTTTTTAATTCGTTGCTCTGCCATTTAGATGGGTTGAAAGCTCGGGCCTTCGGCCCTCGCCGGCAAAGTTTAGCCCTGCTTTTTAATTCGTTGCTCTGCCATTTAGATGGGTTGAAAGCTCGGGCCTTCGGCCCTCGCTGGCAAAGTTTAGCCCTGCTTTTTAATTCGTTGCTCTGTCATTTAGATGGGTTGAAAACTCGGGCCTTCGGCCCTCGCAGGTAAAGTTTAGCCCTGCTTTTTAATTCGTTGCTCTGCCTTTTAGATGGGTTGAAAGCTCGGGCCTTCGGCCCTCGCCGGCAAAGTTTAGCCCTGCTTTTTAATTCGTTGCTCTGCCATTTAGATGGGTTGAAAGCTCGGGCCTTCGGCCCTCGCCGGCAAAGTTTAGCCCTGCTTTTTACTTCGTTGCTCTGCCATTTAGATGGGTTGAAAGCTCGGGCCTTCGGCCCTCGCTGGCAAAGTTTAGCCCTGCTTTTTAATTCGTTGCTCTGCCATTTAGATGGGTTGAAAGCTCGGGCCTTCGGCCCTCGCCGGCAAAGTTTAGCCCTGCTTTTTAATTCGTTGCTCTGCCATTTAGATGGGTTGAAAGCTCGGGCCTTCGGCCCTCGCTGGCAAAGTTTAGCCCTGCTTTTTAATTCGTTGCTCTGCCATTTAGATGGGTTGAAAGCTCGGGCCTTCGGCCCTCGCCGGCAAAGTTTAGCCCTGCTTTTTAATTCGTTGCTCTGCCATTTAGATGGGTTGAAAGCTCGGGCCTTCGGCCCTCGCTGGCAAAGTTTAGCCCTGCTTTTTAATTCGTTGCTCTGTCATTTAGATGGGTTGAAAACTCGGGCCTTCGGCCCTCGCAGGTAAAGTTTAGCCCTGCTTTTTAATTCGTTGCTCTGCCTTTTAGATGGGTTGAAAGCTCGGGCCTTCGGCCCTCGCTGGCAAAGTTTAGCCCTGCTTTTTAATTCGTTGCTCTGTCATTTAGATGGGTTGAAAACTCGGGCCTTCGGCCCTCGCAGGTAAAGTTTAGCCCTGCTTTTTAATTCGTTGCTCTGCCTTTTAGATGGGTTGAAAGCTCGGGCCTTCGGCCCTCGCCAACTCCTCGGCCTTCGGCCTCGTTGGACCATTGCTCTGCCTTTTAGATGGGTTGAAAGCTCGGGCCTTCGGCCCGCGCAGGTAAAGTTTGCCATGCCTTTGACTTTTGCTCTGCCTTTTAGATGAATTGAAAACTCGGGCCTTCGGCCCTCGCAGGTAAAGTTTGCCATGCCTTTGACTCTTGCTCTGCCTTTTAGATGGGTTGAAAGCTCGGGCCTTCGGCCCTCGCCAACTCCTCGGCCTCGATGGACCATTGCTCTGCCTTTTAGATGGGTTGAAAGCTCGGGCCTTCGGCCCTCGCCAACCCCTCGGCCTTCGGCCTCGGTGTAACTTTACTCTGCCTTTTAGATGGTTTGAAACTCGGGCCTTCGGCCCTCGCTCGGCAGGCCTACGGCCTGCCGTTTGGGGGCATTCGGACCCCAAACCACCCACACCCAAAATTTCGAACTTTTGTAACTTTGTACAAAATGGTCAGAAAATTTTGCAAAAATATTTTTATACTCAGCTCGACGAGAGCTTTCGATTGATATAACATTTGGCCTATTTATATCAATTTTGGAAAAAAATATTTTGTAGTCGAAACTTTTGGCCGAAAAAATCGACCAAATTTTCAAAAATTCATAATTTTTCCAAAGTTGACCTTTTTGGAAAATTTTAAAAGCTTATTCTATGGAGACAAATAAGCTCTATCCAATAAAAATACTTTCGGCCCGAACCTGCGACGAAAATACGAAAATTTTTTCGAAAAACCGAAAATTTTTGGGTTTTTCGAAATTCGACCCCTACGGGTTCAATTTCGACATTTTTGGAAATTTTCTTCGGTGATAAATTACCTAATTTTTAGTTCTATTTTCAGAAAGAAACCGCATCTAAATCAGAAAATCCGACAAAAAGTTAGGTCGATTTCAAAAATCGCGAAAATCGCCCAAAAGGGGTACCCCTTTAGGAATGGAGTCGGGAAAAAAATTTTCGAAATTTTTCTCAAAAATCGACCTATATGGTGCATTTAGATGCGCTGATTCCGAATCTCTTGCCAGAAAAATTTTTCACAAATTCCCCGAGACGTTAGAGTCTCAAAAAGTTTTGCGACATTTGCGCACATTAGGCATAACTTTTTGAGACTCAAGTGGACCCCACCCAAATTTTACATTTCAGTGCAGTTTTAGATGCTGTACAACATGACCGGACAATATTTTCATTCTGACTTTTCAAAAGGTACCCCACCGGGTGTGGCACCAAAAAGTCGAACCGAGGTCGAAAAATTCGACCTCGAGGTAAATAGCTATGTGGTACTCTAAAAGGTGCTGAATCCGATGGCGAAGTCCGTTTATTTTTAAAAAAATTCTGAAAAAAGTTATAGCCCAAAGAATGTCAATTTTTGACCCCCAAAATGTCACTTTTTGGGCTATAACTTTCTGAGACTCAAGTGGACCCCCAACAAAGTATATATTTTTTGGAGCCCCAGGAGACGCTCTATAACATAGGCTATCGAAAACGGGTGAAACGAACCTCTAAAAAAAGTCGACTTTTCGACCCGGACCTTTTGAACCATATCACCCCCAAAACCAAATCCGAGACTCAAGTGTGCCCCAAGAAAATTTTAGCCAACTATGTGCCCTAACATACTAAAAAAGAGTTGGATCGATTCGGCCTCTCATAAGCAAAGTTATAATCAGACCCAATGGGAGCCACCCTTCCCGATAGGGGTCCTGGACATTTTGACCCTTTGACACTTTGTAATTTTGTACAAAATGGTCAGAAAAAATTAAACCAATTTTTTTCAGACTCAGCTCGACGAGAGCTATCGATTGGTATATAATTTGTAAATTGTCGGTTAATTTCGTCGGACACCATATGTCGATTTGCGTCGCGATGTACAAAAGTTGTCACGGCACATCGCATATTCGCGACGGTCGCAGAGCCCCAAAATTTTTTATACAATATAGTACCTGTTTCAACTTAAAATCCTCCCCCCAAGCGTTTTTCGATCTGACTTTCGCCTCCCAAGTTACAGACGTTTGAATTTTTAAAGGGGTCGTTTTTTTTTTTTTTTTTTTTTTTTTTTTTTTTTTTTTTTTTTTTTTTTTTAAAGGGGTCGTACGTTTTGGCGCAAAACCTATAGTTTTCCTGAATGCGCCGCAAAAAGTTGTAGAACCAATGTGCAACTCAAAAAAATCCCCGGGAAACCCTACGACCCGTGCACTTTTTTGAATGAAAAATGCCCATTTTCCCCCACAAAAGAAGGGGCACCAGGAGGTTTTTTTTAGTATAATATAACTAGCTATGGGTTACGTATGCGATGGCGCGAATAGCATACTCTGGCGGTAAAATTTTGGGGTGCCCGTTGGAAAGCCTAACGGCTTTGGGGCGCGCTTCGCGCGCTGCTAGAACGTTTTATTAACTGTGGTAGGAGTTTTGAGCAGTCATAACTTTGTACAAAATGGTCATAACTTTTTTCTGATAGTATTTTTAAACTCAGCTCACTGAGAGCTTTCATTTGATATATCATTTGCCCAACTTTAAAAATTTTTTGAAAATTCAAAAAATTTTTGAAAATTTTAAGCGTTTAAAAAATTTAAATTTAAAAATTTTAAGAAAATTTTAAGCTCGGGCCTTCGGCCCTCGCCGATAAAGTTTCGGCCTGCCTTTTCATTGCATCGGGCATTCGGCCCTCGCCGGTAAAGTTTCGGCCTGCCTTTTCATTGCTTCGGGCCTTCGGCCCTCGCCGGTAAAGTTTCGGCCTGCCTTTTCATTGCTTCGGGCCTTCGGCCCTCGCCGGTAAAGTTTCGGCCTGCCTTTTCATTGCTTCGGGCCTTCGGCCCTCGCCGGCAAAGTTTAGCCTGCCTTTTCATTGCTTCGGGCCTTCGGCCCTCGCCTGTAAAGTTTGCCCAGCCTTTTAATTCGTTGCTCTGCCTTTTAGATGGGTTGAAAGCTCGGGCCTTCGGCCCTCGCTGGCAAAGTTTAGCCCTGCTTTTGAATTCGTTGCTCTGCCATTTAGATGGGTTGAAAGCTCGGGCCTTCGGCCCTCGCTGGCAAAGTTTAGCCCTGCTTTTTAATTCGTTGCTCTGCCATTTAGATGGGTTGAAAGCTCGGGCCTTCGGCCCTCGCCGGCAAAGTTTAGCCCTGCTTTTTAATTCGTTGCTCTGCCATTTAGATGGGTTGAAAGCTCGGGCCTTCGGCCCTCGCCGGCAAAGTTTAGCCCTGCTTTTTAATTCGTTGCTCTGCCATTTAGATGGGTTGAAAGCTCGGGCCTTCGGCCCTCGCTGGCAAAGTTTAGCCCTGCTTTTTAATTCGTTGCTCTGCCATTTAGATGGGTTGAAAGCTCGGGCCTTCGGCCCTCGCCGGCAAAGTTTAGCCCTGCTTTTTAATTCGTTGCTCTGCCATTTAGATGGGTTGAAAGCTCGGGCCTTCGGCCCTCGCCGGCAAAGTTTAGCCTGCCTTTTCATTGCTTCGGGCCTTCGGCCCTCGCCGGTTTAGCCCTGCTTTTTAATTCGTTGCTCTGCCATTTAGATGGGTTGAAAGCTCGGGCCTTCGGCCCTCGCCGGCAAAGTTTAGCCCTGCTTTTTAATTCGTTGCTCTGCCATTTAGATGGGTTGAAAGCTCGGGCCTTCGGCCCTCGCCGGTAAAGTTTCGGCCTGCCTTTTCATTGCTTCGGGCCTTCGGCCCTCGCCGGCAAAGTTTAGCCTGCCTTTTCATTGCTTCGGGCCTTCGGCCCTCGCCTGTAAAGTTTGCCCAGCCTTTTAATTCGTTGCTCTGCCTTTTAGATGGGTTGAAAGCTCGGGCCTTCGGCCCTCGCTGGCAAAGTTTAGCCCTGCTTTTGAATTCGTTGCTCTGCCATTTAGATGGGTTGAAAGCTCGGGCCTTCGGCCCTCGCCGGCAAAGTTTAGCCCTGCTTTTTAATTCGTTGCTCTGCCATTTAGATGGGTTGAAAGCTCGGGCCTTCGGCCCTCGCCGGCAAAGTTTAGCCCTGCTTTTTAATTCGTTGCTCTGCCATTTAGATGGGTTGAAAGCTCGGGCCTTCGGCCCTCGCCGGCAAAGTTTAGCCCTGCTTTTTAATTCGTTGCTCTGCCATTTAGATGGGTTGAAAGCTCGGGCCTTCGGCCCTCGCTGGCAAAGTTTAGCCCTGCTTTTTAATTCGTTGCTCTGCCATTTAGATGGGTTGAAAGCTCGGGCCTTCGGCCCTCGCCGGCAAAGTTTAGCCCTGCTTTTTAATTCGTTGCTCTGCCATTTAGATGGGTTGAAAGCTCGGGCCTTCGGCCCTCGCTGGCAAAGTTTAGCCCTGCTTTTTAATTCGTTGCTCTGCCATTTAGATGGGTTGAAAGCTCGGGCCTTCGGCCCTCGCCGGCAAAGTTTAGCCCTGCTTTTTAATTCGTTGCTCTGCCATTTAGATGGGTTGAAAGCTCGGGCCTTCGGCCCTCGCTGGCAAAGTTTAGCCCTGCTTTTTAATTCGTTGCTCTGTCATTTAGATGGGTTGAAAACTCGGGCCTTCGGCCCTCGCAGGTAAAGTTTAGCCCTGCTTTTTAATTCGTTGCTCTGCCTTTTAGATGGGTTGAAAGCTCGGGCCTTCGGCCCTCGCTGGCAAAGTTTAGCCCTGCTTTTTAATTCGTTGCTCTGTCATTTAGATGGGTTGAAAACTCGGGCCTTCGGCCCTCGCAGGTAAAGTTTAGCCCTGCTTTTTAATTCGTTGCTCTGCCTTTTAGATGGGTTGAAAGCTCGGGCCTTCGGCCCTCGCCAACTCCTCGGCCTTCGGCCTCGTTGGACCATTGCTCTGCCTTTTAGATGGGTTGAAAGCTCGGGCCTTCGGCCCGCGCAGGTAAAGTTTGCCATGCCTTTGACTTTTGCTCTGCCTTTTAGATGAATTGAAAACTCGGGCCTTCGGCCCTCGCAGGTAAAGTTTGCCATGCCTTTGACTCTTGCTCTGCCTTTTAGATGGGTTGAAAGCTCGGGCCTTCGGCCCTCGCCAACTCCTCGGCCTCGATGGACCATTGCTCTGCCTTTTAGATGGGTTGAAAGCTCGGGCCTTCGGCCCTCGCCAACCCCTCGGCCTTCGGCCTCGGTGTAACTTTACTCTGCCTTTTAGATGGTTTGAAACTCGGGCCTTCGGCCCTCGCTCGGCAGGCCTACGGCCTGCCGTTTGGGGGCATTCGGACCCCAAACCACCCACACCCAAAATTTCGAACTTTTGTAACTTTGTACAAAATGGTCAGAAAATTTTGCAAAAATATTTTTATACTCAGCTCGACGAGAGCTTTCGATTGATATAACATTTGGCCTATTTATATCAATTTTGGAAAAAAATATTTTGTAGTCGAAACTTTTGGCCGAAAAAATCGACCAAATTTTCAAAAATTCATAATTTTTCCAAAGTTGACCTTTTTGGAAAATTTTAAAAGCTTATTCTATGGAGACAAATAAGCTCTATCCAATAAAAATACTTTCGGCCCGAACCTGCGACGAAAATACGAAAATTTTTTCGAAAAACCGAAAATTTTTGGGTTTTTCGAAATTCGACCCCTACGGGTTCAATTTCGACATTTTTGGAAATTTTCTTCGGTGATAAATTACCTAATTTTTAGTTCTATTTTCAGAAAGAAACCGCATCTAAATCAGAAAATCCGACAAAAAGTTAGGTTTTTCATTGCTTCGGGCCTTCGGCCCTCGCCGGCAAAGTTTAGCCTGCCTTTTCATTGCTTCGGGCCTTCGGCCCTCGCCTGTAAAGTTTGCCCAGCCTTTTAATTCGTTGCTCTGCCTTTTAGATGGGTTGAAAGCTCGGGCCTTCGGCCCTCGCTGGCAAAGTTTAGCCCTGCTTTTGAATTCGTTGCTCTGCCATTTAGATGGGTTGAAAGCTCGGGCCTTCGGCCCTCGCTGGCAAAGTTTAGCCCTGCTTTTTAATTCGTTGCTCTGCCATTTAGATGGGTTGAAAGCTCGGGCCTTCGGCCCTCGCCGGCAAAGTTTAGCCCTGCTTTTTAATTCGTTGCTCTGCCATTTAGATGGGTTGAAAGCTCGGGCCTTCGGCCCTCGCCGGCAAAGTTTAGCCCTGCTTTTTAATTCGTTGCTCTGCCATTTAGATGGGTTGAAAGCTCGGGCCTTCGGCCCTCGCTGGCAAAGTTTAGCCCTGCTTTTTAATTCGTTGCTCTGCCATTTAGATGGGTTGAAAGCTCGGGCCTTCGGCCCTCGCCGGCAAAGTTTAGCCCTGCTTTTTAATTCGTTGCTCTGCCATTTAGATGGGTTGAAAGCTCGGGCCTTCGGCCCTCGCCGGCAAAGTTTAGCCTGCCTTTTCATTGCTTCGGGCCTTCGGCCCTCGCCGGTTTAGCCCTGCTTTTTAATTCGTTGCTCTGCCATTTAGATGGGTTGAAAGCTCGGGCCTTCGGCCCTCGCCGGCAAAGTTTAGCCCTGCTTTTTAATTCGTTGCTCTGCCATTTAGATGGGTTGAAAGCTCGGGCCTTCGGCCCTCGCCGGTAAAGTTTCGGCCTGCCTTTTCATTGCTTCGGGCCTTCGGCCCTCGCCGGCAAAGTTTAGCCTGCCTTTTCATTGCTTCGGGCCTTCGGCCCTCGCCTGTAAAGTTTGCCCAGCCTTTTAATTCGTTGCTCTGCCTTTTAGATGGGTTGAAAGCTCGGGCCTTCGGCCCTCGCTGGCAAAGTTTAGCCCTGCTTTTGAATTCGTTGCTCTGCCATTTAGATGGGTTGAAAGCTCGGGCCTTCGGCCCTCGCCGGCAAAGTTTAGCCCTGCTTTTTAATTCGTTGCTCTGCCATTTAGATGGGTTGAAAGCTCGGGCCTTCGGCCCTCGCCGGCAAAGTTTAGCCCTGCTTTTTAATTCGTTGCTCTGCCATTTAGATGGGTTGAAAGCTCGGGCCTTCGGCCCTCGCCGGCAAAGTTTAGCCCTGCTTTTTAATTCGTTGCTCTGCCATTTAGATGGGTTGAAAGCTCGGGCCTTCGGCCCTCGCTGGCAAAGTTTAGCCCTGCTTTTTAATTCGTTGCTCTGCCATTTAGATGGGTTGAAAGCTCGGGCCTTCGGCCCTCGCCGGCAAAGTTTAGCCCTGCTTTTTAATTCGTTGCTCTGCCATTTAGATGGGTTGAAAGCTCGGGCCTTCGGCCCTCGCTGGCAAAGTTTAGCCCTGCTTTTTAATTCGTTGCTCTGCCATTTAGATGGGTTGAAAGCTCGGGCCTTCGGCCCTCGCCGGCAAAGTTTAGCCCTGCTTTTTAATTCGTTGCTCTGCCATTTAGATGGGTTGAAAGCTCGGGCCTTCGGCCCTCGCTGGCAAAGTTTAGCCCTGCTTTTTAATTCGTTGCTCTGTCATTTAGATGGGTTGAAAACTCGGGCCTTCGGCCCTCGCAGGTAAAGTTTAGCCCTGCTTTTTAATTCGTTGCTCTGCCTTTTAGATGGGTTGAAAGCTCGGGCCTTCGGCCCTCGCTGGCAAAGTTTAGCCCTGCTTTTTAATTCGTTGCTCTGTCATTTAGATGGGTTGAAAACTCGGGCCTTCGGCCCTCGCAGGTAAAGTTTAGCCCTGCTTTTTAATTCGTTGCTCTGCCTTTTAGATGGGTTGAAAGCTCGGGCCTTCGGCCCTCGCCAACTCCTCGGCCTTCGGCCTCGTTGGACCATTGCTCTGCCTTTTAGATGGGTTGAAAGCTCGGGCCTTCGGCCCGCGCAGGTAAAGTTTGCCATGCCTTTGACTTTTGCTCTGCCTTTTAGATGAATTGAAAACTCGGGCCTTCGGCCCTCGCAGGTAAAGTTTGCCATGCCTTTGACTCTTGCTCTGCCTTTTAGATGGGTTGAAAGCTCGGGCCTTCGGCCCTCGCCAACTCCTCGGCCTCGATGGACCATTGCTCTGCCTTTTAGATGGGTTGAAAGCTCGGGCCTTCGGCCCTCGCCAACCCCTCGGCCTTCGGCCTCGGTGTAACTTTACTCTGCCTTTTAGATGGTTTGAAACTCGGGCCTTCGGCCCTCGCTCGGCAGGCCTACGGCCTGCCGTTTGGGGGCATTCGGACCCCAAACCACCCACACCCAAAATTTCGAACTTTTGTAACTTTGTACAAAATGGTCAGAAAATTTTGCAAAAATATTTTTATACTCAGCTCGACGAGAGCTTTCGATTGATATAACATTTGGCCTATTTATATCAATTTTGGAAAAAAATATTTTGTAGTCGAAACTTTTGGCCGAAAAAATCGACCAAATTTTCAAAAATTCATAATTTTTCCAAAGTTGACCTTTTTGGAAAATTTTAAAAGCTTATTCTATGGAGACAAATAAGCTCTATCCAATAAAAATACTTTCGGCCCGAACCTGCGACGAAAATACGAAAATTTTTTCGAAAAACCGAAAATTTTTGGGTTTTTCGAAATTCGACCCCTACGGGTTCAATTTCGACATTTTTGGAAATTTTCTTCGGTGATAAATTACCTAATTTTTAGTTCTATTTTCAGAAAGAAACCGCATCTAAATCAGAAAATCCGACAAAAAGTTAGGTTTTTCATTGCTTCGGGCCTTCGGCCCTCGCCGGCAAAGTTTAGCCTGCCTTTTCATTGCTTCGGGCCTTCGGCCCTCGCCTGTAAAGTTTGCCCAGCCTTTTAATTCGTTGCTCTGCCTTTTAGATGGGTTGAAAGCTCGGGCCTTCGGCCCTCGCTGGCAAAGTTTAGCCCTGCTTTTGAATTCGTTGCTCTGCCATTTAGATGGGTTGAAAGCTCGGGCCTTCGGCCCTCGCTGGCAAAGTTTAGCCCTGCTTTTTAATTCGTTGCTCTGCCATTTAGATGGGTTGAAAGCTCGGGCCTTCGGCCCTCGCCGGCAAAGTTTAGCCCTGCTTTTTAATTCGTTGCTCTGCCATTTAGATGGGTTGAAAGCTCGGGCCTTCGGCCCTCGCCGGCAAAGTTTAGCCCTGCTTTTTAATTCGTTGCTCTGCCATTTAGATGGGTTGAAAGCTCGGGCCTTCGGCCCTCGCTGGCAAAGTTTAGCCCTGCTTTTTAATTCGTTGCTCTGCCATTTAGATGGGTTGAAAGCTCGGGCCTTCGGCCCTCGCCGGCAAAGTTTAGCCCTGCTTTTTAATTCGTTGCTCTGCCATTTAGATGGGTTGAAAGCTCGGGCCTTCGGCCCTCGCCGGCAAAGTTTAGCCTGCCTTTTCATTGCTTCGGGCCTTCGGCCCTCGCCGGTTTAGCCCTGCTTTTTAATTCGTTGCTCTGCCATTTAGATGGGTTGAAAGCTCGGGCCTTCGGCCCTCGCCGGCAAAGTTTAGCCCTGCTTTTTAATTCGTTGCTCTGCCATTTAGATGGGTTGAAAGCTCGGGCCTTCGGCCCTCGCCGGTAAAGTTTCGGCCTGCCTTTTCATTGCTTCGGGCCTTCGGCCCTCGCCGGCAAAGTTTAGCCTGCCTTTTCATTGCTTCGGGCCTTCGGCCCTCGCCTGTAAAGTTTGCCCAGCCTTTTAATTCGTTGCTCTGCCTTTTAGATGGGTTGAAAGCTCGGGCCTTCGGCCCTCGCTGGCAAAGTTTAGCCCTGCTTTTGAATTCGTTGCTCTGCCATTTAGATGGGTTGAAAGCTCGGGCCTTCGGCCCTCGCCGGCAAAGTTTAGCCCTGCTTTTTAATTCGTTGCTCTGCCATTTAGATGGGTTGAAAGCTCGGGCCTTCGGCCCTCGCCGGCAAAGTTTAGCCCTGCTTTTTAATTCGTTGCTCTGCCATTTAGATGGGTTGAAAGCTCGGGCCTTCGGCCCTCGCCGGCAAAGTTTAGCCCTGCTTTTTAATTCGTTGCTCTGCCATTTAGATGGGTTGAAAGCTCGGGCCTTCGGCCCTCGCTGGCAAAGTTTAGCCCTGCTTTTTAATTCGTTGCTCTGCCATTTAGATGGGTTGAAAGCTCGGGCCTTCGGCCCTCGCCGGCAAAGTTTAGCCCTGCTTTTTAATTCGTTGCTCTGCCATTTAGATGGGTTGAAAGCTCGGGCCTTCGGCCCTCGCTGGCAAAGTTTAGCCCTGCTTTTTAATTCGTTGCTCTGCCATTTAGATGGGTTGAAAGCTCGGGCCTTCGGCCCTCGCCGGCAAAGTTTAGCCCTGCTTTTTAATTCGTTGCTCTGCCATTTAGATGGGTTGAAAGCTCGGGCCTTCGGCCCTCGCTGGCAAAGTTTAGCCCTGCTTTTTAATTCGTTGCTCTGTCATTTAGATGGGTTGAAAACTCGGGCCTTCGGCCCTCGCAGGTAAAGTTTAGCCCTGCTTTTTAATTCGTTGCTCTGCCTTTTAGATGGGTTGAAAGCTCGGGCCTTCGGCCCTCGCTGGCAAAGTTTAGCCCTGCTTTTTAATTCGTTGCTCTGTCATTTAGATGGGTTGAAAACTCGGGCCTTCGGCCCTCGCAGGTAAAGTTTAGCCCTGCTTTTTAATTCGTTGCTCTGCCTTTTAGATGGGTTGAAAGCTCGGGCCTTCGGCCCTCGCCAACTCCTCGGCCTTCGGCCTCGTTGGACCATTGCTCTGCCTTTTAGATGGGTTGAAAGCTCGGGCCTTCGGCCCGCGCAGGTAAAGTTTGCCATGCCTTTGACTTTTGCTCTGCCTTTTAGATGAATTGAAAACTCGGGCCTTCGGCCCTCGCAGGTAAAGTTTGCCATGCCTTTGACTCTTGCTCTGCCTTTTAGATGGGTTGAAAGCTCGGGCCTTCGGCCCTCGCCAACTCCTCGGCCTCGATGGACCATTGCTCTGCCTTTTAGATGGGTTGAAAGCTCGGGCCTTCGGCCCTCGCCAACCCCTCGGCCTTCGGCCTCGGTGTAACTTTACTCTGCCTTTTAGATGGTTTGAAACTCGGGCCTTCGGCCCTCGCTCGGCAGGCCTACGGCTTGCCGTTTGGGGGCATTCGGACCCCAAACCACCCACACCCAAAATTTCGAACTTTTGTAACTTTGTACAAAATGGTCAGAAAATTTTGCAAAAATATTTTTATACTCAGCTCGACGAGAGCTTTCGATTGATATAACATTTGGCCTATTTATATCAATTTTGGAAAAAAATATTTTGTAGTCGAAACTTTTGGCCGAAAAAATCGACCAAATTTTCAAAAATTCATAATTTTTCCAAAGTTGACCTTTTTGGAAAATTTTAAAAGCTTATTCTATGGAGACAAATAAGCTCTATCCAATAAAAATACTTTCGGCCCGAACCTGCGACGAAAATACGAAAATTTTTTCGAAAAACCGAAAATTTTTGGGTTTTTCGAAATTCGACCCCTACGGGTTCAATTTCGACATTTTTGGAAATTTTCTTCGGTGATAAATTACCTAATTTTTAGTTCTATTTTCAGAAAGAAACCGCATCTAAATCAGAAAATCCGACAAAAAGTTAGGTCGATTTCAAAAATCGCGAAAATCGCCCAAAAGGGGTACCCCTTTAGGAATGGAGTCGGGAAAAAAATTTTCGAAATTTTTCTCAAAAATCGACCTATATGGTGCATTTAGATGCGCTGATTCCGAATCTCTTGCCAGAAAAATTTTTCACAAATTCCCCGAGACGTTAGAGTCTCAAAAAGTTTTGCGACATTTGCGCACATTAGGCATAACTTTTTGAGACTCAAGTGGACCCCACCCAAATTTTACATTTCAGTGCAGTTTTAGATGCTGTACAACATGACCGGACAATATTTTCATTCTGACTTTTCAAAAGGTACCCCACCGGGTGTGGCACCAAAAAGTCGAACCGAGGTTCGAACCTTCCGGGATGGGTCTTAAGCTCGGGCCTCCGGCCCTCGCCCCCAAACTCCTCGGCCTTCGGCCTCGGTGGGTCTTTGCTCTGCCTTCCGGGATGGGTCTTAAGCTCGGGCCTTCGGCCCTCGCCCCAAACTCCTCGGCCTTCGGCCGCGGTGGGTCTTTGATCTGCGTTCGAAATGGGTCTTAAGCTCGGGCCTTCGGCCCTCGCCCCCAAACTCCTCGGCCTTCGGCCTCGGTGGGTCTTTGCTCTGCATTCCGGGATGGGTCGAAGCTCGGGCCTTCGGCCCTCGCACGGCGGGCCTCCGGCCCGCCATTTGGGGGCCTTAGGCCCCCAGACCACCCACTCCCAAAATTTCGACCTTTTGTAACTTTGTACAAAATGGTCAGAAAATTTTTAAAAAAATATTTTTGTACTCAGCTCGATGAGAGCTTTCGATAGATATAACATTTGGCCCATCTATACCCATTTTTGGAAAAAAAATTTTTTGGCCGAAAATTTCGACCGAAAAATTAACGTATTTTTTCAAAAAATCATAACTCCCACAAAAATGACTCTTTTGATACATTTTAAAAGCTTAATATATAGCAAAAATCCTGCTCTATTTTATAAAAATATATTCAACCACCCTCAGCCTCGCTATACCCCAGAAAATTTCAAAAAACCGAAAAATTTTGAATTTTCAAAAAATCGACCCTACCAGGCCTCGGGTGAAATTTTTCAAAAATTTAAATAGCTCAAAAAAATTGTAATTTTTTGCTCTATTTTATGACCCTTAATTCGTTCGGATACGACAAAATCTCGAAAAGTTACACTCGATTTAAATTTCACCAAAAAATTTCAAAAGGGGTACCCCTTCAAAAATGGGTCAAAAATTCGACCTCGAGAAAAATATGTTTTATGGTACTCCAATAAGTGCTGAACACGAATCTAAAGTCCATTTATTTTTAAAAAATTTTTAAAAAAAGTTACATTCAAAAAACCGGCCATTTTTGGCCCCAAAAATGCCAATTTTTTGAGTATAACTTTTCCAGACTCAAGTGGACCCACAACAAAGTATACCTTTTTCGGAGCCCCAGGGGACGCTCTTTCGAAAGGGGTATCGAAGAAACCCGAAACGACCCTTTAAAAAAAGTCAACTTTTCAACCCTGACTCTTTGGACCATATGACCCCCAAAACTTCATCTGAGACTCAAGTGACCAACAACCAATAAGTTCCCCACATTCTCCCCTCCAACTACACTCCCAGTCGCGAAAACCCCCAGGCCTCGCAAAAACCGCTATAACGCTTTGAATCACTCATCCGGCCGTTTCGGTGCCACACTTGAGTGCGGCACCAAAACGACCTATCCCAAAAAAATCACCATAGCCACTTACCTATTACCCTCCAGGTCCCATCTAAATCCCCCAAGCAGTTCCCGAGATATACCTCATAAACAAAATCCAAGTCCGACAAAACCGACAATTTACCGTCATTCGGTGAATTTTTGCGCACCCATAACTACACTCCAAGTTCGGATTTCGGGTTCGGGTTTTTTTTAAACATTATCTACTAATCAAGCTCCAATCGCCTCCCAGCAAAAGTTTTTTGCTCCAGGTTCTGGTTCACGAGATAGCAAAACTCATGGGGTCGTTTCGGCGCAAAGGGAAAGTCATGGCGCCGAGGTCGGAGTTTTCCTGAATAGCCCATAAAAAGTTGCTCCAATGATCCATAACTTTCCGGGGGCTCCCGGCCTTCGGCCGGGAGCCTGATTTTTTTTTAGTTGAGATGCAAGATTATTATAATATTATATAACTAGTTGTGCCCATTGGGGTATGGCGGCGAATAGCATACTCTGGCAGTTTAATTTTGCTTCGGGTTTGAATTTTGCTCTGCCCGATGGAAAGCCTAACGGCTTTGGGGCGCGCTTCGCGCGCTGCTAGAAACATTAAGATATGTCCTTCCTTTTCATTGCTCCGGGCCTTCGGCCCTCGCCGATAAAATTTAGCCCTTCCTTTTCATTGTTCAGGGCCTTCGGCCCTCGCCGATAAAATTTAGCCCTGCCTTTTCATTGCTTCGGGCCTTCGGTCCTCGCAATTCGTTTTGAGATCGATATTAAGCTCGGGCCTTCGGCCCTCGCGATCCATCTTGGGATGGATCATAAGCTCGGGCCTTCGGCCCTCGCGATCCATTTTGGGATGGATCTTAAGCTCGGGCCTTCTGTCCTTGCGATCCATTTTGGGATGGATCTTAAGCTCGGTCCTTCCGCCCTTGCGATCCATTTTGGGATGGATCTTAAGCTCGGGTCTTCTGCCCTTGCGATCCATTTTGGGATGGATCTTAAGCTCGGGCCTTCAGCCCTTGCGATCCATTTTGGGATGGATCTTAAGCTCGGGCCTTCTGCCCTTGCGATCCATTTTGGGATGGATCTTAAGCTCGGGCCTTCGGCCCTCGCGATCCATCTTGGATGGATCTTAAGCTCGGGTCTTCGGCCCTCGCGATTCCTTTCGGGATGAGTCTTAAGCTCTGGCCTTCAGCTCTCGCAATTCGTTTTGGGATGAGTCTTAAGCTCTGGCCTTCAGCTCTCGCAATTCGTTTTGGGATGGATCTTAAGCTCGGGCCTTCGGCCCTCGCACCGTTGGGGGCCTTAGGCCCTTAAACCCCCACCCCCGAAAATTCGACCTTTTGTAACTTTGTACAAAATGGTCAGAAAATTTTACAAAAAATATTTTTAAGCTCAGCTCGATGAGAGCTTTCGATTGATATAACATTTGACCCATTTATACCTATTTTGGGAAAAAAATTTTTTTGGCCGAAAATTTTGGCCGGAAAAATAAACGAATTTTTCAAAAAATCATAACTTTCCAAAAAGTTACCCTTTTAAACATTTTAAAAGCTTAATATATAGCAAATGTTCTGTAGTATTTTATAAAAATATTTTTAACCACCCTCACCTCGATATACCCCAGAAAATTTCAAAAAACCGAAAAATTTTGAATTTTCAAAAAATCGACCCTACCAGGCCTTGCGTGAAATTTTTCGAAAATTTAAATAGCTCAAAAAATATGTAATTTTTTGCTCTATTTTATAAACTTTAATTCGTTTGGATACGACAAAAACTTACAAAGTTATGCCCAATTTAAATTTTACCAAAAAATTTCAAAAGGCGTACCACTCCAAAAATGGGTCAAAAATTCGACCTCGAGAAAAATATGTTTTATGGTGCTCCAATAGGTGCTGAACACGAATCTAAAGTCCGTTTATTTTTAAAAATTTTTTCCGCGGAGTTATACTCAAAAAACCGACCACTTTTGGCCCCAAAAATGCCACTTTTTTGAGTATATCTTTCCCAGACTCAAGTGTACCCCCAACAAAGTATATATTTTTAGAGGTTTCAAGGGACGCTCTACAAGATAGGATACTCAAATCGAGTTTCAATTCACGCGTTAAAAAGTCGGTTTTGGCGTGGTCACTTTGGTGCCCATAACTATGCCAGGAAAAAATCCCAGACTCAAGTGTCCCCCAACAAAATTGTAGTACATTTAGTGCCCTAACATACCAAAAAAGAGTTGAAACCGTTGGCCCAAGTTTAACCACTTTTATAATTACACTCGATGGGAGCCACCCTTCACGTTAGGGGTTTTGGACATTTTGGACCTTTGACCTTCTGTAACTCTGCCCAAAATGGTCAGAAAAATTTGAACCAAATTTTCCCAGAACCTACTCATGGAGCTCTATCGATTGGCATATAAATCATAAATTGTCGGTGAATTTCGTCGGACACCATGTGTCATTTTTGGACGAAGTGCACAATTTTCGCGACGGCACATCGCACTCAACCGTCCACCCAGAGGTCCCGAAATTTTTCCTACGATATAGTACCTTTCCCAACTTAATCGCCTCCCAGCAGACACTTTTTGATCCAACTTTTGCCTCCCGAGTTATTTCCATTTGAAAAACCACCCTTGGCCGTTTCAGTGCGAAAACGACGTTTCAGTGCCGAGTTTATAGTTTTCCTGAATAGAGCGTAAAAAGTTGCAGGACAAATGTACCCTTCAAAAAATTCCAGCCGCCGGCCTTCGGCCGGCGGAATTTTTGAAAGGGATTTTACCCCCAAAAATAGGGGCAAGTTGGGGTTTTTTATATTATATTATAAACTAGCTGTAGTTACGTATGCGATGGCGGTAAGTTACGTATGCAATTCCTATTAGGATACTCTGGCGGTAAAATTTTGTTCTGCCCGTTGGAAAGCCTAACGGCTTTGGGGCGCGCTTCGCGCGCGGCTAGAAACGGTAACATTTGCTTTGTCTTTTCATTGCTCCGGGCCTACGGCCCTCGCCGGTAAAGTTTAGCCATGCCTTTCTATCGCTTCGGGCCTTCGGCCCTCGCCGGTAAAGTTTAGCCCTGCCTTTTCATCGCTTCGGGCCTTCGGCCCTCGCGATTCGTTTCGGGATGGGTCTTAAGCTCGGGCCTTCGGCCCTCGCGATTCGTTTCGGGACGGGTCTTAAGCTCGGGCCTTCGGCCCTCGCAATTCGTTATGAAATGGGTCTTAAGCTCGGGCCTTCGGCCCTCGCGATTCGTTTCGGGATGGGTCTTAAGCTCGGGCCTTCGGCCCTCGCAATTCGTTATGAAATGGGTCTTAAGCTCGGGCCTTCGGCCCTCGCAATTCGTTTTGGATGGGTCTTAAGCTCGGGCCTTCGGCCCTCGCACGGCGGGCCTCCGGCCCGCCGTTTGGGGGCCTTCGGCCCCCAAACCCCCCCCCCACACCCGAAAATTCGACTGTTTGTAACTTCGTACAAACTTCGTACCCCAACAAAGTATATATTTTCTGAGCATTCAAAAGACGCTCTATAAGATAGGATACTCAAATCAGATTACGATTCACGCCTTCAAAAGTCGACTCAAGTTGAGGTCACTTCAACGCCAATATCTCTCTCTAAAAAAATCCCAGACTCAAACGTCCCCCAAGTGACATGTCCCCAACATTCATGCCTACAAATAGCTCAACACAATCGAAGTCACACCCCAGCAAAAATTTTACAATACAATCAATTACAGCACTCAGACTCAAATATCCCAGCCCCAGACTCAAGTGACCCACTCAAATTAAACATCACAAAACGCGTATTCCTCGGCCCTATAAAACACCCAAAACCCCATCTCGCTATGCCCCTCCAAAAAAAAGTTAGACTCAAAAAACAGTTTGAGTCTGGGCCGGACACTTCAGTCTCACGAGGTTTTCTATATCAGGACTTAACTTTTTTGACCCAAATTTTTTTTCAAAGTTATCTACTATTCATGGCGGAGTGCCCTCGCCCCAAGCCCAAACCACCTTTCTATTGAACTTTTTCGAGATACCGAAGTGACCCAAGCCGTTTCGGTGCCAAGACTTTATCGAAAAATTCAGGTGATAGTTTTCCTGAATAGCCCGTAAAAAGTTGCAGGACTGATCCACAACTTTCGGAAGCGGCCCGGCCTTCGGCCGGGCCAGGGAATTTTTTAAAATCGAACATCAAGATTTTTATTAAATATATAACTAGTTGTGCCCATTGGGGTATGGCGGTAAGTTACGTATGCACTGGAATTTAATAGGCGGAGCCTTTGGTTACGATACTTTTGCCCGTTGGAAAGCCTAACGGCTTTGGGGCGCGCTTCGCGCGCTGCTAGAAACGGTAACATTTGCTCTGCCTTTTCATTGCTCCGGGCCTTCGGCCCTCGCCGGTAAAGTTTAGCCCTGCCTTTTCATCGCTTCGGGCCTTAGGCCCTCGCCGGTAAAGTTATGCCCTGCCTTTTAATTGCTCCGGGCCTTCGGCCCTCGCGATCCATTTTGGGATGGGTCTTAAGCTCGGGCCTTCGGCCCTCGCGATTCGTTTTGGGATGGGTCTTAAGCTCGGGCCTTCGGCCCTCGCGATTCGTTTTAGGATGGATCTTAAGCTCGGGCCTTCGGCACTCGATATTCGTTTTGGGATGGGTCTTAAGCTCGGGCCTTCGGCCCTCGCGATTCGTTTTGGGATGGGTCTTAAGCTCGGGCCTTCGGCCCTCGCAATTCGTTTTGGGATGTGTCTTAAGCTCGGGCCTTCGGCCCTCGCCGTAAAGTTTAGCCCTGCCTTTTCATCGCTTCGGGCCTTCGGCCCTCGCGATTCATTTTGGGATGGGTCTTAAGCTCGGGCCTTCGGCCCTCGCGATTCGTTTTGGGATGGATCTTAAGCTCGGGCCTTCGGCCCTCGCACGGCGGGCCTCCGGCCCGCCGTTTGGGGGCCTTCGGCCCCAAAACCACGCACACCCAAAAGTTTCCTCGGGCCTTCGGCCCTCGCGATTACTTTCGGGATGGGTCTTAAGCTCGGGCCTCCGGCCCTCGCGATTCATTTTGGGATGGATCTTAAGCTCGGGCCTTCGGCCCTCGCGATCCGTTTTGGAATGGGTCTTAAGCTCGGGCCTTCGGCCCTCGCAATTCGTTTTGGGATGCGTCTTAAGCTCGGGCCTTCGGCCCTCGCACGGCGGGCCTCCGGCCCGCCGTTTAGGGGCCTTCGCCCCCAAACCCCCCCACACCCGAAAATCGACATTTTGTGACTTTGTACAAAATGGTCAGAAAATTTTACAAATAATATATTTATACTCAGCTCGAGAAGGGCTTTCGATTGATATAACATTTGCCCTATTTTATGTCATTTTGGAAAAAATAAAATTTTGGCCCAAAATTTCGACCAAAAAATTGACGCAATTTTTCAAAAATTCATAACTCCCCAAATATAAACCTTTTGAAACATTTTAAAAGCTTAATATATAGCAAAAATTCTGCTCAATTTTATAAAAATATATTCAACCACCCTCAGCCTCGATATACCCCAGAAAATTTCAAAAAACCGAAAAATTTTGAATTTTCAAAAAATCGACCCTACCAGGTCTCGGGTGAAATTTTTCAAAAATTTAAATGGCTCAAAAAATTTGTAATTTTTTGCTCTATTTTATGACCTTTAATTCGTTTGGCTACGACAAAAACTTACAAAGTTGTGCCCAATTTAAATTCCACCAAAAAATTTCAAAAGGGGTACCCCTTCAAAAATGGTCCAAAAATTCGACCTCGAGAAAAATATGTTTTATGGTACTCCAATATGTGCTGAACACGAATCTAAAGTCCGTTTATTTTTAAAAATTTTTTAAAAAAAGTTATAACCAAAAAACCGGCCATTTTTGGCACCAAAAATGCCACTTTTTTGAGTATAACTTTCCCAGACTCAAGTGTACCCCAAACAAAGTGTATATTTTTAGAGGTTTCAAGGGACGCTCTACAAGATAGGATACTCAAATCGAGTTTCAATTCACGCGTTAAAAAGTCGGTTTTGGCGAGGTCACTTTGGTGCCCATAACTATGTCAGGAAAAAATCCCAGACTCAAGTGTCCCCCAACAAAATTGTAGTACATTTAGTGCCCTATTATACCAAAAAAGAGTTGAAACCATTTGCCCTCTCTTAAGCAATTTTATAATTACATTCGATGGGAGCCACCCTTCACGTTAGGGGTTCTGGACATTTTGGACCTTTTGAGTCCCATAACTTTGCCCAAAATGGTCAGAAAAATTTGAACCAAATTTTTTCAGAACCAACTCATGGAGCTCTATCGAATGGCATATAGTTTGAAAATTGTCGGTGAATTTCGTCGGACACCATGTGTCATTTTGGGACGAGATGTACAATTTTTAGCCAAGGCCACAGCCTCAGGCGTTGATCCCAGGCCTCCCAAATTTTTCCTACGATATAGTACCCATTTCAACTTAAAATCCTCCCAGCAAGCATTTTTCAATCCAACTTCACCCCTCCGCGCTATTTCCATTTGAAAAACCACCCATGGCCGTTTCAGTGCGAAAACGACGTTTCAGCGCCGAGGTTAGAGTTTTCCTGAATAGAGCGTAAAAAGTTGCAGGACAAATGTACCCTTCAAAAAATTCCAGCCGCCGGCCTTCGGCCGGCGGAATTTTTGAAAAGGATTTTCTCCCCAAAAATAGGGGCACTACCAAGATTTTTATAATATATATAACTAGTTGTGCCCATTGGGGTATGGCGGTAAGTTACGTATGCAATAGGTTTAGTTACGATACTTTTTGTTTGAATTTGCTCTGCCCTGCCGAAAGCCTAACGGCTTTGGGGCGCGCTTCGCGCGCTGCTAGAAGGCTTTTCTGCTATATTAAATAAAAAGCCTTGGAAATCTCGGCGGGCCTTCGGCCCGCCGCGTTTAAACAACACTCTCGGCCCTCGCGATTCGTTTTGGAATGGGTCTTAAGCTCGGGCCTTCGGCCCTCGCGATTAGCTTTAGGATGGGTCTTAAGCTCGGGCCTCCGGCCCTCGCGATTCATTTTGGGATGGATCTTAAGCTCGGGCCTTCGGCCCTCGCCGTAAAGTTTAGCCCTGCCTTTTCATCGCTTCGGGCCTTCGGCCCTCGCGATTCGTTTTGAGATGGATCTTAAGCTCGGGCCTTCGGCCCTCGCACGGCGGGCCTCCGGCCCTCCGTTTGGGGGCCTTCGGCCCCCAAACCACCCACACCCAAAATTCGCGACCCATTTTGAGATGGATCTTAAGCTCGGGCCTTCGGCCCTCGCGACCCATTTTGAGATGGATCTTAAGCTCGGGCCTTCGGCCCTCGCCATTCGTTTTGGGATGGGTCTTAAACTCGGGCCTTCGGCCCTCGCGATTCGTTTTGGGATGGGTCTTAAGCTCGGGCCTTCGGCCCTCGCGATTCGTTTTGGGATGGGTCTTAAGCTCGGGCCTTCGGCCCTCGGACGGCGGGCCTCCGGCCCGCCGTTTGGGGGCCTTCGGCCCCCAAACCCCCCACACCCGAAATTTCGACCTTTTGTAACTTTGTACAAAATGGTCATAAAATTTAACAAAAAATATTTTTAAACTCAGCTCGACGAGAGCTTTCGATTGATATAACATTTGTCCTATTTTAAGTCATTTTGGAAAAAATAAATTTTTGGCCGAAAATTTCGACCGAAAAATTCGAGCAATTTTTCAAAAAATCATAACTTTTCAAAAAGTGACCCTTTTGAAACATTTTGAAAGCTTAATATATAGTAAAAATTCTACTATATTTTATAAAAATATTTGCAACCGCCCACAGCCCCGATATACCTCTAAAAATTTCAAAAAACCGAAAAATTTTGAATTTTCAAAAAATCGACCCTAACAGGCCTCGGGTAAAATTTTTCAAAAATTTAAATAGCTCAAAAAATTTGTAATTTTTTGCTCTATTTTATAAGCTTTAATTCGTTTAGCTACGACAAAATTGAACAAAGTTACACTCGATTTAAATTTCACCAAAAAATTTCAAAAGGGGTACCCCTTCAAAAATGGGTCAAAAATTCGACTTCGAGAAAAATATGTTTTATGGTACTCCAAAGGGTGCTGAACACGAATCCGAAATCCGTTTATTTTTAAAAATTTTTTAAAAAAAGTTATACTCAAAAAACCGACCACTTTTGGCACCAAAAATGCCACTTTTTGCCCTATAACTTTTTCAGACTCAAGTGTACCCCCAACAAAGTATATATTTTTAGAGGTTTCAAGGGACGCTCTACAAGATAGGATACTAAAATCGAGTTTCAATTCACGCGTTAAAAAGTCGGTTTTGGCGAGGTCGCTTTGGTGCCCATAACTATGTCAGGAAAAAATCCCAGACTCAAGTGTCCCCCAACAAAATTGTAGTACATTTAGTGCCCTAACATACTAAAAAAGAGTTGAAACCATTCGCCCAATCTTAAGCAATTTTATAATTACATTCGATGGGAGCCACCCTTCACGTTAGGGGTTCTGGACATTTTGGACCTTTGGCGTTTCATAACTTTGCCCAAAATGGTCAGAAAAAATTGAACCAAATTTTTTCAGACTCCCCACATGGAGCTCTATCGAATGGCATATAGTTTGAAAATTGTCGGTGAATTTCGTCGGACACCATGTGTCATTTTGGGACGAGATGTACAATTTTTAGCCAAGGCCACAGCCTCAGGCGTTGATCCCAGGCCTCCCAAATTTTTCCTACGATATAGTACCCATTTCAACTTAAAATCCTCCCAGCAAGCATTTTTCAATCCAACTTCACCCCTCCGCGCTATTTCCATTTGAAAAACCACCCATGGCCGTTTCAGTGCGAAAACGACGTTTCAGCGCCGAGGTTAGAGTTTTCCTGAATAGAGCGTAAAAAGTTGCAGGACAAATGTACCCTTCAAAAAATTCCAGCCGCCGGCCTTCGGCCGGCGGAATTTTTGAAAAGGATTTTCTCCCCAAAAATAGGGGCACTACCAAGATTTTTATAATATATATAACTAGATGTGGTTACGTATGCGATGGCGGTAACTTACGTATGCACTGGAATTTAATAGGCTGAGCCTTTGGTTACGATACTTTGCCCGTTGGAAAGCCTAACGGCTTTGGGGCGCGCTTCGCGCGCGGCTAGAAACGGTAACATTTTGCTCTGCCTTTTCATTGCTCCGGGCCTTCGGCCCTCGCCTGTAAAGTTTAGCCCTGCCTTTTCATTGCTTCGGGCCTTCGGCCCTCGCGATCCATTTTGGGATGGATCTTAAGCTCGGGCCTTCGGCCCTCGCGACCCATTTTGAGATGGATCTTAGCTCGGGCCTTCGGCCCTCGCGATCCATTTTGGGATGGGTCTTAAGCTCGGGCCTTCGGCCCTCGCGATTCGTTTTGAAATGGGTTTAAGCTCGGGCCTTCGGCCCTCGCAATTCGTTTTGAAATGGGTCTTACGCTCGGGCCTTCGGCCCTCGCGACCCATTTTTAGATGGATCTTAGTTCGGGCCTTCGGCCCTCGCGATCCTTTTTGGGATGGGTCTTAAGCTCGGGCCTTCGGCCCTCGCGATTTGTTTTGGGATGGGTCTTAAGCTCGGGCCTTCGGCCCTCGCGATTCATTTTGAAATGGGTCTTAAGCTCGGCCCTCGCAATTCGTTTTGAAATGGGTCTTAAGCTCGGGCCTTCGGCCCTCGTAATTCGTTTAAAAATTGACCTTAAGCTCGGGCCTTCGGCCCTCGCACGGCGGGCCTCTGGCCCGCCGTTTGGGGTCTTCGGCCCCCAAACCACCCACACCAAAAATTTCGACCTTTTGTAACTTTGGACAAAATGGTCAGAAAAATTTGCAAAAAATATTTTCGTGCTCAGCTCGATGAGAGCTTTCGATTGATATAACATTTGGCCCATTTACACCTATTTTGTAAAAAAAATTTTTTTGCCGATAATTTCAACCGAAAAATTCACACCATTTTTCAAAAATTCATAACTCACCAAAAATTAACCCTTTTGAAACATTTTAAAAGCTTAATATATAGTAAAAATTCTGCTCTATTTTATAAAAATATATTCAACTACCCTCAGCCTCGATATACCCCAGAAAATTTTTAAAAACCGAAAAATTTTGAATTTTCAAAAGATCGACCCTACCAGGCCTCGGGTGAAATTTTTCAAAAATTGAAATAGCTCAAAAAATTTGTAATTTTTTTCTCTATTTTATAACCCTCAATTCATTTGGCTATGACAAAAACTCGCAAAGTTATGCCCAATTAAAAATTTCACAAAATCTCCCAAAAGGGGTACCCCTTCAAAAATGGGGTGGGGACAAAATTTTCAAATTTTGACACAAAATTCGACCTATATGGTACTCTCGCATGCGCTGAGTTCGACTCCGGTCTCAGAAAAATTTTAAAAAATTTTGCAGAAAAGTTAGAGTCCGGCGAATATTCCAATCGCCGCACTTTTTGACTTATATCTCCCAGGGACTCAAGTGTACCCCCAACAGAGTATATATTTTTCTGACGCTTAAAGGACGCTCTATAAGATGGGACACTCAAATCGGATTACGATTCACACCTTCAAAAATCGACTCAAGTTGCGGCCGCTTCAACGCCCATATCTCCCCCAAAACGAAATCCCAGACTCAAGCGTCCCTCAAGTGAAAGTAGCCTAACACTCAGCCCTACACATAAATAGCACAATCCCATCAAATCCCCCGCAAAAAATTTCCACCAGAACAGTTTAAACCACTAAAACTCAAATATCCCACCCCCAGACTCAAGTGACCCCCACAAAACAAAACTCGTTGGATGCGTCTTAAGAATACTCATCTTAGGTCTCCCAACAGAATCGCGCCATATCAAGCCAAAAAAGAGTTAAGGTTCTGCGAATATATGGGGCAGGGGTCAAAATCCTGCGAATTTCAGGCTACAGGCCTCCCCTTTGAAATTTTTGAAAAAAATTTTTTTTATTCGACATCTACGCATCGTGACTCAGGTCCCTTTCCCCAAGCCCAACCCACCATTCTATTGAAGTTTTTCGAGATAGCAAAACGTCCATGGTCGTTTCGGTGCCAAGGGTCCATCGTGGTGCCGAGGTTATAATTTTCCTGGATGCGCCGTAAAAAGTTGCTCCAATGATCCACAACTTTCGGAAGCGGCCCGGCCTTCGGCCGGGCCAGGGAATTTTTTAAAATCGAACATCAAGATTTTTATTAAATATATAACTAGTTGTGCCCATTGGGGTATGGCGGTAAGTTACGTATGCAATAGGTTTAGTTACGATACTTTTTGTTTGAATTTGCTCTGCCCTGCCGAAAGCCTAACGGCTTTGGGGCGCGCTTCGCGCGCTGCTAGAAGGCTTTTCTGCTATATTAAATAAAAAGCCTTGGAAATCTCGGCGGGCCTTCGGCCCGCCGCGTTTAAACAACACTCTCGGCCCTCGCGATTCGTTTTGGAATGGGTCTTAAGCTCGGGCCTTCGGCCCTCGCGATTAGCTTTAGGATGGGTCTTAAGCTCGGGCCTCCGGCCCTCGCGATTCATTTTGGGATGGATCTTAAGCTCGGGCCTTCGGCCCTCGCCGTAAAGTTTAGCCCTGCCTTTTCATCGCTTCGGGCCTTCGGCCCTCGCGATTCGTTTTGAGATGGATCTTAAGCTCGGGCCTTCGGCCCTCGCACGGCGGGCCTCCGGCCCTCCGTTTGGGGGCCTTCGGCCCCCAAACCACCCACACCCAAAATTCGCGACCCATTTTGAGATGGATCTTAAGCTCGGGCCTTCGGCCCTCGCGACCCATTTTGAGATGGATCTTAAGCTCGGGCCTTCGGCCCTCGCCATTCGTTTTGGGATGGGTCTTAAACTCGGGCCTTCGGCCCTCGCGATTCGTTTTGGGATGGGTCTTAAGCTCGGGCCTTCGGCCCTCGCGATTCGTTTTGGGATGGGTCTTAAGCTCGGGCCTTCGGCCCTCGGACGGCGGGCCTCCGGCCCGCCGTTTGGGGGCCTTCGGCCCCCAAACCCCCCACACCCGAAATTTCGACCTTTTGTAACTTTGTACAAAATGGTCATAAAATTTAACAAAAAATATTTTTAAACTCAGCTCGACGAGAGCTTTCGATTGATATAACATTTGTCCTATTTTAAGTCATTTTGGAAAAAATAAATTTTTGGCCGAAAATTTCGACCGAAAAATTCGAGCAATTTTTCAAAAAATCATAACTTTTCAAAAAGTGACCCTTTTGAAACATTTTGAAAGCTTAATATATAGTAAAAATTCTACTATATTTTATAAAAATATTTGCAACCGCCCACAGCCCCGATATACCTCTAAAAATTTCAAAAAACCGAAAAATTTTGAATTTTCAAAAAATCGACCCTAACAGGCCTCGGGTAAAATTTTTCAAAAATTTAAATAGCTCAAAAAATTTGTAATTTTTTGCTCTATTTTATAAGCTTTAATTCGTTTAGCTACGACAAAATTGAACAAAGTTACACTCGATTTAAATTTCACCAAAAAATTTCAAAAGGGGTACCCCTTCAAAAATGGGTCAAAAATTCGACTTCGAGAAAAATATGTTTTATGGTACTCCAAAGGGTGCTGAACACGAATCCGAAATCCGTTTATTTTTAAAAATTTTTTAAAAAAAGTTATACTCAAAAAACCGACCACTTTTGGCACCAAAAATGCCACTTTTTGCCCTATAACTTTTTCAGACTCAAGTGTACCCCCAACAAAGTATATATTTTTAGAGGTTTCAAGGGACGCTCTACAAGATAGGATACTAAAATCGAGTTTCAATTCACGCGTTAAAAAGTCGGTTTTGGCGAGGTCGCTTTGGTGCCCATAACTATGTCAGGAAAAAATCCCAGACTCAAGTGTCCCCCAACAAAATTGTAGTACATTTAGTGCCCTAACATACTAAAAAAGAGTTGAAACCATTCGCCCAATCTTAAGCAATTTTATAATTACATTCGATGGGAGCCACCCTTCACGTTAGGGGTTCTGGACATTTTGGACCTTTGGCGTTTCATAACTTTGCCCAAAATGGTCAGAAAAAATTGAACCAAATTTTTTCAGACCAGCATTTTTCAATCCAACCAGCAAGCATTTTTCAATCCAACTTCACCCCTCCGCGCTATTTCCATTTGAAAAACCACCCATGGCCGTTTCAGTGCGAAAACGACGTTTCAGCGCCGAGGTTAGAGTTTTCCTGAATAGAGCGTAAAAAGTTGCAGGACAAATGTACCCTTCAAAAAATTCCAGCCGCCGGCCTTCGGCCGGCGGAATTTTTGAAAAGGATTTTCTCCCCAAAAATAGGGGCACTACCAAGATTTTTATAATATATATAACTAGTTGTGCCCATTGGGGTATGGCGGTAAGTTACGTATGCACTGGAATTTAATAGGCGGAGCCTTTGGTTACGATACTTTTGCCCGTTGGAAAGCCTAACGGCTTTGGGGCGCGCTTCGCGCGCTGCTAGAAACGGTAACATTTGCTCTGCCTTTTCATTGCTCCGGGCCTTCGGCCCTCGCCGGTAAAGTTTAGCCCTGCCTTTTCATCGCTTCGGGCCTTAGGCCCTCGCCGGTAAAGTTATGCCCTGCCTTTTAATTGCTCCGGGCCTTCGGCCCTCGCGATCCATTTTGGGATGGGTCTTAAGCTCGGGCCTTCGGCCCTCGCGATTCGTTTTGGGATGGGTCTTAAGCTCGGGCCTTCGGCCCTCGCGATTCGTTTTAGGATGGATCTTAAGCTCGGGCCTTCGGCACTCGATATTCGTTTTGGGATGGGTCTTAAGCTCGGGCCTTCGGCCCTCGCGATTCGTTTTGGGATGGGTCTTAAGCTCGGGCCTTCGGCCCTCGCAATTCGTTTTGGGATGTGTCTTAAGCTCGGGCCTTCGGCCCTCGCCGTAAAGTTTAGCCCTGCCTTTTCATCGCTTCGGGCCTTCGGCCCTCGCGATTCATTTTGGGATGGGTCTTAAGCTCGGGCCTTCGGCCCTCGCGATTCGTTTTGGGATGGATCTTAAGCTCGGGCCTTCGGCCCTCGCGATTACTTTCGGGATGGGTCTTAAGCTCGGGCCTCCGGCCCTCGCGATTCATTTTGGGATGGATCTTAAGCTCGGGCCTTCGGCCCTCGCGATCCGTTTTGGAATGGGTCTTAAGCTCGGGCCTTCGGCCCTCGCAATTCGTTTTGGGATGCGTCTTAAGCTCGGGCCTTCGGCCCTCGCACGGCGGGCCTCCGGCCCGCCGTTTAGGGGCCTTCGCCCCCAAACCCCCCCACACCCGAAAATCGACATTTTGTGACTTTGTACAAAATGGTCAGAAAATTTTACAAATAATATATTTATACTCAGCTCGAGAAGGGCTTTCGATTGATATAACATTTGCCCTATTTTATGTCATTTTGGAAAAAATAAAATTTTGGCCCAAAATTTCGACCAAAAAATTGACGCAATTTTTCAAAAATTCATAACTCCCCAAATATAAACCTTTTGAAACATTTTAAAAGCTTAATATATAGCAAAAATTCTGCTCAATTTTATAAAAATATATTCAACCACCCTCAGCCTCGATATACCCCAGAAAATTTCAAAAAACCGAAAAATTTTGAATTTTCAAAAAATCGACCCTACCAGGTCTCGGGTGAAATTTTTCAAAAATTTAAATGGCTCAAAAAATTTGTAATTTTTTGCTCTATTTTATGACCTTTAATTCGTTTGGCTACGACAAAAACTTACAAAGTTGTGCCCAATTTAAATTCCACCAAAAAATTTCAAAAGGGGTACCCCTTCAAAAATGGTCCAAAAATTCGACCTCGAGAAAAATATGTTTTATGGTACTCCAATATGTGCTGAACACGAATCTAAAGTCCGTTTATTTTTAAAAATTTTTTAAAAAAAGTTATAACCAAAAAACCGGCCATTTTTGGCACCAAAAATGCCACTTTTTTGAGTATAACTTTCCCAGACTCAAGTGTACCCCAAACAAAGTGTATATTTTTAGAGGTTTCAAGGGACGCTCTACAAGATAGGATACTCAAATCGAGTTTCAATTCACGCGTTAAAAAGTCGGTTTTGGCGAGGTCACTTTGGTGCCCATAACTATGTCAGGAAAAAATCCCAGACTCAAGTGTCCCCCAACAAAATTGTAGTACATTTAGTGCCCTATTATACCAAAAAAGAGTTGAAACCATTTGCCCTCTCTTAAGCAATTTTATAATTACATTCGATGGGAGCCACCCTTCACGTTAGGGGTTCTGGACATTTTGGACCTTTTGAGTCCCATAACTTTGCCCAAAATGGTCAGAAAAATTTGAACCAAATTTTTTCAGAACCAACTCATGGAGCTCTATCGAATGGCATATAGTTTGAAAATTGTCGGTGAATTTCGTCGGACACCATGTGTCATTTTGGGACGAGATGTACAATTTTTAGCCAAGGCCACAGCCTCAGGCGTTGATCCCAGGCCTCCCAAATTTTTCCTACGATATAGTACCCATTTCAACTTAAAATCCTCCCAGCAAGCATTTTTCAATCCAACTTCACCCCTCCGCGCTATTTCCATTTGAAAAACCACCCATGGCCGTTTCAGTGCGAAAACGACGTTTCAGCGCCGAGGTTAGAGTTTTCCTGAATAGAGCGTAAAAAGTTGCAGGACAAATGTACCCTTCAAAAAATTCCAGCCGCCGGCCTTCGGCCGGCGGAATTTTTGAAAGGGATTTTCTCCCCAAAAATAGGGGCACTACCAAGATTTTTATAATATATATAACTAGCTATGGGTTACGTATGCGATGGCGCGAATAGCATACTCTGGCGGTAAAATTTTGGGGTGCCCGTTGGAAAGCCTAACGGCTTTGGGGCGCGCTTCGCGCGCTGCTAGAACGTTTTATTAACTGTGGTAGGAGTTTTGAGCAGTCATAACTTTGTACAAAATGGTCATAACTTTTTTCTGATAGTATTTTTAAACTCAGCTCACTGAGAGCTTTCATTTGATATATCATTTGCCCAACTTTAAAAATTTTTTGAAAATTCAAAAAATTTTTGAAAATTTTAAGCGTTTAAAAAATTTAAATTTAAAAATTTTAAGAAAATTTTAAGCTCGGGCCTTCGGCCCTCGCCGATAAAGTTTCGGCCTGCCTTTTCATTGCATCGGGCATTCGGCCCTCGCCGGTAAAGTTTCGGCCTGCCTTTTCATTGCTTCGGGCCTTCGGCCCTCGCCGGTAAAGTTTCGGCCTGCCTTTTCATTGCTTCGGGCCTTCGGCCCTCGCCGGTAAAGTTTCGGCCTGCCTTTTCATTGCTTCGGGCCTTCGGCCCTCGCCGGCAAAGTTTAGCCTGCCTTTTCATTGCTTCGGGCCTTCGGCCCTCGCCTGTAAAGTTTGCCCAGCCTTTTAATTCGTTGCTCTGCCTTTTAGATGGGTTGAAAGCTCGGGCCTTCGGCCCTCGCTGGCAAAGTTTAGCCCTGCTTTTGAATTCGTTGCTCTGCCATTTAGATGGGTTGAAAGCTCGGGCCTTCGGCCCTCGCTGGCAAAGTTTAGCCCTGCTTTTTAATTCGTTGCTCTGCCATTTAGATGGGTTGAAAGCTCGGGCCTTCGGCCCTCGCCGGCAAAGTTTAGCCCTGCTTTTTAATTCGTTGCTCTGCCATTTAGATGGGTTGAAAGCTCGGGCCTTCGGCCCTCGCCGGCAAAGTTTAGCCCTGCTTTTTAATTCGTTGCTCTGCCATTTAGATGGGTTGAAAGCTCGGGCCTTCGGCCCTCGCTGGCAAAGTTTAGCCCTGCTTTTTAATTCGTTGCTCTGCCATTTAGATGGGTTGAAAGCTCGGGCCTTCGGCCCTCGCCGGCAAAGTTTAGCCCTGCTTTTTAATTCGTTGCTCTGCCATTTAGATGGGTTGAAAGCTCGGGCCTTCGGCCCTCGCCGGCAAAGTTTAGCCTGCCTTTTCATTGCTTCGGGCCTTCGGCCCTCGCCGGTTTAGCCCTGCTTTTTAATTCGTTGCTCTGCCATTTAGATGGGTTGAAAGCTCGGGCCTTCGGCCCTCGCCGGCAAAGTTTAGCCCTGCTTTTTAATTCGTTGCTCTGCCATTTAGATGGGTTGAAAGCTCGGGCCTTCGGCCCTCGCCGGTAAAGTTTCGGCCTGCCTTTTCATTGCTTCGGGCCTTCGGCCCTCGCCGGCAAAGTTTAGCCTGCCTTTTCATTGCTTCGGGCCTTCGGCCCTCGCCTGTAAAGTTTGCCCAGCCTTTTAATTCGTTGCTCTGCCTTTTAGATGGGTTGAAAGCTCGGGCCTTCGGCCCTCGCTGGCAAAGTTTAGCCCTGCTTTTGAATTCGTTGCTCTGCCATTTAGATGGGTTGAAAGCTCGGGCCTTCGGCCCTCGCTGGCAAAGTTTAGCCCTGCTTTTTAATTCGTTGCTCTGCCATTTAGATGGGTTGAAAGCTCGGGCCTTCGGCCCTCGCCGGCAAAGTTTAGCCCTGCTTTTTAATTCGTTGCTCTGCCATTTAGATGGGTTGAAAGCTCGGGCCTTCGGCCCTCGCCGGCAAAGTTTAGCCCTGCTTTTTAATTCGTTGCTCTGCCATTTAGATGGGTTGAAAGCTCGGGCCTTCGGCCCTCGCTGGCAAAGTTTAGCCCTGCTTTTTAATTCGTTGCTCTGCCATTTAGATGGGTTGAAAGCTCGGGCCTTCGGCCCTCGCCGGCAAAGTTTAGCCCTGCTTTTTAATTCGTTGCTCTGCCATTTAGATGGGTTGAAAGCTCGGGCCTTCGGCCCTCGCTGGCAAAGTTTAGCCCTGCTTTTTAATTCGTTGCTCTGCCATTTAGATGGGTTGAAAGCTCGGGCCTTCGGCCCTCGCCGGCAAAGTTTAGCCCTGCTTTTTAATTCGTTGCTCTGCCATTTAGATGGGTTGAAAGCTCGGGCCTTCGGCCCTCGCTGGCAAAGTTTAGCCCTGCTTTTGAATTCGTTGCTCTGCCATTTAGATGGGTTGAAAGCTCGGGCCTTCGGCCCTCGCTGGCAAAGTTTAGCCCTGCTTTTTAATTCGTTGCTCTGCCATTTAGATGGGTTGAAAGCTCGGGCCTTCGGCCCTCGCCGGCAAAGTTTAGCCCTGCTTTTTAATTCGTTGCTCTGCCATTTAGATGGGTTGAAAGCTCGGGCCTTCGGCCCTCGCCGGCAAAGTTTAGCCCTGCTTTTTAATTCGTTGCTCTGCCATTTAGATGGGTTGAAAGCTCGGGCCTTCGGCCCTCGCTGGCAAAGTTTAGCCCTGCTTTTTAATTCGTTGCTCTGCCATTTAGATGGGTTGAAAGCTCGGGCCTTCGGCCCTCGCCGGCAAAGTTTAGCCCTGCTTTTTAATTCGTTGCTCTGCCATTTAGATGGGTTGAAAGCTCGGGCCTTCGGCCCTCGCCGGCAAAGTTTAGCCTGCCTTTTCATTGCTTCGGGCCTTCGGCCCTCGCCGGTTTAGCCCTGCTTTTTAATTCGTTGCTCTGCCATTTAGATGGGTTGAAAGCTCGGGCCTTCGGCCCTCGCCGGCAAAGTTTAGCCCTGCTTTTTAATTCGTTGCTCTGCCATTTAGATGGGTTGAAAGCTCGGGCCTTCGGCCCTCGCCGGTAAAGTTTCGGCCTGCCTTTTCATTGCTTCGGGCCTTCGGCCCTCGCCGGCAAAGTTTAGCCTGCCTTTTCATTGCTTCGGGCCTTCGGCCCTCGCCTGTAAAGTTTGCCCAGCCTTTTAATTCGTTGCTCTGCCTTTTAGATGGGTTGAAAGCTCGGGCCTTCGGCCCTCGCTGGCAAAGTTTAGCCCTGCTTTTGAATTCGTTGCTCTGCCATTTAGATGGGTTGAAAGCTCGGGCCTTCGGCCCTCGCTGGCAAAGTTTAGCCCTGCTTTTTAATTCGTTGCTCTGCCATTTAGATGGGTTGAAAGCTCGGGCCTTCGGCCCTCGCCGGCAAAGTTTAGCCCTGCTTTTTAATTCGTTGCTCTGCCATTTAGATGGGTTGAAAGCTCGGGCCTTCGGCCCTCGCCGGCAAAGTTTAGCCCTGCTTTTTAATTCGTTGCTCTGCCATTTAGATGGGTTGAAAGCTCGGGCCTTCGGCCCTCGCTGGCAAAGTTTAGCCCTGCTTTTTAATTCGTTGCTCTGCCATTTAGATGGGTTGAAAGCTCGGGCCTTCGGCCCTCGCCGGCAAAGTTTAGCCCTGCTTTTTAATTCGTTGCTCTGCCATTTAGATGGGTTGAAAGCTCGGGCCTTCGGCCCTCGCTGGCAAAGTTTAGCCCTGCTTTTTAATTCGTTGCTCTGCCATTTAGATGGGTTGAAAGCTCGGGCCTTCGGCCCTCGCCGGCAAAGTTTAGCCCTGCTTTTTAATTCGTTGCTCTGCCATTTAGATGGGTTGAAAGCTCGGGCCTTCGGCCCTCGCTGGCAAAGTTTAGCCCTGCTTTTTAATTCGTTGCTCTGTCATTTAGATGGGTTGAAAACTCGGGCCTTCGGCCCTCGCAGGTAAAGTTTAGCCCTGCTTTTTAATTCGTTGCTCTGCCTTTTAGATGGGTTGAAAGCTCGGGCCTTCGGCCCTCGCTGGCAAAGTTTAGCCCTGCTTTTTAATTCGTTGCTCTGTCATTTAGATGGGTTGAAAACTCGGGCCTTCGGCCCTCGCAGGTAAAGTTTAGCCCTGCTTTTTAATTCGTTGCTCTGCCTTTTAGATGGGTTGAAAGCTCGGGCCTTCGGCCCTCGCCAACTCCTCGGCCTTCGGCCTCGTTGGACCATTGCTCTGCCTTTTAGATGGGTTGAAAGCTCGGGCCTTCGGCCCGCGCAGGTAAAGTTTGCCATGCCTTTGACTTTTGCTCTGCCTTTTAGATGAATTAAAAACTCGGGCCTTCGGCCCTCGCAGGTAAAGTTTGCCATGCCTTTGACTCTTGCTCTGCCTTTTAGATGGGTTGAAAGCTCGGGCCTTCGGCCCTCGCCAACTCCTCGGCCTCGATGGACCATTGCTCTGCCTTTTAGATGGGTTGAAAGCTCGGGCCTTCGGCCCTCGCCAACCCCTCGGCCTTCGGCCTCGGTGTAACTTTACTCTGCCTTTTAGATGGTTTGAAACTCGGGCCTTCGGCCCTCGCTCGGCAGGCCTACGGCCTGCCGTTTGGGGGCATTCGGACCCCAAACCACCCACACCCAAAATTTCGAACTTTTGTAACTTTGTACAAAATGGTCAGAAAATTTTGCAAAAATATTTTTATACTCAGCTCGACGAGAGCTTTCGATTGATATAACATTTGGCCTATTTATATCAATTTTGGAAAAAAATATTTTGTAGTCGAAACTTTTGGCCGAAAAAATCGACCAAATTTTCAAAAATTCATAATTTTTCCAAAGTTGACCTTTTTGGAAAATTTTAAAAGCTTATTCTATGGAGACAAATAAGCTCTATCCAATAAAAATACTTTCGGCCCGAACCTGCGACGAAAATACGAAAATTTTTTCGAAAAACCGAAAATTTTTGGGTTTTTCGAAATTCGACCCCTACGGGTTCAATTTCGACATTTTTGGAAATTTTCTTCGGTGATAAATTACCTAATTTTTAGTTCTATTTTCAGAAAGAAACCGCATCTAAATCAGAAAATCCGACAAAAAGTTAGGTCGATTTCAAAAATCGCGAAAATCGCCCAAAAGGGGTACCCCTTTAGGAATGGAGTCGGGAAAAAAATTTTCGAAATTTTTCTCAAAAATCGACCTATATGGTGCATTTAGATGCGCTGATTCCGAATCTCTTGCCAGAAAAATTTTTCACAAATTCCCCGAGACGTTAGAGTCTCAAAAAGTTTTGCGACATTTGCGCACATTAGGCATAACTTTTTGAGACTCAAGTGGACCCCACCCAAATTTTACATTTCAGTGCAGTTTTAGATGCTGTACAACATGACCGGACAATATTTTCATTCTGACTTTTCAAAAGGTACCCCACCGGGTGTGGCACCAAAAAGTCGAACCGAGGTCGAAAAATTCGACCTCGAGGTAAATATGCTATGTGGTACTCTAAAAGGTGCTGAATCCGATGGCGAAGTCCGTTTATTTTTAAAAAAAATTCTGAAAAAAGTTATAGCCCAAAGAATGTCAATTTTTGACCCCCAAAATGTCACTTTTTGGGCTATAACTTTCTGAGACTCAAGTGGACCCCCAACAAAGTATATATTTTTTGGAGCCCCAGGAGACGCTCTATAACATAGGCTATCGAAAACGGGTGAAACGAACCTCTAAAAAAAGTCGACTTTTCGACCCGGACCTTTTGAACCATATCACCCCCAAAACCAAATCCGAGACTCAAGTGTGCCCCAAGAAAATTTTAGCCAACTATGTGCCCTAACATACTAAAAAAGAGTTGGATCGATTCGGCCTCTCATAAGCAAAGTTATAATCAGACCCAATGGGAGCCACCCTTCCCGATAGGGGTCCTGGACATTTTGACCCTTTGACACTTTGTAATTTTGTACAAAATGGTCAGAAAAAATTAAACCAATTTTTTTCAGACTCAGCTCGACGAGAGCTATCGATTGGTATATAATTTGTAAATTGTCGGTTAATTTCGTCGGACACCATATGTCGATTTGCGTCGCGATGTACAAAAGTTGTCACGGCACATCGCATATTCGCGACGGTCGCAGAGCCCCAAAATTTTTTATACAATATAGTACCTGTTTCAACTTAAAATCCTCCCCCCAAGCGTTTTTCGATCTGACTTTCGCCTCCCAAGTTACAGACGTTTGAATTTTTAAAGGGGTCGTTTCGGCGCAGCGGTACGTTTTGGCGCAAAACCTATAGTTTTCCTGAATGCGCCGCAAAAAGTTGTAGAACCAATGTGCAACTCAAAAAAATCCCCGGGAAACCCTACGACCCGTGCACTTTTTTGAATGAAAAATGCCCATTTTCCCCCACAAAAGAAGGGGCACCAGGAGGTTTTTTTTAGTATAATATAACTAGCTATGGGTTACGTATGCGATGGCGCGAATAGCATACTCTGGCGGTAAAATTTTGGGGTGCCCGTTGGAAAGCCTAACGGCTTTGGGGCGCGCTTCGCGCGCTGCTAGAACGTTTTATTAACTGTGGTAGGAGTTTTGAGCAGTCATAACTTTGTACAAAATGGTCATAACTTTTTTCTGATAGTATTTTTAAACTCAGCTCACTGAGAGCTTTCATTTGATATATCATTTGCCCAACTTTAAAAATTTTTTGAAAATTCAAAAAATTTTTGAAAATTTTAAGCGTTTAAAAAATTTAAATTTAAAAATTTTAAGAAAATTTTAAGCTCGGGCCTTCGGCCCTCGCCGATAAAGTTTCGGCCTGCCTTTTCATTGCATCGGGCATTCGGCCCTCGCCGGTAAAGTTTCGGCCTGCCTTTTCATTGCTTCGGGCCTTCGGCCCTCGCCGGTAAAGTTTCGGCCTGCCTTTTCATTGCTTCGGGCCTTCGGCCCTCGCCGGTAAAGTTTCGGCCTGCCTTTTCATTGCTTCGGGCCTTCGGCCCTCGCCGGCAAAGTTTAGCCTGCCTTTTCATTGCTTCGGGCCTTCGGCCCTCGCCTGTAAAGTTTGCCCAGCCTTTTAATTCGTTGCTCTGCCTTTTAGATGGGTTGAAAGCTCGGGCCTTCGGCCCTCGCTGGCAAAGTTTAGCCCTGCTTTTGAATTCGTTGCTCTGCCATTTAGATGGGTTGAAAGCTCGGGCCTTCGGCCCTCGCTGGCAAAGTTTAGCCCTGCTTTTTAATTCGTTGCTCTGCCATTTAGATGGATTGAAAGTTCGGGCCTTCGGCCCTCGCCGGCAAAGTTTAGCCCTGCTTTTTAATTCGTTGCTCTGCCATTTAGATGGGTTGAAAGCTCGGGCCTTCGGCCCTCGCCGGCAAAGTTTAGCCCTGCTTTTTAATTCGTTGCTCTGCCATTTAGATGGGTTGAAAGCTCGGGCCTTCGGCCCTCGCTGGCAAAGTTTAGCCCTGCTTTTTAATTCGTTGCTCTGCCATTTAGATGGGTTGAAAGCTCGGGCCTTCGGCCCTCGCCGGCAAAGTTTAGCCCTGCTTTTTAATTCGTTGCTCTGCCATTTAGATGGGTTGAAAGCTCGGGCCTTCGGCCCTCGCCGGCAAAGTTTAGCCTGCCTTTTCATTGCTTCGGGCCTTCGGCCCTCGCCGGTTTAGCCCTGCTTTTTAATTCGTTGCTCTGCCATTTAGATGGGTTGAAAGCTCGGGCCTTCGGCCCTCGCCGGCAAAGTTTAGCCCTGCTTTTTAATTCGTTGCTCTGCCATTTAGATGGGTTGAAAGCTCGGGCCTTCGGCCCTCGCCGGCAAAGTTTAGCCTGCCTTTTCATTGCTTCGGGCCTTCGGCCCTCGCCGGTTTAGCCCTGCTTTTTAATTCGTTGCTCTGCCATTTAGATGGGTTGAAAGCTCGGGCCTTCGGCCCTCGCCGGCAAAGTTTAGCCCTGCTTTTTAATTCGTTGCTCTGCCATTTAGATGGGTTGAAAGCTCGGGCCTTCGGCCCTCGCCGGCAAAGTTTAGCCCTGCTTTTTAATTCGTTGCTCTGCCATTTAGATGGGTTGAAAGCTCGGGCCTTCGGCCCTCGCTGGCAAAGTTTAGCCCTGCTTTTTAATTCGTTGCTCTGCCATTTAGATGGGTTGAAAGCTCGGGCCTTCGGCCCTCGCCGGCAAAGTTTAGCCCTGCTTTTTAATTCGTTGCTCTGCCATTTAGATGGGTTGAAAGCTCGGGCCTTCGGCCCTCGCCGGCAAAGTTTAGCCTGCCTTTTCATTGCTTCGGGCCTTCGGCCCTCGCCGGTTTAGCCCTGCTTTTTAATTCGTTGCTCTGCCATTTAGATGGGTTGAAAGCTCGGGCCTTCGGCCCTCGCCGGTAAAGTTTCGGCCTGCCTTTTCATTGCTTCGGGCCTTCGGCCCTCGCCGGCAAAGTTTAGCCTGCCTTTTCATTGCTTCGGGCCTTCGGCCCTCGCCTGTAAAGTTTGCCCAGCCTTTTAATTCGTTGCTCTGCCTTTTAGATGGGTTGAAAGCTCGGGCCTTCGGCCCTCGCTGGCAAAGTTTAGCCCTGCTTTTGAATTCGTTGCTCTGCCATTTAGATGGGTTGAAAGCTCGGGCCTTCGGCCCTCGCTGGCAAAGTTTAGCCCTGCTTTTTAATTCGTTGCTCTGCCATTTAGATGGGTTGAAAGCTCGGGCCTTCGGCCCTCGCCGGCAAAGTTTAGCCCTGCTTTTTAATTCGTTGCTCTGCCATTTAGATGGGTTGAAAGCTCGGGCCTTCGGCCCTCGCCGGCAAAGTTTAGCCCTGCTTTTTAATTCGTTGCTCTGCCATTTAGATGGGTTGAAAGCTCGGGCCTTCGGCCCTCGCTGGCAAAGTTTAGCCCTGCTTTTTAATTCGTTGCTCTGCCATTTAGATGGGTTGAAAGCTCGGGCCTTCGGCCCTCGCCGGCAAAGTTTAGCCCTGCTTTTTAATTCGTTGCTCTGCCATTTAGATGGGTTGAAAGCTCGGGCCTTCGGCCCTCGCTGGCAAAGTTTAGCCCTGCTTTTTAATTCGTTGCTCTGCCATTTAGATGGGTTGAAAGCTCGGGCCTTCGGCCCTCGCCGGCAAAGTTTAGCCCTGCTTTTTAATTCGTTGCTCTGCCATTTAGATGGGTTGAAAGCTCGGGCCTTCGGCCCTCGCTGGCAAAGTTTAGCCCTGCTTTTTAATTCGTTGCTCTGTCATTTAGATGGGTTGAAAACTCGGGCCTTCGGCCCTCGCAGGTAAAGTTTAGCCCTGCTTTTTAATTCGTTGCTCTGCCTTTTAGATGGGTTGAAAGCTCGGGCCTTCGGCCCTCGCTGGCAAAGTTTAGCCCTGCTTTTTAATTCGTTGCTCTGTCATTTAGATGGGTTGAAAACTCGGGCCTTCGGCCCTCGCAGGTAAAGTTTAGCCCTGCTTTTTAATTCGTTGCTCTGCCTTTTAGATGGGTTGAAAGCTCGGGCCTTCGGCCCTCGCCAACTCCTCGGCCTTCGGCCTCGTTGGACCATTGCTCTGCCTTTTAGATGGGTTGAAAGCTCGGGCCTTCGGCCCGCGCAGGTAAAGTTTGCCATGCCTTTGACTTTTGCTCTGCCTTTTAGATGAATTAAAAACTCGGGCCTTCGGCCCTCGCAGGTAAAGTTTGCCATGCCTTTGACTCTTGCTCTGCCTTTTAGATGGGTTGAAAGCTCGGGCCTTCGGCCCTCGCCAACTCCTCGGCCTCGATGGACCATTGCTCTGCCTTTTAGATGGGTTGAAAGCTCGGGCCTTCGGCCCTCGCCAACCCCTCGGCCTTCGGCCTCGGTGTAACTTTACTCTGCCTTTTAGATGGTTTGAAACTCGGGCCTTCGGCCCTCGCTCGGCAGGCCTACGGCCTGCCGTTTGGGGGCATTCGGACCCCAAACCACCCACACCCAAAATTTCGAACTTTTGTAACTTTGTACAAAATGGTCAGAAAATTTTGCAAAAATATTTTTATACTCAGCTCGACGAGAGCTTTCGATTGATATAACATTTGGCCTATTTATATCAATTTTGGAAAAAAATATTTTGTAGTCGAAACTTTTGGCCGAAAAAATCGACCAAATTTTCAAAAATTCATAATTTTTCCAAAGTTGACCTTTTTGGAAAATTTTAAAAGCTTATTCTATGGAGACAAATAAGCTCTATCCAATAAAAATACTTTCGGCCCGAACCTGCGACGAAAATACGAAAATTTTTTCGAAAAACCGAAAATTTTTGGGTTTTTCGAAATTCGACCCCTACGGGTTCAATTTCGACATTTTTGGAAATTTTCTTCGGTGATAAATTACCTAATTTTTAGTTCTATTTTCAGAAAGAAACCGCATCTAAATCAGAAAATCCGACAAAAAGTTAGGTCGATTTCAAAAATCGCGAAAATCGCCCAAAAGGGGTACCCCTTTAGGAATGGAGTCGGGAAAAAAATTTTCGAAATTTTTCTCAAAAATCGACCTATATGGTGCATTTAGATGCGCTGATTCCGAATCTCTTGCCAGAAAAATTTTTCACAAATTCCCCGAGACGTTAGAGTCTCAAAAAGTTTTGCGACATTTGCGCACATTAGGCATAACTTTTTGAGACTCAAGTGGACCCCACCCAAATTTTACATTTCAGTGCAGTTTTAGATGCTGTACAACATGACCGGACAATATTTTCATTCTGACTTTTCAAAAGGTACCCCACCGGGTGTGGCACCAAAAAGTCGAACCGAGGTCGAAAAATTCGACCTCGAGGTAAATATGCTATGTGGTACTCTAAAAGGTGCTGAATCCGATGGCGAAGTCCGTTTATTTTTAAAAAAATTCTGAAAAAAGTTATAGCCCAAAGAATGTCAATTTTTGACCCCCAAAATGTCACTTTTTGGGCTATAACTTTCTGAGACTCAAGTGGACCCCCAACAAAGTATATATTTTTTGGAGCCCCAGGAGACGCTCTATAACATAGGCTATCGAAAACGGGTGAAACGAACCTCTAAAAAAAGTCGACTTTTCGACCCGGACCTTTTGAACCATATCACCCCCAAAACCAAATCCGAGACTCAAGTGTGCCCCAAGAAAATTTTAGCCAACTATGTGCCCTAACATACTAAAAAAGAGTTGGATCGATTCGGCCTCTCATAAGCAAAGTTATAATCAGACCCAATGGGAGCCACCCTTCCCGATAGGGGTCCTGGACATTTTGACCCTTTGACACTTTGTAATTTTGTACAAAATGGTCAGAAAAAATTAAACCAATTTTTTTCAGACTCAGCTCGACGAGAGCTATCGATTGGTATATAATTTGTAAATTGTCGGTTAATTTCGTCGGACACCATATGTCGATTTGCGTCGCGATGTACAAAAGTTGTCACGGCACATCGCATATTCGCGACGGTCGCAGAGCCCCAAAATTTTTTATACAATATAGTACCTGTTTCAACTTAAAATCCTCCCCCCAAGCGTTTTTCGATCTGACTTTCGCCTCCCAAGTTACAGACGTTTGAATTTTTAAAGGGGTCGTTTCGGCGCAGCGGTACGTTTTGGCGCAAAACCTATAGTTTTCCTGAATGCGCCGCAAAAAGTTGTAGAACCAATGTGCAACTCAAAAAAATCCCCGGGAAACCCTACGACCCGTGCACTTTTTTGAATGAAAAATGCCCATTTTCCCCCACAAAAGAAGGGGCACCAGGAGGTTTTTTTTAGTATAATATAACTAGCTATGGGTTACGTATGCGATGGCGGTAACTTACGTATGCCTCGACGTATACTTTGGGTTTAAATTTTGCTCTGCCCGTTGGAAAGCCTAACGATGGCGGCGTTGTAACGATGGCGGCGTTGTGCGTATGCATTGCCTTGACGTATGCTTTGGGTTTAAATTTGGCTCTGCCCGTTGGAAAGCCTATCGGCTTTGGGGCGCGCTTCGCGCGCTGCTAGAATCGGTAACGTTTGCCCTGCCTTTTCATTGCTTCGGGCCTTAGGCCTCGCCGGCAAAGATTAGCCCTGCCTTTTCATTGCTTCGGGCCTTCGGCCCTCGCCGGCAAGGTTTAGCCCTGCCTTTTCATTGCTTCGGGCCTTCGGCCCTCGCCGGCAAAGTTTAGCCCTGCCTTTTCATTGCTTCGGGCCTTCGGCCCTCGCGACCCATTTTGTGATGATTCTTAAGATGGATCTTAAGCTCGGGCCTTCGGCCCTCGCGACCCATTTTGTGATAAATCTTAAGCTCGGGCCTTCGGCCCTCGCGACCCATTTTGGGATGGATCTTAAGCTCGGGCCTTCGGCCCTCGCGACCCAATTTGGGATGGATCTTAAGCTCGGGCCTTCGGCCCTCGCGATCCATTTTGGGATGGATCTTAAGCTCGGGCCTGCGGCCCTCGCGACCCATTTTGGGATGGATCTTAAGCTCGGGCCTTCGGCCCTCGCGACCCATTTTGGGATGGATCTTAAGCTCGGGCCTTCGGCCCTCGCGATCCATTTTGGGATGGATCTTAAGCTCGGGCCTTAGGCCCTCGCGACCCATTTTGGGACGGATCTTAAGCTCGGGCCTTCGGCCCTCGCGACCCATTTTGGGATGGATCGCAAGCTCGGGCCTTCGGCCCTCGCGATTCGTTTTGGGATGGATCTTAAGCTCGGGCCTTCGGCCCTCGCACGACGGGCCTCCGGCCCGCCGTTTGGGGGCCTTCGGCCCCCAAACCCCCACGCCTGAAATTTCGACCTTTTGTAACTTTGGACAAAATGGTCAGAAAATTCCAGAAAAAATATTTTCATGTTCAGCTCGATAAGGGCTTTCGATTGATATAACATTTGCCCTATTTTAAGTCATTTTGGAAAAAATAAATTTTTGGCCGAAAATTTCGACCGAAAAATTAACGTATTTTTTCAAAAAATCATAACTCCCCAAAAAGTGACCCTTTTGAAACGTTTTAAAAGCTTAATATATAGTAAAAATTCTGCTCTATTTTATAAAAATATAATTAACCACCCTCAGCCTCGATATACCCCAAAAATTTTTAAAAAACCGAAAAAATTTGAATTTTCAAAAAATCGACCCTACCAGGCCTCGGGCGAAATTTTTCAAAAATTTAAATAGCTCAAAAAATTTGTAATTTTTTGCTCTATTTTATGACCCTTAATTTGTTCGGCTACGACAAAATCTCGAAAAGTTACACTCGATTTAAATTTCACCAAAAAATTTCAAAAGGGGTACCCCTTCAAAAATGAGTCAAAAATTCGACCTCGAGAAAAATATGTTTTATGGTGCTCCAATATGTGCTGAACACGAATCCGAACTCCGTTTATTTTTAAAATTTTTTTAAAAAAAGTTACACTCAAAAAACCGACCACTTTTGGCTCCAAAAATGCCACTTTTAGCCTTATATCTCCCAGGGACTCAAGTGTACTCCCAACAAAGTATATATTTTTCATACATTCAAAGGACGCTCTATAAGCTGGTACACTCAAACCGAATTGCGATTCACGCATTAAAAAGTTGAAATTTTGAGTCTCACCCCAGGACTCATAACTCGCCCCGAAAAAATCCCAGACTCAAGTGTCCCCCGAGTGAAATGTTCGGAACACTCTTGCCTTCAAATAATACTTCTACACCCTAAAGCTCTCCACCCAAAAATTTCACGCTATAATCATTTGAAAATTTCAAGACTCAATTGTCCCACCATTCAAAACATTTCAAATAAAAAGCTCATCTAAAACTTCTATTTTACATTAAACTTAATCAAAAGTTATTCCATTAGCAACAACATTTCTTATAGAAATACTTCCATCATTATTAGGTTTTTTCGGAGCAAAAATTTTAATAAAATCGCCACTTCGGGCACGTGATAAGGCTGTATATAATTGCCCATGGGCAAAGGGCTCGTCATTAAAATCAATACCCAAACGTTCACAAGTTTGCCCTTGAGCCTTTGTGATAGTCATACAAAAAGCAACCCTCACAGGAAACTGAAATCGTTCAAAGCTTACTGCGTCAGGATTATTATCAACAAATTGATTTCTTGTACGACAAATGCCAACTCTAATACCATGATCAGATCCAATATTTATTGTCTCTGCTTCTATAAGATTTGATTGTAAATTAGTCACAATTAGTCTTGTTCCATTACACAAAGATTTTTGGGTGTTTAAATTCTGAAGCAATACGATTACGGAGCCTACTTTAAGCTTGAGACTATGAGCTGGCATTCCATTTGGAGTGAGACGATTTAATGTTGAGACGTCATATTCAGCAGCATTATAAGCTAAAGGATTTTCACTTGTTGGGTTGTCAATAGATAAATATTCGACCTCTGGTGAATCAATCATATCTATGATTTCAGAGTTAATAGAATCAACAACCCTATTTGTTGGGGCTAAAATTAATCTTTTCAATAATTCATTACTTGCTACAGCAAACCCTTGATCAAATACAAAATCATACAATTCTTGTCGTGAATTAACTATCATGTTTGGTGGAATATTGACTAAATCACGATAGTTCCGGTACCAATACTATAAAGCCAATCCTTAAATTGAATTTCAGAAGGAATAACTCTCATATTTTGTACAAGCCTAAATTTGAGGAAAAGGGGATACAAATGTGAGGATTGAATGCAAGCAGCAACAGAAGCACCAGGGGAAGCAGAATCAGCAACAGGTAAAGACTGCTTCCAGTCTCCTGAAAGTATTACAACTTTCCCAGCAAAAGGAAGTTTTTTATTTTGAGGAACCATATTACGACACAAAAGGTCTACATTTTCGAACACAGTCTTATTTAACATGGTTATCTCATCAATAATAATAACATCACATTCTATAATTCTTCTACCAAAAAAGCTGTCAAATTTTACTAAAGGAAGTTTGCCTGGTTCTACATCAATCCCGAAACGAAAAGCAGAGTGAAATGTCATACCACCTGCATAAAATTTTGTCGAAGCAATACCCGTCGAGGCGGTTGGTAAAACTTTTAAATTTAATTGCCTAAGTTGATAAAGAACATAATTTAATAAGAATGTTTTGCCTGTACCCCCATCTCCCGACAAGTAAAAATATTTATTAACAGAATTAGTGTCAATGCTTATAACGTTTTTTCGATAAGAAAGAGGTATTCGCGAATGGGAGTGATGTTGCAGGGATAGATGTTGGGAACATATCAGGTGTTGGACACTTGAGTCTGGTATCGACTTTTGGAGGTGATATGGGTCAATGAGTCGGGGTCGAAATATCGACTTTTTTTAAAAGGTCGTTTCACCCGTTTGAAATAGCTCATTCGAAAGAGCGTACCTTGGCGGTCAGAAAAAGGTATAATATGTTGGGGGTCCACTTGAGTCTCAAAAAGTTATAGCCAATGTGCGCAAATGTCGCAAAACTTTATGAGACTCTAACGTCACTTTCCCTTGACATTTTGACATAAATTTTTTTTTATTCAATATCTACTCATCGAGGGCCAATCGCCTCCCAGCAAGACCAAACCACCTTTCTATTGAACTTTTTCGAGATACCGAATTGACCCTCGTCGTTTCAGTGCCAAGAGTTCATTGCAGAGCTTAGGTCATAATTTTCCTGGATGCGCCGTAAAAAGTTGCTCCAGTGATCCACAACTTTCACGAGGCTCCCGGCCTTCGGCCGGGAGCAGGAGTTTTTTTAAATCGAACATCAAGATTTTTATTAAATATATAACTAGTTGTGCCCATTGGGGTATGGCGGTAAGTTACGTATGCACTGGAATTTAATAGGCGGAGCCTTTGGTTACGATACTTTTGCCCGTTGGAAAGCCTAACGGCTTTGGGGCGCGCTTCGCGCGCTGCTAGAAACGGTAACATTTGCTCTGCCTTTTCATTGCTCCGGGCCTTCGGCCCTCGCCGGTAAAGTTTAGCCCTGCCTTTTCATCGCTTCGGGCCTTAGGCCCTCGCCGGTAAAGTTATGCCCTGCCTTTTAATTGCTCCGGGCCTTCGGCCCTCGCGATCCATTTTGGGATGGGTCTTAAGCTCGGGCCTTCGGCCCTCGCGATTCGTTTTGGGATGGGTCTTAAGCTCGGGCCTTCGGCCCTCGCGATTCGTTTTAGGATGGATCTTAAGCTCGGGCCTTCGGCACTCGATATTCGTTTTGGGATGGGTCTTAAGCTCGGGCCTTCGGCCCTCGCGATTCGTTTTGGGATGGGTCTTAAGCTCGGGCCTTCGGCCCTCGCAATTCGTTTTGGGATGTGTCTTAAGCTCGGGCCTTCGGCCCTCGCCGTAAAGTTTAGCCCTGCCTTTTCATCGCTTCGGGCCTTCGGCCCTCGCGATTCATTTTGGGATGGGTCTTAAGCTCGGGCCTTCGGCCCTCGCGATTCGTTTTGGGATGGATCTTAAGCTCGGGCCTTCGGCCCTCGCACGGCGGGCCTCCGGCCCGCCGTTTGGGGGCCTTCGGCCCCAAAACCACGCACACCCAAAAGTTTCCTCGGGCCTTCGGCCCTCGCGATTACTTTCGGGATGGGTCTTAAGCTCGGGCCTCCGGCCCTCGCGATTCATTTTGGGATGGATCTTAAGCTCGGGCCTTCGGCCCTCGCGATCCGTTTTGGAATGGGTCTTAAGCTCGGGCCTTCGGCCCTCGCAATTCGTTTTGGGATGCGTCTTAAGCTCGGGCCTTCGGCCCTCGCACGGCGGGCCTCCGGCCCGCCGTTTAGGGGCCTTCGCCCCCAAACCCCCCCACACCCGAAAATCGACATTTTGTGACTTTGTACAAAATGGTCAGAAAATTTTACAAATAATATATTTATACTCAGCTCGAGAAGGGCTTTCGATTGATATAACATTTGCCCTATTTTATGTCATTTTGGAAAAAATAAAATTTTGGCCCAAAATTTCGACCAAAAAATTGACGCAATTTTTCAAAAATTCATAACTCCCCAAATATAAACCTTTTGAAACATTTTAAAAGCTTAATATATAGCAAAAATTCTGCTCAATTTTATAAAAATATATTCAACCACCCTCAGCCTCGATATACCCCAGAAAATTTCAAAAAACCGAAAAATTTTGAATTTTCAAAAAATCGACCCTACCAGGTCTCGGGTGAAATTTTTCAAAAATTTAAATGGCTCAAAAAATTTGTAATTTTTTGCTCTATTTTATGACCTTTAATTCGTTTGGCTACGACAAAAACTTACAAAGTTGTGCCCAATTTAAATTCCACCAAAAAATTTCAAAAGGGGTACCCCTTCAAAAATGGTCCAAAAATTCGACCTCGAGAAAAATATGTTTTATGGTACTCCAATATGTGCTGAACACGAATCTAAAGTCCGTTTATTTTTAAAAATTTTTTAAAAAAAGTTATAACCAAAAAACCGGCCATTTTTGGCACCAAAAATGCCACTTTTTTGAGTATAACTTTCCCAGACTCAAGTGTACCCCAAACAAAGTGTATATTTTTAGAGGTTTCAAGGGACGCTCTACAAGATAGGATACTCAAATCGAGTTTCAATTCACGCGTTAAAAAGTCGGTTTTGGCGAGGTCACTTTGGTGCCCATAACTATGTCAGGAAAAAATCCCAGACTCAAGTGTCCCCCAACAAAATTGTAGTACATTTAGTGCCCTATTATACCAAAAAAGAGTTGAAACCATTTGCCCTCTCTTAAGCAATTTTATAATTACATTCGATGGGAGCCACCCTTCACGTTAGGGGTTCTGGACATTTTGGACCTTTTGAGTCCCATAACTTTGCCCAAAATGGTCAGAAAAATTTGAACCAAATTTTTTCAGAACCAACTCATGGAGCTCTATCGAATGGCATATAGTTTGAAAATTGTCGGTGAATTTCGTCGGACACCATGTGTCATTTTGGGACGAGATGTACAATTTTTAGCCAAGGCCACAGCCTCAGGCGTTGATCCCAGGCCTCCCAAATTTTTCCTACGATATAGTACCCATTTCAACTTAAAATCCTCCCAGCAAGCATTTTTCAATCCAACTTCACCCCTCCGCGCTATTTCCATTTGAAAAACCACCCATGGCCGTTTCAGTGCGAAAACGACGTTTCAGCGCCGAGGTTAGAGTTTTCCTGAATAGAGCGTAAAAAGTTGCAGGACAAATGTACCCTTCAAAAAATTCCAGCCGCCGGCCTTCGGCCGGCGGAATTTTTGAAAAGGATTTTCTCCCCAAAAATAGGGGCACTACCAAGATTTTTATAATATATATAACTAGTTGTGCCCATTGGGGTATGGCGGTAAGTTACGTATGCAATAGGTTTAGTTACGATACTTTTTGTTTGAATTTGCTCTGCCCTGCCGAAAGCCTAACGGCTTTGGGGCGCGCTTCGCGCGCTGCTAGAAGGCTTTTCTGCTATATTAAATAAAAAGCCTTGGAAATCTCGGCGGGCCTTCGGCCCGCCGCGTTTAAACAACACTCTCGGCCCTCGCGATTCGTTTTGGAATGGGTCTTAAGCTCGGGCCTTCGGCCCTCGCGATTAGCTTTAGGATGGGTCTTAAGCTCGGGCCTCCGGCCCTCGCGATTCATTTTGGGATGGATCTTAAGCTCGGGCCTTCGGCCCTCGCCGTAAAGTTTAGCCCTGCCTTTTCATCGCTTCGGGCCTTCGGCCCTCGCGATTCGTTTTGAGATGGATCTTAAGCTCGGGCCTTCGGCCCTCGCACGGCGGGCCTCCGGCCCTCCGTTTGGGGGCCTTCGGCCCCCAAACCACCCACACCCAAAATTCGCGACCCATTTTGAGATGGATCTTAAGCTCGGGCCTTCGGCCCTCGCGACCCATTTTGAGATGGATCTTAAGCTCGGGCCTTCGGCCCTCGCCATTCGTTTTGGGATGGGTCTTAAACTCGGGCCTTCGGCCCTCGCGATTCGTTTTGGGATGGGTCTTAAGCTCGGGCCTTCGGCCCTCGCGATTCGTTTTGGGATGGGTCTTAAGCTCGGGCCTTCGGCCCTCGGACGGCGGGCCTCCGGCCCGCCGTTTGGGGGCCTTCGGCCCCCAAACCCCCCACACCCGAAATTTCGACCTTTTGTAACTTTGTACAAAATGGTCATAAAATTTAACAAAAAATATTTTTAAACTCAGCTCGACGAGAGCTTTCGATTGATATAACATTTGTCCTATTTTAAGTCATTTTGGAAAAAATAAATTTTTGGCCGAAAATTTCGACCGAAAAATTCGAGCAATTTTTCAAAAAATCATAACTTTTCAAAAAGTGACCCTTTTGAAACATTTTGAAAGCTTAATATATAGTAAAAATTCTACTATATTTTATAAAAATATTTGCAACCGCCCACAGCCCCGATATACCTCTAAAAATTTCAAAAAACCGAAAAATTTTGAATTTTCAAAAAATCGACCCTAACAGGCCTCGGGTAAAATTTTTCAAAAATTTAAATAGCTCAAAAAATTTGTAATTTTTTGCTCTATTTTATAAGCTTTAATTCGTTTAGCTACGACAAAATTGAACAAAGTTACACTCGATTTAAATTTCACCAAAAAATTTCAAAAGGGGTACCCCTTCAAAAATGGGTCAAAAATTCGACTTCGAGAAAAATATGTTTTATGGTACTCCAAAGGGTGCTGAACACGAATCCGAAATCCGTTTATTTTTAAAAATTTTTTAAAAAAAGTTATACTCAAAAAACCGACCACTTTTGGCACCAAAAATGCCACTTTTTGCCCTATAACTTTTTCAGACTCAAGTGTACCCCCAACAAAGTATATATTTTTAGAGGTTTCAAGGGACGCTCTACAAGATAGGATACTAAAATCGAGTTTCAATTCACGCGTTAAAAAGTCGGTTTTGGCGAGGTCGCTTTGGTGCCCATAACTATGTCAGGAAAAAATCCCAGACTCAAGTGTCCCCCAACAAAATTGTAGTACATTTAGTGCCCTAACATACTAAAAAAGAGTTGAAACCATTCGCCCAATCTTAAGCAATTTTATAATTACATTCGATGGGAGCCACCCTTCACGTTAGGGGTTCTGGACATTTTGGACCTTTGGCGTTTCATAACTTTGCCCAAAATGGTCAGAAAAAATTGAACCAAATTTTTTCAGACTCCCCACATGGAGCTCTATCGAATGGCATATAGTTTGAAAATTGTCGGTGAATTTCGTCGGACACCATGTGTCATTTTGGGACGAGATGTACAATTTTTAGCCAAGGCCACAGCCTCAGGCGTTGATCCCAGGCCTCCCAAATTTTTCCTACGATATAGTACCCATTTCAACTTAAAATCCTCCCAGCAAGCATTTTTCAATCCAACTTCACCCCTCCGCGCTATTTCCATTTGAAAAACCACCCATGGCCGTTTCAGTGCGAAAACGACGTTTCAGCGCCGAGGTTAGAGTTTTCCTGAATAGAGCGTAAAAAGTTGCAGGACAAATGTACCCTTCAAAAAATTCCAGCCGCCGGCCTTCGGCCGGCGGAATTTTTGAAAAGGATTTTCTCCCCAAAAATAGGGGCACTACCAAGATTTTTATAATATATATAACTAGTTGTGCCCATTGGGGTATGGCGGTAAGTTACGTATGCACTATATTTAATAGGCGGAGCCTTTGGTTACGATACTTTTGCCCGTTGGAAAGCCTAACGGCTTTGGGGCGCGCTTCGCGCGCTGCTAGAAATTTTTTCTGCTACATTTAATAAAAAGCCCTGGAAATCTCGTCGGGCCTTCGGCCCGCACGCGTTTAAAAATTCTCTGCCATCGCGATTCATTTTGGGGTGGATCTTAAGCTCGGGCCTTCGGCCCTCGCGATTAATTTTGGGATGGATCTTAAGCTCGGGCCTTCGGCCCTCGCGACCCATTTTGAGATGGATCTTAAGCTCGGGCCTTCGGCCCTCGCGACCTATTTCGTGATGGATCTTATGCTCGGGCCTTCGGCCCTCGCGACCCATTTTGTGATGGATCTTATGCTCGGGCCTTCGGCCCTCGCGACCCATTTTGTGATGGATCTTAAGCTCGGGCCTTCGGCCCTCGCGATTCGTTTTGGGATGTATCTTAAGCTCGGGCCTTCGGCCCTCGCGATTCGTTTAGGGATGGGTCTTAAGCTCGGGCCTTCGGCCCTCGCGACCCATTTAGGGATGGTCTTAAGCTCGGGCCTTCGGCCCTCGCGACCCATTTTGGGGTGGATCTTAAGCTCGGGCCTTCGGCCCTCGCGACCCATTTTAAGATGGATCTTAAGCTCGGGCCTTCGGCCCTCGCGACCCATTTTGGGGTGGATCTTAAGCTCGGGCCTTCGGCCCTCGCGACCCATTTTGGGATGGATCTTAAGCTCGGGCCTTCGGCCCTCGCGACCTATTTCGTGATGGATCTTATGCTCGGGCCTTCGGCCCTCGCGACCCATTTTGTGATGGATCTTAAGCTCGGGCCTTCGGCCCTCGCCGCTAAACTCCTCGGCCTTCGGCCTCGGAGTACTCAGGCCTTCGGCGGGCCTCCGGCCCGCTGTTTGGGGGCCTTCGGCCTCCAAACCCCCTTCACCCAAAATTTCAACCTTTTGTAACTTTGTACAAAATGGTCAGAAAATTTTACAAAAAATATTTTTAAGCTCAGCTCGATGAGAGCTTTCGATTGATATAACATTTGCCCTATTTTATGTCATTTTGGAAAAAATAAATTTTTGGCCGAAAATTTCGACCGAAAAATTCGAGCAATTTTTCAAAAATTCATAACTCCCCAAAAATAAACCCTTTTGAAACATTTTAAAAGCTTAATATATAGCAAAAATTCTGCTCTATTTTATAAAAATATATTCGACCACCCTCAGCCTCGATATACCTCAGAAAATTTCAAAAAACCGAAAAATTTTGAATTTTCAAAAAATCGACCCTACCAGGCCTCGGGTGAAATTTTTCAAAAATTTAAATAGCTCAAAAAATTTGTAATTTTTTGCTCTATTTTATAACCCTTATTTCGTTTGGCTATGACAAAAACATACAAAGTTATGCCCAATTTAAATTTCACCAAAAAATTTCAAAAGGGGTACCCCTTCAAAAATGGGTCAAAAATTCGACCTCGAGAAAAATATGTTTTATGGTACTCCAATATGTGCTGAACACGAATCTAAAGTCCGTTTATTTTTAAAAATTTTTTAAAAAAAGTTATAACCAAAAAACCGGCCATTTTTGGCACCAAAAATGCCACTTTTTTGAGTATAACTTTCCCAGACTCAAGTGTACCCCAAACAAAGTGTATATTTTTAGAGGTTTCAAGGGACGCTCTATAAGATAGGATACTCAAATCGAGTTTCAATTCACGCGTTAAAAAGTCGGTTTTGACCCCAAAAATGCCCAGACCCCAAAAATGCTCTGCCCGTTGGAAAGCCTAACGGCTTTGGGGCGCGCTTCGCGCGCTGCTAGAAGGTTTTTTCTGCTATATTAAATTAAAAGCTTTGGAAATCTCGGCGGGCCTTCGGCCCGCCGCGTTTAAACAACATTCTCGGCCCTCGCGATTCGTTTTAAAATGGGTCTTAAGCTCGGGCCTTCGGCCCTCGCGATTACCTTTAGGATGGGTCTTAAGCTCGGGCCTCCGGCCCTCGCGATTCATTTTGGGATGGATCTTAAGCTCGGGCCTTCGGCCCTCGCAGTAAAGTTTAGCCCTGCCTTTTCATCGCTTCGGGCCTTCGGCCCTCGCGATTCGTTTTGGGATGGGTCTTAAGCTCGGGCCTTCGGCCCTCGCGATTCGTTTTGGGATGGATCTTAAGCTCGGGCCTTCGGCCCTCGCGATTCGTTTTGGGATGGATCTTAAGATCGGGCCTTCGGCCCTCGCGATTAGTTTCGGGATGGGTCTTAAGCTCGGGCCTTCGGCCCTCGCGGTTCGTTTCGGGATGGGTCTCTCGGGCCTTCGGCCCTCGCACGGCGGGCCTCCGGCCCGCCGTTTGGGGGCCTTCGGCCCCCAAACCACGCACACCCAAAAGTTTCCTCGGGCCTTCGGCCCTTGCGATTAGTTTCGGGATGGGTCTTAAGCTCGGGCCTTCGGCCCTCGCGGTTCGTTTCGGGATGGGTCTTAAGCTCGGGCCTTCGGCCCTCGCGATTCGTCTCGGGATGGGTCTTAAGCTCGGGCCTTCGGCCCTCGCACGGCGGGCCTCTGGCCCGCCGTTTGGGGGCCTTCGGCCCCCAAACCCCCCCACACCCGAAAATCGACATTTTGTGACTTTGTACAAAATGGTCAGAAAATTTTACAAATAATATATTTATACTCAGCTCGAGAAGGGCTTTCGATTGATATAACATTTGCCCTATTTTATGTCATTTTGGAAAAAATAAAATTTTGGCCCAAAATTTCGACCGAAAAATTCGAGCAATTTTTCAAAAAATCATAACCCCCCAAAAATAAACCCTTTTGAAACATTTTAAAAGCTTAATATATAGTAAAAAATCTGCTCTATTTTATAAAAATATATTAAACCACCCTCAGCCTCGATATACCCCACAAAATTTTAAAAAACCGAAAAATTTTGAATTTTCAAAAAATCGACCCTACCAGGCCTCGGGTGAAATTTTTCAAAAATTTAAATAGCTCAAAAAATTTGTAATTTTTTGCTCTATTTTATAACCCTTATTTCGTTTGGCTATGACAAAAACATACAAAGTTATGCCCAATTTAAATTTCACTCAAAAATTTCAAAAGGGGTACCCCTTCAAAAATGGTCCAAAAATTCGACCTCGAGAAAAATATGTTTTATGGTACTCCAAAATGTGCTGAACACGAATCTGAAGTCCGTTTATTTTTAAAAATTTTTAAAAAAAAGTTATACTCAAAAAACCGACCAATTTTGGCCCCAAAAATGCCACTTTTTTGAGTATAACTTTCCCAGACTCAAGTGTACCCCCAGCAAAGTATATATTTTTAGAGGTTTCAAGGGACGCTCTATAAGATAGGATACTCAAATCGAGTTTCAATTCACGCGTTAAAAAGTCGGTTTTGGCGAGGTCACTTTGGTGCCCATAACTATGTCAGGAAAAAATCCCAGACTCAAGTGTCTCCCAACAAAAGTGTAGTACATTTAGTGCCCTATTATACCAAAAAAGAGTTGAAACCATTCGCCCTCTCTTAAGCAATTTTATAATTACATTCGATGGGAGCCACCCTTCACGTTAGGGGTTCTGGACATTTTGGACCTTTGGCATTCTGTAACTTTGCCCAAAATGGTCAGAAAAATTTGAACCAAATTTTCCCAGAACCTACTCATGGAGCTCTATCGAATGGCATATAGTTTGAAAATTGTCGGTTAATTTCATCAGACACCATGGGTCATTTTAGGACGAGATGTACAATTTTTAGCCAAGGCCACAGCCTCAGGCGTTGATCCCAGGCCCCTCAAATTTTTCCTACGATATAGTACACATCCCAACTTAAAATCCTCCCAGCAAGCACTTTTTGATCCAACTTCACCCCTCCGCGCTATTTCCATTTGAAAAACCACCCATGGCCGTTTCAGTGCGAAAACGACGTTTCAGTGCCGAGGTTAGAGTTTTCCTGAATAGAGCATAAAAAGTTGCAGAACAAATGTACCACTCAAAAAATTCCAGCCGCCGGCCTTCGGCCGGCGGAATTTTTGAAAAGGATTTTCTCCCCAAAAATAGGGGCACTACCAAGATTTTTATAATATATATAACTAGTTGTGCCCATTGGGGTATGGCGGTAAGTTACGTATGCAATAGGTTTAGTTACGATACTTTTGGATTTCTATGCTCTGCCCGTTGGAAAGCCTAACGGCTTTGGGGCGCGCTTCGCGCGCGGCTAGAAACGGTATATTTTGCCCTGCCTTTTCATCGCCCTGACTTTTCATTGCTAAAGTTTAGCCCTGCCTTTTCATCGCTTCGGGCCTTCGGCCTCGCCGGTAAAGTTTAGCCCTGCCTTTTCATTGCTTCGGGCCTTCGGCCCTCGCGATATATTTTGCTCGGGCCTTCGGCCCTCGCAATTCGTTTTGAAATGGGTCTTAAGCTCGGGCCTTCGGCCCTCGCGATTCGTTTAGGGATGGGTCTTAAGCTCGGGCCTTCGGCCCTCGCGATCCATTTTGGGATGGATATTCAGCTCGGGCCTTCGGCCCTCGCAATTCGTTTTGGGATGGATATTCAGCTCGGGCCTTCGGCCCTCGCGATTCGTTTTAGGATGGGTCTTAAGCTCGGGCCTTCGGCCCTCGCGCTTCGTTTTGGGATGGATCTTCAGCTCGGGCCTTCGGCCCTCGCGATCCATTTTGGGATGGATCTTCAGCTCGGGCCTTCGGCCTCGCCGGTAAAGTTTAGCCCTGCCTTTTCATTGCTTCGGGCCTTCGGCCCTCGCGATATATTTTGCTCGGGCCTTCGGCCCTCGCAATTCGTTTTGAAATAGGTCTTAAGCTCGGGCCTTCGGCCCTCGCGATTCGTTTTGAAATGGGTCTTAAGCTCGGGCCTTCGGCCCTCGCGATCCATTTTGTGATGGATATTCAGCTCGGGCCTTCGGCCCTCGCGATCCATTTTGGGATGGATATTCAGCTCGGGCCTTCGGCCCTCGCGATTCGTTTTAGGATGGGTCTTAAGCTCGGGCCTTCGGCCCTCGCGATTCGTTTTGGGATGGATCTTCAGCTCGGGCCTTCGGCCCTCGCGATCCATTTTGGGATGGATCTTCAGCTCGGGCCTTCGGCCCTCGCCGGTAAAGTTTCAAGTGTTGGGGGCGCGCTTCGCGCGCTGCTTTGGGGCGCGCTTCGCGCGCTGCTCAAGTGTACCCCAAACAAAGTGTATATTTTTAGAGGTTTCAAGGGACGCTCTACAAGATAGGATACTCAAATCGAGTTTCAATTCACGCGTTAAAAAGTCGGTTTTGGCGAGGTCACTTTGGTGCCCATAACTATGTCAGGAAAAAATCCCAGACTCAAGTGTCCCCCAACAAAATTGTAGTACATTTAGTGCCCTATTATACCAAAAAAGAGTTGAAACCATTTGCCCTCTCTTAAGCAATTTTATAATTACATTCGATGGGAGCCACCCTTCACGTTAGGGGTTCTGGACATTTTGGACCTTTTGAGTCCCATAACTTTGCCCAAAATGGTCAGAAAAATTTGAACCAAATTTTTTCAGAACCAACTCATGGAGCTCTATCGAATGGCATATAGTTTGAAAATTGTCGGTGAATTTCGTCGGACACCATGTGTCATTTTGGGACGAGATGTACAATTTTTAGCCAAGGCCACAGCCTCAGGCGTTGATCCCAGGCCTCCCAAATTTTTCCTACGATATAGTACCCATTTCAACTTAAAATCCTCCCAGCAAGCATTTTTCAATCCAACTTCACCCCTCCGCGCTATTTCCATTTGAAAAACCACCCATGGCCGTTTCAGTGCGAAAACGACGTTTCAGCGCCGAGGTTAGAGTTTTCCTGAATAGAGCGTAAAAAGTTGCAGGACAAATGTACCCTTCAAAAAATTCCAGCCGCCGGCCTTCGGCCGGCGGAATTTTTGAAAAGGATTTTCTCCCCAAAAATAGGGGCACTACCAAGATTTTTATTAAATATATAACTAGTTGTGCCCATTGGGGTATGGCGGTAAGTTACGTATGCACTATATTTAATAGGCGGAGCCTTTGGTTACGATACTTTTGCCCGTTGGAAAGCCTAACGGCTTTGGGGCGCGCTTCGCGCGCTGCTAGAAATTTTTTCTGCTACATTTAATAAAAAGCCCTGGAAATCTCGTCGGGCCTTCGGCCCGCACGCGTTTAAAAATTCTCTGCCATCGCGATTCATTTTGGGGTGGATCTTAAGCTCGGGCCTTCGGCCCTCGCGATTAATTTTGGGATGGATCTTAAGCTCGGGCCTTCGGCCCTCGCGACCCATTTTGAGATGGATCTTAAGCTCGGGCCTTCGGCCCTCGCGACCTATTTCGTGATGGATCTTATGCTCGGGCCTTCGGCCCTCGCGACCCATTTTGTGATGGATCTTATGCTCGGGCCTTCGGCCCTCGCGACCCATTTTGTGATGGATCTTAAGCTCGGGCCTTCGGCCCTCGCGATTCGTTTTGGGATGTATCTTAAGCTCGGGCCTTCGGCCCTCGCGATTCGTTTAGGGATGGGTCTTAAGCTCGGGCCTTCGGCCCTCGCGACCCATTTAGGGATGGTCTTAAGCTCGGGCCTTCGGCCCTCGCGACCCATTTTGGGGTGGATCTTAAGCTCGGGCCTTCGGCCCTCGCGACCCATTTTAAGATGGATCTTAAGCTCGGGCCTTCGGCCCTCGCGACCCATTTTGGGGTGGATCTTAAGCTCGGGCCTTCGGCCCTCGCGACCCATTTTGGGATGGATCTTAAGCTCGGGCCTTCGGCCCTCGCGACCTATTTCGTGATGGATCTTATGCTCGGGCCTTCGGCCCTCGCGACCCATTTTGTGATGGATCTTAAGCTCGGGCCTTCGGCCCTCGCCGCTAAACTCCTCGGCCTTCGGCCTCGGAGTACTCAGGCCTTCGGCGGGCCTCCGGCCCGCTGTTTGGGGGCCTTCGGCCTCCAAACCCCCTTCACCCAAAATTTCAACCTTTTGTAACTTTGTACAAAATGGTCAGAAAATTTTACAAAAAATATTTTTAAGCTCAGCTCGATGAGAGCTTTCGATTGATATAACATTTGCCCTATTTTATGTCATTTTGGAAAAAATAAATTTTTGGCCGAAAATTTCGACCGAAAAATTCGAGCAATTTTTCAAAAATTCATAACTCCCCAAAAATAAACCCTTTTGAAACATTTTAAAAGCTTAATATATAGCAAAAATTCTGCTCTATTTTATAAAAATATATTCGACCACCCTCAGCCTCGATATACCTCAGAAAATTTCAAAAAACCGAAAAATTTTGAATTTTCAAAAAATCGACCCTACCAGGCCTCGGGTGAAATTTTTCAAAAATTTAAATAGCTCAAAAAATTTGTAATTTTTTGCTCTATTTTATAACCCTTATTTCGTTTGGCTATGACAAAAACATACAAAGTTATGCCCAATTTAAATTTCACCAAAAAATTTCAAAAGGGGTACCCCTTCAAAAATGGGTCAAAAATTCGACCTCGAGAAAAATATGTTTTATGGTACTCCAATATGTGCTGAACACGAATCTAAAGTCCGTTTATTTTTAAAAATTTTTTAAAAAAAGTTATAACCAAAAAACCGGCCATTTTTGGCACCAAAAATGCCACTTTTTTGAGTATAACTTTCCCAGACTCAAGTGTACCCCAAACAAAGTGTATATTTTTAGAGGTTTCAAGGGACGCTCTATAAGATAGGATACTCAAATCGAGTTTCAATTCACGCGTTAAAAAGTCGGTTTTGACCCCAAAAATGCCCAGACCCCAAAAATGCTCTGCCCGTTGGAAAGCCTAACGGCTTTGGGGCGCGCTTCGCGCGCTGCTAGAAGGTTTTTTCTGCTATATTAAATTAAAAGCTTTGGAAATCTCGGCGGGCCTTCGGCCCGCCGCGTTTAAACAACATTCTCGGCCCTCGCGATTCGTTTTAAAATGGGTCTTAAGCTCGGGCCTTCGGCCCTCGCGATTACCTTTAGGATGGGTCTTAAGCTCGGGCCTCCGGCCCTCGCGATTCATTTTGGGATGGATCTTAAGCTCGGGCCTTCGGCCCTCGCAGTAAAGTTTAGCCCTGCCTTTTCATCGCTTCGGGCCTTCGGCCCTCGCGATTCGTTTTGGGATGGGTCTTAAGCTCGGGCCTTCGGCCCTCGCGATTCGTTTTGGGATGGATCTTAAGCTCGGGCCTTCGGCCCTCGCGATTCGTTTTGGGATGGATCTTAAGATCGGGCCTTCGGCCCTCGCGATTAGTTTCGGGATGGGTCTTAAGCTCGGGCCTTCGGCCCTCGCGGTTCGTTTCGGGATGGGTCTCTCGGGCCTTCGGCCCTCGCACGGCGGGCCTCCGGCCCGCCGTTTGGGGGCCTTCGGCCCCCAAACCACGCACACCCAAAAGTTTCCTCGGGCCTTCGGCCCTTGCGATTAGTTTCGGGATGGGTCTTAAGCTCGGGCCTTCGGCCCTCGCGGTTCGTTTCGGGATGGGTCTTAAGCTCGGGCCTTCGGCCCTCGCGATTCGTCTCGGGATGGGTCTTAAGCTCGGGCCTTCGGCCCTCGCACGGCGGGCCTCTGGCCCGCCGTTTGGGGGCCTTCGGCCCCCAAACCCCCCCACACCCGAAAATCGACATTTTGTGACTTTGTACAAAATGGTCAGAAAATTTTACAAATAATATATTTATACTCAGCTCGAGAAGGGCTTTCGATTGATATAACATTTGCCCTATTTTATGTCATTTTGGAAAAAATAAAATTTTGGCCCAAAATTTCGACCGAAAAATTCGAGCAATTTTTCAAAAAATCATAACCCCCCAAAAATAAACCCTTTTGAAACATTTTAAAAGCTTAATATATAGTAAAAAATCTGCTCTATTTTATAAAAATATATTAAACCACCCTCAGCCTCGATATACCCCACAAAATTTTAAAAAACCGAAAAATTTTGAATTTTCAAAAAATCGACCCTACCAGGCCTCGGGTGAAATTTTTCAAAAATTTAAATAGCTCAAAAAATTTGTAATTTTTTGCTCTATTTTATAACCCTTATTTCGTTTGGCTATGACAAAAACATACAAAGTTATGCCCAATTTAAATTTCACTCAAAAATTTCAAAAGGGGTACCCCTTCAAAAATGGTCCAAAAATTCGACCTCGAGAAAAATATGTTTTATGGTACTCCAAAATGTGCTGAACACGAATCTGAAGTCCGTTTATTTTTAAAAATTTTTAAAAAAAAGTTATACTCAAAAAACCGACCAATTTTGGCCCCAAAAATGCCACTTTTTTGAGTATAACTTTCCCAGACTCAAGTGTACCCCCAGCAAAGTATATATTTTTAGAGGTTTCAAGGGACGCTCTATAAGATAGGATACTCAAATCGAGTTTCAATTCACGCGTTAAAAAGTCGGTTTTGGCGAGGTCACTTTGGTGCCCATAACTATGTCAGGAAAAAATCCCAGACTCAAGTGTCTCCCAACAAAAGTGTAGTACATTTAGTGCCCTATTATACCAAAAAAGAGTTGAAACCATTCGCCCTCTCTTAAGCAATTTTATAATTACATTCGATGGGAGCCACCCTTCACGTTAGGGGTTCTGGACATTTTGGACCTTTGGCATTCTGTAACTTTGCCCAAAATGGTCAGAAAAATTTGAACCAAATTTTCCCAGAACCTACTCATGGAGCTCTATCGAATGGCATATAGTTTGAAAATTGTCGGTTAATTTCATCAGACACCATGGGTCATTTTAGGACGAGATGTACAATTTTTAGCCAAGGCCACAGCCTCAGGCGTTGATCCCAGGCCCCTCAAATTTTTCCTACGATATAGTACACATCCCAACTTAAAATCCTCCCAGCAAGCACTTTTTGATCCAACTTCACCCCTCCGCGCTATTTCCATTTGAAAAACCACCCATGGCCGTTTCAGTGCGAAAACGACGTTTCAGTGCCGAGGTTAGAGTTTTCCTGAATAGAGCATAAAAAGTTGCAGAACAAATGTACCACTCAAAAAATTCCAGCCGCCGGCCTTCGGCCGGCGGAATTTTTGAAAAGGATTTTCTCCCCAAAAATAGGGGCACTACCAAGATTTTTATAATATATATAACTAGTTGTGCCCATTGGGGTATGGCGGTAAGTTACGTATGCAATAGGTTTAGTTACGATACTTTTGGATTTCTATGCTCTGCCCGTTGGAAAGCCTAACGGCTTTGGGGCGCGCTTCGCGCGCGGCTAGAAACGGTATATTTTGCCCTGCCTTTTCATCGCCCTGACTTTTCATTGCTAAAGTTTAGCCCTGCCTTTTCATCGCTTCGGGCCTTCGGCCTCGCCGGTAAAGTTTAGCCCTGCCTTTTCATTGCTTCGGGCCTTCGGCCCTCGCGATATATTTTGCTCGGGCCTTCGGCCCTCGCAATTCGTTTTGAAATGGGTCTTAAGCTCGGGCCTTCGGCCCTCGCGATTCGTTTAGGGATGGGTCTTAAGCTCGGGCCTTCGGCCCTCGCGATCCATTTTGGGATGGATATTCAGCTCGGGCCTTCGGCCCTCGCAATTCGTTTTGGGATGGATATTCAGCTCGGGCCTTCGGCCCTCGCGATTCGTTTTAGGATGGGTCTTAAGCTCGGGCCTTCGGCCCTCGCGCTTCGTTTTGGGATGGATCTTCAGCTCGGGCCTTCGGCCCTCGCGATCCATTTTGGGATGGATCTTCAGCTCGGGCCTTCGGCCTCGCCGGTAAAGTTTAGCCCTGCCTTTTCATTGCTTCGGGCCTTCGGCCCTCGCGATATATTTTGCTCGGGCCTTCGGCCCTCGCAATTCGTTTTGAAATAGGTCTTAAGCTCGGGCCTTCGGCCCTCGCGATTCGTTTTGAAATGGGTCTTAAGCTCGGGCCTTCGGCCCTCGCGATCCATTTTGTGATGGATATTCAGCTCGGGCCTTCGGCCCTCGCGATCCATTTTGGGATGGATATTCAGCTCGGGCCTTCGGCCCTCGCGATTCGTTTTAGGATGGGTCTTAAGCTCGGGCCTTCGGCCCTCGCGATTCGTTTTGGGATGGATCTTCAGCTCGGGCCTTCGGCCCTCGCGATCCATTTTGGGATGGATCTTCAGCTCGGGCCTTCGGCCCTCGCCGGTAAAGTTTAGCCTTGCCTTTTCATCGCTTCGGGCCTTCGGCCCTCGCGATTCGTTTTGGGATGGGTCTTAAGCTCGGGCCTTCGGCCCTCGCACGGCGGGCCTCCGGCCCGCCGTTTGGGGGCCTTCGGCCCCCAAACCGCCTACACCCAAAATTTCGACCTTTTGTAACTTTGTACAAAATGGTCAGAAAATTCCAGAAAAAATATTTTTAAGCTCAGCTCGATGAGAGCTTTCGATTGATATAACATTTGGCCCTATATTTCGATTTTTCCAAAAAAAATTTTTTCGGACGAAAATTTCGATCGAAAAATTTACGTCATTTTTCAAAAAATCATAACTCCCCGAAAATAAATCCTTTTGAAACATTTTAAAAGCTTAATATATGGTAAAAATTCTGCTCTATTTTATAAAAATATTTGCAACCACCCTCAGCCTCGATATACCCCAGAAAATTTCAAAAAACCGAAAAATTTTGAATTTTCAAAAAATCGACCCTACCAGGCCTCGGGTCAGAATTTTCAAAAATTATAATAGCTCAAAAAATTTGTAATTTTTTGCTCTATTTTATAACCCTTAATTCGTTTGGATCCGACAAACTTGAACAAAGTTATGCCCAATTTAAATTTCACCCAAAAATTTCAAAAGGGGTACCCCTTCAAAAATGGGTCAAAAATTCGACCTCGAGAAAAATATGGTTTATGGTACTCCAAAGGGTGCTGAACACGAATCTGAAGTCCGTTTATTTTTAAAAATTTTTTAAAAAAAGTTACACTCAAAAAACCGGCCACTTTTTGTCCCAAAAATGCCACTTTTTGCCCTATAACTTTCCCAGACTCAAGTGTACCCCCAACAAAGTATATATTTTTAGAGGTTTCAAGGGACGCTCTACAAGATAGGATACTCAAATCGAGTTTCAATTCACGCGTTAAAAAGTCGGTTTTGGCGAGGTCACTTTGGTGCCCATAACTATGTCAGGAAAAAATCCCAGACTCAAGTGTCCCCCAACAAAATTGTAGTACATTTAGTGCCCTAACATACTAAAAAAGAGTTGAAACCATTTGCCCTTTCCTAAGCAATTTTATAATTACATTCGATGGGAGCCACCCTTCCCGATAGGGGTTCTGGACATTTTGGACCTTTTGAGTCCCACAACTTTGCCCAAAATGGTCAGAAAAATTTAAACCAAATTTTTCCAGAACCTACTCATGGAGCTCTATCGAATGGCATATAGATTGAAAATTGTCGGTGATTTTCGTCGGACACCATGTGTCATTTTTGGACGAGGTGTACAATTTTCGCGACGGCACATCGCACTCAACCGTCCACCCAGAGGTCCCGAAATTTTTCCTACGATATAGTACCTATCCCAACTTAAAATCCTACCAGCAAGCACTTTTTGATCCAACTTCACCCCTCCTCGCTATTTCCATTTGAAAAACCACCCATGGCCGTTTCAGTGCGAAAACGACGTTTCAGCGCCAAGGTTATAGTTTTCCTGAATAGAGCGTAAAAAGTTGCAGGACTGATCCACCCTCAAAAAAATTCCCCGGCCTTCGGCCGGGGCGCAGGACTTTTTTCTAACGATTTTCTCCCATAAAAAAATCGAACATCAAGATTTTTATTAAATATATAACTAGCTGTAGTTACGTATGCGATGGAGCGTAGTGCGTATGCAATTCCCATTAGGATACTCTGGCAGTTTAATTTTGCTTTGGGTTTAAATTGGGCTCTGCCCGTTGGAAAGCCTATCGGCTTTGGGGCGCGCTTCGCGCGCTGCTAGAAAGTTTGGATGCATGGAAGAAACGATTGCCCTGCCTTTTCATTGTTTCGGGCCTTCGGCCCTCGCCGGCAAAGATTAGCCCTGCCTTTTTATTGCTTCGGGCCTTCGGCCCTCGCCCACGGCGGGCCTTCGGCCCGCCAACTCCTCGGCCTTCGGCCTCGGAGGATCTATGCTTTGCCTTTGAAATTGCTCTGCCTTTTAGATGTAATGAAGGCTCGGGCCTTCGGCCCTCGCCGGTAAAGTTTGCCCTGCCTTTGACTATTGCTCTGCCTTTTAGATGTAATGAAAGCTCGGGCCTTCGGCCCTCGACTACGGCGGGCCTTTGGCCCGCCAACTCCTCGGCCTCGGAGGATCTATGCTCTGCCTGTGACTATTTCTCTGCCTTTTAGATGTAATGAAAGCTCGGGCCTTCGGCCCTCGCCTACGGCGGGCCTTCGGCCCGCCGAACTACTCGGCCTTCGGCCTCGGAGGATCTATGCTCTGCCTTTTACTATTGCTCTGCCTTTTAGATGTAATGAAAGCTCGGGCCTTCGGCCCTCGCCTACGGCGGGCCTTCGGCCCGCCAACTCCTCGGCCTTCGGCCTCGGAGGATCTATGCTCTGCCTTCGACTATTGCTCTGCCTATTAGATGTAATGAAAGCTCGGGCCTTCGGCCCTCGCCTACGGCGGGCCTTCGGCCCGCCGAACTCCTCGGCCTTCGGCCTCGGAGGATCTATGCTCTGCCTTTTACTATTGCTCTGCCTTTTAGATGTAATGAAAGCTCGGGCCTTCGGCCCTCGCCTACGGCGGGCCTTCGGCCCGCCAACTCCTCGGCCTTCGGCCTCGGAGGATCTATGCTCTGCCTTCGACTATTGCTCTGCCTATTAGATGGGTTGAAGCTCGGGCCTTCGGCCCGTACTCCTCGGCCTTCGGCCTCGGTGTTTTTACGACTTTTGGCCAATTTGGTGCCACACTCAAGTGCGGCACCAAAACGTCTCGGGCCTTCGGCCCTCGCCTACGGCGGGCCTTCGGCCCGCACAACTCCTCGGCCTTCGGCCTCGGTGTTTTTATGACTTTTGGCCTATTTGGTGCCACGCTCAAGTGCGGCACCAAAACGTCTCGGGCCTTCGGCCCTCGCCTACGGCGGGCCTTCGGCCCGCCAAACTCCTCGGCCATCGGCCTCGGTGTTTTTAAGACTTTTGGCCAGTTCGGTGCCAAATTTGAGTGCGGCACCAAAACGACCTCGACCAAAAAATTTCCCATGGTCGATTACATATAATCCCATGGCCCCATCCGAATCGCCCACCCTATCCACTAAATACACCTAAAAAAGACATAGGACGTTTCGTCCCACAAATTTTTGCGCACCCAAAAGTACCCTTCAAGTTCATATTTCGGGTTCGGGTTTTTTCCTACATATATCTACATGGTCTAACTTAGTTTCCTCCCAGCAGAAATTTTTTGCTCCAGGTTCTGGTTCAGGAGATAGCAAAAGTCATGGGGTCGTTTCGGCGCAAAGGGAAAGTCGTGGCGCCACGGCTATAATTTTCCTGAAAAGCCCATTAAAAGTACCCCCCAAGATGTCATACTCTCAAAAGCGGCCCGGCCTTCGGCCGGGCCAGAAACTTTTTTAAAAAATTTTTTTCTATTTATTATAGGTATAATGTAACTAGCTGTAGTTACGTATGCGATGGAGCGTAGTGCGTATGCAATTCCCATTAGGATACTCTGGCAGTTTAATTTTGCTTTGGGTTTAAATTGGGCTCTGCCCGTTGGAAAGCCTATCGGCTTTGGGGCGCGCTTCGCGCGCTGCTAGAAAGTTTGGATGCATGGAAGAAACGATTGCCCTGCCTTTTCATTGTTTCGGGCCTTCGGCCCTCGCCGGCAAAGATTAGCCCTGCCTTTTTATTGCTTCGGGCCTTCGGCCCTCGCCCACGGCGGGCCTTCGGCCCGCCAACTCCTCGGCCTTCGGCCTCGGAGGATCTATGCTTTGCCTTTGAAATTGCTCTGCCTTTTAGATGTAATGAAGGCTCGGGCCTTCGGCCCTCGCCGGTAAAGTTTGCCCTGCCTTTGACTATTGCTCTGCCTTTTAGATGTAATGAAAGCTCGGGCCTTCGGCCCTCGACTACGGCGGGCCTTTGGCCCGCCAACTCCTCGGCCTCGGAGGATCTATGCTCTGCCTGTGACTATTTCTCTGCCTTTTAGATGTAATGAAAGCTCGGGCCTTCGGCCCTCGCCTACGGCGGGCCTTCGGCCCGCCGAACTACTCGGCCTTCGGCCTCGGAGGATCTATGCTCTGCCTTTTACTATTGCTCTGCCTTTTAGATGTAATGAAAGCTCGGGCCTTCGGCCCTCGCCTACGGCGGGCCTTCGGCCCGCCAACTCCTCGGCCTTCGGCCTCGGAGGATCTATGCTCTGCCTTCGACTATTGCTCTGCCTATTAGATGTAATGAAAGCTCGGGCCTTCGGCCCTCGCCTACGGCGGGCCTTCGGCCCGCCGAACTCCTCGGCCTTCGGCCTCGGAGGATCTATGCTCTGCCTTTTACTATTGCTCTGCCTTTTAGATGTAATGAAAGCTCGGGCCTTCGGCCCTCGCCTACGGCGGGCCTTCGGCCCGCCAACTCCTCGGCCTTCGGCCTCGGAGGATCTATGCTCTGCCTTCGACTATTGCTCTGCCTATTAGATGGGTTGAAGCTCGGGCCTTCGGCCCGTACTCCTCGGCCTTCGGCCTCGGTGTTTTTACGACTTTTGGCCAATTTGGTGCCACACTCAAGTGCGGCACCAAAACGTCTCGGGCCTTCGGCCCTCGCCTACGGCGGGCCTTCGGCCCGCACAACTCCTCGGCCTTCGGCCTCGGTGTTTTTATGACTTTTGGCCTATTTGGTGCCACGCTCAAGTGCGGCACCAAAACGTCTCGGGCCTTCGGCCCTCGCCTACGGCGGGCCTTCGGCCCGCCAAACTCCTCGGCCATCGGCCTCGGTGTTTTTAAGACTTTTGGCCAGTTCGGTGCCAAATTTGAGTGCGGCACCAAAACGACCTCGACCAAAAAATTTCCCATGGTCGATTACATATAATCCCATGGCCCCATCCGAATCGCCCACCCTATCCACTAAATACACCTAAAAAAGACATAGGACGTTTCGTCCCACAAATTTTTGCGCACCCAAAAGTACCCTTCAAGTTCATATTTCGGGTTCGGGTTTTTTCCTACATATATCTACATGGTCTAACTTAGTTTCCTCCCAGCAGAAATTTTTTGCTCCAGGTTCTGGTTCAGGAGATAGCAAAAGTCATGGGGTCGTTTCGGCGCAAAGGGAAAGTCGTGGCGCCACGGCTATAATTTTCCTGAAAAGCCCATTAAAAGTACCCCCCAAGATGTCATACTCTCAAAAGCGGCCCGGCCTTCGGCCGGGCCAGAAACTTTTTTAAAAAATTTTTTTCTATTTATTATAGGTATAATGTAACTAGCTGTGCCCATTGAGGTGCAGGCGGTAAGTTACGTATGCAATTCCTATTAGGATACTTTAGGTTTAATAGCGTTCTGCCCGTTGGAAAGCCTAACGGCTTTAGGGCGCGCTTCGCGCGCCGCTAGAAGCTTTCAACCCATTTAGATGGGTTGAAAGCTCGGGCCTTCGGCCCTCGCTGGCAAAGTTTAGCCCTGCTTTTTAATTCGTTGCTCTGCCATTTAGATGGGTTGAAAGCTCGGGCCTTCGGCCCTCGCCGGCAAAGTTTAGCCCTGCTTTTTAATTCGTTGCTCTGCCATTTAGATGGGTTGAAAGCTCGGGCCTTCGGCCCTCGCCGGCAAAGTTTAGCCTGCCTTTTCATTGCTTCGGGCCTTCGGCCCTCGCCGGTTTAGCCCTGCTTTTTAATTCGTTGCTCTGCCATTTAGATGGGTTGAAAGCTCGGGCCTTCGGCCCTCGCCGGCAAAGTTTAGCCCTGCTTTTTAATTCGTTGCTCTGCCATTTAGATGGGTTGAAAGCTCGGGCCTTCGGCCCTCGCCGGTAAAGTTTCGGCCTGCCTTTTCATTGCTTCGGGCCTTCGGCCCTCGCCGGCAAAGTTTAGCCTGCCTTTTCATTGCTTCGGGCCTTCGGCCCTCGCCTGTAAAGTTTGCCCAGCCTTTTAATTCGTTGCTCTGCCTTTTAGATGGGTTGAAAGCTCGGGCCTTCGGCCCTCGCTGGCAAAGTTTAGCCCTGCTTTTGAATTCGTTGCTCTGCCATTTAGATGGGTTGAAAGCTCGGGCCTTCGGCCCTCGCTGGCAAAGTTTAGCCCTGCTTTTTAATTCGTTGCTCTGCCATTTAGATGGGTTGAAAGCTCGGGCCTTCGGCCCTCGCCGGCAAAGTTTAGCCCTGCTTTTTAATTCGTTGCTCTGCCATTTAGATGGGTTGAAAGCTCGGGCCTTCGGCCCTCGCCGGCAAAGTTTAGCCCTGCTTTTTAATTCGTTGCTCTGCCATTTAGATGGGTTGAAAGCTCGGGCCTTCGGCCCTCGCTGGCAAAGTTTAGCCCTGCTTTTTAATTCGTTGCTCTGCCATTTAGATGGGTTGAAAGCTCGGGCCTTCGGCCCTCGCCGGCAAAGTTTAGCCCTGCTTTTTAATTCGTTGCTCTGCCATTTAGATGGGTTGAAAGCTCGGGCCTTCGGCCCTCGCTGGCAAAGTTTAGCCCTGCTTTTTAATTCGTTGCTCTGCCATTTAGATGGGTTGAAAGCTCGGGCCTTCGGCCCTCGCCGGCAAAGTTTAGCCCTGCTTTTTAATTCGTTGCTCTGCCATTTAGATGGGTTGAAAGCTCGGGCCTTCGGCCCTCGCTGGCAAAGTTTAGCCCTGCTTTTTAATTCGTTGCTCTGTCATTTAGATGGGTTGAAAACTCGGGCCTTCGGCCCTCGCAGGTAAAGTTTAGCCCTGCTTTTTAATTCGTTGCTCTGCCTTTTAGATGGGTTGAAAGCTCGGGCCTTCGGCCCTCGCTGGCAAAGTTTAGCCCTGCTTTTTAATTCGTTGCTCTGTCATTTAGATGGGTTGAAAACTCGGGCCTTCGGCCCTCGCAGGTAAAGTTTAGCCCTGCTTTTTAATTCGTTGCTCTGCCTTTTAGATGGGTTGAAAGCTCGGGCCTTCGGCCCTCGCCAACTCCTCGGCCTTCGGCCTCGTTGGACCATTGCTCTGCCTTTTAGATGGGTTGAAAGCTCGGGCCTTCGGCCCGCGCAGGTAAAGTTTGCCATGCCTTTGACTTTTGCTCTGCCTTTTAGATGAATTGAAAACTCGGGCCTTCGGCCCTCGCAGGTAAAGTTTGCCATGCCTTTGACTCTTGCTCTGCCTTTTAGATGGGTTGAAAGCTCGGGCCTTCGGCCCTCGCCAACTCCTCGGCCTCGATGGACCATTGCTCTGCCTTTTAGATGGGTTGAAAGCTCGGGCCTTCGGCCCTCGCCAACCCCTCGGCCTTCGGCCTCGGTGTAACTTTACTCTGCCTTTTAGATGGTTTGAAACTCGGGCCTTCGGCCCTCGCTCGGCAGGCCTACGGCCTGCCGTTTGGGGGCATTCGGACCCCAAACCACCCACACCCAAAATTTCGAACTTTTGTAACTTTGTACAAAATGGTCAGAAAATTTTGCAAAAATATTTTTATACTCAGCTCGACGAGAGCTTTCGATTGATATAACATTTGGCCTATTTATATCAATTTTGGAAAAAAATATTTTGTAGTCGAAACTTTTGGCCGAAAAAATCGACCAAATTTTCAAAAATTCATAATTTTTCCAAAGTTGACCTTTTTGGAAAATTTTAAAAGCTTATTCTATGGAGACAAATAAGCTCTATCCAATAAAAATACTTTCGGCCCGAACCTGCGACGAAAATACGAAAATTTTTTCGAAAAACCGAAAATTTTTGGGTTTTTCGAAATTCGACCCCTACGGGTTCAATTTCGACATTTTTGGAAATTTTCTTCGGTGATAAATTACCTAATTTTTAGTTCTATTTTCAGAAAGAAACCGCATCTAAATCAGAAAATCCGACAAAAAGTTAGGTCGATTTCAAAAATCGCGAAAATCGCCCAAAAGGGGTACCCCTTTAGGAATGGAGTCGGGAAAAAAATTTTCGAAATTTTTCTCAAAAATCGACCTATATGGTGCATTTAGATGCGCTGATTCCGAATCTCTTGCCAGAAAAATTTTTCACAAATTCCCCGAGACGTTAGAGTCTCAAAAAGTTTTGCGACATTTGCGCACATTAGGCATAACTTTTTGAGACTCAAGTGGACCCCACCCAAATTTTACATTTCAGTGCAGTTTTAGATGCTGTACAACATGACCGGACAATATTTTCATTCTGACTTTTCAAAAGGTACCCCACCGGGTGTGGCACCAAAAAGTCGAACCGAGGTCGAAAAATTCGACCTCGAGGTAAATATGCTATGTGGTACTCTAAAAGGTGCTGAATCCGATGGCGAAGTCCGTTTATTTTTAAAAAAATTCTGAAAAAAGTTATAGCCCAAAGAATGTCAATTTTTGACCCCCAAAATGTCACTTTTTGGGCTATAACTTTCTGAGACTCAAGTGGACCCCCAACAAAGTATATATTTTTTGGAGCCCCAGGAGACGCTCTATAACATAGGCTATCGAAAACGGGTGAAACGAACCTCTAAAAAAAGTCGACTTTTCGACCCGGACCTTTTGAACCATATCACCCCCAAAACCAAATCCGAGACTCAAGTGTGCCCCAAGAAAATTTTAGCCAACTATGTGCCCTAACATACTAAAAAAGAGTTGGATCGATTCGGCCTCTCATAAGCAAAGTTATAATCAGACCCAATGGGAGCCACCCTTCCCGATAGGGGTCCTGGACATTTTGACCCTTTGACACTTTGTAATTTTGTACAAAATGGTCAGAAAAAATTAAACCAATTTTTTTCAGACTCAGCTCGACGAGAGCTATCGATTGGTATATAATTTGTAAATTGTCGGTTAATTTCGTCGGACACCATATGTCGATTTGCGTCGCGATGTACAAAAGTTGTCACGGCACATCGCATATTCGCGACGGTCGCAGAGCCCCAAAATTTTTTATACAATATAGTACCTGTTTCAACTTAAAATCCTCCCCCCAAGCGTTTTTCGATCTGACTTTCGCCTCCCAAGTTACAGACGTTTGAATTTTTAAAGGGGTCGTTTCGGCGCAGCGGTACGTTTTGGCGCAAAACCTATAGTTTTCCTGAATGCGCCGCAAAAAGTTGTAGAACCAATGTGCAACTCAAAAAAATCCCCGGGAAACCCTACGACCCGTGCACTTTTTTGAATGAAAAATGCCCATTTTCCCCCACAAAAGAAGGGGCACCAGGAGGTTTTTTTTAGTATAATATAACTAGCTATGGGTTACGTATGCGATGGCGCGAATAGCATACTCTGGCGGTAAAATTTTGGGGTGCCCGTTGGAAAGCCTAACGGCTTTGGGGCGCGCTTCGCGCGCTGCTAGAACGTTTTATTAACTGTGGTAGGAGTTTTGAGCAGTCATAACTTTGTACAAAATGGTCATAACTTTTTTCTGATAGTATTTTTAAACTCAGCTCACTGAGAGCTTTCATTTGATATATCATTTGCCCAACTTTAAAAATTTTTTGAAAATTCAAAAAATTTTTGAAAATTTTAAGCGTTTAAAAAATTTAAATTTAAAAATTTTAAGAAAATTTTAAGCTCGGGCCTTCGGCCCTCGCCGATAAAGTTTCGGCCTGCCTTTTCATTGCATCGGGCATTCGGCCCTCGCCGGTAAAGTTTCGGCCTGCCTTTTCATTGCTTCGGGCCTTCGGCCCTCGCCGGTAAAGTTTCGGCCTGCCTTTTCATTGCTTCGGGCCTTCGGCCCTCGCCGGTAAAGTTTCGGCCTGCCTTTTCATTGCTTCGGGCCTTCGGCCCTCGCCGGCAAAGTTTAGCCTGCCTTTTCATTGCTTCGGGCCTTCGGCCCTCGCCTGTAAAGTTTGCCCAGCCTTTTAATTCGTTGCTCTGCCTTTTAGATGGGTTGAAAGCTCGGGCCTTCGGCCCTCGCTGGCAAAGTTTAGCCCTGCTTTTGAATTCGTTGCTCTGCCATTTAGATGGGTTGAAAGCTCGGGCCTTCGGCCCTCGCTGGCAAAGTTTAGCCCTGCTTTTTAATTCGTTGCTCTGCCATTTAGATGGATTGAAAGTTCGGGCCTTCGGCCCTCGCCGGCAAAGTTTAGCCCTGCTTTTTAATTCGTTGCTCTGCCATTTAGATGGGTTGAAAGCTCGGGCCTTCGGCCCTCGCCGGCAAAGTTTAGCCCTGCTTTTTAATTCGTTGCTCTGCCATTTAGATGGGTTGAAAGCTCGGGCCTTCGGCCCTCGCTGGCAAAGTTTAGCCCTGCTTTTTAATTCGTTGCTCTGCCATTTAGATGGGTTGAAAGCTCGGGCCTTCGGCCCTCGCCGGCAAAGTTTAGCCCTGCTTTTTAATTCGTTGCTCTGCCATTTAGATGGGTTGAAAGCTCGGGCCTTCGGCCCTCGCCGGCAAAGTTTAGCCTGCCTTTTCATTGCTTCGGGCCTTCGGCCCTCGCCGGTTTAGCCCTGCTTTTTAATTCGTTGCTCTGCCATTTAGATGGGTTGAAAGCTCGGGCCTTCGGCCCTCGCCGGCAAAGTTTAGCCCTGCTTTTTAATTCGTTGCTCTGCCATTTAGATGGGTTGAAAGCTCGGGCCTTCGGCCCTCGCCGGTAAAGTTTCGGCCTGCCTTTTCATTGCTTCGGGCCTTCGGCCCTCGCCGGCAAAGTTTAGCCTGCCTTTTCATTGCTTCGGGCCTTCGGCCCTCGCCTGTAAAGTTTGCCCAGCCTTTTAATTCGTTGCTCTGCCTTTTAGATGGGTTGAAAGCTCGGGCCTTCGGCCCTCGCTGGCAAAGTTTAGCCCTGCTTTTGAATTCGTTGCTCTGCCATTTAGATGGGTTGAAAGCTCGGGCCTTCGGCCCTCGCTGGCAAAGTTTAGCCCTGCTTTTTAATTCGTTGCTCTGCCATTTAGATGGGTTGAAAGCTCGGGCCTTCGGCCCTCGCCGGCAAAGTTTAGCCCTGCTTTTTAATTCGTTGCTCTGCCATTTAGATGGGTTGAAAGCTCGGGCCTTCGGCCCTCGCCGGCAAAGTTTAGCCCTGCTTTTTAATTCGTTGCTCTGCCATTTAGATGGGTTGAAAGCTCGGGCCTTCGGCCCTCGCTGGCAAAGTTTAGCCCTGCTTTTTAATTCGTTGCTCTGCCATTTAGATGGGTTGAAAGCTCGGGCCTTCGGCCCTCGCCGGCAAAGTTTAGCCCTGCTTTTTAATTCGTTGCTCTGCCATTTAGATGGGTTGAAAGCTCGGGCCTTCGGCCCTCGCTGGCAAAGTTTAGCCCTGCTTTTTAATTCGTTGCTCTGCCATTTAGATGGGTTGAAAGCTCGGGCCTTCGGCCCTCGCCGGTAAAGTTTCGGCCTGCCTTTTCATTGCTTCGGGCCTTCGGCCCTCGCCGGTAAAGTTTCGGCCTGCCTTTTCATTGCTTCGGGCCTTCGGCCCTCGCCGGCAAAGTTTAGCCTGCCTTTTCATTGCTTCGGGCCTTCGGCCCTCGCCTGTAAAGTTTGCCCAGCCTTTTAATTCGTTGCTCTGCCTTTTAGATGGGTTGAAAGCTCGGGCCTTCGGCCCTCGCTGGCAAAGTTTAGCCCTGCTTTTGAATTCGTTGCTCTGCCATTTAGATGGGTTGAAAGCTCGGGCCTTCGGCCCTCGCTGGCAAAGTTTAGCCCTGCTTTTTAATTCGTTGCTCTGCCATTTAGATGGATTGAAAGTTCGGGCCTTCGGCCCTCGCCGGCAAAGTTTAGCCCTGCTTTTTAATTCGTTGCTCTGCCATTTAGATGGGTTGAAAGCTCGGGCCTTCGGCCCTCGCCGGCAAAGTTTAGCCCTGCTTTTTAATTCGTTGCTCTGCCATTTAGATGGGTTGAAAGCTCGGGCCTTCGGCCCTCGCTGGCAAAGTTTAGCCCTGCTTTTTAATTCGTTGCTCTGCCATTTAGATGGGTTGAAAGCTCGGGCCTTCGGCCCTCGCCGGCAAAGTTTAGCCCTGCTTTTTAATTCGTTGCTCTGCCATTTAGATGGGTTGAAAGCTCGGGCCTTCGGCCCTCGCCGGCAAAGTTTAGCCTGCCTTTTCATTGCTTCGGGCCTTCGGCCCTCGCCGGTTTAGCCCTGCTTTTTAATTCGTTGCTCTGCCATTTAGATGGGTTGAAAGCTCGGGCCTTCGGCCCTCGCCGGCAAAGTTTAGCCCTGCTTTTTAATTCGTTGCTCTGCCATTTAGATGGGTTGAAAGCTCGGGCCTTCGGCCCTCGCCGGTAAAGTTTCGGCCTGCCTTTTCATTGCTTCGGGCCTTCGGCCCTCGCCGGCAAAGTTTAGCCTGCCTTTTCATTGCTTCGGGCCTTCGGCCCTCGCCTGTAAAGTTTGCCCAGCCTTTTAATTCGTTGCTCTGCCTTTTAGATGGGTTGAAAGCTCGGGCCTTCGGCCCTCGCTGGCAAAGTTTAGCCCTGCTTTTGAATTCGTTGCTCTGCCATTTAGATGGGTTGAAAGCTCGGGCCTTCGGCCCTCGCTGGCAAAGTTTAGCCCTGCTTTTTAATTCGTTGCTCTGCCATTTAGATGGGTTGAAAGCTCGGGCCTTCGGCCCTCGCCGGCAAAGTTTAGCCCTGCTTTTTAATTCGTTGCTCTGCCATTTAGATGGGTTGAAAGCTCGGGCCTTCGGCCCTCGCCGGCAAAGTTTAGCCCTGCTTTTTAATTCGTTGCTCTGCCATTTAGATGGGTTGAAAGCTCGGGCCTTCGGCCCTCGCTGGCAAAGTTTAGCCCTGCTTTTTAATTCGTTGCTCTGCCATTTAGATGGGTTGAAAGCTCGGGCCTTCGGCCCTCGCCGGCAAAGTTTAGCCCTGCTTTTTAATTCGTTGCTCTGCCATTTAGATGGGTTGAAAGCTCGGGCCTTCGGCCCTCGCTGGCAAAGTTTAGCCCTGCTTTTTAATTCGTTGCTCTGCCATTTAGATGGGTTGAAAGCTCGGGCCTTCGGCCCTCGCCGGCAAAGTTTAGCCCTGCTTTTTAATTCGTTGCTCTGCCATTTAGATGGGTTGAAAGCTCGGGCCTTCGGCCCTCGCTGGCAAAGTTTAGCCCTGCTTTTTAATTCGTTGCTCTGTCATTTAGATGGGTTGAAAACTCGGGCCTTCGGCCCTCGCAGGTAAAGTTTAGCCCTGCTTTTTAATTCGTTGCTCTGCCTTTTAGATGGGTTGAAAGCTCGGGCCTTCGGCCCTCGCTGGCAAAGTTTAGCCCTGCTTTTTAATTCGTTGCTCTGTCATTTAGATGGGTTGAAAACTCGGGCCTTCGGCCCTCGCAGGTAAAGTTTAGCCCTGCTTTTTAATTCGTTGCTCTGCCTTTTAGATGGGTTGAAAGCTCGGGCCTTCGGCCCTCGCCAACTCCTCGGCCTTCGGCCTCGTTGGACCATTGCTCTGCCTTTTAGATGGGTTGAAAGCTCGGGCCTTCGGCCCTCGCCAACTCCTCGGCCTTCGGCCTCGTTGGACCATTGCTCTGCCTTTTAGATGGGTTGAAAGCTCGGGCCTTCGGCCCGCGCAGGTAAAGTTTGCCATGCCTTTGACTTTTGCTCTGCCTTTTAGATGAATTAAAAACTCGGGCCTTCGGCCCTCGCAGGTAAAGTTTGCCATGCCTTTGACTCTTGCTCTGCCTTTTAGATGGGTTGAAAGCTCGGGCCTTCGGCCCTCGCCAACTCCTCGGCCTCGATGGACCATTGCTCTGCCTTTTAGATGGGTTGAAAGCTCGGGCCTTCGGCCCTCGCCAACCCCTCGGCCTTCGGCCTCGGTGTAACTTTACTCTGCCTTTTAGATGGTTTGAAACTCGGGCCTTCGGCCCTCGCTCGGCAGGCCTACGGCCTGCCGTTTGGGGGCATTCGGACCCCAAACCACCCACACCCAAAATTTCGAACTTTTGTAACTTTGTACAAAATGGTCAGAAAATTTTGCAAAAATATTTTTATACTCAGCTCGACGAGAGCTTTCGATTGATATAACATTTGGCCTATTTATATCAATTTTGGAAAAAAATATTTTGTAGTCGAAACTTTTGGCCGAAAAAATCGACCAAATTTTCAAAAATTCATAATTTTTCCAAAGTTGACCTTTTTGGAAAATTTTAAAAGCTTATTCTATGGAGACAAATAAGCTCTATCCAATAAAAATACTTTCGGCCCGAACCTGCGACGAAAATACGAAAATTTTTTCGAAAAACCGAAAATTTTTGGGTTTTTCGAAATTCGACCCCTACGGGTTCAATTTCGACATTTTTGGAAATTTTCTTCGGTGATAAATTACCTAATTTTTAGTTCTATTTTCAGAAAGAAACCGCATCTAAATCAGAAAATCCGACAAAAAGTTAGGTCGATTTCAAAAATCGCGAAAATCGCCCAAAAGGGGTACCCCTTTAGGAATGGAGTCGGGAAAAAAATTTTCGAAATTTTTCTCAAAAATCGACCTATATGGTGCATTTAGATGCGCTGATTCCGAATCTCTTGCCAGAAAAATTTTTCACAAATTCCCCGAGACGTTAGAGTCTCAAAAAGTTTTGCGACATTTGCGCACATTAGGCATAACTTTTTGAGACTCAAGTGGACCCCACCCAAATTTTACATTTCAGTGCAGTTTTAGATGCTGTACAACATGACCGGACAATATTTTCATTCTGACTTTTCAAAAGGTACCCCACCGGGTGTGGCACCAAAAAGTCGAACCGAGGTCGAAAAATTCGACCTCGAGGTAAATATGCTATGTGGTACTCTAAAAGGTGCTGAATCCGATGGCGAAGTCCGTTTATTTTTAAAAAAATTCTGAAAAAAGTTATAGCCCAAAGAATGTCAATTTTTGACCCCCAAAATGTCACTTTTTGGGCTATAACTTTCTGAGACTCAAGTGGACCCCCAACAAAGTATATATTTTTTGGAGCCCCAGGAGACGCTCTATAACATAGGCTATCGAAAACGGGTGAAACGAACCTCTAAAAAAAGTCGACTTTTCGACCCGGACCTTTTGAACCATATCACCCCCAAAACCAAATCCGAGACTCAAGTGTGCCCCAAGAAAATTTTAGCCAACTATGTGCCCTAACATACTAAAAAAGAGTTGGATCGATTCGGCCTCTCATAAGCAAAGTTATAATCAGACCCAATGGGAGCCACCCTTCCCGATAGGGGTCCTGGACATTTTGACCCTTTGACACTTTGTAATTTTGTACAAAATGGTCAGAAAAAATTAAACCAATTTTTTTCAGACTCAGCTCGACGAGAGCTATCGATTGGTATATAATTTGTAAATTGTCGGTTAATTTCGTCGGACACCATATGTCGATTTGCGTCGCGATGTACAAAAGTTGTCACGGCACATCGCATATTCGCGACGGTCGCAGAGCCCCAAAATTTTTTATACAATATAGTACCTGTTTCAACTTAAAATCCTCCCCCCAAGCGTTTTTCGATCTGACTTTCGCCTCCCAAGTTACAGACGTTTGAATTTTTAAAGGGGTCGTTTCGGCGCAGCGGTACGTTTTGGCGCAAAACCTATAGTTTTCCTGAATGCGCCGCAAAAAGTTGTAGAACCAATGTGCAACTCAAAAAAATCCCCGGGAAACCCTACGACCCGTGCACTTTTTTGAATGAAAAATGCCCATTTTCCCCCACAAAAGAAGGGGCACCAGGAGGTTTTTTTTAGTATAATATAACTAGCTCTGGGTTACGTATGCGATGGCGGCGTAGTGCGTATGCAATGCGTTTTGTTACAATACTTTTGGATTTTTTATGCTCTGCCCGTTGGAAAGCCTAACGGCTTTGGGGCGCGCTTCGCGCGCCGCTAGAATGTTTATTGGCTGTGGTCGGAGTTTTGGCCAGGCATAACTTTTTACAAAATGGTCAGAAATTTTTTCGCTACCTCTTTCGCTCAGAAATTTTTTCGCTCCCTCGCCTCAAAAAAGTTTGCCATGCCTTTGACCATTGCTCTGCATTTTAGATGGGTTGAATGCTCGGGCCTTCGGCCCTCGCAATTCGTTTTGAAATGGGTCTAAAGCTCGGGCCTTCGGCCCTCGCAATCCGTTTTGAAATGGGTCTTAAGCTCGGGCCTTCGGCCCTCGCGATTCGTTTCGGGATGGGTCTTAAGCTCGGGCCTTCGGCCCTCGCAATCCGTTTTGAAATGGGTCTTAAGCTCGGGCCTTCGGCCCTCGCGATTCGTTTCGGGATGGGTCTTAAGCTCGGGCCTTCGGCCCTCGCAATTCGTTTTGAAATGGGTCTAAAGCTCGGGCCTTCGGCCCTCGCGATTCGTTTCGGGATGGGTCTTAAGCTCGGGCCTTCAGCCCTCGCAATCCGTTTTGAAATGGGTCTTATGCTCGGGCCTTCGGCCCTCGCAATTCGTCTTAAAATGGGTCTTAAGCTCGGGCCTTCGGCCCTCGCGATTCGTTTCGGGATGGGTCTTAAGCTCGGGCCTTCGGCCCTCGCAATTCGTTTTGAAATGGGTCTTAAGCTCGGGCCTTCGGCCCTCGCAATTCGTTTTGGGATGCGTCTTAAGCTCGGGCCTTCGGCCCTCGCACGGCGGGCCTCCGGCCCGCCGTTTAGGGGCCTTCGCCCCCAAACCCCCCCAACACCCAAAATTTCGACCTTTTGTAACTTTGTGCAAAATGGTCAGAAAATTTTACAAAAAATATTTTTAAGCTCAGCTCGATGAGAGCTTTCGATTGATATAACATTTGCCCTATTTTATGTCATTTTGGAAAAAATAAATTTTTGGCCGAAAATTTCGACCGAAAAATTCGAGCAATTTTTCAAAAATTCATAACTCCCCAAAAATAAACCATTTTGAAGTATTTTAAAAGCTTAATATATAGTAAAAATTCTGCTCTATTTTATAAAAATATTTGCAACCACCCTCAGCCTCGCTATACCCTAAAAAATCTCAAAAAACCGAAAAATTTTGAATTTTCAAAAAATCGACCCTACCAGGCCTCGGGTGAAATTTTCCAAAAATTTAAATAGCTCAAAAAATTTGTAATTTTTTTCTCTATTTTATAACGCTCAATTCGTTTGGCTACGACAAAAACTTACAAAGTTATGCCTAATTTAAATTTCACCAAAAAATTTCAAAAGGGGTACCCCTTCAAAAATGGGTCAAAAATTCGACCTCGAGAAAAATATGTTATATGGTACTCCAATAGGTGCTGAACACGAATCCGAACTCCGTTTATTTTTAAAAATTTTTTTTAAAAAGTTATACTCAAAAAACCGACCACTTTTGGCCCCAAAAATGCCACTTTTTTGAGTATAACTTTCCCAGACTCAAGTGTACCCCCAACAAAGTATATATTTTTAGAGGTTTCAAGGGACGCTCTACAAGATAGGATACTAAAATCGAGTTTCAATTCACGCGTTAAAAAGTCGGTTTTGGCGAGGTCACTTTGGTGCCCATAACTATGTCAGGAAAAAATCCCAGACTCAAGTGTCTCCCAACAAAAGTGTAGTACATTTAGTGCCCTAACATACCAAAAAAGAGTTGAAACCGTTTGCTCAATCTTAAGCAATTTTATAATTACATCCAATGGGAGCCACCCTTCACGGTAGGGGTTCTGGACATTTTGGACCTTTTGAGTCCCATAACTTTGCCCAAAATGGTCAGAAAAAATTGAACCAAATTTTTCCAGAACCTACTCATGGAGCTCTATCGAATGGCATGTAGATCACAAATTGTCGGTGATTTTCGTCGGACACCATGTGTCATTTTTGGACGAGGTGTACAATTTTCGCGACGGCACATCGCACTCAACCGTCCACCCAGAGGTCCCGAAATTTTTCCTACGATATAGTACCTTTCCCAACTTAAAATCCTACCAGCAAGCATTTTTTGATCCAACTTCACCCTTCCAAGTTATTTCCATTTGAAAAACCACCCATGGTCGTTTCAGTGCGAAAACGACGTTTCAGCGCCAAGGTTATAGTTTTCCTGAATAGAGCGTAAAAAGTTGCAGGACTGATCCACCCTCAAAAAAATTCCCCGGCCTTCGGCCGGGGCGCAGGACTTTTTTCTAGCGATTTTCTCCCATAAAAAAATCGAACATCAAGATTTTTATTAAATATATAACTAGTTGTGCCCATTGGGGTATGGCGGTAAGTTACGTATGCAATAGGTTTAGTTACGATACTTTTTGATTTTTATGCTTTGCCCGTTGGAAAGCCTAACGGCTTTGGGGCGCGCTTCGCGCGCTGCTAGAAACGGTAACATTTGCTCTGCCTTTTCATTGCTCCGGGCCTTCGGCCCTCGCCGGTAAAGTTTAGCCCTGCCTTTTCATCGCTTCGGGCCTTCGGCCCTCGCCGGTAAAGTTATGCCCTGCCTTTTAATTGCTCCGGGCCTTCGGCCCTCGCGATTCGTTTTGGAATGGATCTTAAGCTCGGGCCTTCGGCCCTCGCGATTCGTTTTGGAAAGGATTTTAAGCTCGGGCCTTCGGCCCTCGCGATCCATTTTGGGATGGATCTTCAGCTCGGGCCTTCGGCCCTCGCCGCCATACTAAAAAAGAGTTGGATCGATTCGGCCTCTCATAAGCAAAGTTATAATCAGACCCAATGGGAGCCACCCTTCCCGATAGGGGTCCTGGACATTTTGACCCTTTGACACTTTGTAATTTTGTACAAAATGGTCAGAAAAAATTAAACCAATTTTTTTCAGACTCAGCTCGACGAGAGCTATCGATTGGTATATAATTTGTAAATTGTCGGTTAATTTCGTCGGACACCATATGTCGATTTGCGTCGCGATGTACAAAAGTTGTCACGGCACATCGCATATTCGCGACGGTCGCAGAGCCCCAAAATTTTTTATACAATATAGTACCTGTTTCAACTTAAAATCCTCCCCCCAAGCGTTTTTCGATCTGACTTTCGCCTCCCAAGTTACAGACGTTTGAATTTTTAAAGGGGTCGTTTCGGCGCAGCGGTACGTTTTGGCGCAAAACCTATAGTTTTCCTGAATGCGCCGCAAAAAGTTGTAGAACCAATGTGCAACTCAAAAAAATCCCCGGGAAACCCTACGACCCGTGCACTTTTTTGAATGAAAAATGCCCATTTTCCCCCACAAAAGAAGGGGCACCAGGAGGTTTTTTTTAGTATAATATAACTAGCTCTGGGTTACGTATGCGATGGCGGCGTAGTGCGTATGCAATGCGTTTTGTTACAATACTTTTGGATTTTTTATGCTCTGCCCGTTGGAAAGCCTAACGGCTTTGGGGCGCGCTTCGCGCGCCGCTAGAATGTTTATTGGCTGTGGTCGGAGTTTTGGCCAGGCATAACTTTTTACAAAATGGTCAGAAATTTTTTCGCTACCTCTTTCGCTCAGAAATTTTTTCGCTCCCTCGCCTCAAAAAAGTTTGCCATGCCTTTGACCATTGCTCTGCATTTTAGATGGGTTGAATGCTCGGGCCTTCGGCCCTCGCAATTCGTTTTGAAATGGGTCTAAAGCTCGGGCCTTCGGCCCTCGCAATCCGTTTTGAAATGGGTCTTAAGCTCGGGCCTTCGGCCCTCGCGATTCGTTTCGGGATGGGTCTTAAGCTCGGGCCTTCGGCCCTCGCAATCCGTTTTGAAATGGGTCTTAAGCTCGGGCCTTCGGCCCTCGCGATTCGTTTCGGGATGGGTCTTAAGCTCGGGCCTTCGGCCCTCGCAATTCGTTTTGAAATGGGTCTAAAGCTCGGGCCTTCGGCCCTCGCGATTCGTTTCGGGATGGGTCTTAAGCTCGGGCCTTCAGCCCTCGCAATCCGTTTTGAAATGGGTCTTATGCTCGGGCCTTCGGCCCTCGCAATTCGTCTTAAAATGGGTCTTAAGCTCGGGCCTTCGGCCCTCGCGATTCGTTTCGGGATGGGTCTTAAGCTCGGGCCTTCGGCCCTCGCAATTCGTTTTGAAATGGGTCTTAAGCTCGGGCCTTCGGCCCTCGCAATTCGTTTTGGGATGCGTCTTAAGCTCGGGCCTTCGGCCCTCGCACGGCGGGCCTCCGGCCCGCCGTTTAGGGGCCTTCGCCCCCAAACCCCCCCAACACCCAAAATTTCGACCTTTTGTAACTTTGTGCAAAATGGTCAGAAAATTTTACAAAAAATATTTTTAAGCTCAGCTCGATGAGAGCTTTCGATTGATATAACATTTGCCCTATTTTATGTCATTTTGGAAAAAATAAATTTTTGGCCGAAAATTTCGACCGAAAAATTCGAGCAATTTTTCAAAAATTCATAACTCCCCAAAAATAAACCATTTTGAAGTATTTTAAAAGCTTAATATATAGTAAAAATTCTGCTCTATTTTATAAAAATATTTGCAACCACCCTCAGCCTCGCTATACCCTAAAAAATCTCAAAAAACCGAAAAATTTTGAATTTTCAAAAAATCGACCCTACCAGGCCTCGGGTGAAATTTTCCAAAAATTTAAATAGCTCAAAAAATTTGTAATTTTTTTCTCTATTTTATAACGCTCAATTCGTTTGGCTACGACAAAAACTTACAAAGTTATGCCTAATTTAAATTTCACCAAAAAATTTCAAAAGGGGTACCCCTTCAAAAATGGGTCAAAAATTCGACCTCGAGAAAAATATGTTATATGGTACTCCAATAGGTGCTGAACACGAATCCGAACTCCGTTTATTTTTAAAAATTTTTTTTAAAAAGTTATACTCAAAAAACCGACCACTTTTGGCCCCAAAAATGCCACTTTTTTGAGTATAACTTTCCCAGACTCAAGTGTACCCCCAACAAAGTATATATTTTTAGAGGTTTCAAGGGACGCTCTACAAGATAGGATACTAAAATCGAGTTTCAATTCACGCGTTAAAAAGTCGGTTTTGGCGAGGTCACTTTGGTGCCCATAACTATGTCAGGAAAAAATCCCAGACTCAAGTGTCTCCCAACAAAAGTGTAGTACATTTAGTGCCCTAACATACCAAAAAAGAGTTGAAACCGTTTGCTCAATCTTAAGCAATTTTATAATTACATCCAATGGGAGCCACCCTTCACGGTAGGGGTTCTGGACATTTTGGACCTTTTGAGTCCCATAACTTTGCCCAAAATGGTCAGAAAAAATTGAACCAAATTTTTCCAGAACCTACTCATGGAGCTCTATCGAATGGCATGTAGATCACAAATTGTCGGTGATTTTCGTCGGACACCATGTGTCATTTTTGGACGAGGTGTACAATTTTCGCGACGGCACATCGCACTCAACCGTCCACCCAGAGGTCCCGAAATTTTTCCTACGATATAGTACCTTTCCCAACTTAAAATCCTACCAGCAAGCATTTTTTGATCCAACTTCACCCTTCCAAGTTATTTCCATTTGAAAAACCACCCATGGTCGTTTCAGTGCGAAAACGACGTTTCAGCGCCAAGGTTATAGTTTTCCTGAATAGAGCGTAAAAAGTTGCAGGACTGATCCACCCTCAAAAAAATTCCCCGGCCTTCGGCCGGGGCGCAGGACTTTTTTCTAGCGATTTTCTCCCATAAAAAAATCGAACATCAAGATTTTTATTAAATATATAACTAGTTGTGCCCATTGGGGTATGGCGGTAAGTTACGTATGCAATAGGTTTAGTTACGATACTTTTTGATTTTTATGCTTTGCCCGTTGGAAAGCCTAACGGCTTTGGGGCGCGCTTCGCGCGCTGCTAGAAACGGTAACATTTGCTCTGCCTTTTCATTGCTCCGGGCCTTCGGCCCTCGCCGGTAAAGTTTAGCCCTGCCTTTTCATCGCTTCGGGCCTTCGGCCCTCGCCGGTAAAGTTATGCCCTGCCTTTTAATTGCTCCGGGCCTTCGGCCCTCGCGATTCGTTTTGGAATGGATCTTAAGCTCGGGCCTTCGGCCCTCGCGATTCGTTTTGGAAAGGATTTTAAGCTCGGGCCTTCGGCCCTCGCGATCCATTTTGGGATGGATCTTCAGCTCGGGCCTTCGGCCCTCGCCGGTAAGGTTTAGCCTTGCCTTTTCATCGCTTCGGGCCTTCGGCCCTCGCAATTCGTTTTGGGATGGGTCTTAAGCTCGGGCCTTCGGCCCTCGCGATCGTTCTTGGATGGATCTTAAGATCGGGCCTTCGGCCCTCGCACGGCGGGCCTCCGGCCCGCCGTTTGGGGGCCTTCGGCCCCCAAACCCCCCACACACGAAATTTCGACCTTTTGTAACTTTGTACAAAATGGTCAGAAAATTTTAAAAAAAATATTTTTAAGCTCAGCTTGATGAGAGCTTTCGATTGATATAACATTTGCCCTATTTTATGTCATTTTGGAAAAAATAAATTTTTGGCCGAAAATTTCGACCGAAAAATTCGAGCAATTTTTCAAAAATTCATAACTCCCCGAAAATAAACCCTTTTGAAACATTTTAAAAGCTTAATATATAGCAAAAATTCTGCTCTATTTTATAAAAATATATTCAACCACCCTCAGCCTCGATATACCCCAGAAAATTTCAAAAAACCGAAAAAATTTGAATTTTTAAAAAATCGACCCTACCAGGCCTCGGGTGAAATTTTTCAAAAATTTTAATAGCTCAAAAAATTCGTAATTTTTTAATCTATTTTATAAGCTTTAATTCGTTTGGCTACGACAAAAACTTACAAAGTTATGCCCAATTTAAATTTCACCCAAAAATTTCAAAAGGGGTACCCCTTCAAAAATGGGTCAAAAATTCGTCCTCGAGAATAATATGTTTTATGGTACTCCGATAGGTGCTGAACACGAATCCGAACTCTGTTTATTTTTAAAATTTTTTTAAAAAAAGTTATACGCAAAAAACCGACCACTTTTGGCCCCAAAAATGCCACTTTTTGCTCTATAACTTTCCCAGACTCAAGTGTACCCCCAACAAAGTATATATTTTTAGAGGTTTCAAGGGACGCTCTATAAGATAGGATACTCAAATCGAGTTTCAATTCACGCGTTAAAAAGTCGGTTTTGGCGAGGTCACTTTGGTGCCCATAACTATGTCAGGAAAAAATCCCAGACTCAAGTGTCTCCTAACAAAATTGTAGTACATTTAGTGCCCTAACATACTAAAAAAGAGTTGAAACCATTTGCCTTCTCCTAAGCAATTTTATAATTACATTCGATGGGAGCCACCCTTCCCGATAGGGGTCCTGGACATTTTGACCCTTTGACACTTTGTAATTTTGTACAAAATGGTCAGAAAAAATTAAACCAATTTTTTTCAGACTCAGCTCGACGAGAGCTATCGATTGGTATATAATTTGTAAATTGTCGGTTAATTTCGTCGGACACCATATGTCGATTTGCGTCGCGATGTACAAAAGTTGTCACGGCACATCGCATATTCGCGACGGTCGCAGAGCCCCAAAATTTTTTATACAATATAGTACCTGTTTCAACTTAAAATCCTCCCCCCAAGCGTTTTTCGATCTGACTTTCGCCTCCCAAGTTACAGACGTTTGAATTTTTAAAGGGGTCGTTTCGGCGCAGCGGTACGTTTTGGCGCAAAACCTATAGTTTTCCTGAATGCGCCGCAAAAAGTTGTAGAACCAATGTGCAACTCAAAAAAATCCCCGGGAAACCCTACGACCCGTGCACTTTTTTGAATGAAAAATGCCCATTTTCCCCCACAAAAGAAGGGGCACCAGGAGGTTTTTTTTAGTATAATATAACTAGCTCTGGGTTACGTATGCGATGGCGGCGTAGTGCGTATGCAATGCGTTTTGTTACAATACTTTTGGATTTTTTATGCTCTGCCCGTTGGAAAGCCTAACGGCTTTGGGGCGCGCTTCGCGCGCCGCTAGAATGTTTATTGGCTGTGGTCGGAGTTTTGGCCAGGCATAACTTTTTACAAAATGGTCAGAAATTTTTTCGCTACCTCTTTCGCTCAGAAATTTTTTCGCTCCCTCGCCTCAAAAAAGTTTGCCATGCCTTTGACCATTGCTCTGCATTTTAGATGGGTTGAATGCTCGGGCCTTCGGCCCTCGCAATTCGTTTTGAAATGGGTCTAAAGCTCGGGCCTTCGGCCCTCGCAATCCGTTTTGAAATGGGTCTTAAGCTCGGGCCTTCGGCCCTCGCGATTCGTTTCGGGATGGGTCTTAAGCTCGGGCCTTCGGCCCTCGCAATCCGTTTTGAAATGGGTCTTAAGCTCGGGCCTTCGGCCCTCGCGATTCGTTTCGGGATGGGTCTTAAGCTCGGGCCTTCGGCCCTCGCAATTCGTTTTGAAATGGGTCTAAAGCTCGGGCCTTCGGCCCTCGCGATTCGTTTCGGGATGGGTCTTAAGCTCGGGCCTTCAGCCCTCGCAATCCGTTTTGAAATGGGTCTTATGCTCGGGCCTTCGGCCCTCGCAATTCGTCTTAAAATGGGTCTTAAGCTCGGGCCTTCGGCCCTCGCGATTCGTTTCGGGATGGGTCTTAAGCTCGGGCCTTCGGCCCTCGCAATTCGTTTTGAAATGGGTCTTAAGCTCGGGCCTTCGGCCCTCGCAATTCGTTTTGGGATGCGTCTTAAGCTCGGGCCTTCGGCCCTCGCACGGCGGGCCTCCGGCCCGCCGTTTAGGGGCCTTCGCCCCCAAACCCCCCCAACACCCAAAATTTCGACCTTTTGTAACTTTGTGCAAAATGGTCAGAAAATTTTACAAAAAATATTTTTAAGCTCAGCTCGATGAGAGCTTTCGATTGATATAACATTTGCCCTATTTTATGTCATTTTGGAAAAAATAAATTTTTGGCCGAAAATTTCGACCGAAAAATTCGAGCAATTTTTCAAAAATTCATAACTCCCCAAAAATAAACCATTTTGAAGTATTTTAAAAGCTTAATATATAGTAAAAATTCTGCTCTATTTTATAAAAATATTTGCAACCACCCTCAGCCTCGCTATACCCTAAAAAATCTCAAAAAACCGAAAAATTTTGAATTTTCAAAAAATCGACCCTACCAGGCCTCGGGTGAAATTTTCCAAAAATTTAAATAGCTCAAAAAATTTGTAATTTTTTTCTCTATTTTATAACGCTCAATTCGTTTGGCTACGACAAAAACTTACAAAGTTATGCCTAATTTAAATTTCACCAAAAAATTTCAAAAGGGGTACCCCTTCAAAAATGGGTCAAAAATTCGACCTCGAGAAAAATATGTTATATGGTACTCCAATAGGTGCTGAACACGAATCCGAACTCCGTTTATTTTTAAAAATTTTTTTTAAAAAGTTATACTCAAAAAACCGACCACTTTTGGCCCCAAAAATGCCACTTTTTTGAGTATAACTTTCCCAGACTCAAGTGTACCCCCAACAAAGTATATATTTTTAGAGGTTTCAAGGGACGCTCTACAAGATAGGATACTAAAATCGAGTTTCAATTCACGCGTTAAAAAGTCGGTTTTGGCGAGGTCACTTTGGTGCCCATAACTATGTCAGGAAAAAATCCCAGACTCAAGTGTCCCCCAACAAAATTGTAGTACATTTAGTGCCCTAACATACTAAAAAAGAGTTGAAACCATTCGCCCAATCTTAAGCAATTTTATAATTACATTCGATGGGAGCCACCCTTCACGTTAGGGGTTCTGGACATTTTGGACCTTTGGCGTTTCATAACTTTGCCCAAAATGGTCAGAAAAATTTAAACCAAATTTTTCCAGAACCTACTCATGGAGCTCTATCGAATGGCATGTAGATCACAAATTGTCGGTGATTTTCGTCGGACACCATGTGTCATTTTTGGACGAGGTGTACAATTTTCGCGACGGCACATCGCACTCAACCGTCCACCCAGAGGTCCCGAAATTTTTCCTACGATATAGTACCTTTCCCAACTTAAAATCCTACCAGCAAGCATTTTTTGATCCAACTTCACCCTTCCAAGTTATTTCCATTTGAAAAACCACCCATGGTCGTTTCAGTGCGAAAACGACGTTTCAGCGCCAAGGTTATAGTTTTCCTGAATAGAGCGTAAAAAGTTGCAGGACTGATCCACCCTCAAAAAAATTCCCCGGCCTTCGGCCGGGGCGCAGGACTTTTTTCTAGCGATTTTCTCCCATAAAAAAATCGAACATCAAGATTTTTATTAAATATATAACTAGTTGTGCCCATTGGGGTATGGCGGTAAGTTACGTATGCAATAGGTTTAGTTACGATACTTTTTGATTTTTATGCTTTGCCCGTTGGAAAGCCTAACGGCTTTGGGGCGCGCTTCGCGCGCTGCTAGAAACGGTAACATTTGCTCTGCCTTTTCATTGCTCCGGGCCTTCGGCCCTCGCCGGTAAAGTTTAGCCCTGCCTTTTCATCGCTTCGGGCCTTCGGCCCTCGCCGGTAAAGTTATGCCCTGCCTTTTAATTGCTCCGGGCCTTCGGCCCTCGCGATTCGTTTTGGAATGGATCTTAAGCTCGGGCCTTCGGCCCTCGCGATTCGTTTTGGAAAGGATTTTAAGCTCGGGCCTTCGGCCCTCGCGATCCATTTTGGGATGGATCTTCAGCTCGGGCCTTCGGCCCTCGCCGGTAAGGTTTAGCCTTGCCTTTTCATCGCTTCGGGCCTTCGGCCCTCGCAATTCGTTTTGGGATGGGTCTTAAGCTCGGGCCTTCGGCCCTCGCGATCGTTCTTGGATGGATCTTAAGATCGGGCCTTCGGCCCTCGCACGGCGGGCCTCCGGCCCGCCGTTTGGGGGCCTTCGGCCCCCAAACCCCCCACACACGAAATTTCGACCTTTTGTAACTTTGTACAAAATGGTCAGAAAATTTAAAAAAAAATATTTTTAAGCTCAGCTTGATGAGAGCTTTCGATTGATATAACATTTGCCCTATTTTATGTCATTTTGGAAAAAATAAATTTTTGGCCGAAAATTTCGACCGAAAAATTCGAGCAATTTTTCAAAAATTCATAACTCCCCGAAAATAAACCCTTTTGAAACATTTTAAAAGCTTAATATATAGCAAAAATTCTGCTCTATTTTATAAAAATATATTCAACCACCCTCAGCCTCGATATACCCCAGAAAATTTCAAAAAACCGAAAAAATTTGAATTTTTAAAAAATCGACCCTACCAGGCCTCGGGTGAAATTTTTCAAAAATTTTAATAGCTCAAAAAATTCGTAATTTTTTAATCTATTTTATAAGCTTTAATTCGTTTGGCTACGACAAAAACTTACAAAGTTATGCCCAATTTAAATTTCACCCAAAAATTTCAAAAGGGGTACCCCTTCAAAAATGGGTCAAAAATTCGTCCTCGAGAATAATATGTTTTATGGTACTCCGATAGGTGCTGAACACGAATCCGAACTCCGTTTATTTTTAAAATTTTTTTAAAAAAAGTTATACGCAAAAAACCGACCACTTTTGGCCCCAAAAATGCCACTTTTTGCTCTATAACTTTCCCAGACTCAAGTGTACCCCCAACAAAGTATATATTTTTAGAGGTTTCAAGGGACGCTCTATAAGATAGGATACTCAAATCGAGTTTCAATTCACGCGTTAAAAAGTCGGTTTTGGCGAGGTCACTTTGGTGCCCATAACTATGTCAGGAAAAAATCCCAGACTCAAGTGTCTCCTAACAAAATTGTAGTACATTTAGTGCCCTAACATACTAAAAAAGAGTTGAAACCATTTGCCTTCTCCTAAGCAATTTTATAATTACATTCGATGGGAGCCACCCTTCCCGATAGGGGTTCTGGACATTTTGGACCTTTTGAGTCCCATAACTTTGCCCAAAATGGTCAGAAAAATTTGAACCAAATTTTCCCAGAACCTACTCATGGAGCTCTATCGATTGGCATATAGTTTGTAAATTGTCGATCATTTTCGTCGGACACCATGGGTCATTTTGGGACGAGATGTACAATTTTTAGCCAAGGCCACAGCCTCAGTCGTTGATCCCAGGCCTCCCAAATTTTTCCTACGATATAGTACCCATCCCAACTTAAAATCCTCCCCCCAACCACTTTTTGATCCAACTTCAGCCTTCCGCGCTATTTCCATTTGAAAAACCACCCATGGCCGTTTCAGTGCGAAAACGACGTTTCAGCGCCGAGGTTAGAGTTTTCCTGAATAGAGCGCAAAAAGTTACAGGACAAATGTACCCTTCAAAAAATTCCAGCCGCCGGCCTTCGGCCGGCGGAATTTTTGGAAAGAATTTTCTCCCCAAAAAGAGGGGCACTACCAAGATTTTTATAATATATATAACTAGCTATGGGTTACGTATGCGATGGCGGTAACTTACGTATGCCTCGACGTATACTTTGGGTTTAAATTTTGCTCTGCCCGTTGGAAAGCCTAACGATGGCGGCGTTGTAACGATGGCGGCGTTGTGCGTATGCATTGCCTTGACGTATGCTTTGGGTTTAAATTTGGCTCTGCCCGTTGGAAAGCCTATCGGCTTTGGGGCGCGCTTCGCGCGCTGCTAGAATCGGTAACGTTTGCCCTGCCTTTTCATTGCTTCGGGCCTTAGGCCTCGCCGGCAAAGATTAGCCCTGCCTTTTCATTGCTTCGGGCCTTCGGCCCTCGCCGGCAAGGTTTAGCCCTGCCTTTTCATTGCTTCGGGCCTTCGGCCCTCGCCGGCAAAGTTTAGCCCTGCCTTTTCATTGCTTCGGGCCTTCGGCCCTCGCGACCCATTTTGTGATGATTCTTAAGATGGATCTTAAGCTCGGGCCTTCGGCCCTCGCGACCCATTTTGTGATAAATCTTAAGCTCGGGCCTTCGGCCCTCGCGACCCATTTTGGGATGGATCTTAAGCTCGGGCCTTCGGCCCTCGCGACCCAATTTGGGATGGATCTTAAGCTCGGGCCTTCGGCCCTCGCGATCCATTTTGGGATGGATCTTAAGCTCGGGCCTGCGGCCCTCGCGACCCATTTTGGGATGGATCTTAAGCTCGGGCCTTCGGCCCTCGCGACCCATTTTGGGATGGATCTTAAGCTCGGGCCTTCGGCCCTCGCGATCCATTTTGGGATGGATCTTAAGCTCGGGCCTTAGGCCCTCGCGACCCATTTTGGGACGGATCTTAAGCTCGGGCCTTCGGCCCTCGCGACCCATTTTGGGATGGATCGCAAGCTCGGGCCTTCGGCCCTCGCGATTCGTTTTGGGATGGATCTTAAGCTCGGGCCTTCGGCCCTCGCACGACGGGCCTCCGGCCCGCCGTTTGGGGGCCTTCGGCCCCCAAACCCCCACGCCTGAAATTTCGACCTTTTGTAACTTTGGACAAAATGGTCAGAAAATTCCAGAAAAAATATTTTCATGTTCAGCTCGATAAGGGCTTTCGATTGATATAACATTTGCCCTATTTTAAGTCATTTTGGAAAAAATAAATTTTTGGCCGAAAATTTCGACCGAAAAATTAACGTATTTTTTCAAAAAATCATAACTCCCCAAAAAGTGACCCTTTTGAAACGTTTTAAAAGCTTAATATATAGTAAAAATTCTGCTCTATTTTATAAAAATATAATTAACCACCCTCAGCCTCGATATACCCCAAAAATTTTTAAAAAACCGAAAAAATTTGAATTTTCAAAAAATCGACCCTACCAGGCCTCGGGCGAAATTTTTCAAAAATTTAAATAGCTCAAAAAATTTGTAATTTTTTGCTCTATTTTATGACCCTTAATTTGTTCGGCTACGACAAAATCTCGAAAAGTTACACTCGATTTAAATTTCACCAAAAAATTTCAAAAGGGGTACCCCTTCAAAAATGAGTCAAAAATTCGACCTCGAGAAAAATATGTTTTATGGTGCTCCAATATGTGCTGAACACGAATCCGAACTCCGTTTATTTTTAAAATTTTTTTAAAAAAAGTTACACTCAAAAAACCGACCACTTTTGGCTCCAAAAATGCCACTTTTAGCCTTATATCTCCCAGGGACTCAAGTGTACTCCCAACAAAGTATATATTTTTCATACATTCAAAGGACGCTCTATAAGCTGGTACACTCAAACCGAATTGCGATTCACGCATTAAAAAGTTGAAATTTTGAGTCTCACCCCAGGACTCATAACTCGCCCCGAAAAAATCCCAGACTCAAGTGTCCCCCGAGTGAAATGTTCGGAACACTCTTGCCTTCAAATAATACTTCTACACCCTAAAGCTCTCCACCCAAAAATTTCACGCTATAATCATTTGAAAATTTCAAGACTCAATTGTCCCACCATTCAAAACATTTCAAATAAAAAGCTCATCTAAAACTTCTATTTTACATTAAACTTAATCAAAAGTTATTCCATTAGCAACAACATTTCTTATAGAAATACTTCCATCATTATTAGGTTTTTTCGGAGCAAAAATTTTAATAAAATCGCCACTTCGGGCACGTGATAAGGCTGTATATAATTGCCCATGGGCAAAGGGCTCGTCATTAAAATCAATACCCAAACGTTCACAAGTTTGCCCTTGAGCCTTTGTGATAGTCATACAAAAAGCAACCCTCACAGGAAACTGAAATCGTTCAAAGCTTACTGCGTCAGGATTATTATCAACAAATTGATTTCTTGTACGACAAATGCCAACTCTAATACCATGATCAGATCCAATATTTATTGTCTCTGCTTCTATAAGATTTGATTGTAAATTAGTCACAATTAGTCTTGTTCCATTACACAAAGATTTTTGGGTGTTTAAATTCTGAAGCAATACGATTACGGAGCCTACTTTAAGCTTGAGACTATGAGCTGGCATTCCATTTGGAGTGAGACGATTTAATGTTGAGACGTCATATTCAGCAGCATTATAAGCTAAAGGATTTTCACTTGTTGGGTTGTCAATAGATAAATATTCGACCTCTGGTGAATCAATCATATCTATGATTTCAGAGTTAATAGAATCAACAACCCTATTTGTTGGGGCTAAAATTAATCTTTTCAATAATTCATTACTTGCTACAGCAAACCCTTGATCAAATACAAAATCATACAATTCTTGTCGTGAATTAACTATCATGTTTGGTGGAATATTGACTAAATCACGATAGTTCCGGTACCAATACTATAAAGCCAATCCTTAAATTGAATTTCAGAAGGAATAACTCTCATATTTTGTACAAGCCTAAATTTGAGGAAAAGGGGATACAAATGTGAGGATTGAATGCAAGCAGCAACAGAAGCACCAGGGGAAGCAGAATCAGCAACAGGTAAAGACTGCTTCCAGTCTCCTGAAAGTATTACAACTTTCCCAGCAAAAGGAAGTTTTTTATTTTGAGGAACCATATTACGACACAAAAGGTCTACATTTTCGAACACAGTCTTATTTAACATGGTTATCTCATCAATAATAATAACATCACATTCTATAATTCTTCTACCAAAAAAGCTGTCAACCAAAAAAGCTGCCACCTTTCTATTGAACTTTTTCGAGATACCGAATTGACCCTCGTCGTTTCAGTGCCAAGAGTTCATTGCAGAGCTTAGGTCATAATTTTCCTGGATGCGCCGTAAAAAGTTGCTCCAGTGATCCACAACTTTCACGAGGCTCCCGGCCTTCGGCCGGGAGCAGGAGTTTTTTTAAATCGAACATCAAGATTTTTATTAAATATATAACTAGTTGTGCCCATTGGGGTATGGCGGTAAGTTACGTATGCACTGGAATTTAATAGGCGGAGCCTTTGGTTACGATACTTTTGCCCGTTGGAAAGCCTAACGGCTTTGGGGCGCGCTTCGCGCGCTGCTAGAAACGGTAACATTTGCTCTGCCTTTTCATTGCTCCGGGCCTTCGGCCCTCGCCGGTAAAGTTTAGCCCTGCCTTTTCATCGCTTCGGGCCTTAGGCCCTCGCCGGTAAAGTTATGCCCTGCCTTTTAATTGCTCCGGGCCTTCGGCCCTCGCGATCCATTTTGGGATGGGTCTTAAGCTCGGGCCTTCGGCCCTCGCGATTCGTTTTGGGATGGGTCTTAAGCTCGGGCCTTCGGCCCTCGCGATTCGTTTTAGGATGGATCTTAAGCTCGGGCCTTCGGCACTCGATATTCGTTTTGGGATGGGTCTTAAGCTCGGGCCTTCGGCCCTCGCGATTCGTTTTGGGATGGGTCTTAAGCTCGGGCCTTCGGCCCTCGCAATTCGTTTTGGGATGTGTCTTAAGCTCGGGCCTTCGGCCCTCGCCGTAAAGTTTAGCCCTGCCTTTTCATCGCTTCGGGCCTTCGGCCCTCGCGATTCATTTTGGGATGGGTCTTAAGCTCGGGCCTTCGGCCCTCGCGATTCGTTTTGGGATGGATCTTAAGCTCGGGCCTTCGGCCCTCGCACGGCGGGCCTCCGGCCCGCCGTTTGGGGGCCTTCGGCCCCAAAACCACGCACACCCAAAAGTTTCCTCGGGCCTTCGGCCCTCGCGATTACTTTCGGGATGGGTCTTAAGCTCGGGCCTCCGGCCCTCGCGATTCATTTTGGGATGGATCTTAAGCTCGGGCCTTCGGCCCTCGCGATCCGTTTTGGAATGGGTCTTAAGCTCGGGCCTTCGGCCCTCGCAATTCGTTTTGGGATGCGTCTTAAGCTCGGGCCTTCGGCCCTCGCACGGCGGGCCTCCGGCCCGCCGTTTAGGGGCCTTCGCCCCCAAACCCCCCCACACCCGAAAATCGACATTTTGTGACTTTGTACAAAATGGTCAGAAAATTTTACAAATAATATATTTATACTCAGCTCGAGAAGGGCTTTCGATTGATATAACATTTGCCCTATTTTATGTCATTTTGGAAAAAATAAAATTTTGGCCCAAAATTTCGACCAAAAAATTGACGCAATTTTTCAAAAATTCATAACTCCCCAAATATAAACCTTTTGAAACATTTTAAAAGCTTAATATATAGCAAAAATTCTGCTCAATTTTATAAAAATATATTCAACCACCCTCAGCCTCGATATACCCCAGAAAATTTCAAAAAACCGAAAAATTTTGAATTTTCAAAAAATCGACCCTACCAGGTCTCGGGTGAAATTTTTCAAAAATTTAAATGGCTCAAAAAATTTGTAATTTTTTGCTCTATTTTATGACCTTTAATTCGTTTGGCTACGACAAAAACTTACAAAGTTGTGCCCAATTTAAATTCCACCAAAAAATTTCAAAAGGGGTACCCCTTCAAAAATGGTCCAAAAATTCGACCTCGAGAAAAATATGTTTTATGGTACTCCAATATGTGCTGAACACGAATCTAAAGTCCGTTTATTTTTAAAAATTTTTTAAAAAAAGTTATAACCAAAAAACCGGCCATTTTTGGCACCAAAAATGCCACTTTTTTGAGTATAACTTTCCCAGACTCAAGTGTACCCCAAACAAAGTGTATATTTTTAGAGGTTTCAAGGGACGCTCTACAAGATAGGATACTCAAATCGAGTTTCAATTCACGCGTTAAAAAGTCGGTTTTGGCGAGGTCACTTTGGTGCCCATAACTATGTCAGGAAAAAATCCCAGACTCAAGTGTCCCCCAACAAAATTGTAGTACATTTAGTGCCCTATTATACCAAAAAAGAGTTGAAACCATTTGCCCTCTCTTAAGCAATTTTATAATTACATTCGATGGGAGCCACCCTTCACGTTAGGGGTTCTGGACATTTTGGACCTTTTGAGTCCCATAACTTTGCCCAAAATGGTCAGAAAAATTTGAACCAAATTTTTTCAGAACCAACTCATGGAGCTCTATCGAATGGCATATAGTTTGAAAATTGTCGGTGAATTTCGTCGGACACCATGTGTCATTTTGGGACGAGATGTACAATTTTTAGCCAAGGCCACAGCCTCAGGCGTTGATCCCAGGCCTCCCAAATTTTTCCTACGATATAGTACCCATTTCAACTTAAAATCCTCCCAGCAAGCATTTTTCAATCCAACTTCACCCCTCCGCGCTATTTCCATTTGAAAAACCACCCATGGCCGTTTCAGTGCGAAAACGACGTTTCAGCGCCGAGGTTAGAGTTTTCCTGAATAGAGCGTAAAAAGTTGCAGGACAAATGTACCCTTCAAAAAATTCCAGCCGCCGGCCTTCGGCCGGCGGAATTTTTGAAAAGGATTTTCTCCCCAAAAATAGGGGCACTACCAAGATTTTTATAATATATATAACTAGCTATGGGTTACGTATGCGATGGCGGTAACTTACGTATGCCTCGACGTATACTTTGGGTTTAAATTTTGCTCTGCCCGTTGGAAAGCCTAACGATGGCGGCGTTGTAACGATGGCGGCGTTGTGCGTATGCATTGCCTTGACGTATGCTTTGGGTTTAAATTTGGCTCTGCCCGTTGGAAAGCCTATCGGCTTTGGGGCGCGCTTCGCGCGCTGCTAGAATCGGTAACGTTTGCCCTGCCTTTTCATTGCTTCGGGCCTTAGGCCTCGCCGGCAAAGATTAGCCCTGCCTTTTCATTGCTTCGGGCCTTCGGCCCTCGCCGGCAAGGTTTAGCCCTGCCTTTTCATTGCTTCGGGCCTTCGGCCCTCGCCGGCAAAGTTTAGCCCTGCCTTTTCATTGCTTCGGGCCTTCGGCCCTCGCGACCCATTTTGTGATGATTCTTAAGATGGATCTTAAGCTCGGGCCTTCGGCCCTCGCGACCCATTTTGTGATAAATCTTAAGCTCGGGCCTTCGGCCCTCGCGACCCATTTTGGGATGGATCTTAAGCTCGGGCCTTCGGCCCTCGCGACCCAATTTGGGATGGATCTTAAGCTCGGGCCTTCGGCCCTCGCGATCCATTTTGGGATGGATCTTAAGCTCGGGCCTGCGGCCCTCGCGACCCATTTTGGGATGGATCTTAAGCTCGGGCCTTCGGCCCTCGCGACCCATTTTGGGATGGATCTTAAGCTCGGGCCTTCGGCCCTCGCGATCCATTTTGGGATGGATCTTAAGCTCGGGCCTTAGGCCCTCGCGACCCATTTTGGGACGGATCTTAAGCTCGGGCCTTCGGCCCTCGCGACCCATTTTGGGATGGATCGCAAGCTCGGGCCTTCGGCCCTCGCGATTCGTTTTGGGATGGATCTTAAGCTCGGGCCTTCGGCCCTCGCACGACGGGCCTCCGGCCCGCCGTTTGGGGGCCTTCGGCCCCCAAACCCCCACGCCTGAAATTTCGACCTTTTGTAACTTTGGACAAAATGGTCAGAAAATTCCAGAAAAAATATTTTCATGTTCAGCTCGATAAGGGCTTTCGATTGATATAACATTTGCCCTATAACATTTGTCCCAGGGACTCAAGTGTACCCCCAACAAAGTATATATTTTTCATACATTCAAAGGACGCTCTATAAGCTGGTACACTCAAACCGAATTGCGATTCACGCATTAAAAAGTTGAAATTTTGAGTCTCACCCCAGGACTCATAACTCGCCCAGAAAAAATCCCAGACTCAAGTGTCCCCCAAGTGAAATGTTCAGAACACTCATGCCTTCAAATAATACTTCTACACCCAAAAGCTCTCCACCCAAAAATTTCACGCTATAATCATTTGAATTTTTCAAGACTCAATTGTGCCCCTTAAGACTCAACTGTCCCCATCATAACTTTGCCCATTAATTTTCTCTTAGACGATTACCTATAATACCCCAAGTTCCATCTCAATCGGTTAAGCCACTATCGAGATATAGAAAAAGTACAATTGACCGCTACCAGTGACGACGACATTTGCGCACAATTTAAAAAGGGTTATCCAAGCAAAACGCCACTTTCCCTTGACATTTTGACATAAATTTTTTTTTATTCAATATCTACTCATCGAGGGCCAATCGCCTCCCAGCAAGACCAAACCACCTTTCTATTGAACTTTTTCGAGATACCGAATTGACCCTCGTCGTTTCAGTGCCAAGAGTTCATTGCAGAGCTTAGGTCATAATTTTCCTGGATGCGCCGTAAAAAGTTGCTCCAGTGATCCACAACTTTCACGAGGCTCCCGGCCTTCGGCCGGGAGCAGGAGTTTTTTTAAATCGAACATCAAGATTTTTATTAAATATATAACTAGTTGTGCCCATTGGGGTATGGCGGTAAGTTACGTATGCACTGGAATTTAATAGGCGGAGCCTTTGGTTACGATACTTTTGCCCGTTGGAAAGCCTAACGGCTTTGGGGCGCGCTTCGCGCGCTGCTAGAAACGGTAACATTTGCTCTGCCTTTTCATTGCTCCGGGCCTTCGGCCCTCGCCGGTAAAGTTTAGCCCTGCCTTTTCATCGCTTCGGGCCTTAGGCCCTCGCCGGTAAAGTTATGCCCTGCCTTTTAATTGCTCCGGGCCTTCGGCCCTCGCGATCCATTTTGGGATGGGTCTTAAGCTCGGGCCTTCGGCCCTCGCGATTCGTTTTGGGATGGGTCTTAAGCTCGGGCCTTCGGCCCTCGCGATTCGTTTTAGGATGGATCTTAAGCTCGGGCCTTCGGCACTCGATATTCGTTTTGGGATGGGTCTTAAGCTCGGGCCTTCGGCCCTCGCGATTCGTTTTGGGATGGGTCTTAAGCTCGGGCCTTCGGCCCTCGCAATTCGTTTTGGGATGTGTCTTAAGCTCGGGCCTTCGGCCCTCGCCGTAAAGTTTAGCCCTGCCTTTTCATCGCTTCGGGCCTTCGGCCCTCGCGATTCATTTTGGGATGGGTCTTAAGCTCGGGCCTTCGGCCCTCGCGATTCGTTTTGGGATGGATCTTAAGCTCGGGCCTTCGGCCCTCGCACGGCGGGCCTCCGGCCCGCCGTTTGGGGGCCTTCGGCCCCAAAACCACGCACACCCAAAAGTTTCCTCGGGCCTTCGGCCCTCGCGATTACTTTCGGGATGGGTCTTAAGCTCGGGCCTCCGGCCCTCGCGATTCATTTTGGGATGGATCTTAAGCTCGGGCCTTCGGCCCTCGCGATCCGTTTTGGAATGGGTCTTAAGCTCGGGCCTTCGGCCCTCGCAATTCGTTTTGGGATGCGTCTTAAGCTCGGGCCTTCGGCCCTCGCACGGCGGGCCTCCGGCCCGCCGTTTAGGGGCCTTCGCCCCCAAACCCCCCCACACCCGAAAATCGACATTTTGTGACTTTGTACAAAATGGTCAGAAAATTTTACAAATAATATATTTATACTCAGCTCGAGAAGGGCTTTCGATTGATATAACATTTGCCCTATTTTATGTCATTTTGGAAAAAATAAAATTTTGGCCCAAAATTTCGACCAAAAAATTGACGCAATTTTTCAAAAATTCATAACTCCCCAAATATAAACCTTTTGAAACATTTTAAAAGCTTAATATATAGCAAAAATTCTGCTCAATTTTATAAAAATATATTCAACCACCCTCAGCCTCGATATACCCCAGAAAATTTCAAAAAACCGAAAAATTTTGAATTTTCAAAAAATCGACCCTACCAGGTCTCGGGTGAAATTTTTCAAAAATTTAAATGGCTCAAAAAATTTGTAATTTTTTGCTCTATTTTATGACCTTTAATTCGTTTGGCTACGACAAAAACTTACAAAGTTGTGCCCAATTTAAATTCCACCAAAAAATTTCAAAAGGGGTACCCCTTCAAAAATGGTCCAAAAATTCGACCTCGAGAAAAATATGTTTTATGGTACTCCAATATGTGCTGAACACGAATCTAAAGTCCGTTTATTTTTAAAAATTTTTTAAAAAAAGTTATAACCAAAAAACCGGCCATTTTTGGCACCAAAAATGCCACTTTTTTGAGTATAACTTTCCCAGACTCAAGTGTACCCCAAACAAAGTGTATATTTTTAGAGGTTTCAAGGGACGCTCTACAAGATAGGATACTCAAATCGAGTTTCAATTCACGCGTTAAAAAGTCGGTTTTGGCGAGGTCACTTTGGTGCCCATAACTATGTCAGGAAAAAATCCCAGACTCAAGTGTCCCCCAACAAAATTGTAGTACATTTAGTGCCCTATTATACCAAAAAAGAGTTGAAACCATTTGCCCTCTCTTAAGCAATTTTATAATTACATTCGATGGGAGCCACCCTTCACGTTAGGGGTTCTGGACATTTTGGACCTTTTGAGTCCCATAACTTTGCCCAAAATGGTCAGAAAAATTTGAACCAAATTTTTTCAGAACCAACTCATGGAGCTCTATCGAATGGCATATAGTTTGAAAATTGTCGGTGAATTTCGTCGGACACCATGTGTCATTTTGGGACGAGATGTACAATTTTTAGCCAAGGCCACAGCCTCAGGCGTTGATCCCAGGCCTCCCAAATTTTTCCTACGATATAGTACCCATTTCAACTTAAAATCCTCCCAGCAAGCATTTTTCAATCCAACTTCACCCCTCCGCGCTATTTCCATTTGAAAAACCACCCATGGCCGTTTCAGTGCGAAAACGACGTTTCAGCGCCGAGGTTAGAGTTTTCCTGAATAGAGCGTAAAAAGTTGCAGGACAAATGTACCCTTCAAAAAATTCCAGCCGCCGGCCTTCGGCCGGCGGAATTTTTGAAAAGGATTTTCTCCCCAAAAATAGGGGCACTACCAAGATTTTTATAATATATATAACTAGCTATGGGTTACGTATGCGATGGCGGTAACTTACGTATGCCTCGACGTATACTTTGGGTTTAAATTTTGCTCTGCCCGTTGGAAAGCCTAACGATGGCGGCGTTGTAACGATGGCGGCGTTGTGCGTATGCATTGCCTTGACGTATGCTTTGGGTTTAAATTTGGCTCTGCCCGTTGGAAAGCCTATCGGCTTTGGGGCGCGCTTCGCGCGCTGCTAGAATCGGTAACGTTTGCCCTGCCTTTTCATTGCTTCGGGCCTTAGGCCTCGCCGGCAAAGATTAGCCCTGCCTTTTCATTGCTTCGGGCCTTCGGCCCTCGCCGGCAAGGTTTAGCCCTGCCTTTTCATTGCTTCGGGCCTTCGGCCCTCGCCGGCAAAGTTTAGCCCTGCCTTTTCATTGCTTCGGGCCTTCGGCCCTCGCGACCCATTTTGTGATGATTCTTAAGATGGATCTTAAGCTCGGGCCTTCGGCCCTCGCGACCCATTTTGTGATAAATCTTAAGCTCGGGCCTTCGGCCCTCGCGACCCATTTTGGGATGGATCTTAAGCTCGGGCCTTCGGCCCTCGCGACCCAATTTGGGATGGATCTTAAGCTCGGGCCTTCGGCCCTCGCGATCCATTTTGGGATGGATCTTAAGCTCGGGCCTGCGGCCCTCGCGACCCATTTTGGGATGGATCTTAAGCTCGGGCCTTCGGCCCTCGCGACCCATTTTGGGATGGATCTTAAGCTCGGGCCTTCGGCCCTCGCGATCCATTTTGGGATGGATCTTAAGCTCGGGCCTTAGGCCCTCGCGACCCATTTTGGGACGGATCTTAAGCTCGGGCCTTCGGCCCTCGCGACCCATTTTGGGATGGATCGCAAGCTCGGGCCTTCGGCCCTCGCGATTCGTTTTGGGATGGATCTTAAGCTCGGGCCTTCGGCCCTCGCACGACGGGCCTCCGGCCCGCCGTTTGGGGGCCTTCGGCCCCCAAACCCCCACGCCTGAAATTTCGACCTTTTGTAACTTTGGACAAAATGGTCAGAAAATTCCAGAAAAAATATTTTCATGTTCAGCTCGATAAGGGCTTTCGATTGATATAACATTTGCCCTATTTTAAGTCATTTTGGAAAAAATAAATTTTTGGCCGAAAATTTCGACCGAAAAATTAACGTATTTTTTCAAAAAATCATAACTCCCCAAAAAGTGACCCTTTTGAAACGTTTTAAAAGCTTAATATATAGTAAAAATTCTGCTCTATTTTATAAAAATATAATTAACCACCCTCAGCCTCGATATACCCCAAAAATTTTTAAAAAACCGAAAAAATTTGAATTTTCAAAAAATCGACCCTACCAGGCCTCGGGCGAAATTTTTCAAAAATTTAAATAGCTCAAAAAATTTGTAATTTTTTGCTCTATTTTATGACCCTTAATTTGTTCGGCTACGACAAAATCTCGAAAAGTTACACTCGATTTAAATTTCACCAAAAAATTTCAAAAGGGGTACCCCTTCAAAAATGAGTCAAAAATTCGACCTCGAGAAAAATATGTTTTATGGTGCTCCAATATGTGCTGAACACGAATCCGAACTCCGTTTATTTTTAAAATTTTTTTAAAAAAAGTTACACTCAAAAAACCGACCACTTTTGGCTCCAAAAATGCCACTTTTAGCCTTATATCTCCCAGGGACTCAAGTGTACTCCCAACAAAGTATATATTTTTCATACATTCAAAGGACGCTCTATAAGCTGGTACACTCAAACCGAATTGCGATTCACGCATTAAAAAGTTGAAATTTTGAGTCTCACCCCAGGACTCATAACTCGCCCCGAAAAAATCCCAGACTCAAGTGTCCCCCGAGTGAAATGTTCGGAACACTCTTGCCTTCAAATAATACTTCTACACCCTAAAGCTCTCCACCCAAAAATTTCACGCTATAATCATTTGAAAATTTCAAGACTCAATTGTCCCACCATTCAAAACATTTCAAATAAAAAGCTCATCTAAAACTTCTATTTTACATTAAACTTAATCAAAAGTTATTCCATTAGCAACAACATTTCTTATAGAAATACTTCCATCATTATTAGGTTTTTTCGGAGCAAAAATTTTAATAAAATCGCCACTTCGGGCACGTGATAAGGCTGTATATAATTGCCCATGGGCAAAGGGCTCGTCATTAAAATCAATACCCAAACGTTCACAAGTTTGCCCTTGAGCCTTTGTGATAGTCATACAAAAAGCAACCCTCACAGGAAACTGAAATCGTTCAAAGCTTACTGCGTCAGGATTATTATCAACAAATTGATTTCTTGTACGACAAATGCCAACTCTAATACCATGATCAGATCCAATATTTATTGTCTCTGCTTCTATAAGATTTGATTGTAAATTAGTCACAATTAGTCTTGTTCCATTACACAAAGATTTTTGGGTGTTTAAATTCTGAAGCAATACGATTACGGAGCCTACTTTAAGCTTGAGACTATGAGCTGGCATTCCATTTGGAGTGAGACGATTTAATGTTGAGACGTCATATTCAGCAGCATTATAAGCTAAAGGATTTTCACTTGTTGGGTTGTCAATAGATAAATATTCGACCTCTGGTGAATCAATCATATCTATGATTTCAGAGTTAATAGAATCAACAACCCTATTTGTTGGGGCTAAAATTAATCTTTTCAATAATTCATTACTTGCTACAGCAAACCCTTGATCAAATACAAAATCATACAATTCTTGTCGTGAATTAACTATCATGTTTGGTGGAATATTGACTAAATCACGATAGTTCCGGTACCAATACTATAAAGCCAATCCTTAAATTGAATTTCAGAAGGAATAACTCTCATATTTTGTACAAGCCTAAATTTGAGGAAAAGGGGATACAAATGTGAGGATTGAATGCAAGCAGCAACAGAAGCACCAGGGGAAGCAGAATCAGCAACAGGTAAAGACTGCTTCCAGTCTCCTGAAAGTATTACAACTTTCCCAGCAAAAGGAAGTTTTTTATTTTGAGGAACCATATTACGACACAAAAGGTCTACATTTTCGAACACAGTCTTATTTAACATGGTTATCTCATCAATAATAATAACATCACATTCTATAATTCTTCTACCAAAAAAGCTGTCAAATTTTACTAAAGGAAGTTTGCCTGGTTCTACATCAATCCCGAAACGAAAAGCAGAGTGAAATGTCATACCACCTGCATAAAATTTTGTCGAAGCAATACCCGTCGAGGCGGTTGGTAAAACTTTTAAATTTAATTGCCTAAGTTGATAAAGAACATAATTTAATAAGAATGTTTTGCCTGTACCCCCATCTCCCGACAAGTAAAAATATTTATTAACAGAATTAGTGTCAATGCTTATAACGTTTTTTCGATAAGAAAGAGGTATTCGCGAATGGGAGTGATGTTGCAGGGATAGATGTTGGGAACATATCAGGTGTTGGACACTTGAGTCTGGTATCGACTTTTGGAGGTGATATGGGTCAATGAGTCGGGGTCGAAATATCGACTTTTTTTAAAAGGTCGTTTCACCCGTTTGAAATAGCTCATTCGAAAGAGCGTACCTTGGCGGTCAGAAAAAGGTATAATATGTTGGGGGTCCACTTGAGTCTCAAAAAGTTATAGCCAATGTGCGCAAATGTCGCAAAACTTTATGAGACTCTAACGTCCCGGGGAAAATTTTTAAAATTTTTCTGACGCCGGATTCGTACTCAGCGGGTACGAATTTACCATAAAACACGTTTTTTAAACAAACACAAAAAAATTTTGACACGTCTAATTTTTGGCTTATATTTTGAGACCCAAAATTTACTCAAATCTTTAAAAAATCATAACTCCCCAAATATAAACTTCTTTTAAACATTTTAAAAGCTCAATATATAGCAAATTTAATGTAGTATTTTATAAAAATATATTTAACCACCCTCAGCCTCGATATACCCCAGAAATTTTTAAAAAACCGAAAAAATTTGAATTTTCAAATAATCGACCCTACCAGGCCTCGGGCGAAATTTTTCAAAAATTTAAATAGCTCAAAAAATTTGTAATTTTTTGCTCTATTTTATGACCCTTAATTCGTTCGGCTACGACAAAATCTTGAAAAGTTACACTCGATTTAAATTTCACCCAAAAATTTCAAAAGGGGTACCCCTTCAAAAATGAGTCAAAAATTCGACCTCGAGAAAAATATGTTTTATGGTGCTCCAATAGGTGCTGAACACGAATCCGAACACCGTTTATTTTTAAAAATTTTTTCCGCGGAGTTACACTCAAAAAACCGACCACTTTTGGCCCCCAAAATGCCCCTTTTTGCCTTATATCTCCCAGGGACTCAAGTGTACCCCCAACAAAGTATATATTTTTCATACATTCAAAGGACGCTCTATAAGCTGGTACACTCAAACCGAATTGCGATTCACGCATTAAAAAGTTGAAATTTTGAGTCTCACCCCAGGACTCATAACTCGCCCAGAAAAAATCCCAGACTCAAGTGTCCCCCAAGTGAAATGTTCAGAACACTCATGCCTTCAAATAATACTTCTACACCCAAAAGCTCTCCACCCAAAAATTTCACGCTATAATCATTTGAATTTTTCAAGACTCAATTGTGCCCCTTAAGACTCAACTGTCCCCATCATAACTTTGCCCATTAATTTTCTCTTAGACGATTACCTATAATACCCCAAGTTCCATCTCAATCGGTTAAGCCACTATCGAGATATAGAAAAAGTACAATTGACCGCTACCAGTGACGACGACATTTGCGCACAATTTAAAAAGGGTTATCCAAGCAAAACGCCACTTTCCCTTGACATTTTGACATAAATTTTTTTTTATTCAATATCTACTCATCGAGGGCCAATCGCCTCCCAGCAAGACCAAACCACCTTTCTATTGAACTTTTTCGAGATACCGAATTGACCCTCGTCGTTTCAGTGCCAAGAGTTCATTGCAGAGCTTAGGTCATAATTTTCCTGGATGCGCCGTAAAAAGTTGCTCCAGTGATCCACAACTTTCACGAGGCTCCCGGCCTTCGGCCGGGAGCAGGAGTTTTTTTAAATCGAACATCAAGATTTTTATTAAATATATAACTAGTTGTGCCCATTGGGGTATGGCGGTAAGTTACGTATGCAATAGGTTTAGTTACGATACTTTTTGATTTTTATGCTCTGCCCGTTGGAAAGCCTAACGGCTTTGGGGCGCGCTTCGCGCGCTGCTAGAAGGTTTTTTCTGCTATATTAAATTAAAAGCTTTGGAAATCTCGGCGGGCCTTCGGCCCGCCGCGTTTAAACAACATTCTCGGCCCTCGCGATTCGTTTTAAAATGGGTCTTAAGCTCGGGCCTTCGGCCCTCGCGATTACCTTTAGGATGGGTCTTAAGCTCGGGCCTCCGGCCCTCGCGATTCATTTTGGGATGGATCTTAAGCTCGGGCCTTCGGCCCTCGCAGTAAAGTTTAGCCCTGCCTTTTCATCGCTTCGGGCCTTCGGCCCTCGCGATTCGTTTTGGGATGGGTCTTAAGCTCGGGCCTTCGGCCCTCGCGATTCGTTTTGGGATGGATCTTAAGCTCGGGCCTTCGGCCCTCGCGATTCGTTTTGGGATGGATCTTAAGATCGGGCCTTCGGCCCTCGCGATTAGTTTCGGGATGGGTCTTAAGCTCGGGCCTTCGGCCCTCGCGGTTCGTTTCGGGATGGGTCTCTCGGGCCTTCGGCCCTCGCACGGCGGGCCTCCGGCCCGCCGTTTGGGGGCCTTCGGCCCCCAAACCACGCACACCCAAAAGTTTCCTCGGGCCTTCGGCCCTTGCGATTAGTTTCGGGATGGGTCTTAAGCTCGGGCCTTCGGCCCTCGCGGTTCGTTTCGGGATGGGTCTTAAGCTCGGGCCTTCGGCCCTCGCGATTCGTCTCGGGATGGGTCTTAAGCTCGGGCCTTCGGCCCTCGCACGGCGGGCCTCTGGCCCGCCGTTTGGGGGCCTTCGGCCCCCAAACCCCCCACACCCGAAACTTCGACCTTTTGTAACTTTGTACAAAATGGTCAGAAAATTTTACAAAAAATATTTTTAAGCTCAGCTCGATGAGAGCTTTCGATTGATATATCATTTGCCCTATTTTATGTCATTTTGGAAAAAATAAATTTTTGGCCGAAAATTTCGACCGAAAAATTCGAGCAATTTTTCAAAAAATCATAACCCCCCAAAAATAAACCCTTTTGAAACATTTTAAAAGCTTAATATATAGTAAAAAATCTGCTCTATTTTATAAAAATATATTAAACCACCCTCAGCCTCGATATACCCCACAAAATTTTAAAAAACCGAAAAATTTTGAATTTTCAAAAAATCGACCCTACCAGGCCTCGGGTGAAATTTTTCAAAAATTTAAATAGCTCAAAAAATTTGTAATTTTTTGCTCTATTTTATAACCCTTATTTCGTTTGGCTATGACAAAAACATACAAAGTTATGCCCAATTTAAATTTCACTCAAAAATTTCAAAAGGGGTACCCCTTCAAAAATGGTCCAAAAATTCGACCTCGAGAAAAATATGTTTTATGGTACTCCAAAATGTGCTGAACACGAATCTGAAGTCCGTTTATTTTTAAAAATTTTTAAAAAAAAGTTATACTCAAAAAACCGACCAATTTTGGCCCCAAAAATGCCACTTTTTTGAGTATAACTTTCCCAGACTAAAGTGTACCCCCAGCAAAGTATATATTTTTAGAGGTTTCAAGGGACGCTCTATAAGATAGGATACTCAAATCGAGTTTCAATTCACGCGTTAAAAAGTCGGTTTTGGCGAGGTCACTTTGGTGCCCATAACTATGTCAGGAAAAAATCCCAGACTCAAGTGTCCCCCAACAAAAGTGTAGTACATTTAGTGCCCTATTATACCAAAAAAGAGTTGAAACCATTCGCCCTCTCTTAAGCAATTTTATAATTACATTCGATGGGAGCCACCCTTCACGTTAGGGGTTCTGGACATTTTGGACCTTTGGCATTCTGTAACTTTGTCCAAAATGGTCAGAAAAATTTGAACCAAATTTTCCCAGAACCTACTCATGGAGCTCTATCGATTGGCATATAGTTTGAAAATTGTCGGTGATTTTCGTCGGACACCATGTGTCATTTTGGGACGAGATGTGCAATTTTTAGCCAAGGCCACAGCCTCAGGCGTTGATCCCAGGCCTCCCAAATTTTTTATACGATATAGTACACATCCCAACTTAAAATCCTCCCAGCAAGCATTTTTCAATCCAACTTCAGCCCTCCCCGCTATTTCCATTTGAAAAACCACCCATGGCCGTTTCAGTGCGAAAACGACGTTTCAGCGCCGAGGTTAGAGTTTTCCTGAATAGAGCGTAAAAAGTTGCAGGACAAATGTACCCTTCAAAAAATTCCAGCCGCCGGCCTTCGGCCGGCGGAATTTTTGAAAGGGATTTTCTCCCCAAAAAGAGGGGCACTACCAAGATTTTTATAATATATATAACTAGTTGTGCCCATTGGGGTATGGCGGTAAGTTACGTATGCACTGGAATTTAATAGGCGAAGCCTTTGGTTACGATACTTTTGCCCGTTGGAAAGCCTAACGGCTTTGGGGCGCGCTTCGCGCGCTGCTAGAAACGGTAACATTTGCTCTGCCTTTTCATTGCTCCGGGCCTTCGGCCCTCGCGATTCGTTTTGGAATGGATCTTAAGCTCGGGCCTTCGGCCCTCGCCGGTAAAGTTATTAATTGCCTTTTAATTGCTCCGGGCCTTCGGCCCTCGCGATTCGTTTTGGAATGGATCTTAAGCTCGGGCCTTCGGCCCTCGCGATTCGTTTTGGAATGTATCTTAAGCTCGGGCCTTCGGCCCTCGCGATCCATTTTGGGATGGATCTTAAGCTCGGGCCTTCGGCCCTCGCGATTCGTTTTGGAATGGATCTTAAGCTCGGGCCTTCGGCCCTCGCGTTTCGTTTTGGGATGGATCTTAAGCTCGGGCCTTCGGCCCTCGCGATCCATTTTTAGATGGATCTTAAGCTCGGGCCTTCGGCCCTCGCGACCCATTTTGGGATGGATCTTAAGCTCGGGCCTTCGGCCCTCGCGATCCATTTTGAGATGGATCTTAAGCTCGGGCCTTCGGCCCTCGCGATCCATTTTTAGATGGATCTTAAGCTCGGGCCTTCGGCCCTCGCGACCAATTTTGGGATGGATCTTAAGCTCGGGCCTTCGGCCCTCGCGATCCATTTTTAGATGGATCTTAAGCTCGGGCCTTCGGCCCTCGCGATCCATTTTGAGATGGATCTTAAGCTCGGGCCTTCGGCCCTCGCGATCCATTTTTAGATGGATCTTAAGCTCGGGCCTTCGGCCCTCGCGACCCATTTTGGGATGGATCTTAAGCTCGGGCCTTCGGCCCTCGCACGGCGGGCCTTCGGCCCCCAAACCCCCCACACCCAAAACTTCGACCTTTTGTAACTTTGGACAAAATGGTCATAAAATTTTACAAAAAATATTTTTAAACTCGGCTCGACGAGAGCTTTCGATTGATATAACATTTGCCCTATTTTAAGTCATTTTGTAAAAAATAAATTTTCGGCCGAAAATTTCGACCGAAAAATTTACGTCATTTTTCAAAAAATCATAACTCCCCAAAAATAAACAATTTTGAAACATTTTAAAAGCTTATTATATAGTAAAAATTATGCTCTATTTTATAAAAATATATTCAACCACCCTCGGCCTCGATATACCCCTAAAAATTTAAAAAAACCGAAAAATTTTGAATTTTCAAAAAATCGACCCTACCAGGCCTCGGGTGAAATTTTTCAAAAATTTTAATAGCTCAAAAAATTTGTAATTTTTTGCTCTATTTTATAACTTTTAATTCGTTTGGCTACGACAAAAACTTACAAAGTTATGCCCAATCTAAATTTCACCCAAAAATTTCAAAAGGGGTACCCCTTCAAAAAGGGGTCAAAAATTCGACCTCGAGATAAATATGTTTTATGGTGCTCCAATAGGTGCTGAACACGAATCCGAACACCGTTTATTTTTAAAAATTTTTTAAAAAAAGTTATAGCCAAAAAACCGACCATTTTTGGCCCCAAAAATGCCACTTTTTGCCCTATAACTTTCCCAGACTCAAGTGTACCCCCAACAAAGTATATATTTTTAGAGGTTTCAAGGGACGCTCTATAAGATAGGATACTCAAATCGAGTTTCAATTCACGCGTTAAAAAGTCGGTTTTGGCGAGGTCACTTTGGTGCCCATAACTATGTCAGGAAAAAATCCCAGACTCAAGTGTCCCCCAACAAAATTGTAGTACATTTAGTGCCCTATTATACCAAAAAAGAGTTGAAACCATTCGCCCTCTCTTAAGCAATTTTATAATTACATTCGATGGGAGCCACCCTTCACGTTAGGGGTTCTGGACATTTTGGACCTTTGGCATTCTGTAACTTTGCCCAAAATGGTCAGAAAAATTTGAACCAAATTTTCCCAGAACCTACTCATGGAGCTCTATCGAATGGCATATAGTTTGAAAATTGTCGGTTAATTTCATCGGACACCATGGGTCATTTTAGGACGAGATGTACAATTTTTAGCCAAGGCCACAGCCTCAGGCGTTGATCCCAGGCCCCTCAAATTTTTCCTACGATATAGTACACATCCCAACTTAAAATCCTCCCAGCAAGCACTTTTTGATCCAACTTCAGCCTTCCGCGCTATTTCCATTTGAAAAACCACCCATGGCCGTTTCAGTGCGAAAACGACGTTTCAGCGCCGAGGTTAGAGTTTTCCTGAATAGAGCGTAAAAAGTTGCAGGACAAATGTATCACTCAAAAAATTCCAGCCGCCGGCCTTCGGCCGGCGGATTTTTTTGAAAGAATTTTACCCCATAAAAAAATCGAACATCAAGATTTTTATTAAATATATAACTAGTTGTGCCCATTGGGGTATGGCGGTAAGTTACGTATGCAATAGGTTTAGTTACGATACTTTTGGATTTCTATGCTCTGCCCGTTGGAAAGCCTAACGGCTTTGGGGCGCGCTTCGCGCGCGGCTAGAAACGGTATATTTTGCCCTGCCTTTTCATCGCCCTGACTTTTCATTGCTAAAGTTTAGCCCTGCCTTTTCATCGCTTCGGGCCTTCGGCCTCGCCGGTAAAGTTTAGCCCTGCCTTTTCATTGCTTCGGGCCTTCGGCCCTCGCGATATATTTTGCTCGGGCCTTCGGCCCTCGCAATTCGTTTTGAAATGGGTCTTAAGCTCGGGCCTTCGGCCCTCGCGATTCGTTTAGGGATGGGTCTTAAGCTCGGGCCTTCGGCCCTCGCGATCCATTTTGGGATGGATATTCAGCTCGGGCCTTCGGCCCTCGCAATTCGTTTTGGGATGGATATTCAGCTCGGGCCTTCGGCCCTCGCGATTCGTTTTAGGATGGGTCTTAAGCTCGGGCCTTCGGCCCTCGCGCTTCGTTTTGGGATGGATCTTCAGCTCGGGCCTTCGGCCCTCGCGATCCATTTTGGGATGGATCTTCAGCTCGGGCCTTCGGCCTCGCCGGTAAAGTTTAGCCCTGCCTTTTCATTGCTTCGGGCCTTCGGCCCTCGCGATATATTTTGCTCGGGCCTTCGGCCCTCGCAATTCGTTTTGAAATAGGTCTTAAGCTCGGGCCTTCGGCCCTCGCGATTCGTTTTGAAATGGGTCTTAAGCTCGGGCCTTCGGCCCTCGCGATCCATTTTGTGATGGATATTCAGCTCGGGCCTTCGGCCCTCGCGATCCATTTTGGGATGGATATTCAGCTCGGGCCTTCGGCCCTCGCGATTCGTTTTAGGATGGGTCTTAAGCTCGGGCCTTCGGCCCTCGCGATTCGTTTTGGGATGGATCTTCAGCTCGGGCCTTCGGCCCTCGCGATCCATTTTGGGATGGATCTTCAGCTCGGGCCTTCGGCCCTCGCCGGTAAAGTTTAGCCTTGCCTTTTCATCGCTTCGGGCCTTCGGCCCTCGCGATTCGTTTTGGGATGGGTCTTAAGCTCGGGCCTTCGGCCCTCGCACGGCGGGCCTCCGGCCCGCCGTTTGGGGGCCTTCGGCCCCCAAACCGCCTACACCCAAAATTTCGACCTTTTGTAACTTTGTACAAAATGGTCAGAAAATTCCAGAAAAAATATTTTTAAGCTCAGCTCGATGAGAGCTTTCGATTGATATAACATTTGGCCCTATATTTCGATTTTTCCAAAAAAAATTTTTTCGGACGAAAATTTCGATCGAAAAATTTACGTCATTTTTCAAAAAATCATAACTCCCCGAAAATAAATCCTTTTGAAACATTTTAAAAGCTTAATATATGGTAAAAATTCTGCTCTATTTTATAAAAATATTTGCAACCACCCTCAGCCTCGATATACCCCAGAAAATTTCAAAAAACCGAAAAATTTTGAATTTTCAAAAAATCGACCCTACCAGGCCTCGGGTCAGAATTTTCAAAAATTATAATAGCTCAAAAAATTTGTAATTTTTTGCTCTATTTTATAACCCTTAATTCGTTTGGATCCGACAAACTTGAACAAAGTTATGCCCAATTTAAATTTCACCCAAAAATTTCAAAAGGGGTACCCCTTCAAAAATGGGTCAAAAATTCGACCTCGAGAAAAATATGGTTTATGGTACTCCAAAGGGTGCTGAACACGAATCTGAAGTCCGTTTATTTTTAAAAATTTTTTAAAAAAAGTTACACTCAAAAAACCGGCCACTTTTTGTCCCAAAAATGCCACTTTTTGCCCTATAACTTTCCCAGACTCAAGTGTACCCCCAACAAAGTATATATTTTTAGAGGTTTCAAGGGACGCTCTACAAGATAGGATACTCAAATCGAGTTTCAATTCACGCGTTAAAAAGTCGGTTTTGGCGAGGTCACTTTGGTGCCCATAACTATGTCAGGAAAAAATCCCAGACTCAAGTGTCCCCCAACAAAATTGTAGTACATTTAGTGCCCTAACATACTAAAAAAGAGTTGAAACCATTTGCCCTTTCCTAAGCAATTTTATAATTACATTCGATGGGAGCCACCCTTCCCGATAGGGGTTCTGGACATTTTGGACCTTTTGAGTCCCACAACTTTGCCCAAAATGGTCAGAAAAATTTAAACCAAATTTTTCCAGAACCTACTCATGGAGCTCTATCGAATGGCATATAGATTGAAAATTGTCGGTGATTTTCGTCGGACACCATGTGTCATTTTTGGACGAGGTGTACAATTTTCGCGACGGCACATCGCACTCAACCGTCCACCCAGAGGTCCCGAAATTTTTCCTACGATATAGTACCTATCCCAACTTAAAATCCTACCAGCAAGCACTTTTTGATCCAACTTCACCCCTCCTCGCTATTTCCATTTGAAAAACCACCCATGGCCGTTTCAGTGCGAAAACGACGTTTCAGCGCCAAGGTTATAGTTTTCCTGAATAGAGCGTAAAAAGTTGCAGGACTGATCCACCCTCAAAAAAATTCCCCGGCCTTCGGCCGGGGCGCAGGACTTTTTTCTAACGATTTTCTCCCATAAAAAAATCGAACATCAAGATTTTTATTAAATATATAACTAGCTCTGGGTTACGTATGCGATGGCGGCGTAGTGCGTATGCAATGCGTTTTGTTACAATACTTTTGGATTTTTTATGCTCTGCCCGTTGGAAAGCCTAACGGCTTTGGGGCGCGCTTCGCGCGCCGCTAGAATGTTTATTGGCTGTGGTCGGAGTTTTGGCCAGGCATAACTTTTTACAAAATGGTCAGAAATTTTTTCGCTACCTCTTTCGCTCAGAAATTTTTTCGCTCCCTCGCCTCAAAAAAGTTTGCCATGCCTTTGACCATTGCTCTGCATTTTAGATGGGTTGAATGCTCGGGCCTTCGGCCCTCGCAATTCGTTTTGAAATGGGTCTAAAGCTCGGGCCTTCGGCCCTCGCAATCCGTTTTGAAATGGGTCTTAAGCTCGGGCCTTCGGCCCTCGCGATTCGTTTCGGGATGGGTCTTAAGCTCGGGCCTTCGGCCCTCGCAATCCGTTTTGAAATGGGTCTTAAGCTCGGGCCTTCGGCCCTCGCGATTCGTTTCGGGATGGGTCTTAAGCTCGGGCCTTCGGCCCTCGCAATTCGTTTTGAAATGGGTCTAAAGCTCGGGCCTTCGGCCCTCGCGATTCGTTTCGGGATGGGTCTTAAGCTCGGGCCTTCAGCCCTCGCAATCCGTTTTGAAATGGGTCTTATGCTCGGGCCTTCGGCCCTCGCAATTCGTCTTAAAATGGGTCTTAAGCTCGGGCCTTCGGCCCTCGCGATTCGTTTCGGGATGGGTCTTAAGCTCGGGCCTTCGGCCCTCGCAATTCGTTTTGAAATGGGTCTTAAGCTCGGGCCTTCGGCCCTCGCAATTCGTTTTGGGATGCGTCTTAAGCTCGGGCCTTCGGCCCTCGCACGGCGGGCCTCCGGCCCGCCGTTTAGGGGCCTTCGCCCCCAAACCCCCCCAACACCCAAAATTTCGACCTTTTGTAACTTTGTGCAAAATGGTCAGAAAATTTTACAAAAAATATTTTTAAGCTCAGCTCGATGAGAGCTTTCGATTGATATAACATTTGCCCTATTTTATGTCATTTTGGAAAAAATAAATTTTTGGCCGAAAATTTCGACCGAAAAATTCGAGCAATTTTTCAAAAATTCATAACTCCCCAAAAATAAACCATTTTGAAGTATTTTAAAAGCTTAATATATAGTAAAAATTCTGCTCTATTTTATAAAAATATTTGCAACCACCCTCAGCCTCGCTATACCCTAAAAAATCTCAAAAAACCGAAAAATTTTGAATTTTCAAAAAATCGACCCTACCAGGCCTCGGGTGAAATTTTCCAAAAATTTAAATAGCTCAAAAAATTTGTAATTTTTTTCTCTATTTTATAACGCTCAATTCGTTTGGCTACGACAAAAACTTACAAAGTTATGCCTAATTTAAATTTCACCAAAAAATTTCAAAAGGGGTACCCCTTCAAAAATGGGTCAAAAATTCGACCTCGAGAAAAATATGTTATATGGTACTCCAATAGGTGCTGAACACGAATCCGAACTCCGTTTATTTTTAAAAATTTTTTTTAAAAAGTTATACTCAAAAAACCGACCACTTTTGGCCCCAAAAATGCCACTTTTTTGAGTATAACTTTCCCAGACTCAAGTGTACCCCCAACAAAGTATATATTTTTAGAGGTTTCAAGGGACGCTCTACAAGATAGGATACTAAAATCGAGTTTCAATTCACGCGTTAAAAAGTCGGTTTTGGCGAGGTCACTTTGGTGCCCATAACTATGTCAGGAAAAAATCCCAGACTCAAGTGTCTCCCAACAAAAGTGTAGTACATTTAGTGCCCTAACATACCAAAAAAGAGTTGAAACCGTTTGCTCAATCTTAAGCAATTTTATAATTACATCCAATGGGAGCCACCCTTCACGGTAGGGGTTCTGGACATTTTGGACCTTTTGAGTCCCATAACTTTGCCCAAAATGGTCAGAAAAAATTGAACCAAATTTTTCCAGAACCTACTCATGGAGCTCTATCGAATGGCATGTAGATCACAAATTGTCGGTGATTTTCGTCGGACACCATGTGTCATTTTTGGACGAGGTGTACAATTTTCGCGACGGCACATCGCACTCAACCGTCCACCCAGAGGTCCCGAAATTTTTCCTACGATATAGTACCTTTCCCAACTTAAAATCCTACCAGCAAGCATTTTTTGATCCAACTTCACCCTTCCAAGTTATTTCCATTTGAAAAACCACCCATGGTCGTTTCAGTGCGAAAACGACGTTTCAGCGCCAAGGTTATAGTTTTCCTGAATAGAGCGTAAAAAGTTGCAGGACTGATCCACCCTCAAAAAAATTCCCCGGCCTTCGGCCGGGGCGCAGGACTTTTTTCTAGCGATTTTCTCCCATAAAAAAATCGAACATCAAGATTTTTATTAAATATATAACTAGCTCTGGGTTACGTATGCGATGGCGGTAAGTTACGTATGCAATTCCTATTAGGATACTCTGGCAGTTTAGTTTGGGATGCCCGTTGGAAAGCCTAACGGCTTTGGGGCGCGCTTCGCGCGCGGCTAGAAACGGTAACATTTGCTCTGCCTTTTCATTGCTCCGGGCCTTCGGCCCTCGCCGGTAAAGTTTAGCCCAGCCTTTTCATCGCTTCGGGCCTTCGGCCCTCGCCGGTAAAGTTGAGTCCTGCCTTTTCATCGCTTCGGGCCTTCGGCCCTCGCGATTCGTTTTGAGATGGGTCTTAAGCTCGGGCCTTCGGCCCTCGCAATTCGTTTTGAAATGGGTCTAAAGCTCGGGCCTTCGGCCCTCGCAATCCGTTTTGAAATGGGTCTTAAGCTCGGGCCTTCGGCCCTCGCGATTCGTTTCGGGATGGGTCTTAAGCTCGGGCCTTCGGCCCTCGCAATCCGTTTTGAAATGGGTCTTAAGCTCGGGCCTTCGGCCCTCGCGATTCGTTTCGGGATGGGTCTTAAGCTCGGGCCTTCGGCCCTCGCAATTCGTTTTGAAATGGGTCTAAAGCTCGGGCCTTCGGCCCTCGCGATTCGTTTCGGGATGGGTCTTAAGCTCGGGCCTTCAGCCCTCGCAATCCGTTTTGAAATGGGTCTTATGCTCGGGCCTTCGGCCCTCGCAATTCGTCTTAAAATGGGTCTTAAGCTCGGGCCTTCGGCCCTCGCGATTCGTTTCGGGATGGGTCTTAAGCTCGGGCCTTCGGCCCTCGCAATTCGTTTTGAAATGGGTCTTAAGCTCGGGCCTTCGGCCCTCGCAATTCGTTTTGGGATGCGTCTTAAGCTCGGGCCTTCGGCCCTCGCACGGCGGGCCTCCGGCCCGCCGTTTAGGGGCCTTCGCCCCCAAACCCCCCCAACACCCAAAATTTCGACCTTTTGTAACTTTGTGCAAAATGGTCAGAAAATTTTACAAAAAATATTTTTAAGCTCAGCTCGATGAGAGCTTTCGATTGATATAACATTTGCCCTATTTTATGTCATTTTGGAAAAAATAAATTTTTGGCCGAAAATTTCGACCGAAAAATTCGAGCAATTTTTCAAAAATTCATAACTCCCCAAAAATAAACCATTTTGAAGTATTTTAAAAGCTTAATATATAGTAAAAATTCTGCTCTATTTTATAAAAATATTTGCAACCACCCTCAGCCTCGCTATACCCTAAAAAATCTCAAAAAACCGAAAAATTTTGAATTTTCAAAAAATCGACCCTACCAGGCCTCGGGTGAAATTTTCCAAAAATTTAAATAGCTCAAAAAATTTGTAATTTTTTTCTCTATTTTATAACGCTCAATTCGTTTGGCTACGACAAAAACTTACAAAGTTATGCCTAATTTAAATTTCACCAAAAAATTTCAAAAGGGGTACCCCTTCAAAAATGGGTCAAAAATTCGACCTCGAGAAAAATATGTTATATGGTACTCCAATAGGTGCTGAACACGAATCCGAACTCCGTTTATTTTTAAAAATTTTTTTTAAAAAGTTATACTCAAAAAACCGACCACTTTTGGCCCCAAAAATGCCACTTTTTTGAGTATAACTTTCCCAGACTCAAGTGTACCCCCAACAAAGTATATATTTTTAGAGGTTTCAAGGGACGCTCTACAAGATAGGATACTAAAATCGAGTTTCAATTCACGCGTTAAAAAGTCGGTTTTGGCGAGGTCACTTTGGTGCCCATAACTATGTCAGGAAAAAATCCCAGACTCAAGTGTCTCCCAACAAAAGTGTAGTACATTTAGTGCCCTAACATACCAAAAAAGAGTTGAAACCGTTTGCTCAATCTTAAGCAATTTTATAATTACATCCAATGGGAGCCACCCTTCACGGTAGGGGTTCTGGACATTTTGGACCTTTTGAGTCCCATAACTTTGCCCAAAATGGTCAGAAAAAATTGAACCAAATTTTTCCAGAACCTACTCATGGAGCTCTATCGAATGGCATGTAGATCACAAATTGTCGGTGATTTTCGTCGGACACCATGTGTCATTTTTGGACGAGGTGTACAATTTTCGCGACGGCACATCGCACTCAACCGTCCACCCAGAGGTCCCGAAATTTTTCCTACGATATAGTACCTTTCCCAACTTAAAATCCTACCAGCAAGCATTTTTTGATCCAACTTCACCCTTCCAAGTTATTTCCATTTGAAAAACCACCCATGGTCGTTTCAGTGCGAAAACGACGTTTCAGCGCCAAGGTTATAGTTTTCCTGAATAGAGCGTAAAAAGTTGCAGGACTGATCCACCCTCAAAAAAATTCCCCGGCCTTCGGCCGGGGCGCAGGACTTTTTTCTAGCGATTTTCTCCCATAAAAAAATCGAACATCAAGATTTTTATTAAATATATAACTAGTTGTGCCCATTGGGGTATGGCGGTAAGTTACGTATGCAATAGGTTTAGTTACGATACTTTTGGATTTCTATGCTCTGCCCGTTGGAAAGCCTAACGGCTTTGGGGCGCGCTTCGCGCGCGGCTAGAAACGGTATATTTTGCCCTGCCTTTTCATCGCCCTGACTTTTCATTGCTAAAGTTTAGCCCTGCCTTTTCATCGCTTCGGGCCTTCGGCCTCGCCGGTAAAGTTTAGCCCTGCCTTTTCATTGCTTCGGGCCTTCGGCCCTCGCGATATATTTTGCTCGGGCCTTCGGCCCTCGCAATTCGTTTTGAAATGGGTCTTAAGCTCTGGCCTTCGGCCCTCGCGATTCGTTTAGGGATGGGTCTTAAGCTCGGGCCTTCGGCCCTCGCGATCCATTTTGGGATGGATATTCAGCTCGGGCCTTCGGCCCTCGCAATTCGTTTTGGGATGGATATTCAGCTCGGGCCTTCGGCCCTCGCGATTCGTTTTAGGATGGGTCTTAAGCTCGGGCCTTCGGCCCTCGCGCTTCGTTTTGGGATGGATCTTCAGCTCGGGCCTTCGGCCCTCGCGATCCATTTTGGGATGGATCTTCAGCTCGGGCCTTCGGCCTCGCCGGTAAAGTTTAGCCCTGCCTTTTCATTGCTTCGGGCCTTCGGCCCTCGCGATATATTTTGCTCGGGCCTTCGGCCCTCGCAATTCGTTTTGAAATAGGTCTTAAGCTCGGGCCTTCGGCCCTCGCGATTCGTTTTGAAATGGGTCTTAAGCTCGGGCCTTCGGCCCTCGCGATCCATTTTGTGATGGATATTCAGCTCGGGCCTTCGGCCCTCGCGATCCATTTTGGGATGGATATTCAGCTCGGGCCTTCGGCCCTCGCGATTCGTTTTAGGATGGGTCTTAAGCTCGGGCCTTCGGCCCTCGCGATTCGTTTTGGGATGGATCTTCAGCTCGGGCCTTCGGCCCTCGCGATCCATTTTGGGATGGATCTTCAGCTCGGGCCTTCGGCCCTCGCCGGTAAAGTTTAGCCTTGCCTTTTCATCGCTTCGGGCCTTCGGCCCTCGCGATTCGTTTTGGGATGGGTCTTAAGCTCGGGCCTTCGGCCCTCGCACGGCGGGCCTCCGGCCCGCCGTTTGGGGGCCTTCGGCCCCCAAACCGCCTACACCCAAAATTTCGACCTTTTGTAACTTTGTACAAAATGGTCAGAAAATTCCAGAAAAAATATTTTTAAGCTCAGCTCGATGAGAGCTTTCGATTGATATAACATTTGGCCCTATATTTCGATTTTTCCAAAAAAAATTTTTTCGGACGAAAATTTCGATCGAAAAATTTACGTCATTTTTCAAAAAATCATAACTCCCCGAAAATAAATCCTTTTGAAACATTTTAAAAGCTTAATATATGGTAAAAATTCTGCTCTATTTTATAAAAATATTTGCAACCACCCTCAGCCTCGATATACCCCAGAAAATTTCAAAAAACCGAAAAATTTTGAATTTTCAAAAAATCGACCCTACCAGGCCTCGGGTCAGAATTTTCAAAAATTATAATAGCTCAAAAAATTTGTAATTTTTTGCTCTATTTTATAACCCTTAATTCGTTTGGATCCGACAAACTTGAACAAAGTTATGCCCAATTTAAATTTCACCCAAAAATTTCAAAAGGGGTACCCCTTCAAAAATGGGTCAAAAATTCGACCTCGAGAAAAATATGGTTTATGGTACTCCAAAGGGTGCTGAACACGAATCTGAAGTCCGTTTATTTTTAAAAATTTTTTAAAAAAAGTTACACTCAAAAAACCGGCCACTTTTTGTCCCAAAAATGCCACTTTTTGCCCTATAACTTTCCCAGACTCAAGTGTACCCCCAACAAAGTATATATTTTTAGAGGTTTCAAGGGACGCTCTACAAGATAGGATACTCAAATCGAGTTTCAATTCACGCGTTAAAAAGTCGGTTTTGGCGAGGTCACTTTGGTGCCCATAACTATGTCAGGAAAAAATCCCAGACTCAAGTGTCCCCCAACAAAATTGTAGTACATTTAGTGCCCTAACATACTAAAAAAGAGTTGAAACCATTTGCCCTTTCCTAAGCAATTTTATAATTACATTCGATGGGAGCCACCCTTCCCGATAGGGGTTCTGGACATTTTGGACCTTTTGAGTCCCACAACTTTGCCCAAAATGGTCAGAAAAATTTAAACCAAATTTTTCCAGAACCTACTCATGGAGCTCTATCGAATGGCATATAGATTGAAAATTGTCGGTGATTTTCGTCGGACACCATGTGTCATTTTTGGACGAGGTGTACAATTTTCGCGACGGCACATCGCACTCAACCGTCCACCCAGAGGTCCCGAAATTTTTCCTACGATATAGTACCTATCCCAACTTAAAATCCTACCAGCAAGCACTTTTTGATCCAACTTCACCCCTCCTCGCTATTTCCATTTGAAAAACCACCCATGGCCGTTTCAGTGCGAAAACGACGTTTCAGCGCCAAGGTTATAGTTTTCCTGAATAGAGCGTAAAAAGTTGCAGGACTGATCCACCCTCAAAAAAATTCCCCGGCCTTCGGCCGGGGCGCAGGACTTTTTTCTAACGATTTTCTCCCATAAAAAAATCGAACATCAAGATTTTTATTAAATATATAACTAGCTGTAGTTACGTATGCGATGGAGCGTAGTGCGTATGCAATTCCCATTAGGATACTCTGGCAGTTTAATTTTGCTTTGGGTTTAAATTGGGCTCTGCCCGTTGGAAAGCCTATCGGCTTTGGGGCGCGCTTCGCGCGCTGCTAGAAAGTTTGGATGCATGGAAGAAACGATTGCCCTGCCTTTTCATTGTTTCGGGCCTTCGGCCCTCGCCGGCAAAGATTAGCCCTGCCTTTTTATTGCTTCGGGCCTTCGGCCCTCGCCCACGGCGGGCCTTCGGCCCGCCAACTCCTCGGCCTTCGGCCTCGGAGGATCTATGCTTTGCCTTTGAAATTGCTCTGCCTTTTAGATGTAATGAAGGCTCGGGCCTTCGGCCCTCGCCGGTAAAGTTTGCCCTGCCTTTGACTATTGCTCTGCCTTTTAGATGTAATGAAAGCTCGGGCCTTCGGCCCTCGACTACGGCGGGCCTTTGGCCCGCCAACTCCTCGGCCTCGGAGGATCTATGCTCTGCCTGTGACTATTTCTCTGCCTTTTAGATGTAATGAAAGCTCGGGCCTTCGGCCCTCGCCTACGGCGGGCCTTCGGCCCGCCGAACTACTCGGCCTTCGGCCTCGGAGGATCTATGCTCTGCCTTTTACTATTGCTCTGCCTTTTAGATGTAATGAAAGCTCGGGCCTTCGGCCCTCGCCTACGGCGGGCCTTCGGCCCGCCAACTCCTCGGCCTTCGGCCTCGGAGGATCTATGCTCTGCCTTCGACTATTGCTCTGCCTATTAGATGTAATGAAAGCTCGGGCCTTCGGCCCTCGCCTACGGCGGGCCTTCGGCCCGCCGAACTCCTCGGCCTTCGGCCTCGGAGGATCTATGCTCTGCCTTTTACTATTGCTCTGCCTTTTAGATGTAATGAAAGCTCGGGCCTTCGGCCCTCGCCTACGGCGGGCCTTCGGCCCGCCAACTCCTCGGCCTTCGGCCTCGGAGGATCTATGCTCTGCCTTCGACTATTGCTCTGCCTATTAGATGGGTTGAAGCTCGGGCCTTCGGCCCGTACTCCTCGGCCTTCGGCCTCGGTGTTTTTACGACTTTTGGCCAATTTGGTGCCACACTCAAGTGCGGCACCAAAACGTCTCGGGCCTTCGGCCCTCGCCTACGGCGGGCCTTCGGCCCGCACAACTCCTCGGCCTTCGGCCTCGGTGTTTTTATGACTTTTGGCCTATTTGGTGCCACGCTCAAGTGCGGCACCAAAACGTCTCGGGCCTTCGGCCCTCGCCTACGGCGGGCCTTCGGCCCGCCAAACTCCTCGGCCATCGGCCTCGGTGTTTTTAAGACTTTTGGCCAGTTCGGTGCCAAATTTGAGTGCGGCACCAAAACGACCTCGACCAAAAAATTTCCCATGGTCGATTACATATAATCCCATGGCCCCATCCGAATCGCCCACCCTATCCACTAAATACACCTAAAAAAGACATAGGACGTTTCGTCCCACAAATTTTTGCGCACCCAAAAGTACCCTTCAAGTTCATATTTCGGGTTCGGGTTTTTTCCTACATATATCTACATGGTCTAACTTAGTTTCCTCCCAGCAGAAATTTTTTGCTCCAGGTTCTGGTTCAGGAGATAGCAAAAGTCATGGGGTCGTTTCGGCGCAAAGGGAAAGTCGTGGCGCCACGGCTATAATTTTCCTGAAAAGCCCATTAAAAGTACCCCCCAAGATGTCATACTCTCAAAAGCGGCCCGGCCTTCGGCCGGGCCAGAAACTTTTTTAAAAAATTTTTTTCTATTTATTATAGGTATAATGTAACTAGCTGTGCCCATTGAGGTGCAGGCGGTAAGTTACGTATGCAATTCCTATTAGGATACTTTAGGTTTAATAGCGTTCTGCCCGTTGGAAAGCCTAACGGCTTTAGGGCGCGCTTCGCGCGCCGCTAGAAAGTTTATTAAAACATTTACCTTTTATATGATTCAATCATAGTTTTTTGTTTGTTTTGCGCAGACCATTGCGTTGCTATTGATTCACCTTAAAGAAAAAATTTTAATAACAATTTAACAATTTGGAAAACGAAACACAATTTTCCTGTTTTTCACCGTGCTTAGCCATTGTTATATAAAATTAGCTCTAACTATATTATATAACAATGCCCAGAGTACACCACGAGGAGGTGCACGGAGGCAAACAGGCAAACCCGTACTCCGAGGTAGGGGGGGCCTTGTGAAGGGTTGTCGCCCTTGAATGAATTTTAATACAAGTATGCATCAACTCGGTACTCTCCTTTATTTCTCTTTTCTATACTCTACCTGTACCCTCTTTAAAGCACTGCATACAGGGGATACAAGTGTGTAAATACTCGGTACTCATCTCCTTTATTTTTCGTTTATATCGCATACCAGTACCCGCTTTAAAGCACTACACACAGGGGATTACAAGTATGCATCAACTCGGTACTATCCTTTATTTCTCTTTTATATACTCTACCTGTACCCTCTTTAAAGCACTGCATACAGGGGATTACAAGTGTGTAACAACTCGGTACTCATCTCCTTTATTTTTCATTTATATCATTCACCAGTACCCGCTTTAAAGCACTACACACAGGGGATACAAGTGTACATCAACTCGGCCTCGCCTTCTTTAAAGCACTGTACACAGGGAGCCTATTACAAGTGTGCATCAACTCGGCCACATTATTATTACATTTATTTACCTTTGCCATCTTTAAAGCACTGCACACAGGGGCCTTTACAAGTGCGTAACTACTCGGTATTTATTTTATATTTATTCACATTTTTCACTTTCTTTCACATTGTCCATTCCTTTAATACCCGCTTTAAAGCACTACGCACAGGGGGTACAAGTGTGCAACAACTCGGCCTCGCCTTCTTTAAAGCACTGCACACAGGGGATACCTTTTTGAGATGGAATCCAGAGAAAAAGAGACTTAACCATGAGGATAAGTTAAATAACAAAAAAGTATAATAAAAAAATAAAATATAAATATTTTTAATTTTACCCCTAAAATGGAAATATTACACCAAAGTTTTAATTGTTTTTAGTATTTTTGTTTTATTTTAAAAATATTTCAAAATTTACTCAAAAATAAAATTTTAACCCTTGTTTAAAAACTATTTTTTATTTAATTTATTTTAAAATCTAAATTTAATCAAAGGAAATTCCGTAGCTACTACATTTCTTATTGGAATACTTCTATCATTATTTGGTTTTTTACCAGGAGCATAAATCTTAATAAATTCACTACTACGAGCACGCGATAAAGCTGTATATAACTGCCCGTGGGCAAAGGGCTCGTCACAGAAATCAATACCAAGACGCTCACAAGTTTGACCTTGAGCTTTCGTGATTGTCATACAAAAAGCAACCCGTACAGGGAACTGAAAACGTTCAAAGCTTACTCCGTCTGGATTATTATCAACAAACGAATTTCGAGTCCGACAAATGCCAACTCTAATACCATTATCAGTTCCAATATTTATAGTTTCTGCTTCTATAAGATTTGATTGTAAATTTTTTACAATTAGTCTTGTACCATTACATAAAGATTTTTGAGTGTTTAAGTTCTGTAATAATACTATAACGGAACCGACTTTAAGTTTAATACTATGTGCAGGCATTCCATTTGGAGTGAGACGATTTAATTGTGCAACATCATAATCAGCAGCATAACATCCTAAAGGATTTTCACTTGTTGGATTATCAATAGACAAATATTCATGGACGGGTGAATCAATCATATCAATAATTTCAGAATTAATTGAATCAACTACCCTATTTGTTGGTGCTAAAATTAATCTTTTCAGCAATTCATTGCTTGCTACTGTAAAACCTTGATCGAAAACAAATTCATACAATTCTTGGCGTGAACTAACTATCATATTGGGTGGAATATTAACAACATCACCGATCGTTCCGGTACCAATAGTATAAAGCCAATCTTTAAATTGTATTTCGGATGGAATCACTCTCATATTTTGTACAAGCCTAATTTTTTGGAAAAGCGGATACAAATGTGAGGATAGGATTGAGGCAGCAACAGAAGCACCAGGGGAGGAAGAATCTCGAACAACAGGTAAAGATTGCTTCCAGTCTCCTGAAAGTATTACAACTTTCCCAGCAAAAGGATGTTTTTTATTTTGAGGAACCAATTGTCGACACAAAAGGTCTACATTTTCAAACACAATCTTATTTAACATGGTAATCTCATCAATAATGATTACATCACATTCAATAATTCTTCTACCAAAAAAGCTGTCAAACTTTACTAAAGGAAGTTTGCCTGGTTCAACATCTCTCGCAAAACGAAAAGCAGAGTGAAATGTCATACCCCCTGCATAAAACTTTGTGGAAGCAATACCCGTTGAGGCGGTTGGTAAAACTTTTAAATTTAAACTCCTAAGTTGATAAAGTACATAATTTAACAAAAAAGTTTTGCCTGTACCACCGTCTCCTGACAAATAAAAATATTTATTAACACAATTTGGGTCAAAAACAGCATCACGAATCATATTAAAGAAATTATTTTGCTCTGTGTTTAAATTTGCCCTTTCTAAAGCAGAGGTATCTACAGTTTCATCGAGTTCATCACTATTAACGTTATTCGGAAAGAAGAAATCATCTAAAGCCCTATCTGGATCATTTATGAGTGGATTATTAGGTAAAGGAAGCTCAAACTCATCCATAGTCCGACCATTACTTAACAAATATCGTTCAATGATAGCTAAAGCTCTATCAATACGTAAAAGTTTTTCAGCGTCGGTACAATGTCTTCTATCATACATTTGGTCCTTAAACATTTCCCATAAAACATAACCATCAATAACACATCTTTCTGTCCCGCCAAATACAAGTATATTTGCAAATAATTGCCTCATTTGTGAGGGGTTTAATGAAAACGAAGCCTCTCTTAAAGTACGCTCCCACACACCATTATCCTCAAAAAGACCCCTTAACCGGGCAGCATCAGCGAAAGATGTACATACATGACCATTAACATTTTTTAACTCCTTAGGATCTCCCGGAAAATGTTTAGTTAAGACATACAATGCAAATCTTTCTGGTTCACGTGGGGAAACAGACAGAATTCTTCCTATAATAGGCTTAGTAATTTTTCTAACTTGCGCCATTCTTCTCTTACGCCAAATTTTCTCTTTTATATCAAAGGAATAAGTTTCTGGTAACTCCTCAAAAAGAATATTCCTAATAACGGGATCGTTAATATTTTTTCTCCATAATGTCCAATAAGCGGTAAGATGTGTATCTGGCAGTATACCTTCTTCAACATTAGCAAGAACGGTAGCAGCAGTTTTTCTACTAAAAACTAATTTTTGTTTATCAGGCAAATGTATTTGTAATACTATGACTGTATGAGAAAGAAATGCATATTTATATCCCATTAATCTTGAAAAAGCCTCGGTAGGACTTCGATAAATCATCTTAGCATACTGTGCGGGCTCATCGACATTTATACGACCGTCTACAGAACTTTTGACATACGAAAAACTTGTTCCTTTAAATGGATATTTTAAGGCATACTTTAAATTATCAGATTGACCGTAGGCGTATTCAAGATTGTGGTGTGTCTCAAACATCACAAGAATAAATGGGTTATAGGCAACAACACGTGAATTATCATATGTAATTATATTTTTACCCCGAGGAATTTTTAAAGTTTCACCACCATCATCAGGACTGGGACGCTTATATTCCGCTGGTTTGTTTTCGTGCAAAATAGTGAATTTACTGAAAGGTTTTGGAAAACCTTTTTTACATTTCCCCTTATTATTACGACAATGAGCACCACAGTCATGAAATTGAGACAAAGGCAGGAGTTTACGCACTTTACGTACAAAATGTGCCCATACAGAGTTATCATTTGCAGGTGGTTCTGGAGGAATATGAGCCCAAATTAAATTTTCTACATTTTCTGGGGTAGCAGGAATGTCTGTGCAATATACTCTATGTAAATGAGGACCACCAATTCTTTTTTGAAACTCTCGACTTTCACCAAAACCTAAAATATTACCAAATATATGCTTCTTTTCTAATAAATTATGGAGTTTTCTAAGCTTATCTTCATAAATACGGCAAATAATATCGAACCTATCAACAATTTTCTGATTAGCACGTAATAAGTTTCTTTTTATTTCAGGCCATCTGGGATTGCAAGTAAAAGTAAACATAAAGGAACAAAACCCTGTTTTACGAGTTCGGGCCATTATCGTAGTTGCATTGTAAAACATGTTTTGAAAATAGGGACGTGTCCCTGGGTGATATTTCCTAAATGCAACAATATGTCCAAGATCATCGACAGATTTAGCACCGCTATCTCTTTGCAACCACCTAAGAGCATCTGGCGGATATGTACCACGTAAATCCATATCATCTCTTCTTAAATAATTAGCTACATCAGAATCCACTCTAGCATTGTAGTCTAACGTATATTTCTGACTTAATCCACCACCCGAACTCCAAATATTATGATAACTTTCATTTTTACGAACTGCAAGACGATATTTAACATAATCTCGAACAGAAATGTGCTTTTTATCGGAATCCTCTTCAATTTCACTATCTGACGACGTTTCATTTATAGTTAAATTATTTTTATTCACAGGTATTTTTGAATGATACCCATCATCCCCACAAGGAAAAAGTATTGGATAACATAATGTATCTGTTAAAGGATGATTTGGCCCAAAAGTAAACAAATGCCCTTCTAGATCAGTAATATAAATACCCTTAACCTCTGGCAATTCATCAGCTTCAGTACAAATAGAAAATAATGTCTCTTCAGTAGGGAGATTAACTTGTCTAGGGTGGGCAGAAGGATCACGAACAATAACAGGCGCAGCCCTTTCTTCTAATAATACAAGTCTATAATACTTAACAGAATCAAGACCATCAGATTGTAATTTATCCAAGTATTGAGTATGGAAATTTTTATAAATAGATGCCAAAGGATGGGTTTGACGCAAAAATGTATCTAAATTTCTAAGTGTTTCTTGGTCTACTCTATCGCCACCATAAGAAACATTATTAACCCTATTTTCAAAGGCTGTATTTGCATCCAAAATATATAATTGTGAAAAAGAAGGGCCATTATTACCAGGCGTGATCGAGCTGAGTTTACGAACAAACTCTCCGTTAAGCAAATAGCAAATTCCCCCCTCAAGATTTGACTCTCTATGGCCGACATAAACTGATGCGAACTCTAATAAAGTGTTATAAATATTTTGGTGTTGCAAAAATTCTAAAGATTCTTGAGAATCACCTTCGGACAAATCTAACAACAGTTGTGGATGTGGACTAAAAGCTGGAAGCTGAACAACATATTATATTATAATAATCTTGCATCTCGCGTTTAAAAAACAAAATCGGCCGGCCGAAGGCCGGCCGCTCCCTGAAAGTTGTGGAAGGGTCCTACAACTTTTTGAGGCGCATTCAGGAAAACTATAGCCGTGGCGCCATGACTTTTCCTTTGCGCCGAAACGACCCCATGAGTTTGGCTATCTCGTGAACTAAAAGTCGGAGCGGAAAAAGTCTGCTGGGAGGGCACTGCGCCTCTATTAGGGCATTAATATAAAAAAAAAATTTTGAAAATCGGATGAACTCCTGGGGACTTATGCCTTGGCAAAACCAAACGGGTCTTGGCAAAATGTCGCGCCATAGGGTAGCGGTCTTTTGTACTTTTGCAGTATCTCGGGAACGGCTGGGAGGATTAAGATGGGACCTGGGGGGTTATAGGTAAGTGGCCATGTGAAATTTTTTGGGATTGGTCGTTTTGGTGCCGAACTTGAGTGTGGCACCTAAATGGCCGGTTCAAAAATTCAACGCGTTATAACGCGTTTTTGAGAAGTGGGGGGTTCTTGGGCCTGGAAGTGGTATTGTAGGGGTGGATATTGGGAAGTTATTGGGTGTTGGACATTTGAGTCTCGGGTGAACTTTTGGGGGTGAAATGGGTCAAAGTGTCACAGTCGAAAAGTCGACTTTTTTTCAAAGGTCGTTTCGGGTCTCTTCGATACCCCATTCGAAAGAGCGTTCCCTGGGGCTCCGAAAAAGGTATAATATGTTGGGGGTCCACTTGAGTCACAAAAAGTTATAGCCAATGTGGCAAAATGTCGCGAATCTTTTTGAGACTCTAACGTCCCAAGGAAATTTTTTAAAATTTTTCTGACGCCGGATTCGTACTCAGCACATGTCAAAGCACCATATAAGTCGAATTTCGGGTCAAAATTCGAAAATTTTGTCCCACCCCTTATTTCCAAAGGGGTACACCCCTTTTGGGGGATTTTCGGGAATTTTTAGGTAGCCATAACTTTTTTTGGGATAATGGGATCTGGATGGGGTTTGCTTTATAAAATAGTATAAAAAATTAGGTATTTTTTTAGTGAAGAAAATTTCGAAAAAATTCGAAATTGGGCCTGAGGGGGTCGAATTTCGAAAATTCGAAAAATTTTCGGTTTTTCGAAATTTTTTCGGGATTTTTGCTGGCGGTTCGGCCCGAAAGTATTTTTACTGGATAGAGCAGATTTTTCTGCATAGGATAGAATATTAAAATGTTTAAAAAAGGTCAGTTTTGAAAAAGATATGAATTTTTAAAAAATTAGGCGATTTTTTCGGTAGAAATTTTCAGCCAAAAAATTTTTTTTTCAAAATGGGAATAAATTGGGCAAATGTTATATCATTCGAAAGCTCTCATCGAGCTGAGTATAAAAATATTTTTTGTTAAATTTTCTGACCATTTTTTACTAAGTTACAAAAGGTCGAAATTTTGGGGGTGGGCGGTTCTCTCAGACTCACATGACCCGCAAAAGTCGATCGCAGACTCCAATAGTCAACTACTCAAATCTTCCCCCCACCCTGCCCTACAAGATCACTCCCAGACGCGAAAAACCCCAGGCCTCCAAAAAACCGCAATGAGCAGTTGAATTTTTCATTTGGACGTTTCAGTGCCACAATTGAGTGTGGCACCAAAATAACCATGCCCATTGAATTCCCCATGGCCGATTACCTATAATCCCACTGAGTTTTTGCCCCGTTTGGTCTTTTTTCGATTTTGACCATTTTTCCATGTACCCTTTTGTCGAAAAAAGGGCTGAAGCTTTTATTTCTTCAAATTTTTTATTTTTTTATCTTTTAAAAATCCCCCTAAAATTTAAATTTCATTTAAATGGGAACCGCTGGGTCTTTTTAGCTGCAATTTAGTATAATAGGTAGTCGGTCTTGGGGAATCCAATGGGCATAGTCATTTTGGTGCCACACTTGAGTGTGGCACTGAAACGTCCTACTTCGGGAACTTTTTATCCGTTTGGGTTTACACTTGGGGATATAGGTAATCGACCTTGAGGAATTCAGCTAGCATGGTCGTTTTGGTGCCACACTTGAGTGTGGCACTGAAACGGTCGTTTTTTTTCCAAATACCCCAAAATTAATTTTTAATTAAACTTTTATATTTTTTTTATTTTTAGCCTCAAAAATTAAAATATTTTAATTTAAAAAATTATTTTCATTCAACATCAACATAATTTTTCTATTTTTCAAAAATTGAAATTTTTTCGACAACAACAACAAATTGCAATTAATTTTATTTTTTCATCAACAACAACATCATTTCTTCAAATATTTTTATTTGTTCATTCAACATCAACTCAACACCAACACATCTCTTCAAACAAACCATTATGGTTTGTTTATAATTTATATTTTTTTTTAAAAACAAAATTTTTTTCACTAATTTATAATTTTTTTTCAAAAAAACAAAATTTTTTGAAAGAATAAAATCCCACGGATGTGGGTAGCGAATTTGTATGACCACTGTGTGGAGGGGTCATGCCGGTTTTTTCCCAGAAATGGGCGGAGCCGGCATGATCGGGGATTGGGTCATGCCCGTTTCCCCTTTTGGGGGTATGGGAAGGCTCCCCCTTCCTTCTGCACAGTGGGGCCGTACAAACACTGTGCGGACGGGTCATGCCCAAATTTTTTTTTAAATTTAAATTAACTTAAAAATTTTTTACAATTTTTTTATTTTTAAGGTTTCTCAACGCCTGCTGCCGTCATTCAATATGTTTGGTGGTTGGTCTTATTTGTGAGTTTTACTTTTTTAAAATCTTTTTATTCCCCAATCCGGTTTCCTTCCCTGTCGGGGGAAGGAGATCTTGTACCCCCGTATGGGGAGAGTGTGGGGCACCAAGACGCGGGGGAGAACAAATACGCGTCTTGATGCCTCACTTGTGCGGAGGGGTCATGCCAAAATTTTTTTTAAATTAAAAAAACTTAAAAATTTTTTTCAATTTTTTTTTATTTTTAGGGTTTCTCAACGCCTGCTGCCGTCATCCAATATGTTTGGTGGTTGGTCTTATTTGTGAGTTTTACTTTTTTAAAATCTTTTTATTCCCCAATCCGGTTTCCTTCCCTGTCGGGGGAAGGAGATCTTGTACCCCCGTATGGGGAGAGTGTGGGGCACCAAGACGCGGGGGAGAACAAATACGCGTCTTGATGCCTCACTTGTGCGGAGGGGTCATGTCAAAATTTTTTTTAAATTAAAAAAACTTAAAAATTTTTTTCAATTTTTTTTATTTTTAGGGTTTCTCAACGCCTGCTGCCGTCATCCAATATGTTTGGTGGTTGGTCTTATTTGTGAGTTTTACTTTTTTAAAATCTTTTTATTCCCCAATCCGGTTTCCTTCCCTGTCGGGGGAAGGAGATCTTGTACCCCCGTATGGGGAGAGTGTGGGGCACCAAGACGCGGGGGAGAACAAATACGCGTCTTGATGCCTCACTTGTGCGGAGGGGTCATGCCAAAATTTTTTTTAAATTAAAAAAACTTAAAAATTTTTTTCAATTTTTTTTATTTTTAGGGTCTCTCAACTTACTGCTCGCTTATGTTCAATATGCTTGGTGGGTGGTCTTTGTTTTGAGTGAGTTTATTGTTAAAAAATTTTAAATGTTTTTTAACTAAACTTTAACTGAAAAATATTTTTTTGGGAAAATTTTAAACATTTTCGGAATTTTTCTGGGGAAAAACTTTAAATAGCAAAACATTTTTCCAAAAAAATTTTGATAAATATTTTTGAAATTTCATATCTAAAATTTTAATTTTTCATTTTGTTTTTTCCGTCTGTGCAGGGTGTGCTTCCCTCCGCACAAAAAGGGGACTATGCATGACCTCTTCTGCACTAGAAACACAGAGAGGCATGCAAGTTCTCCTTTGTGCCCCATTCCGTGGAAAAACCTGTATAATAAGGTTTCGGGTCCTCGCCTTGAAGGCCCACGGGATGGGATGAGAACGTGGAGCACCAATACTTGGGGGAAGAATAACTCCTTGTATTGATGCTTCACTGTGCCGAGGAGTCATGCCAAAATTTTTTAAAATTCAAAAAACTTAGAAATTTTTAAAAATTTTCATTTTTTTTCAATTTTTATTTTAGTTATCTGTGCTTGCTATTTCTTTTGAATCAATTTTTGGTGGCTTGCTTTTGGTTTCGTAATATTTTTATTTTTTTAATTTTCGGCTTTTTCGGAAAAATTTTTTATTTTTCAAAAATAAAAATTTAAATTCTTTAAAAATTTAAATATTTTCGATATTTTTCGATATTTTTTTCAAAATTTAAATTTCATTATTGACCCCTGAGAGACGGCTGCACTAACGTTGCAGTACGACTCAGCCTTTAAAAATGGCTTTGCGTGGTGGGCCAATTACACACCACGTGAAAAATATCCTTTACAGATGGGGATGCCACACATCTGTCCCCAAACTAAAAATGGCCTCTGGTGGGCTTGGTGCACCAGAAAAAATAGTCTGCTGGCGGACTTCCCAACTGTTCTCAGCCTGACCAGCTGTTAATGGTTGGGACACCAGTACCCTTTTTTCACATTTTTTGGTCGTAGAGTGAAAGCCATGTTCAACATGGTGGGCAACTCTACTTTTGTTATATTTTTTATTTGCTTTTTTAATTATTGCTTTGTTTTTATTATTGTAATTTTTCTTCCACTTCCCTTTTTATTTTTTTTTAAAATTTGTTCTCGCGTTTGGTATATTGTTTTTTCATTTTATGTACTTTGTAGTAATGTAGAATAGAATTTCGCGTTTTTTCCTTTTCACTTCAATTTTACGTTTTTTCACAATTAAGCCTTATTAATGTTTTATTTTTCAGATATTTTAGATAATTTATTATTTACTTTATTTTAAATGCCTTCAAAAGATAGAATCAACCGGAGGAAACGACGACAGCGTCATTCGGCTGAAGGTGAGTTTGGTAGTAGTGCAACTAATAGTTGCGAGGTTGATGGGGTTTCCGTTGATGGTAGATTATTGAATGTTAATTCACCCGGGGTTACTTTTGGTGATGGTAATTTAGATAGAGTTTCAGTGGTTGATGGTGGTGAATTACATTCTGAAAATGTTTTGTTTGAGAGTTCATTGGTTGATGGTTCTTTAGTTGAGAGTTCTTTGGTTGATGGTTTTAGTGGTGGAAATTCGGTGATGGAAAGTTCTTTAGTGAATGATGTGTTAGATGTGAGTTCTTTAGGTGATGGGTTATCTGTTGGTGATAATTGTAATTTGAGTTTCGTTGCAGATTTTGATAGTTTATCTGTTGCTTCCCAGAGTCTTTCATTATGTAGTGATTTATCTTATGAAAAATCAAAAGGAGGTAGACCAAAAAAGCGAAAAGGTGGGCCTGGTAGACCAAAAAAAAATTCTGTTGTTAATAATAATGCTAGGGAAGTTAACACAAATTTTATGTTTGGTTTAGATGGTGCTATGTCCAATATAATGTCAAGTCGATCGTTAGATATTCCCATGGGTCCTGTATTTTTGAATATTGATTTGTTAGATATACCTTTTGGTCCAATGCCTAATATTGAAAATAGAATCTTTACTGATGATATAGTTTTTTCAAGGCCAGAAATTATTAGTTTATGGTCAGATCCTAATGTGTGGTTGCAAGATAGTTTTGTTTTTATTTATTTAAAATTTTTATCGTATCGTTCTAATTTAAATGTTATTGTTGTTTCACCTCAATTTAATGTTGTTGATTACCATTTTGGGCAGGGTGTTGATCCTCTTAATATTTTTGATTATTGTTATAATTATAATCAGAATTATGATATTTTATTGATTCCAATTATTTTTCCTGGTCATTTTGGTTTGGTAATATTCGACCGTTCAGATCGTGATCATTTTTCTTGCATTTTTGTTGACTCCTTGCCTTCTGTTAATCGTTTAACCGATGTTTCTTCCGGTGTTTTTGATCAAAGGCGTGTTGATTTAATTAAAAGGTGTATTTGTGATTTAACACCTGGTCTTTTCGTTGAAAATATTAATATTCAAATTTTACCGCGTTCCATGTTTACTGAACAAAGAGATGGGATTAATTGCGGGTTTTATGTTTGTCTGTATTCGGAATTGTTTTTGTTTAATAATAAATCGTTAATAATTCCTAACTTAAATATTCAATATGAGAGGAAGCGTATTTTGTGGCACCTTTCGCAATTAATTCTTTCGAATGATATTGATTATGTTGGGATTTTTGATTATAATCCTTTAAATGCACAAGTGAATGAGAATGTTTTTAATTTTAATTTAGATTTTGGTGATAATATTTTAGATAATTGCGTTGTTAATGATTATCCTGTATTGGATTTAGAGCCTGACCCCCCATTAAGGAGATCTTCCAGAATTGCAGCTAAAAATGATACTTCTGTTTCTGAAATTCCTGAAATTGTGAATAATGATAATATTTTTTATAAAATTTCGTCAACTTGCCGTAGAAAACATAAACTATTTCCTTGCGCTGATGTTAGGTCGATGCATTTTGAGCCTTATTATGATTCTGGCAATTTTGGTGACGAAGTTTGTTGTTTTTGTAATGCTTTATTGTTAAAGTCCGAGGTTAATGAGACTTTTAAGCAAAAATATAAAAGAATTACTTCTTCATATTGTTGTAGATGCGGTGTTGTTCAGCTTCCAGCTTTTAGTCCACATCCACAACTGTTGTTAGATTTGTCCGAAGGTGATTCTCAAGAATCTTTAGAATTTTTGCAACACCAAAATATTTATAACACATTATTAGCGTTCGCATCAGTTTATGTCGGCCATAGAGAGTCAAATCTTGAGGGGGGAATTTGCTATTTGCTTAACGGAGAGTTTGTTCGTAAACTCAGCTCGATCACGCCTGGTAATAATGGCCCTTCTTTTTCACAATTATATATTTTGGATGCAAATACAGCCTTTGAAAATAGGGTTAATAATGTTTCTTATGGTGGCGATAGAGTAGACCAAGAAACACTTAGAAATTTAGATACATTTTTGCGTCAAACCCATCCTTTGGCATCTATTTATAAAAATTTCCATACTCAATACTTGGATAAATTACAATCTGATGGTCTTGATTCTGTTAAGTATTATAGACTTGTATTATTAGAAGAAAGGGCTGCGCCTGTTATTGTTCGTGATCCTTCTGCCCACCCTAGACAAGTTAATCTCCCTACTGAAGAGACATTATTTTCTATTTGTACTGAAGCTGATGAATTGCCAGAGGTTAAGGGTATTTATATTACTGATCTAGAAGGGCATTTGTTTACTTTTGGGCCAAATCATCCTTTAACAGATACATTATGTTATCCAATACTTTTTCCTTGTGGGGATGATGGGTATCATTCAAAAATACCTGTGAATAAAAATAATTTAACTATAAATGAAACGTCGTCAGATAGTGAAATTGAAGAGGATTCCGATAAAAAGCACATTTCTGTTCGAGATTATGTTAAATATCGTCTTGCAGTTCGTAAAAATGAAAGTTATCATAATATTTGGAGTTCGGGTGGTGGATTAAGTCAGAAATATACGTTAGACTACAATGCTAGAGTGGATTCTGATGTAGCTAATTATTTAAGAAGAGATGATATGGATTTACGTGGTACATATCCGCCAGATGCTCTTAGGTGGTTGCAAAGAGATAGCGGTGCTAAATCTGTCGATGATCTTGGACATATTGTTGCATTTAGGAAATATCACCCAGGGACACGTCCCTATTTTCAAAACATGTTTTACAATGCAACTACGATAATGGCCCGAACTCGTAAAACAGGGTTTTGTTCCTTTATGTTTACTTTTACTTGCAATCCCAGATGGCCTGAAATAAAAAGAAACTTATTACGTGCTAATCAGAAAATTGTTGATAGGTTCGATATTATTTGCCGTATTTATGAAGATAAGCTTAGAAAACTCCATAATTTATTAGAAAAGAAGCATATATTTGGTAATATTTTAGGTTTTGGTGAAAGTCGAGAGTTTCAAAAAAGAATTGGTGGTCCTCATTTACATAGAGTATATTGCACAGACATTCCTGCTACCCCAGAAAATGTAGAAAATTTAATTTGGGCTCATATTCCTCCAGAACCACCTGCAAATGATAACTCTGTATGGGCACATTTTGTACGTAAAGTGCGTCGGGGGTTTTCGAGTAATCTATCTTAGTATCTGGCAACCAATGGGTGAAGGCAATGACCAAATTACCCCATGGAGCTGGGTTTAACAAATAATTGGTTGTCGTGGTATTGGAATAAGATTTTTCGAACCATTAATGGGGGTGACTAATATTAGCATTATTGTTAGATAAAACATCATACGGGAAATTTTTGGGGCTATCCCTTCCCAGCTCGAAATTTTTTTATGGATTTCTTCTTTCCCAACTTTATTTTCTATATTTTGCTTGAACTCTTCCTTTATTGGTTTATTCGGTATTTTATCTACTGTGGCAAGGGAATTAACTGATGAATTCGCGTCTTTGCTCAAAGGTGATGAATCATGATTGTTTCCTACTCCTGTCGCAAAATAAAAAATATTAATACAAATATTTAATATTTTGCTAAATAAAGAGAGTTCTTTTCGAGTAAACAAATTAGTTTCACAAACTTTATAAAAATAAAGAATTCTTTTAGGAGAAGATATCTTAACTCAATTTCTATTCACAATGTTTTACAAATAATATACTTTATTTAAATCTTTTTATAAAATCTAGACTTTATAAATTAAATTCTAGAAATCTCTAGAAAACTCAAATTTAACTCAAATAGAAACACAAAGAACTCTTAGTCAATGAACTTTAAACTTAGAAAACTTAAATCAAACTCTAAGTTCTAAGTTCAACTCTTTATCTAAAATAAAACAAAAGAATACAAGTTACACAACTTTATTCAAACAAATTCAATTACAATTAGAAAAGCTCGAGAGACAATTCTATAAATATTTTTTTGACCTTCTAACTTTATATTAACTATAATTTTTGTCTGAAATTTAAATAGCAATCTACCTTTTTAAATTAAATATAGAATTTTTTAAAAAATTTTCTTTCATTTCCGAGAACTGGAAATTTTGAAAACTTTAAGAAATTTTGAAAAGTTAGAAAAATTCTGTGTTTTATCATCTTCGTTTATTTCAAATTTCTTAAATATCCCCCTCCCTCCCCCTGATTTTTTAAATTTTTTAACATAAAAACAATTTAATCTTCTTTTTTTTTCATTATAAGTTTAAGCAATTTACGTATTTCCTTTTTGTCTACTCACATGCTTCTCTTTATTTTTGGGGAGGAAATACTATTAATTATTAAATAAATAAATTGCACTTTCCGCGCATTTATATGTACTTTTAAAAAATAAAAATAAATAAATAATTATTTCTTTCATCAATTAAAAATATGTGCTTCGATCTTTTCTTTTTAATTTATTTGTACTTATATAAAGCTTTTTCTCTCTCTCCCTTTAAATTTTGAGGAAATATTAAATAAAAGTAAATGTGTACTTGTATTAATTTGTACTTTTCTCTATTTCCGACAAAAAATATTTTAATATATTAAGCGGAACCAGACAAAATAATTATTTTTTTATTAAATAAAACACAAATAAAAGTGCTTATAATTGTTTAATTTTATTTTTAAAAATTAATTTTTGGACTAATAAAATGTTGATTTTTGTAATTACAAAAGAAATATATTTAATTAATTTAAAATATTTTTTAAAAACAAAAAAATGTCTAAATTTCTTTTAATAAATAACGGAAATACTAAAAAAATATTTCAAATAAAATTTTCAGCTTTTTAGAGGTACATCACGATTTTTGTTTTACTCGTGATTTTTTTGTACTTTTCCAATCTTTTAAAATTTTTTTGGCAAGAAATTTTTTTGGTAGAAAGCCAAAAATAGAAAATATACATTTATAATTTTTTGTTGAAATATTTCCAAAAATAGTTTTAAAAAAGCCGCCAGTTATTTTTGCGTAAGCGTTTGGACGTTTGTTTTAAATAGAGGGGAAAGACGGATGCAAAAATTATATACTATGTATACGTTTCCAAAAAAACATTTTTTGTGAGAAAGGAACAGATGTATAATAATAAAAAGTGAGTAACTGATTAGTAATTATATTTTTGTAAATTAATTTAAAAATAAATATATTATTATTAAAATAAGCCAAATAAAATATTTTTATTAAACTAAATATAGAATTTAAAAAATTAATTTGGAAACTTATAATTAATAAAAAAAGATTGTAACTACATAAAGAAGGTTAATTTAGTATAAATAAAGAAAAGTTGGGATTAGGAAAGTATTGACAAGGAGATATAAAAAATAAAGCAACTTTTTATTAGCCATTTAAAATTTAAATCTATCCTTTTTTCAGAACTCCAAAATATTTATTTTTTTTAAATAAAAAGGATAATTTCTTTCTTTAATAATTTACTATTTATTTATTTTCATAAAAATAAATAAACAAATCTTATTTAATGAAAATTAAATAAAGCTTTTTTTGGTTCTTCCAAAATTTCTTTTCCCATTTTTCTTTGTCCTCCAGATTTGGGTGGCCCTCGAAAGAATTTCTATATTTAAAGAGAATTACCCCCTCTAGGGACCAAAAATCCTTTAGACAAAAAAATATATTTAGAAAATTAAATAAAACTTTTTTTGGTCCATGTACTTTTTTTAATAAAAAAAAAGAAAATGCCAAAGTTCAAAGCCAAACAAAGTACATACTTTGCGTGCATTTACGTTACTTGTACTTTTTAATTTTGGCATTTATTTAGCATCATTGCCAGAACAAAGAATTTTATTTTATTAAATTAAAAAAAAACTATTTTTATAAAAACCTACTTACATCATTCTCTTTTTTTCTGTATTATACTTTAAATACACGAAAAAAGTGCAAGCTCTTTATAAATTATTATAGTAAATTAATTACTGTATTAGACGTCATAACTATAGGGCTAATCAAAATTTTGAATTTTTTGAAATAATCAAATCAAATATAATATTATGAGATAAGTTATCTATATAAAATTGGAAGGTAGGTACATTGAAATGATCTCCCTTTTCCGATAGGCCTGGCTCCCATAAAATTACATTCATAGATTTAGGTACTTTATGGATATATCATGGAAGGAAGGTCAGCCTTTCTTCCATAATTTCACTCCATTTCCCTATGGCGTATTTAAATGAGAGGCATTAGTAAATAAAAGATTATTTCTCAGTCATTTATTTATTAACCGTTTAATTACAGAGAAATGTAACCAAATTTTTCTCATTTGCACTAAGGTTGTCGGATAGTTGGAAATCTTCGGATATCCGGATCCGACAACCTTAATTTGCACACACCACAGGGAAATGGAGTGAAATTATGGAAGGAAAAAAGGCTGACCATTATTGCATATTAAGGAAAACTCTGAGACTCAAAATAGGGGGAGGGAGGGGGGATATATCCATAAAGTACCTAGATTTATTTAAAATTAATTATTTAAATAATATAATATACCTACATACCACATTTAATTAAATATAGGAATTTAATTTTAAAATTCAATTTTATAATGCCTAAAATGATACATTGAAATCTTTTGTTTCAATTTAATTTTACCAAATTATTATATTATATGTTTTATACTCACATGATTCTTAACATTTAAAATTTAGATTTTATTTAATTACAACCCAAAATGTATCTTTAACGAAAAATGTCATGTACTACAGCCAAATCTCGATAACATATCTCCCCAATAGCATATTCCATATGTCCACAATTTTGTCCCGAGCGAGGTCTTATCGAGATTTGAATGCCCTTTTAATAATTAAATAATTGTATTTTATATGTTCGTGTTCATAAAACTTATTATATATTTTGTACTTTTTTAAATGTTAAATAATTGTCTGATAGACAATACATATGTATGTTTAATTAAATTGAATTCTTGAAGTTTATATAAAAATTAATTAAATATAGGAAACTAAAATTGAAACCGATTTAGGGAAATAAATTAAATTGGATTTAAAACCCCCTAAACTCTTTAACAACAATTTTCAAAAATTTTTTAAATAATTTCATCTATTTATTAAATATTAAAATTTATTATTATGCAAAATATTTTCAAAAAAGAAACATTAAAAATGGCATAATAAAGCTGTAATAATATATTGGTTAAATTTATAAAATTTGGAATGTGAAAGAGGAAATAAAATATATTTAAATAGTAAGAGTGCGGGCATATAGGGGACGAGCAGAGGCATTCGGTGGATCGCTGCCAGAGTAGTTGGAGTGAATGACTGATGGAATAATCCTTCTGCGTGCCTGGCCAGGGCTTTGAGTAGTTGTTGTCATTCCATAATTAAGCGTTGCCGTAGGAAATATGAATGTCGGAGTGAGGGAATTATAAGAGAGAATCCGCGGTAATAATAATTAGTAATTACTTTTTGAATTTATAATAATAATTAATAATAATAATTAATAATATAATAAATAATTAAATAAATAATTATTATAATAATAATTAATAATAATAATTACTTTTTGAATTTCCGATGCGCAAGTAGCAAAAATGCATCCTTTTTGGCGCCAAAAATTCAAATTTTTGGCAAAAATGACGTTCGATATTTTTTTCGATTTTTTGTAATTTGGTCGGTCGATAGTTTCGATTTTTAAATTTTCTCGGTCGATATTTATCGATAAATATCGAAAAAATATCGCATATCGAAAAATATCGAAAAAGTCAAAATTTACTCGGTCGATATTTTTTCGATAAATATCGAAAAAAATATCGAAAAATATCGATAATTATCGATAAAAAATCTTATCGAGCCGGGCTCTAATAAATATATATTAAACATAATTTGCTGGTTTACCAAGTACGTCGTTTCTGTCCCTATACCAGACTCCAAAGCTAGAACAATAGCTCTAGAATTTCTCAAGAATTGCTACTTAAAATTCGGCGGATGCACAGAATTGATTAGCGACAACGCTACAGCTTTTACAAGTGATTTTTTCAAAGAATTCTGCGCACTCCTTTATATAAATAAGACATATGCCACGCCATATTTCTCACAAGGAAACGCTATAACAGAGCGCAGTTTTAGAACTTTTAATAACATTTTGGCGAAATATGTAACAAAAGACACCCGGTTATTTTTGCGTAAGCGTTTGGACGTTTGTTTTAAATAGAGGGGAAAGACGGATGCAAAAATTATATACTATGTATACGTTTCCAAAAAAACATTTTTTGTGAGAAAGGAACAGATGTATAATAATAAAAAGTGAGTAACTGATTAGTAATTATATTTTTGTAAATTAATTTAAAAATAAAAATATTATTATTAAAATAAGCCAAATAAAATATTTTTATTAAACTAAATATAGAATTTAAAAAATTAATTTGGAAACTTATAATTAATAAAAAAAGATTGTAACTACATAAAGAAGGTTAATTTAGTATAAATAAAGAAAAGTTGGGATTAGGAAAGTATTGACAAGGAGATATAAAAAATAAAGCAACTTTTTATTAGCCATTTAAAATTTAAATCTATCCTTTTTTCAGAACTCCAAAATATTTATTTTTTTTAAATAAAAAGGATAATTTCTTTCTTTAATAATTTACTATTTATTTATTTTCATAAAAATAAATAAACAAATCTTATTTAATGAAAATTAAATAAAGCTTTTTTTGGTTCTTCCAAAATTTCTTTTCCCATTTTTCTTTGTCCTCCAGATTTGGGTGGCCCTCGAAAGAATTTCTATATTTAAAGAGAATTACCCCCTCTAGGGACCAAAAATCCTTTAGACAAAAAAATATATTTAGAAAATTAAATAAAACTTTTTTTGGTCCATGTACTTTTTTTAATAAAAAAAAAGAAAATGCCAAAGTTCAAAGCCAAACAAAGTACATACTTTGCGTGCATTTACGTTACTTGTACTTTTTAATTTTGGCATTTATTTAGCATCATTGCCAGAACAAAGAATTTTATTTTATTAAATTAAAAAAAAAACTATTTTTATAAAAACCTACTTACATCATTCTCTTTTTTTCTGTATTATACTTTAAATACACGAAAAAAGTGCAAGCTCTTTATAAATTATTATAGTAAATTAATTACTGTATTAGACGTCATAACTATAGGGCTAATCAAAATTTTGAATTTTTTGAAATAATCAAATCAAATATAATATTATGAGATAAGTTATCTATATAAAATTGGAAGGTAGGTACATTGAAATGATCTCCCTTTTCCGATAGGCCTGGCTCCCATAAAATTACATTCATAGATTTAGGTACTTTATGGATATATCATGGAAGGAAGGTCAGCCTTTCTTCCATAATTTCACTCCATTTCCCTATGGCGTATTTAAATGAGAGGCATTAGTAAATAAAAGATTATTTCTCAGTCATTTATTTATTAACCGTTTAATTACAGAGAAATGTAACCAAATTTTTCTCATTTGCACTAAGGTTGTCGGATAGTTGGAAATCTTCGGATATCCGGATCCGACAACCTTAATTTGCACACACCACAGGGAAATGGAGTGAAATTATGGAAGGAAAAAAGGCTGACCATTATTGCATATTAAGGAAAACTCTGAGACTCAAAATAGGGGGAGGGAGGGGGGATATATCCATAAAGTACCTAGATTTATTTAAAATTAATTATTTAAATAATATAATATACCTACATACCACATTTAATTAAATATAGGAATTTAATTTTAAAATTCAATTTTATAATGCCTAAAATGATACATTGAAATCTTTTGTTTCAATTTAATTTTACCAAATTATTATATTATATGTTTTATACTCACATGATTCTTAACATTTAAAATTTAGATTTTATTTAATTACAACCCAAAATGTATCTTTAACGAAAAATGTCATGTACTACAGCCAAATCTCGATAACATATCTCCCCAATAGCATATTCCATATGTCCACAATTTTGTCCCGAGCGAGGTCTTATCGAGATTTGAATGCCCTTTTAATAATTAAATAATTGTATTTTATATGTTCGTGTTCATAAAACTTATTATATATTTTGTACTTTTTTAAATGTTAAATAATTGTCTGATAGACAATACATATGTATGTTTAATTAAATTGAATTCTTGAAGTTTATATAAAAATTAATTAAATATAGGAAACTAAAATTGAAACCGATTTAGGGAAATAAATTAAATTGGATTTAAAACCCCCTAAACTCTTTAACAACAATTTTCAAAAATTTTTTAAATAATTTCATCTATTTATTAAATATTAAAATTTATTATTATGCAAAATATTTTCAAAAAAGAAACATTAAAAATGGCATAATAAAGCTGTAATAATATATTGGTTAAATTTATAAAATTTGGAATGTGAAAGAGGAAATAAAATATATTTAAATAGTAAGAGTGCGGGCATATAGGGGACGAGCAGAGGCATTCGGTGAATCGCTGCCAGAGTAGTTGGAGTGAATGACTGATGGAATAATCCTTCTGCGTGCCTGGCCAGGGCTTTGAGTAGTTGTTGTCATTCCATAATTAAGCGTTGCCGTAGGAAATATGAATGTCGGAGTGAGGGAATTATAAGAGAGAATCCGCGGTAATAATAATTAGTAATTACTTTTTGAATTTATAATAATAATTAATAATAATAATTAATAATATAATAAATAATTAAATAAATAATTATTATAATAATAATTAATAATAATAATTACTTTTTGAATTTCCGATGCGCAAGTAGCAAAAATGCATCCTTTTTGGCGCCAAAAATTCAAATTTTTGGCAAAAATGACGTTCGATATTTTTTTCGATTTTTTGTAATTTGGTCGGTCGATAGTTTCGATTTTTAAATTTTCTCGGTCGATATTTATCGATAAATATCGAAAAAATATCGCATATCGAAAAATATCGAAAAAGTCAAAATTTACTCGGTCGATATTTTTTCGATAAATATCGAAAAAAATATCGAAAAATATCGATAATTATCGATAAAAAATCTTATCGAGCCGGGCTCTAATAAATATATATTAAACATAATTTGCTGGTTTACCAAGTACGTCGTTTCTGTCCCTATACCAGACTCCAAAGCTAGAACAATAGCTCTAGAATTTCTCAAGAATTGCTACTTAAAATTCGGCGGATGCACAGAATTGATTAGCGACAACGCTACAGCTTTTACAAGTGATTTTTTCAAAGAATTCTGCGCACTCCTTTATATAAATAAGACATATGCCACGCCATATTTCTCACAAGGAAACGCTATAACAGAGCGCAGTTTTAGAACTTTTAATAACATTTTGGCGAAATATGTAACAAAAGACACCCGGTTATTTTTGCGTAAGCGTTTGGACGTTTGTTTTAAATAGAGGGGAAAGACGGATGCAAAAATTATATACTATGTATACGTTTCCAAAAAAACATTTTTTGTGAGAAAGGAACAGATGTATAATAATAAAAAGTGAGTAACTGATTAGTAATTATATTTTTGTAAATTAATTTAAAAATAAAAATATTATTATTAAAATAAGCCAAATAAAATATTTTTATTAAACTAAATATAGAATTTAAAAAATTAATTTGGAAACTTATAATTAATAAAAAAAGATTGTAACTACATAAAGAAGGTTAATTTAGTATAAATAAAGAAAAGTTGGGATTAGGAAAGTATTGACAAGGAGATATAAAAAATAAAGCAACTTTTTATTAGCCATTTAAAATTTAAATCTATCCTTTTTTCAGAACTCCAAAATATTTATTTTTTTTAAATAAAAAGGATAATTTCTTTCTTTAATAATTTACTATTTATTTATTTTCATAAAAATAAATAAACAAATCTTATTTAATGAAAATTAAATAAAGCTTTTTTTGGTTCTTCCAAAATTTCTTTTCCCATTTTTCTTTGTCCTCCAGATTTGGGTGGCCCTCGAAAGAATTTCTATATTTAAAGAGAATTACCCCCTCTAGGGACCAAAAATCCTTTAGACAAAAAAATATATTTAGAAAATTAAATAAAACTTTTTTTGGTCCATGTACTTTTTTTAATAAAAAAAAGAAAATGCCAAAGTTCAAAGCCAAACAAAGTACATACTTTGCGTGCATTTACGTTACTTGTACTTTTTAATTTTGGCATTTATTTAGCATCATTGCCAGAACAAAGAATTTTATTTTATTAAATTAAAAAAAAAACTATTTTTATAAAAACCTACTTACATCATTCTCTTTTTTTCTGTATTATACTTTAAATACACGAAAAAAGTGCAAGCTCTTTATAAATTATTATAGTAAATTAATTACTGTATTAGACGTCATAACTATAGGGCTAATCAAAATTTTGAATTTTTTGAAATAATCAAATCAAATATAATATTATGAGATAAGTTATCTATATAAAATTGGAAGGTAGGTACATTGAAATGATCTCCCTTTTCCGATAGGCCTGGCTCCCATAAAATTACATTCATAGATTTAGGTACTTTATGGATATATCATGGAAGGAAGGTCAGCCTTTCTTCCATAATTTCACTCCATTTCCCTATGGCGTATTTAAATGAGAGGCATTAGTAAATAAAAGATTATTTCTCAGTCATTTATTTATTAACCGTTTAATTACAGAGAAATGTAACCAAATTTTTCTCATTTGCACTAAGGTTGTCGGATAGTTGGAAATCTTCGGATATCCGGATCCGACAACCTTAATTTGCACACACCACAGGGAAATGGAGTGAAATTATGGAAGGAAAAAAGGCTGACCATTATTGCATATTAAGGAAAACTCTGAGACTCAAAATAGGGGGAGGGAGGGGGGATATATCCATAAAGTACCTAGATTTATTTAAAATTAATTATTTAAATAATATAATATACCTACATACCACATTTAATTAAATATAGGAATTTAATTTTAAAATTCAATTTTATAATGCCTAAAATGATACATTGAAATCTTTTGTTTCAATTTAATTTTACCAAATTATTATATTATATGTTTTATACTCACATGATTCTTAACATTTAAAATTTAGATTTTATTTAATTACAACCCAAAATGTATCTTTAACGAAAAATGTCATGTACTACAGCCAAATCTCGATAACATATCTCCCCAATAGCATATTCCATATGTCCACAATTTTGTCCCGAGCGAGGTCTTATCGAGATTTGAATGCCCTTTTAATAATTAAATAATTGTATTTTATATGTTCGTGTTCATAAAACTTATTATATATTTTGTACTTTTTTAAATGTTAAATAATTGTCTGATAGACAATACATATGTATGTTTAATTAAATTGAATTCTTGAAGTTTATATAAAAATTAATTAAATATAGGAAACTAAAATTGAAACCGATTTAGGGAAATAAATTAAATTGGATTTAAAACCCCCTAAACTCTTTAACAACAATTTTCAAAAATTTTTTAAATAATTTCATCTATTTATTAAATATTAAAATTTATTATTATGCAAAATATTTTCAAAAAAGAAACATTAAAAATGGCATAATAAAGCTGTAATAATATATTGGTTAAATTTATAAAATTTGGAATGTGAAAGAGGAAATAAAATATATTTAAATAGTAAGAGTGCGGGCATATAGGGGACGAGCAGAGGCATTCGGTGGATCGCTGCCAGAGTAGTTGGAGTGAATGACTGATGGAATAATCCTTCTGCGTGCCTGGCCAGGGCTTTGAGTAGTTGTTGTCATTCCATAATTAAGCGTTGCCGTAGGAAATATGAATGTCGGAGTGAGGGAATTATAAGAGAGAATCCGCGGTAATAATAATTAGTAATTACTTTTTGAATTTATAATAATAATTAATAATAATAATTAATAATATAATAAATAATTAAATAAATAATTATTATAATAATAATTAATAATAATAATTACTTTTTGAATTTCCGATGCGCAAGTAGCAAAAATGCATCCTTTTTGGCGCCAAAAATTCAAATTTTTGGCAAAAATGACGTTCGATATTTTTTTCGATTTTTTGTAATTTGGTCGGTCGATAGTTTCGATTTTTAAATTTTCTCGGTCGATATTTATCGATAAATATCGAAAAAATATCGCATATCGAAAAATATCGAAAAAGTCAAAATTTACTCGGTCGATATTTTTTCGATAAATATCGAAAAAAATATCGAAAAATATCGATAATTATCGATAAAAAATCTTATCGAGCCGGGCTCTAATAAATATATATTAAACATAATTTGCTGGTTTACCAAGTACGTCGTTTCTGTCCCTATACCAGACTCCAAAGCTAGAACAATAGCTCTAGAATTTCTCAAGAATTGCTACTTAAAATTCGGCGGATGCACAGAATTGATTAGCGACAACGCTACAGCTTTTACAAGTGATTTTTTCAAAGAATTCTGCGCACTCCTTTATATAAATAAGACATATGCCACGCCATATTTCTCACAAGGAAACGCTATAACAGAGCGCAGTTTTAGAACTTTTAATAACATTTTGGCGAAATATGTAACAAAAGACACCCCGGATTTTGACGAATTTCTAGATTTCGCAAACTTTTGCTATAACACCTCCTGCCACACATCAACAGGCGAATCTCCCTTTTTCTTAGTTTTCGGGAGGGATCCTATATTTTGTATCGATCAGATACTGGATGCGCGTGTTCACATTCCAGTTGCGATTAGTGAGGAGGCAGAATTTAAAATCAAGTTTCACTACGCTAAGAGAGGCCTGGAGGATAACCGCCGAAACAAGCATAGAGGCCCAAGAGAAAATGAAGGAACAATACGATAAATTACAGAGAACTCTTGAAATAAAGATAGGGGATAGGGTCCTATTAAGGAATTACGCGGGACAAAAGGGAACATCCAAAAAATTCAATTTACCGTGGAAGGGTATTTATCGTGTAATTGAGATAGAGGGATTACACGTCATAATCACCAGTTGTGTGTCGCCTCAGTCTAACCCAAAGCGAGTGCATATTAATCAAATAAAAAAGTGTTTTGAAGATTTAGGACCAAATTGTACAGTACCTAATATACCGAGCGATGAAGAGGTTGAATTTGAGAAATCGGGCGCTAGGGAAATCACCAACAAACCCGGGTACTCACATCCATCTAGACCACAATCAGTACATAATGAAGAAGAAACAATACAGGATAAAGTAGAGGACAAAATAAAATACTCCTTAAGGCCAAGAGAGAAAATACTATTACCGGCAAAATTTAGAGACGGTTAAATAAAAAGAAACCAGGACTAACCGAATAAGATGTACATATATTTAATAGCTCTACTAACCAAAAACACACAAGTTACGAAAGTAATAAAGCCGCGGCCAACTCGCTAAATCTTGAGCAAAGAAGAATAAGCGAAAAACAATTCCCCCGAAATGAATCGAACCCACCCATCAAAGAATGCATGCAATAACACTAAACACTACTCTAAAACTGAATTAAGACTGCTAATAATAGTATCACACATGAGATCATAAACAAAAAAAAACATTAAATTTCTAAAAGGGAATATTTTTCCAAATATTTTCCTGTTTTATATATTTACCAGCATGTTTGGTTTAATTGGGCCATAAAACTTTTTATTTTTTTTTAACGAATCTTAATTTACTTTATGAATATAAATGAAGAAAAAACTATAAAGTCGAGAACATAAAAAAATTTTACGAGAGTAATTTCTTTTAAAATTCTGGGTCATAAACTGGTTCCATTAAAATCTACTTGATTAGATTATGATTATTTTTGGAAATGGTCTGGAGAACAATAAGGAAATAACCTAGTATTACCTCAAACCCCCAAGGAAAATTGTTTCTGATTTATTTAACGCTTTAGAATTTTTAATGAGAGATAAGAAAAAATTTAATAACTTGTTATGAATTTAAATCACAATTACACGATTAGCCTAGTTAGTAATTTCAGGACTAAAATTAATAAAGAGATTGTTAGGATGCGATTCAATTAAACAAATTTCTTATCGAACTTCAACTATTGGGTTTAGTGTTTTGATCTCTACAAAAATAATTGTTTATTTTTGCAAATTATTTTAATGTTATTCAAAATGAGATTGGTTGACTGGTTGTCTGCTTTTTATTCTAAAAGATTTTCTCTCCTCCCTTTTTATTCCTAGTTTTTTATTTTCCCATCTATTTTGTAAAATGTTACATTTTTTTTAAGGCTGGTGTGTGAATAATTAATGTTTATTGTAAACACACTTTTTTTTAGCAAAAGCAAAAAAAAATTGTGCTTTGTTTATCCCTTTTTACTCCCAGATAACCTTTGATCAAATGTGAATTGTACGGTAATATGTGTCAGTTTTGTGCAAAGCACATATCTACAATGCTATTGCCTAACAAAGGTTTAATGGAATCTACAGGGTGCGGCATAAGTAACCGGACACTTGTTTTCTCTCATAACTTTATTAAAACACAATCAAATAAAATCAAAATACAATCAGATGATAGAGAATTAAATAAGGAACAAAAATAATCAAGAAGATTCGAAATGCCCACCCTTGGCTTTGGTACAGAGGCGACGGCGTGAAGAAAAATTTATGCAAATAGCACGCACCTCCTTGAGTGTAATTAAGTCCCACTCTCGGGTGAGTGAGTGTCGCAGAGACTCCAAACTTTTTTGAGGCTTAGCACAGACCCTGGACTCCAAAATAGACCAAAAAGAATAATCCTCGGGTTTAAATCCAGGGAGTGGGGCGGTAATTCCTGAGCGCTGATGAACCCAGGAAAATTGGCCTTGCACCAGTCCTGAACTTCTTTCGCCTTGTGTGCCGGAGCAGAGTCCTGTTGGAAAATCCAGACTCTGCGACTGAAATTGCTCTTGAACCGAGGCTTCACAACACGCTAAAAAAATTCTCGCAAGTAATAGTCTTTGTTGACTTTTACACCAAAATCCACGAAAAAAGGGGTGTTTTGACTGACGCGCTAATACCGGCCCAAACCATGACAGATTGGGGATGTTGGGAATGAGTGATAAGTTTATCGGAAAGAGGAAATTCTGTAGTCCAAATTATATCATTTTGATGTTTGTGAACGGCTTTTATTGTAAAAATTTTTTCGTTTGTGAAAAGAATGTCCGGACATGCGTGCTACTGGAGGAGGAGATGAAATTTTGCGGACAGAATTTTTTTGCCAAAAAAGTGAAACTATTAGAATCACGTTGACTAGCCATAATAGAGAATTGAATGAGCTAAAAAATAAGCAAAAAATCAATTAAAAATATTGACAATAAAAAAAGTTATAAGGAATTTAAAAGTGTCCGGTTACTTATGCCGCACCCTGTATAATTTTAAATAGGAAGGAGAGAAAAAATAACATTTTACCGGGTTGAATAATTACATTTTGAATAATCTATACATGTGAGTAATATCTATGTTTACGTAGGTTCTGAAAAACTTTTCTAATTTACATAAATCTATAATTTGAGATGAAATAAAAAATGAAATCTTTTCCTAAAGAGAGTCAACATTCAAATTTATATTTTTAAAATTGTACTCGCAATTTGAATATTTTTGTTAATATTGTTCTTATGCATGCATGTGTTTTGTTGAGTTTATTCCCTTTTAGAAATTTAATGTTTTTTTTTGTTTATGATCTCATGTGTGATACTATTATTAGCAGTCTTAATTCAGTTTTAGAGTAGTGTTTAGTGTTATTGCATGCATTCTTTGATGGGTGGGTTCGATTCATTTCGGGGGAATTGTTTTTCGCTTATTCTTCTTTGCTCAAGATTTAGCGAGTTGGCCGCGGCTTTATTACTTTCGTAACTTGTGTGTTTTTGGTTAGTAGAGCTATTAAATATATGTACATCTTATTCGGTTAGTCCTGGTTTCTTTTTATTTAACCGTCTCTAAATTTTGCCGGTAATAGTATTTTCTCTCTTGGCCTTAAGGAGTATTTTATTTTGTCCTCTACTTTATCCTGTATTGTTTCTTCTTCATTATGTACTGATTGTGGTCTAGATGGATGTGAGTACCCGGGTTTGTTGGTGATTTCCCTAGCGCCCGATTTCTCAAATTCAACCTCTTCATCGCTCGGTATATTAGGTACTGTACAATTTGGTCCTAAATCTTCAAAACACTTTTTTATTTGATTAATATGCACTCGCTTTGGGTTAGACTGAGGCGACACACAACTGGTGATTATGACGTGTAATCCCTCTATCTCAATTACACGATAAATACCCTTCCACGGTAAATTGAATTTTTTGGATGTTCCCTTTTGTCCCGCGTAATTCCTTAATAGGACCCTATCCCCTATCTTTATTTCAAGAGTTCTCTGTAATTTATCGTATTGTTCCTTCATTTTCTCTTGGGCCTCTATGCTTGTTTCGGCGGTTATCCTCCAGGCCTCTCTTAGCGTAGTGAAACTTGATTTTAAATTCTGCCTCCTCACTAATCGCAACTGGAATGTGAACACGCGCATCCAGTATCTGATCGATACAAAATATAGGATCCCTCCCGAAAACTAAGAAAAAGGGAGATTCGCCTGTTGATGTGTGGCAGGAGGTGTTATAGCAAAAGTTTGCGAAATCTAGAAATTCGTCAAAATCCGGGGTGTCTTTTGTTACATATTTCGCCAAAATGTTATTAAAAGTTCTAAAACTGCGCTCTGTTATAGCGTTTCCTTGTGAGAAATATGGCGTGGCATATGTCTTATTTATATAAAGGAGTGCGCAGAATTCTTTGAAAAAATCACTTGTAAAAGCTGTAGCGTTGTCGCTAATCAATTCTGTGCATCCGCCGAATTTTAAGTAGCAATTCTTGAGAAATTCTAGAGCTATTGTTCTAGCTTTGGAGTCTGGTATAGGGACAGAAACGACGTACTTGGTAAACCAGCAAATTATGTTTAATATATATTTATTAGAGCCCGGCTCGATAAGATTTTTTATCGATAATTATCGATATTTTTCGATATTTTTTTCGATATTTATCGAAAAAATATCGACCGAGTAAATTTTGACTTTTTCGATATTTTTCGATATGCGATATTTTTTCGATATTTATCGATAAATATCGACCGAGAAAATTTAAAAATCGAAACTATCGACCGACCAAATTACAAAAAATCGAAAAAAATATCGAACGTCATTTTTGCCAAAAATTTGAATTTTTGGCGCCAAAAAGGATGCATTTTTGCTACTTGCGCATCGGAAATTCAAAAAGTAATTATTATTATTAATTATTATTATAATAATTATTTATTTAATTATTTATTATATTATTAATTATTATTATTAATTATTATTATAAATTCAAAAAGTAATTACTAATTATTATTACCGCGGATTCTCTCTTATAATTCCCTCACTCCGACATTCATATTTCCTACGGCAACGCTTAATTATGGAATGACAACAACTACTCAAAGCCCTGGCCAGGCACGCAGAAGGATTATTCCATCAGTCATTCACTCCAACTACTCTGGCAGCGATCCACCGAATGCCTCTGCTCGTCCCCTATATGCCCGCACTCTTACTATTTAAATATATTTTATTTCCTCTTTCACATTCCAAATTTTATAAATTTAACCAATATATTATTACAGCTTTATTATGCCATTTTTAATGTTTCTTTTTTGAAAATATTTTGCATAATAATAAATTTTAATATTTAATAAATAGATGAAATTATTTAAAAAATTTTTGAAAATTGTTGTTAAAGAGTTTAGGGGGTTTTAAATCCAATTTAATTTATTTCCCTAAATCGGTTTCAATTTTAGTTTCCTATATTTAATTAATTTTTATATAAACTTCAAGAATTCAATTTAATTAAACATACATATGTATTGTCTATCAGACAATTATTTAACATTTAAAAAAGTACAAAATATATAATAAGTTTTATGAACACGAACATATAAAATACAATTATTTAATTATTAAAAGGGCATTCAAATCTCGATAAGACCTCGCTCGGGACAAAATTGTGGACATATGGAATATGCTATTGGGGAGATATGTTATCGAGATTTGGCTGTAGTACATGACATTTTTCGTTAAAGATACATTTTGGGTTGTAATTAAATAAAATCTAAATTTTAAATGTTAAGAATCATGTGAGTATAAAACATATAATATAATAATTTGGTAAAATTAAATTGAAACAAAAGATTTCAATGTATCATTTTAGGCATTATAAAATTGAATTTTAAAATTAAATTCCTATATTTAATTAAATGTGGTATGTAGGTATATTATATTATTTAAATAATTAATTTTAAATAAATCTAGGTACTTTATGGATATATCCCCCCTCCCTCCCCCTATTTTGAGTCTCAGAGTTTTCCTTAATATGCAATAATGGTCAGCCTTTTTTCCTTCCATAATTTCACTCCATTTCCCTGTGGTGTGTGCAAATTAAGGTTGTCGGATCCGGATATCCGAAGATTTCCAACTATCCGACAACCTTAGTGCAAATGAGAAAAATTTGGTTACATTTCTCTGTAATTAAACGGTTAATAAATAAATGACTGAGAAATAATCTTTTATTTACTAATGCCTCTCATTTAAATACGCCATAGGGAAATGGAGTGAAATTATGGAAGAAAGGCTGACCTTCCTTCCATGATATATCCATAAAGTACCTAAATCTATGAATGTAATTTTATGGGAGCCAGGCCTATCGGAAAAGGGAGATCATTTCAATGTACCTACCTTCCAATTTTATATAGATAACTTATCTCATAATATTATATTTGATTTGATTATTTCAAAAAATTCAAAATTTTGATTAGCCCTATAGTTATGACGTCTAATACAGTAATTAATTTACTATAATAATTTATAAAGAGCTTGCACTTTTTTCGTGTATTTAAAGTATAATACAGAAAAAAAGAGAATGATGTAAGTAGGTTTTTATAAAAATAGTTTTTTTTTTAATTTAATAAAATAAAATTCTTTGTTCTGGCAATGATGCTAAATAAATGCCAAAATTAAAAAGTACAAGTAACGTAAATGCACGCAAAGTATGTACTTTGTTTGGCTTTGAACTTTGGCATTTTCTTTTTTTTTATTAAAAAAAGTACATGGACCAAAAAAAGTTTTATTTAATTTTCTAAATATATTTTTTTGTCTAAAGGATTTTTGGTCCCTAGAGGGGGTAATTCTCTTTAAATATAGAAATTCTTTCGAGGGCCACCCAAATCTGGAGGACAAAGAAAAATGGGAAAAGAAATTTTGGAAGAACCAAAAAAAGCTTTATTTAATTTTCATTAAATAAGATTTGTTTATTTATTTTTATGAAAATAAATAAATAGTAAATTATTAAAGAAAGAAATTATCCTTTTTATTTAAAAAAAATAAATATTTTGGAGTTCTGAAAAAAGGATAGATTTAAATTTTAAATGGCTAATAAAAAGTTGCTTTATTTTTTATATCTCCTTGTCAATACTTTCCTAATCCCAACTTTTCTTTATTTATACTAAATTAACCTTCTTTATGTAGTTACAATCTTTTTTTATTAATTATAAGTTTCCAAATTAATTTTTTAAATTCTATATTTAGTTTAATAAAAATATTTTATTTGGCTTATTTTAATAATAATATTTTTATTTTTAAATTAATTTACAAAAATATAATTACTAATCAGTTACTCACTTTTTATTATTATACATCTGTTCCTTTCTCACAAAAAATGTTTTTTTGGAAACGTATACATAGTATATAATTTTTGCATCCGTCTTTCCCCTCTATTTAAAACAAACGTCCAAACGCTTACGCAAAAATAACTGGCGGCTTTTTTAAAACTATTTTTGGAAATATTTCAACAAAAAATTATAAATGTATATTTTCTATTTTTGGCTTTCTACCAAAAAAATTTCTTGCCAAAAAAATTTTAAAAGATTGGAAAAGTACAAAAAAATCACGAGTAAAACAAAAATCGTGATGTACCTCTAAAAAGCTGAAAATTTTATTTGAAATATTTTTTTAGTATTTCCGTTATTTATTAAAAGAAATTTAGACATTTTTTTGTTTTTAAAAAATATTTTAAATTAATTAAATATATTTCTTTTGTAATTACAAAAATCAACATTTTATTAGTCCAAAAATTAATTTTTAAAAATAAAATTAAACAATTATAAGCACTTTTATTTGTGTTTTATTTAATAAAAAAATAATTATTTTGTCTGGTTCCGCTTAATATATTAAAATATTTTTTGTCGGAAATAGAGAAAAGTACAAATTAATACAAGTACACATTTACTTTTATTTAATATTTCCTCAAAATTTAAAGGGAGAGAGAGAAAAAGCTTTATATAAGTACAAATAAATTAAAAAGAAAAGATCGAAGCACATATTTTTAATTGATGAAAGAAATAATTATTTATTTATTTTTATTTTTTAAAAGTACATATAAATGCGCGGAAAGTGCAATTTATTTATTTAATAATTAATAGTATTTCCTCCCCAAAAATAAAGAGAAGCATGTGAGTAGACAAAAAGGAAATACGTAAATTGCTTAAACTTATAATGAAAAAAAAAGAAGATTAAATTGTTTTTATGTTAAAAAATTTAAAAAATCAGGGGGAGGGAGGGGGATATTTAAGAAATTTGAAATAAACGAAGATGATAAAACACAGAATTTTTCTAACTTTTCAAAATTTCTTAAAGTTTTCAAAATTTCCAGTTCTCGGAAATGAAAGAAAATTTTTTAAAAAATTCTATATTTAATTTAAAAAGGTAGATTGCTATTTAAATTTCAGACAAAAATTATAGTTAATATAAAGTTAGAAGGTCAAAAAAATATTTATAGAATTGTATTAAATAAAAAATATAATTTTTAATTTATATCCAAATGAGGAACAAAAAATTTCTGAATAATGAACTAATAAAAAGTGAAATATTCAAAGAAATAGGAAAGAGATTCTTTGAAATAAAAAAATACAAAAGGCGACATTTATGTATATTTAAAAAAAATTTAAAATAAAAAAAAGGGCGGTACGACAATTGCGGATACGCACGTGCGGATGCGACGATTGCGGATATAAAATTTTTAAAAAGTTTAAGATTTTTTAAAGTTTTCAGTGCCACATCTGTCTAAAAATGATTCGGAAACCGTCAGAAGTCTGAAGCTGACAGCCGGGACAAAAAAAAACGGAATATCAATTCAATAATTTTTAAAATTTTTAAAAAAACTCCGCCCAAAAATTTATTTTTTTATCTTAGAAAATCTTTTTTTTTCTACATATCTATGTATATATCGAAAATTTAATTAAAATTTTTTTGCTAATTTTAACCTAATTAAAATTCAAATATTAAATATTTCTTTTTTTGGTGTTACGACAATTGCGGATACGCACGTGCGGATGCGACAATTGCGGATTAAAAAATTTTTTTAAAAATTTTAAAAATTATTGAATTGATATTCCGTTTTTTTTTTGTCCCGGCTGTCAGCTTCAGACTTCTGACGGTTTCCGAATCATTTTTAGACAGATGTGGCACTGAAAACTTTAAAAAATCTTAAACTTTTTAAAAATTTTATATCCGCAATCGTCGCATCCGCACGTGCGTATCCGCAATTGTCGTACCGCCCTTTTTTTTATTTTAAATTTTTTTTAAATATACATAAATGTCGCCTTTTGTATTTTTTTATTTCAAAGAATCTCTTTCCTATTTCTTTGAATATTTCACTTTTTATTAGTTCATTATTCAGAAATTTTTTGTTCCTCATTTGGATATAAATTAAAAATTATATTTTTTATTTAATACAATTCTATAAATATTTTTTTGACCTTCTAACTTTATATTAACTATAATTTTTGTCTGAAATTTAAATAGCAATCTACCTTTTTAAATTAAATATAGAATTTTTTAAAAAATTTTCTTTCATTTCCGAGAACTGGAAATTTTGAAAACTTTAAGAAATTTTGAAAAGTTAGAAAAATTCTGTGTTTTATCATCTTCGTTTATTTCAAATTTCTTAAATATCCCCCTCCCTCCCCCTGATTTTTTAAATTTTTTAACATAAAAACAATTTAATCTTCTTTTTTTTTCATTATAAGTTTAAGCAATTTACGTATTTCCTTTTTGTCTACTCACATGCTTCTCTTTATTTTTGGGGAGGAAATACTATTAATTATTAAATAAATAAATTGCACTTTCCGCGCATTTATATGTACTTTTAAAAAATAAAAATAAATAAATAATTATTTCTTTCATCAATTAAAAATATGTGCTTCGATCTTTTCTTTTTAATTTATTTGTACTTATATAAAGCTTTTTCTCTCTCTCCCTTTAAATTTTGAGGAAATATTAAATAAAAGTAAATGTGTACTTGTATTAATTTGTACTTTTCTCTATTTCCGACAAAAAATATTTTAATATATTAAGCGGAACCAGACAAAATAATTATTTTTTTATTAAATAAAACACAAATAAAAGTGCTTATAATTGTTTAATTTTATTTTTAAAAATTAATTTTTGGACTAATAAAATGTTGATTTTTGTAATTACAAAAGAAATATATTTAATTAATTTAAAATATTTTTTAAAAACAAAAAAATGTCTAAATTTCTTTTAATAAATAACGGAAATACTAAAAAAATATTTCAAATAAAATTTTCAGCTTTTTAGAGGTACATCACGATTTTTGTTTTACTCGTGATTTTTTTGTACTTTTCCAATCTTTTAAAATTTTTTTGGCAAGAAATTTTTTTGGTAGAAAGCCAAAAATAGAAAATATACATTTATAATTTTTTGTTGAAATATTTCCAAAAATAGTTTTAAAAAAGCCGCCAGTTATTTTTGCGTAAGCGTTTGGACGTTTGTTTTAAATAGAGGGGAAAGACGGATGCAAAAATTATATACTATGTATACGTTTCCAAAAAAACATTTTTTGTGAGAAAGGAACAGATGTATAATAATAAAAAGTGAGTAACTGATTAGTAATTATATTTTTGTAAATTAATTTAAAAATAAAAATATTATTATTAAAATAAGCCAAATAAAATATTTTTATTAAACTAAATATAGAATTTAAAAAATTAATTTGGAAACTTATAATTAATAAAAAAAGATTGTAACTACATAAAGAAGGTTAATTTAGTATAAATAAAGAAAAGTTGGGATTAGGAAAGTATTGACAAGGAGATATAAAAAATAAAGCAACTTTTTATTAGCCATTTAAAATTTAAATCTATCCTTTTTTCAGAACTCCAAAATATTTATTTTTTTTAAATAAAAAGGATAATTTCTTTCTTTAATAATTTACTATTTATTTATTTTCATAAAAATAAATAAACAAATCTTATTTAATGAAAATTAAATAAAGCTTTTTTTGGTTCTTCCAAAATTTCTTTTCCCATTTTTCTTTGTCCTCCAGATTTGGGTGGCCCTCGAAAGAATTTCTATATTTAAAGAGAATTACCCCCTCTAGGGACCAAAAATCCTTTAGACAAAAAAATATATTTAGAAAATTAAATAAAACTTTTTTTGGTCCATGTACTTTTTTTAATAAAAAAAAGAAAATGCCAAAGTTCAAAGCCAAACAAAGTACATACTTTGCGTGCATTTACGTTACTTGTACTTTTTAATTTTGGCATTTATTTAGCATCATTGCCAGAACAAAGAATTTTATTTTATTAAATTAAAAAAAAAACTATTTTTATAAAAACCTACTTACATCATTCTCTTTTTTTCTGTATTATACTTTAAATACACGAAAAAAGTGCAAGCTCTTTATAAATTATTATAGTAAATTAATTACTGTATTAGACGTCATAACTATAGGGCTAATCAAAATTTTGAATTTTTTGAAATAATCAAATCAAATATAATATTATGAGATAAGTTATCTATATAAAATTGGAAGGTAGGTACATTGAAATGATCTCCCTTTTCCGATAGGCCTGGCTCCCATAAAATTACATTCATAGATTTAGGTACTTTATGGATATATCATGGAAGGAAGGTCAGCCTTTCTTCCATAATTTCACTCCATTTCCCTATGGCGTATTTAAATGAGAGGCATTAGTAAATAAAAGATTATTTCTCAGTCATTTATTTATTAACCGTTTAATTACAGAGAAATGTAACCAAATTTTTCTCATTTGCACTAAGGTTGTCGGATAGTTGGAAATCTTCGGATATCCGGATCCGACAACCTTAATTTGCACACACCACAGGGAAATGGAGTGAAATTATGGAAGGAAAAAAGGCTGACCATTATTGCATATTAAGGAAAACTCTGAGACTCAAAATAGGGGGAGGGAGGGGGGATATATCCATAAAGTACCTAGATTTATTTAAAATTAATTATTTAAATAATATAATATACCTACATACCACATTTAATTAAATATAGGAATTTAATTTTAAAATTCAATTTTATAATGCCTAAAATGATACATTGAAATCTTTTGTTTCAATTTAATTTTACCAAATTATTATATTATATGTTTTATACTCACATGATTCTTAACATTTAAAATTTAGATTTTATTTAATTACAACCCAAAATGTATCTTTAACGAAAAATGTCATGTACTACAGCCAAATCTCGATAACATATCTCCCCAATAGCATATTCCATATGTCCACAATTTTGTCCCGAGCGAGGTCTTATCGAGATTTGAATGCCCTTTTAATAATTAAATAATTGTATTTTATATGTTCGTGTTCATAAAACTTATTATATATTTTGTACTTTTTTAAATGTTAAATAATTGTCTGATAGACAATACATATGTATGTTTAATTAAATTGAATTCTTGAAGTTTATATAAAAATTAATTAAATATAGGAAACTAAAATTGAAACCGATTTAGGGAAATAAATTAAATTGGATTTAAAACCCCCTAAACTCTTTAACAACAATTTTCAAAAATTTTTTAAATAATTTCATCTATTTATTAAATATTAAAATTTATTATTATGCAAAATATTTTCAAAAAAGAAACATTAAAAATGGCATAATAAAGCTGTAATAATATATTGGTTAAATTTATAAAATTTGGAATGTGAAAGAGGAAATAAAATATATTTAAATAGTAAGAGTGCGGGCATATAGGGGACGAGCAGAGGCATTCGGTGGATCGCTGCCAGAGTAGTTGGAGTGAATGACTGATGGAATAATCCTTCTGCGTGCCTGGCCAGGGCTTTGAGTAGTTGTTGTCATTCCATAATTAAGCGTTGCCGTAGGAAATATGAATGTCGGAGTGAGGGAATTATAAGAGAGAATCCGCGGTAATAATAATTAGTAATTACTTTTTGAATTTATAATAATAATTAATAATAATAATTAATAATATAATAAATAATTAAATAAATAATTATTATAATAATAATTAATAATAATAATTACTTTTTGAATTTCCGATGCGCAAGTAGCAAAAATGCATCCTTTTTGGCGCCAAAAATTCAAATTTTTGGCAAAAATGACGTTCGATATTTTTTTCGATTTTTTGTAATTTGGTCGGTCGATAGTTTCGATTTTTAAATTTTCTCAGTCGATATTTATCGATAAATATCGAAAAAATATCGCATATCGAAAAATATCGAAAAAGTCAAAATTTACTCGGTCGATATTTTTTCGATAAATATCGAAAAAAATATCGAAAAATATCGATAATTATCGATAAAAAATCTTATCGAGCCGGGCTCTAATAAATATATATTAAACATAATTTGCTGGTTTACCAAGTACGTCGTTTCTGTCCCTATACCAGACTCCAAAGCTAGAACAATAGCTCTAGAATTTCTCAAGAATTGCTACTTAAAATTCGGCGGATGCACAGAATTGATTAGCGACAACGCTACAGCTTTTACAAGTGATTTTTTCAAAGAATTCTGCGCACTCCTTTATATAAATAAGACATATGCCACGCCATATTTCTCACAAGGAAACGCTATAACAGAGCGCAGTTTTAGAACTTTTAATAACATTTTGGCGAAATATGTAACAAAAGACACCCCGGATTTTGACGAATTTCTAGATTTCGCAAACTTTTGCTATAACACCTCCTGCCACACATCAACAGGCGAATCTCCCTTTTTCTTAGTTTTCGGGAGGGATCCTATATTTTGTATCGATCAGATACTGGATGCGCGTGTTCACATTCCAGTTGCGATTAGTGAGGAGGCAGAATTTAAAATCAAGTTTCACTACGCTAAGAGAGGCCTGGAGGATAACCGCCGAAACAAGCATAGAGGCCCAAGAGAAAATGAAGGAACAATACGATAAATTACAGAGAACTCTTGAAATAAAGATAGGGGATAGGGTCCTATTAAGGAATTACGCGGGACAAAAGGGAACATCCAAAAAATTCAATTTACCGTGGAAGGGTATTTATCGTGTAATTGAGATAGAGGAGGGATTACACGTCATAATCACCAGTTGTGTGTCGCCTCAGTCTAACCCAAAGCGAGTGCATATTAATCAAATAAAAAAGTGTTTTGAAGATTTAGGACCAAATTGTACAGTACCTAATATACCGAGCGATGAAGAGGTTGAATTTGAGAAATCGGGCGCTAGGGAAATCACCAACAAACCCGGGTACTCACATCCATCTAGACCACAATCAGTACATAATGAAGAAGAAACAATACAGGATAAAGTAGAGGACAAAATAAAATACTCCTTAAGGCCAAGAGAGAAAATACTATTACCGGCAAAATTTAGAGACGGTTAAATAAAAAGAAACCAGGACTAACCGAATAAGATGTACATATATTTAATAGCTCTACTAACCAAAAACACACAAGTTACGAAAGTAATAAAGCCGCGGCCAACTCGCTAAATCTTGAGCAAAGAAGAATAAGCGAAAAACAATTCCCCCGAAATGAATCGAACCCACCCATCAAAGAATGCATGCAATAACACTAAACACTACTCTAAAACTGAATTAAGACTGCTAATAATAGTATCACACATGAGATCATAAACAAAAAAAAACATTAAATTTCTAAAAGGGAATATTTTTCCAAATATTTTCCTGTTTTATATATTTACCAGCATGTTGGAGATGTCTGAGGATTAAGTTGGATGTATACGGATCAAATGGGATATCGGTGATATCCGGTGATTTGGACGGGTATCCCCTTTAATCCTTTAAAATCCCTTTATACCACTCCACAGTTATTCTTCTTGATCAGCCGATGTCACGCACACATCTTGATATTCACTTAAATCCTCTAACTCCTCCTATATCCCTCTTAATCCTTTTTAATCAGCTTAAACAACAAGGACTCAGCTGATTTATATACAGGGAGAATTGTTCCAAGAGCACTGTTCTGAAAACGGAAGACGTTGTTCCGAGAACATGAGAAGTTGTTCCGAGAACGAGAGACGCTGTTCTCGGAAAATTTAATGGGTACATCAACCGGCCAATTCTCATAATGTCCGCACTCGACCGGCCACACTTAACTGATCCCAACCCCCACCTGCGGAGCAGGACGAATAGGCGCGGCCGAATAGGCGCCGAGACAAATAGGCGCGAGACGAATAGGCGCGGGGCGCGAGACGAATAATCACCATTCGACTCAACTCGACGATCTCTTTCGAATGACATATATTTTGACCTATTTCGAGTCTGTTCGTTTTCCGAAATTTTTCCCAAAAAGGATTATTTTTGATATTTTATACAAGTGCATGAACATGCAAAAAACAAGTAAAAAGGAGGATTATTTTTTGGTATTTAACAGGTATGATTTTTGAGAAGACTCATTTTCTAAAAAAATGGAACAATTTAAGAATTTCAAACCTTTTGATTTGAAAAAAATCTGAAGAAAAAATCAAAGAAAAAAATCAGAAGAAAAAATCAGAGAAAAAATCAGAAAAAAAGTCAGAAGAAAAATCAGAACAAAAAATCAGAAAAAAATCAGAACAAAAAAATCAAAAAAAAAATCAGAAGAAAATCAGAAAAAAATTCTAGGAAAAAATAATTTCGGGCGCCTATTCGTCCCGCGCCTATTCGTCTCGCGCCTATTTGTCTCGGCGCCTATTCGGCCGCGCCTATTCGTCCTGCTCCGCAGGTGGGGGTTGGGATCAGTTAAGTGTGGCCGGTCGAGTGCGGACATTATGAGAATTGGCCGGTTGATGTACCCATTAAATTTTCCGAGAACAGCGTCTCTCGTTCTCGGAACAACTTCTCATGTTCTCGGAACAACGTCTTCCGTTTTCAGAACAGTGCTCTTGGAACAATTCTCCCTGTATATAAATCAGCTGAGTCCTTGTTGTTTAAGCTGATTAAAAAGGATTAAGAGGGATATAGGAGGAGTTAGAGGATTTAAGTGAATATCAAGATGTGTGCGTGACATCGGCTGATCAAGAAGAATAACTGTGGAGTGGTATAAAGGGATTTTAAAGGATTAAAGGGGATACCCGTCCAAATCACCGGATATCACCGATATCCCATTTGATCCGTATACATCCAACTTAATCCTCAGACATCTCCCTATACCCTTAATCCCTCTATATCTCCTATATCACATAATCCTCATAAATCTCTTAGCTCACTTAAGCCTATACACTCATACCGTCTTAATCACTTAAAATCCCTCAATTCTTACGACATTTTAACACTAAAAATGAAAAAAATTTTTCTCGAAAAATCCGGAAAAAATTCCGGATCCGGTCCGGAATCGGGTAAATTCTGTCGGACTCCGGAAATTATTTTTACCGGATTAAAACCGGACCGGATTAATCCGGAAAAATCCGGCCGGATCCGGTCCGGCATGAGTGTGAAATTCAAAATCCGGTTTCCGGACCCGGAAAAATGATTTTGCCGCGCACTAGTAAATATGCGTTTTTTCTCATTAAATTTACCCTCCATTGACCTTAATTTGACCTAAAGTTGTATTAAACTAAACTTTAGTAATTGAAAGTAAATTTGTTATTGAAAGATTGTGTTCATTAATTGAGTTAACCTCAACTAGAGTTTGAGAGAAAAATATAAATAAAATAAATGTTAGAACCTTGGACCTTAATACAAGTATATATTTATAATATTTAATTTAAAAATAAATAAAGGAAACAATGTTTTTATTTTTAATTCTTTTATTCTTAATAATATTATCATTTTGGAATTTTATTTGGAAACGTCGTAATTTACCTCCAGGGCCAACTCCTTTACCAATTTTTGGAAATGCTTTTGCAATGGATAGGTTACGTGAGAAATAATAGGTGTTTCTTCTCTTTTTAAGCTTCTTCTTAATTTAACTCTCTCTTTAAATTCAAGTTCAAGCCAATTCAAATAAATATTTATTTTAAAGAGGCAATACAATTCAAATAACAAATTAAAAGGAATAATAAAAAGGGGGAACGAACACTCAAAGAACAAACTTTTATAAAAATGAACTATTTTGGGAAAAAATGAATTTCTTAAATAGGAACATAAAAAGGGATAAAATGTCATTTATTTATTTAAATTAAATTAAAGTCAAATTGAGTCTAGGTTCACCACATCTCCACCTTCTAAAAAGACGAGTCCCTCGGCTTTGAATCGGCTGCGAAAGGGGTGGTTCATAAACGGTCACGTGATCTGCTTCCTTCATAACGTCTAATCCTTTCAAAGACAGAACGCCTAGGGGTTCGGTCGCCTAGACCTCGCCCTCTTCGATTTTCATTCCCATGCCAACGGCTTCTAGGAGTTTGGTCGCCTAGACCGCGCTCCCTCCGATTTTCATTTCTCATTGAGTTCCTTCCACTTCTTTCATTTCTCGGAACAACAATTTTTGATTTGACGTTTCGAACGCCTAGTTCATGAACTGGCATTAGGTTTGCCTTCAATGTTTCAATTTGTGTATCGGCTTTAAATGACCGGCTCTTAAACTTACCACCTCTCCCCTCCTCGTATTTAGATAATTCCGTCCTCGGAATTGTTTCAAGAGTTTTTCTATCTTCTTTCCCTTTAAATTCTCCTTTTAGGTTCAAACATTTTTCAATTCCTTTTATCAATATTGAATATTTCAATTTTAAATTCTCATTTTTGTCTCTCATCTTAGCCATTTTCTTCTTTTCATAAATTCTTGAAATTCTCAATTTTCTTCCTTCAAAATACGATTCACTTGATTCAAACGCATTTTTAATTGAAGCTGGATCAATAAATTCGATGTAACCAACTCCTTTGCAAAGTCATCAAATTCAACACTCAATGTTTGGATCCGTGTCTTATAAATGACTCTAACTGCATCCGTGTTTTGATCTCCTTTTTCGTTTCCAAAATCAATTAAATCACTATTTGGAACGTCTAATAATTTAAATCCCAATTTGCCTAGTGAGTTTGTGCCGAAAAGTAAATCGTAGCCAAATGGAGCATCAGTTATGTGAAAACAAGTTTTAATTTCTTCTTGGTTTTAACGCTTTATTTCCAGCTCAACAATTCCATGGCATTCTAGCTTTTGTCCATTAACATCAGAAATCTTTGTTTTGGCTCTCGAAAATCCAATGTTCTTTAGTTCTATCTCTTTGTCTTTAAGCATTTTTAAAAGAAAATTTGAGCTTATTAGCGAAATTTGAGCGCCTCCATCTAGCATTCCTGTTGCGGGTAAACCTTTTACGTTAACTTTGATTGACATTACTGGGCCTATGGAGTTCTTTATTATCTCTGCTTTTGCTTCTTGCTCAGGAATTTTCTTAAGCTCTTCTTTAATTTCCAAAATGTTTATCCCACAAGAGTTGACGTGATTTTTAGGGATTTCGTCATGGATAGTTATGCAACCGTTTTTAAGTTGATTGCCTGATGGTGGGAGTGCTCTTGGTTGGCCATTTCCTCGCCAAACTGCTGCGTTTCTATTTGGCTCGTTAATATTATTTTTGGTATTCAGAAATGTTCTATTAGCTCCAGTAGCAGCTGCCACGTTGTCTTTCGACATATATTGATTATTTCGATTAGTTAAGCAATCGCGTGAGAGATGACCTGGTTTTCCACAGTTAAAGCAGGTAATTTCATTTCGAGGGGTAAAATTATTATTACGTTGTGAGAATTGTTGGACAGGAGGTTTAGACTGGAAGTTAATATGACGAGTCGCTTTCTGTGTCGATTCTGCTCTAGCTGCCAGAGAAACGAAACTGTCAAAACTCATCCCGTCTTGTCGAGCTATTTCAAGATTAAGTGCAAGGTTTGAGTCACCGATACTTCTTATCAAATGCTTTATTGAGTACTCATCCAACAAATTATTTGTCATCCCTGGGTAAGCTCGTTTGACTAAAGATGCAATTCTATTAGCCAGTGAATCAATATTCTCGTTTTCCCGTCTCTTAACTCCGGACATAAGTTCGTCGAATGCACAAATTTCTTTTGTGTCTGTCGTTTCGAGAATACGGAGCATTTCGCGTCGAACCGATGAATAAATAAACGGAGAATTTCCTAAAGCGGTATTAAAAGCTCTTTCCGCTCTTCCACTGATTTTAGACTCCAAGGCTTTTAATCGTACAACATCTGATATCCCTTCAGTTGCGGAATCGAATTTTTTGAAGAATGTCTTGATTTGATCTACACCTTCAGGACCTTTCAAATCTGGAATTTTGTCTAAAGCCCACGACAGAGACATTCTATCAAAGCTGTGCATGAACCCAGCGAAATCAGTTGTGGGTCTTTGGTTAGTTTCACTATTGATCGGTGGCTGCGCCACTTGTGTAACAGGCTGCTGGAAAGTTTGTTGGGGCTGAGTTTGGTGAATATTGTTCATTTGAGGTGGAAAATTTTGCGGATTATTCGTCGGAATTTGCGAATACTGCATGAACTGTGGGGGATACATGGGCATTAACATAGGCATTTGACAATTTGGAAATTGCGCATACATTTGCTGATTTGGGAACTGCTGAGTCATAACAGGCATGTTCAGGAATTGCTGTGTCATAATAGACATGTTCGGAATTTGGTAAGGAAAACAAATATTCTGTGCATTATTATGTGCTGGCGAGGTTTGAGTTTCGTTTGTTCTCATAACATTTTCCTCCCCAATTTTTTGTTTATTATTTTTATTACCGTTCAATAGTTGCTGTTCCTCTTCAGGTGTCAAAGACGACAGAGCATTTTCTCCCATTTCACTTTCAACATCAAGAATATCATCCATTCCTGAATTTTGAATATTAGAAGAATTTTCAGTAGCTTCTTTTTCTATAGCTTTATCTTTCGACCTATTTCTTGTTAAAACAGGGGAACGGACTATCATTAATTTTCTATTAACTTTGTTTATGCTCACCTAGAGCTTCTGATGAGTCACAAAAAAATTCAATTCAAAGTTTCCAAAGTTGTGCCCACCTAGGGTCTTTTGTTGAGTCAATTTGTTTGCAGCAATGAAATCGATTGACTGCCAAGGTCAACTAAAATTAAAAAAAATTTCGTTTTCTTGTTTGTTTCTTTTTATACCCACCTAGGGTCTTTTGCAGATTTTTAAAAAAAAATTGATTTTTCACCCGCCTAGGGTTTTTGTTGAAGAAAATAATTAAAGTTTTTCAAGCTCGCCTAGAGCAAAACTTTCTAAAATTTAAAATTTTAAGTCGAAGCTCGCCTAGAGCTGTTTAGGTGCTCGCCTAGAGACTTTAATTCAATAAGATAAAAATTTGTTGTTGCTCGCCTAGAGACTTCAAATCACAAAATTCAAAATCGATCTCGAGACCGTTGAAAAATTTTAGAAAATTTTTCTTCTCCAGGAGCGCCACGTGAGAAATAATAGGTGTTTCTTCTCTTTTTAAGCTTCTTCTTAATTTAACTCTCTCTTTAAATTCAAGTTCAAGCCAATTCAAATAAATATTTATTTTAAAGAGGCAATACAATTCAAATAACAAATTAAAAGGAATAATAAAAAGGGGGAACGAACACTCAAAGAACAAACTTTTATAAAAATGAACTATTTTGGGAAAAAATGAATTTCTTAAATAGGAACATAAAAAGGGATAAAATGTCATTTATTTATTTAAATTAAATTAAAGTCAAATTGAGTCTAGGTTCACCACAGTTAAAATAATTATTTTGATCATAAAATAAGAGACTTAGATTAATTTATGAACAATTCCAAATTTGGGCAAAAGAATTTGGGCCAGTTTACACAATTTGGATGGGTGAAGTACCTATAGTTATGGTTACTGATTACGAATTAATTCGTGATTTGTTTGTTAAAGAAGGGGATATTTATGCTGGAAGGCATTTTTTGGTAGATTTGTTTCAGGAATTTAGAGGTTTGTTTGTAATAATACTATTTATTTTTGGAAGGAAATTTGAATAAACCTTTTTATATAGGGAAGTTTAAGGCAGGATGGGAAGTTTAGATGTTCAAAAGTTCAAACCTTTGCTAGACTCTTATCATGGTAAAAGAAAAATAGCCGATTACATAAACTAAAAAATAAAACAAAATTATTACAATAATAAAGAGAAAAAATTAAATTATTTAAAAATAGCTGCTAAAAATCTAAAAGGAGGGGTAACACGAATGGAAGGAGAACAATGGAAGATTATTCGTCGTTTTGGCCTTCAATCTATGCGAAATTTGGGTGTTGGAAAGAATGAACTTGAAAATAAATTAATTAAAGACCTACAAAATTTTATTGAAAAATTAAAAGAAGAATTAAATACAAATATTACCGGATAAATTAATTTACAAAAATATATTGACAGAATTGTTGGCTCAACAATTAATCGTCTTCTCTTTGGTTACGCTTTTGAAGATGTTATTTTCCTTCTAATAATTTTTAGTTTTCGATTCAATTTTAGGATCAAATAAACGAATTTTATGAATTAAAAAATATTATGGATAATGAACTTGAATTATTGTCAAGTATTACTGGACGAATGTTATTATCCATGCCTCGTTTACGTTATTTACCGGTCTTTTCAAAAACATTTAAATTATTGGATGATAATATAGAAAAAGTTTTTATTTATATAAATAGAATAGTTTATGAAAGAATTAATAAAATAAAATTTGGAGAAAATGAAGAACCAAAGGATTTACTTGATTATTTTTTAAAACAATCAGATGAAGCAAAAAATGCTAATTGGTCTGACGAAAAAAAGGAAAACTTTGAGTGAGTGCCGCTGGAATTTTGTTTTCGGGAACGTTAGGCTCAAAAAATAAATCGCATTCCCCCTCTCTAATATTTAATTTTAAAGTTTGAAGAATTTGGCACCTTTTTCATTTGATTTATTCATTGCTGGACAGGAAACAACAGCAAAAACACTTGGTTTTCTAGTTTTATATTTGTTACTAGATCAGCGCGTTCAGAAGAAATTGCATGAAGAATTAGACAATTTAAGAGGAGAAAAAATTAAAAATGGTCTTGATGATTATTTTACAATGAGTGATAGAACCAAATTACCTTATTTAAATGCTGTCATAAATGTGAGAATTAAAAATAAAATTTTAAACAAAAAATGTTTTTGAGAGTTGATATTGTTATTTTAATTTAATTATTTTAGAATATTTTTAAAAAACTTTAGAAATTATTTGTAAAATTAAGGAAACTCAACGTTTGGCAAATTTACTTCCAATAAATCTTGCCCACCGTACAATGAGTGATGCAAATATATTAAATAAATTCAATCTTAAAAAAGGCACTCCAATAGTTCCACAAATTTGTTGTGTTCTTTTTGACGAAAAAGTTCAGAGAATTTATTTATTAAAATTTTCATATAAAAATTTAAGATATTTCCACGTCCTTATAGATTTGAGCCTGAACGATTTCTAGATGATCAGGGTATGCTAAAACGTGTAGAGCAATTAATTCCATTTGGTATTGGTAAAAGTTATACTTAACAAATTATTTGAAACTTTGTAAATACTATTGTAAATACAGTCCCATTAGACCATATTTTTTGGAAATAGTATACCTTAATGGCAAACAAAATGTAATATGTACTTCTTCATCTAATAATTTATCTTTAATATTTATCTAATCTATATCTCATTATCTATTTAATAACTTCTTTTAGACACTAGTTTCATCTTTAAGGGTTGTATTTACAAGAGAGGCCCAACGGATCGAAAAATTAAGAATTTAAATAATTAAAATTTAAATTGATTAAAGAATTTGTATGGGAGAATCTCTGGCCAAAATGGAAATATTTTCTTTCATTTTGAAGTATTTAAATTTAGAGAATTTTTAAACATTTTAATTTTAGGTTCTCCCTGTAGATCCACTTAATCCCCCTTCAAGTGAAAAAAGACGCGGTCTTACTGTTGCTCCCATTCATTATAATTGTCGTTTGTTTGCTCGAAACATTAATAATTAATTTAATTTATTATTCAATATACCGTATTTCTTGAAATAGTACTCCCGGCAGTATATTTTTCAACCCTCCTCCAAAGGGGAGTATTATTTAAGGGGGGAGTGTCTTTAATCAATTTAAATTTTAATTATTTAAATTCTTAATTTTTCGATCCGTTGGGCCTCTCTTGTAAATACAACCCTTGGAGATGAAACTAGTGTCTAAAAGAAGTTATTAAATAGATAATGAGATATAGATTAGATAAATATTAAAGATAAATTATTAGATGAAGAAGTACATATTACATTTTGTTTGCCATTAAGGTATACTATTTCCAAAAAATATGGTCTAATGGGACTGTATTTACAATAGTATTTACAAAGTTTCAAATAATTTGTTAAGTATAACTTTTACCAATACCAAATGGAATTAATTGCTCTACACGTTTTAGCATACCCTGATCATCTAGAAATCGTTCAGGCTCAAATCTATAAGGACGTGGAAATATCTTAAATTTTTATATGAAAATTTTAATAAATAAATTCTCTGAACTTTTTCGTCAAAAAGAACACAACAAATTTGTGGAACTATTGGAGTGCCTTTTTTAAGATTGAATTTATTTAATATATTTGCATCACTCATTGTACGGTGGGCAAGATTTATTGGAAGTAAATTTGCCAAACGTTGAGTTTCCTTAATTTTACAAATAATTTCTAAAGTTTTTTAAAAATATTCTAAAATAATTAAATTAAAATAACAATATCAACTCTCAAAAACATTTTTTGTTTAAAATTTTATTTTTAATTCTCACATTTATGACAGCATTTAAATAAGGTAATTTGGTTCTATCACTCATTGTAAAATAATCATCAAGACCATTTTTAATTTTTTCTCCTCTTAAATTGTCTAATTCTTCATGCAATTTCTTCTGAACGCGCTGATCTAGTAACAAATATAAAACTAGAAAACCAAGTGTTTTTGCTGTTGTTTCCTGTCCAGCAATGAATAAATCAAATGAAAAAGGTGCCAAATTCTTCAAACTTTAAAATTAAATATTAGAGAGGGGGAATGCGATTTATTTTTTGAGCCTAACGTTCCCGAAAACAAAATTCCAGCGGCACTCACTCAAAGTTTTCCTTTTTTTCGTCAGACCAATTAGCATTTTTTGCTTCATCTGATTGTTTTAAAAAATAATCAAGTAAATCCTTTGGTTCTTCATTTTCTCCAAATTTTATTTTATTAATTCTTTCATAAACTATTCTATTTATATAAATAAAAACTTTTTCTATATTATCATCCAATAATTTAAATGTTTTTGAAAAGACCGGTAAATAACGTAAACGAGGCATAGATAATAACATTCGGCCAGTAATACTTGACAATAATTCAAGTTCATTATCCATAATATTTTTTAATTCATAAAATTCGTTTATTTGATCCTAAAATTGAATCGAAAACTAAAAATTTTTAGAAGGAAAATAACATCTTCAAAAGCGTAACCAAAGAGAAGACGATTAATTGTTGAGCCAACAATTCTGTCAATATATTTTTGTAAATTAATTTATCCGGTAATATTTGTATTTAATTCTTCTTTTAATTTTTCAATAAAATTTTGTAGGTCTTTAATTAATTTATTTTCAAGTTCATTCTTTCCAACACCCAAATTTCGCATAGATTGAAGGCCAAAACGACGAATAATCTTCCATTGTTCTCCTTCCATTCGTGTTACCCCTCCTTTTAGATTTTTAGCAGCTATTTTTAAATAATTTAATTTTTTCTCTTTATTATTGTAATAATTTTGTTTTATTTTTTAGTTTATGTAATCGGCTATTTTTCTTTTACCATGATAAGAGTCTAGCAAAGGTTTGAACTTTTGAACATCTAAACTTCCCATCCTGCCTTAAACTTCCCTATATAAAAAGGTTTATTCAAATTTCCTTCCAAAAATAAATAGTATTATTACAAACAAACCTCTAAATTCCTGAAACAAATCTACCAAAAAATGCCTTCCAGCATAAATATCCCCTTCTTTAACAAACAAATCACGAATTAATTCGTAATCAGTAACCATAACTATAGGTACTTCACCCATCCAAATTGTGTAAACTGGCCCAAATTCTTTTGCCCAAATTTGGAATTGTTCATAAATTAATCTAAGTCTCTTATTTTATGATCAAAATAATTATTTTAACTGTGGTGAACCTAGACTCAATTTGACTTTAATTTAATTTAAATAAATAAATGACATTTTATCCCTTTTTATGTTCCTATTTAAGAAATTCATTTTTTCCCAAAATAGTTCATTTTTATAAAAGTTTGTTCTTTGAGTGTTCGTTCCCCCTTTTTATTATTCCTTTTAATTTGTTATTTGAATTGTATTGCCTCTTGTCGCAAAACAAATTAAAATTTTAATATTTTAATTTTATTTTAATATTATTTTGCTGGACAATTCTAAGTTCTATTTTATTCAAGTCCTTTCCTTTTTTATCTTCAATTTAGTCTAGTTTAAAATCAATTTTAATTTCAAAAGATTTATTCAAATTTTTTAAAATATAATTTAAAAATTAATAGAAAAACTTAATAATTTTAAAGGATTATTTGAAATAGAAATATTAAAAGATTGAAAAAGTGAATGTTAAGCCTATGAAATTCATTGATTATAAAGCAAAATTTAGGGCGTGAATTTAAAAAAGATGCGACAAAAAATAGGCGTGGTTTGAGTTTGATAACAAAAATTCAAAAAACATAGGCGGGATTTGAATAACCAAAAATGTTGGGATGATTCATTTTTAATAAAAAAAAAATAAATTTCAAAGAATTTAAAAATTATTAAAAAAAATATTTTGAAGAATAAATTTAAAAGTCGCTTTTAGCGACAGTGAGGGCGGAAAGAAGAAAGATAGAAAAATAATAAATGAAATTCTTTTTAGTTTAATTTAAATAAGATAAAAATTAAGGAATTTCATTTAAAGAGAAAAATCTTTACGAATTAGAACTAGAACATAACATAGCTGAGTTCTCTTCATCCCAACGAGCAGCATTCTGAATTACATAATTTAAGTTTTCTTGAATCATCTCCAGTTTTGTATAATAAGAAGCACGATCATTTACAGTTCGACATCCCGTTTTTGGCATTAAATCAATACAGTCGTTAGCTAGTGAACGTATACGAAACAAATGTCCCACTTCACGATGGTGTGATCCACGATCAAATTCTTTTTTAGTTTTTTTTGTTTGTTGTTCCATTAACTTGGCTCTTTTACTTTTCAGGATGATCATAGCTTTATCTTCAGTCTTTTTTGGTGCATGCACAATAACAGGACTATGATAAAAAACATCCTCTTTCAGAGGTAATTGTCGTTTAGGAATTTTTGGCAAATCAAGTTTTTCTTTCTCATCGTCTTTCATCCTTTTGTTCAACAAATTATTAACAATCTTTATACCAACTTCTTTCTCATTTTCTTTTATTTTCTTCAAATCTGTTTCTTTTGATTCATTAGCTTTTTCTAAAATTTCAGAATCAATTTTGTCATTTTCTATTTCTATATTTTTGTCATTTATTTTATTTTCAATATTTATTCCTTTAGCATCTGGTTTATTACTAGAAACTATTATGGGGTCATGTACAAATTTATTCTTGGATGGACATGATCGGTTAGAGCTGATATGGTTATAGTAAACGTTTGGCGGAAAACCATTTTTTTCACATGTTAAACATTTTCTTTTCAACTTACTTTTAGTATTGTCTTTAATTTTATCAATTTTTTCTTCATCTACTTTTTCTTCGTCTACTTTTGAATGGTCGGAATCAGAAATATATTCACTAGTATCGTCTGATGAGTAATTAGGTTCATCCGTAATTTTAATTTCTTTAGAAGGAATTCGAATTTTTGGTGGCATGATCAATATTTTATTAAAGAATTCTAAAATTGTATAAAATTTTATAAAATTCATTTTGTCAAAAATTATTTTAAAAAATAAATTTGTAAGAAAAACAAAACATAAAAAAAATACAAAGAAAATTATTAATTTTTTCTTCGAATGATTGATAGCAAAAAATAAAAAACTTTTTACAAAATGAGGTCCTGACATGTCTATTTTTATACATCTTTCTGTGGTAAAACTTTTGGTTAAAAAATGATTCATTGATATACCAAATATTTTTCGTTAAACGATTATATACAAAAAGATTGTATCTTCTGTTTTTATTTAAAAAACAATTCGTAGGTGATTCATTAAAAGGGATAAAATGTTGGTCTTGGGAGAAAATAATAAATTTATTAATAAATAAAGGGTTGTCTTTATCAAATCTAATCAAACAAGGATTGTCCTTGTCAAGTCTCAACAAATTAGGATTTGACGCTCCTCCCGGCAGAATAAAAAAGGAAAATGAAAAAATTAACATTAATTTTAATAAATGTTTATATAATTTAAATAAAAACTTTAGTTTAATCGAAACAAATGTAAAGAAAAAACAGATGGCTAAAACTAAACAAAGCATAATTAAATTTTCTCCTTTTAAAACAAAATTGATTATGTCTGAACTAAATAAATTATTTAGTATTTCTTTTAAATAAGTCCAATAATTGTTATTCTTTTTCTCAGTATTTAGTTTAGAATCAGAACTTATTACTTTTCTGTTATTTTCAAATTCTAAAATGTTGATTAAGAACAATATACCTTTTAATTTTACATCTGAAGTTCCTCCAAGACAATTTATGGTACATTTTAGGTCAATATGAGCTTTATCAAAATTTAATCTCTTAATTTCATTATGCCCAATTTCTGTACATTTTGTTGAAAAGAGTATCTCATTTTCACAATTAATTTCGGCTAAAGCAACTCCATGATCTGTAGTACACGTGTAATTTAAATCTGCGCCTGTTCGGCAATTGTAACATCCTCCAAATTCATGTATTTTCAGTACACATTTATTCCAATCATCTAAAGTAATTAATCTAAAATTATTCATTTTAATTACAAGATCAACAGGCATATCTAGTATTTCGGAATGAACAATATTATTATCAAAATCTAGATTTAACGTTTGTGTCTTTATTGGCAAAATCTTTGGTGTATTTAAGATTAAATTTTCTAATTCTAAATTTTTGCATTTACAATCTACCTTTTCATTATCGTGATCAGGTTGGCATTCTTGGCAAATTTCTTCTCTTATTTCACATTTAAACTTCAAAGCGCTTTCGTAATTTTTACAATAAACATTTGAATATATTTCATCGGTTAGCGCAAAAAATTTTTTATTAGTAATAAATTTTCCTATCATATCTGGTTCTGGAGCTAGAGAAAATTGAGTAACAGACAAAGTAATGTTTGAATCATGTACTATATTCCCTGGATGTAATTTAAATATTGATTCATGTTTCTCATTGGTTTCATTTCCGATAAATAATTTCTCAATTTTAATTTCAACTACAGGCATCCATTTACATGTGAAAATTTCATAAATATCAGAGTCTGTAGGCTCTACATAGATTCGGTAAAATAAACAACTAGAACCAGTATTTAAACCACATTTACACCATATGAAACTACACGAAGCAGTACAACGATTATATCCGGTATAATTTTCCCAAGGTTTTAACTCGTGTATTTCTTGAACCCAATTATTATTAACTATTAAACAATTATCATGATGACAGCTTCCTGTCATAGGACAAGATTTAACAGTTTGAATTTTAACTTCGTATGATCTTAAATATTTTTCAACTATTGGTTCACAAATCATTTTAAAACTTTCAGGAGTTAAGTTTATTTGTCCGAGAATTTTACTATTACTATCCTTTAGTATAATAGACTGTTTTACTTTATTATTCAACATTGTTAAAGTTTCAACAAAATTCCATGAACAATCAATTTTTCCATTTCTTCTAACGCAATTTTCAGTCAAAGCTGTTCTTGAAATCATTTCAGCGTGGATAATATTGACGAAAATCAATGAAATTAATAGACGTCTTTTTAAAATCCACCTTCTCGGACTTCTACTCATTTTCTTTACTTTTGTGCCTTTATTTAAACAAAATCTGATTATTTTAAAAATATTTTTGAATAAACACAAGAAAATTGAACAAAATATAATTAAGCCAATTATAGTTAAGCTTATCAAAAATATAGAAATTATTGGTGAACATGTATGATTTATCATTCTTTCTAAACAAAAGTAACAAGGGATTAATTTACATAAATCCGTTGGTTCACATTTAATTTCATATTTCAGTAAATTTCTATTTTTTGACCAAAAATTTACTTCACAATGGTGATGAGTAATTAATACTTCTTTATCAATTTCGAAAACAAATTGTTCAACTCTGGCATGCGTTGTACACGGTCCTTCACTACAACATATTTCGTATTTATCGATTATTTCAGGAGAATTTATCAGTATTCCATTGTCATTGCATTCAACAAAGCAATTATTACATTGGATTTTAGCGTTAATGCTTAAAATCATAACACAAATTAAACAAAAAATAAACAATGTTGTAGCGATATTTAACAAAGTACTTGTAATTACTTTTGAAATTATATTTTTATTTATTTCTTTATTTTCTTTAATCTTTTCATCAACTTTATTTTCTAACGAATTTTCTTGAATAGTTTTATTCTTTGCTTCGTTTTTTATTTCTTTATTTTCAATATTTAATTCTAATGGATATAATTTATTAATTGGTCGAGAAATGATAGAACCGTTTGGCATTAAGATTTTCACATTTCTGACACAACGTCCATCTTTAGTATCCAATAATTCGACAATTTTTACAATTTTCCAAAAATTTCTAGGAACAAATTCTTCTTCTAAGATCACAATTTCTCCAATTTTAGGCTCTCTTTTTGTCTGTAATCTTGGTCCTTTCATGGACCACTGACTTTTATCTCTTAACCAAATCAAATATTCTTTTTTCCAACGTTTCCAAAGTTCATTTAAAAGAAACTCTGTGTGAATAAACGAGTCTTTGTATTTTATAGAATAATTTATTGATTCGTTTGTTCGATGAATTTCTAAATCTAAACATAAATTTCTTCTTGGGCAAAGAAAATCAACAGGTCTTAATGGAATTATTCCAGGTATATCTGGATTTTCTTCAATAGCTGTCAAAGGTCTCATATTGAGAATACCTTCCACTTCAGTTGTGAAAGTTATCATTTCTTCCCATTTTAAAGAACCTTTACCCAAAGTTTTTCGGAAAGCGTCTTTAACTAGAGCGACGATCCTTTCGTATACCCCACCTTGCCAGGGGCTTAATTCTTTAATAAATTTCCATTTCAAGTCATTTCCAATTACATCTAAATTAATTTTACAAGTTTTAGCACAAGCTATAAATGTTTTAGAGTTATCAGACAGAATTTTTTCTGGGCATCCTCTTCTTGCAGCTAATCTTTTTAGTACACTTAAACAAGTTTCTGTTTTTAAATTTTTTACAGGTTCTAAATAAACAGCTCTTGTACACAAACAAGTTATCAAAGTTATCCAGAATTTTTTATCTTGGTTATCGATATCCTTATAAAAGGAAGGACCCAAATGGTCAATACCAATACTTTTAAACGGTGAACTAAATTGAGTTCTGTCCATAGGCAAAATCGGAAATTTTGGTAACATAAAGGGATATGATTTCATTTTTCGACATTTTAAACAACGATTAAGGACTTCTTTTACTTTTCTTCTTGCTTGAGGAGTCCAAAATTTACTTAGAAATTCAACGAGTGTATTTTGAACTCCTGCATGTTTAAATTTTTTGTGTATAAAATTTATTATCAATGGTAAAATTTCAGAATTTTTCGGAATAATTATTGGATTTTCAAGATCAAAATGAGCATCACTATTTTTAATCCTTGATTTTAATCTTTTAATACCATTTTCATCTTCAAAAATTTCCCAATTATTAAAATTGTTTAAATTTTCATTTTGTACTAATTTTATTAAAAGAACACCGATTAATAAAGCTAATAATTCCATACGTGGTATAGTCAAGTTTTGTTTCTTAGGTTTTATTCTATTTCTAGAATAAATCAACGAAATTTTATTGTGTTCATAATTTTCACTTCTTAAATATACTACAGCCGCATAAGTATCTTTATTAGCATCAACAAAAACATGTAATTGATTTATAGTATCAATTTCTTTATATATAGTCATTCTTGGGATTATTGTTTCTTGATTTATCCAATTTTTTAAAATATTTTTCCATTCAATCATATGTTTGATTTCTAATTCTTCATCCCATTTCTTAGGTTTATCCCATAATTTTTGAAATAATAATTTGGGATTAACAAGGCAAGGCGAAACTAATCCCAAAGGATCAAACAGGGATGCCATTATTTCTAAAACTTTTCTTCTAGTAAATTTATCTTCTAGATTTAGATTAGGAAATTTTATTTCTAAATTATCATTTTTTATATTCCATTTAATTCCTAAAACTTTTACATTTAAATCTGTTATTTTATCATTTTCTGGAATTTTTTCTAAAGCTTTTCTACCATTTGTTACGAATTCTCGTAAATTCATTTTTCCTTCAGAAAAAATTCTCTTTAATTCAATGTATTTTCCATAAATCTCTTCTTCAGTATTGCAATCAATAAATACATTGTCAACATAAATATTTTTGAATAAACTTTCTTGGCCAGGGTATTTTTTCAAATGATGTTCGATAGTCATAGCCAAAAGACTAGGCGAACAAATAATTCCAAAGGCAACTCTTGTGAACCGATAAATTATTAAATTACGAGAAGTCAAAGGTTCATTTATATCTTTTAACCAAAGAAATTTGGTTACCTCTCTATCTGATTCTTCTAATTCAATTTGAAGAAAAGCTTTTTCAATATCTCCCAGTAAAGGAAATTTAGACAATCTAAATCGCATTATCATTCCAGCTAAATCTGGTAATTTTAGAGGACCTCTAAATAGACAATCATTTAAACTTTTTCGTCCTCTTGTTCTGGCAGAAGCATTATAAACTTCTCTAATTTTTTCATCTTTAAAAACAGGTCTATGCGGTAAATAATGTTCCAATTCGCCTTTACTTTTAAAAGCTTCTTCAATTATTCCAAGATTAAGCTGATCCTTTATAGTTTTATCTATTCTTTTTAAATTTTCTAAACCTTGATCATTTTGTAAACGATTTAGTAAGGATTCTAAACATTTATAAGCAATTCCAAAATTCGTAGGTAGATCGGGTATTTCATCTTTCCATAACCATTTTACTCTATATCTACCATCAATTTGTTTTATAGATTTATCAAATATTTCCTGAGCAGTTTCATCTTCATTTTCTTCAGGATTTTCGGTGATACCAATACTTTGTAAGTCCCACCAGGATTTTATTTCCGATTCATTAGGCATGTCCTCAAAGTATTTAACAACCATGTGAGTCTGTATAGGGATCGTTTTTTCTAATGAAATTCTTTGATTTTCACCACAAATTACACTCCCAATTGTAGTATTGACTAAATAACAACCTTTACAAATTTCAGTCTTTTTAATAAAGAATCTCCAGAAATCTTTTACTCCAATTAATAAATCGGGTTTCCCAAAATTTGAAACTAAATTATCTTTTATATCTTTCATTTTTAAATGTCCAGAAACTTCATTTATTGTAACAGAGCGCAATTCATTTGCAATTTTGTTTATGCTCAATAATTCTAACATTTCATTTTTACCATTTTTTCTTTCAATGCCAAGTAAATATCTTCCAGAACGTTGTTTTTCTGATTTATTTCCTTGAAAAGTGTAAATTTCAAGAAAGCCTTCTCCTAATTTAGGAAGTTTCAATTTTTTAGTCAATTCATCAGTTACATAAGAAACTTCACTTCCACAATCAAGAAAAACAAAAACATCAATTTTGTTATTTTCATTTTCAGGGGAAAAAACTTTTACTTTTAAAACCATTAACATTGGATTCCAAGGTTCTATCAAAGAACTATAAGTATTAATGGACATGTTTTGAGTTTTAACAATTTCTTCTTTTTTAGGTTCTTCAGTTTGTTTTTCAATTGAATTTTTAATTTGGCAACAAGAAGTTTTGCTTTTCCAATTTTTTCTTTCGAAAACTTTATTTTTATGTACAGGTTTTATTTTCTCAGTCACAATTCATTTGTATGTCTGGTTGTTTTTCCTGTTCAAAATTTCTTTTAGGACATATAGCTGAGTTATGATTCCCATTACAATATGAACAATTCCTTCTTATACGACAATTTTTTAAAATATGTCCTATACGAAGACATCTGAAACATCTATTTTGATCAATTAAACGCTTCTTGCGTTCCTCTAGGCCCAAGACTTTTGTACAAGAATTAGTCCAATGACTACCATTACAAAAATAACAAACAATATTTTTTGCATGTGTAATAACAGGGAAAGTTCTAGTTTGATTCACTTTATCAAATCTTTTAAAATTTTCATTATTTCGAAATTTTTGATTTATTTCATTATGATTGTTCGGGTGTGAAAACTGGAAATGTTTTGATGATTGAAAAACTGATTCTCTAATATTAACCATTCCAATTAAAGCTTTTCTTAATTCATTAGTGTCCCATTTTCTGCCAGAAGCCTTTTCTTCTTTAGCAATTTCCATTAAAATATTTCTATTAAGCTTTGACCTTATTAGTGAGGTCATAATCGAATTATTTGTATTTTCTCCAATACTTTCTAATTGTCTAAATATTTTTTCAATTTTATCGACTGTATTTTTCAAAGAAATTGATTTTTCTGTACAAGTAGGTAAATGAAATAATTCAGATTCTAAAGCTTCTATCAGTATATTTTTATCACCAAATCTTTCTTTCAATGTATTTACTGCAATTTGGTAATTTTCATTAGACAACATCAAATCTGATACGACATTTTTTGCTTCTCCTTTTAAACAATTAAGCAAAAATTTCATTTTATCAATTTGACTAAATTTTTGTTTATCAATTGAGCTTTCAAAACTTTGCCAAAAAGAAATCCAATGATGTGGATCTCCATTAAACTCTGGCAACTGAAGTCTAGGTAATTGCACAGTTAATTCCCTTGTTTCAGAATGATTTATCTGTGTTACTATAGAATTATTTTCAGAATCATCAGATTTTCTTTGATAAACAAGTTCTTCAATAAAATCTGCGGTTTCTCTACCTTTTTCTATCCATTCATAAAAATGTTTATTATCTACAATATAATTATCATAAGCTAGTGTCTCGGTTTCTCTATCATTTATATCTAAATTATTTATAAAATTTAGCCAAAGTTGATTCTTTTCTTCAAGCGTGTTTAAAATTTTTATAATACTTTTTCCATCACTTGTAATTGATTCTTTTTCTTCATCATCTATTATTTTTTTCTTCATAATTTGTTCTGTATTTTCAATTCGATTTATCAAGCGCCTTAAAACTGTACCAATCATTCTTTTATAAGGTCCTGACATTTTGATCAAATGTTTAACTTTGATTTAAATTATTAAAGCAATAGAGCAAACAAACAGTTTATCAAAAGGTTTTACAAATGGTTGAACAATTTTCCTTTCAAATGAGAAACAATTTAAAATTCAATACTTTTTGACGGGGCTCCACTTTGTCGCAAAACAAATTAAAATTTTAATATTTTAATTTTATTTTAATATTATTTTGCTGGACAATTCTAAGTTCTATTTTATTCAAGTCCTTTCCTTTTTTATCTTCAATTTAGTCTAGTTTAAAATCAATTTTAATTTCAAAAGATTTATTCAAATTTTTTAAAATATAATTTAAAAATTAATAGAAAAACTTAATAATTTTAAAGGATTATTTGAAATAGAAATATTAAAAGATTGAAAAAGTGAATGTTAAGCCTATGAAATTCATTGATTATAAAGCAAAATTTAGGGCGTGAATTTAAAAAAGATGCGACAAAAAATAGGCGTGGTTTGAGTTTGATAACAAAAATTCAAAAAACATAGGCGGGATTTGAATAACCAAAAATGTTGGGATGATTCATTTTTAATAAAAAAAAAATAAATTTCAAAGAATTTAAAAATTATTAAAAAAAATATTTTGAAGAATAAATTTAAAAGTCGCTTTTAGCGACACCTCTTTAAAATAAATATTTATTTGAATTGGCTTGAACTTGAATTTAAAGAGAGAGTTAAATTAAGAAGAAGCTTAAAAAGAGAAGAAACACCTATTATTTCTCACGTGGCGCTCCTGGAGAAGAAAAATTTTCTAAAATTTTTCAACGGTCTCGAGATCGATTTTGAATTTTGTGATTTGAAGGCTCTAGGCGAGCAACAACAAATTTTTATCTTATTGAATTAAAGTCTCTAGGCGAGCACCTAAACAGCTCTAGGCGAGCTTCGACTTAAAATTTTAAATTTTAGAAAGTTTTGCTCTAGGCGAGCTTGAAAAACTTTAATTATTTTCTTCAACAAAAACCCTAGGCGGGTGAAAAATCAATTTTTTTTAAAAATCTGCAAAAGACCCTAGGTGGGTATAAAAAGAAACAAACAAGAAAACGAAATTTTTTTTAATTTTAGTTGACCTTGGCAGTCAATCGATTTCATTGCTGCAAACAAATTGACTCAACAAAAGACCCTAGGTGGGCACAACTTTGGAAACTTTGAATTGAATTTTTTTGTGACTCATCAAAAGCTCTAGGTGAGCATAAACAAAGTTAATAGAAAATTAATGATAGTCCGTTCCCCTGTTTTAACAAGAAATAGGGCGAAAGATAAAGCTATAGAAAAAGAAGCTACTGAAAATTCTTCTAATATTCAAAATTCAGGAATGGATGATATTCTTGATGTTGAAAGTGAAATGGGAGAAAATGCTCTGTCGTCTTTGACACCTGAAGAGGAACAGCAACTGTTGAACGGTAATAAAAATAATAAACAAAAAATTGGGGAGGAAAATGTTATGAGAACAAACGAAACTCAAACCTCGCCAGCACATAATAATGCACAGAATATTTGTTTTCCTTACCAAATTCCGAACATGTCTATTATGACACAGCAATTCCCGAACATGCCTGTTATGACTCAGCAGTTCCCAAATCAGCAAATGTATGCGCAATTTCCAAATTGTCAAATGCCTATGTTAATGCCCATGTATCCCCCACAGTTCATGCAGTATTCGCAAATTCCGACGAATAATCCGCAAAATTTTCCACCTCAAATTAACAATATTCACCAAACTCAGCCCCAACAAACTTTCCAGCAGCCTGTTACACAAGTGGCGCAGCCACCGATCAATAGTGAAACTAACCAAAGACCCACAACTGATTTCGCTGGGTTCATGCACAGCTTTGATAGAATGTCTCTGTCGTGGGCTTTAGACAAAATTCCAGATTTGAAAGGTCCTGAAGGTGTAGATCAAATCAAGACATTCTTCAAAAAATTCGATTCCGCAACTGAAGGGATATCAGATGTTGTACGATTAAAAGCCTTGGAGTCTAAAATCAGTGGAAGAGCGGAAAGAGCTTTTAATACCGCTTTAGGAAATTCTCCGTTTATTTATTCATCGGTTCGACGCGAAATGCTCCGTATTCTCGAAACGACAGACACAAAAGAAATTTGTGCATTCGACGAACTTATGTCCGGAGTTAAGAGACGGGAAAACGAGAATATTGATTCACTGGCTAATAGAATTGCATCTTTAGTCAAACGAGCTTACCCAGGGATGACAAATAATTTGTTGGATGAGTACTCAATAAAGCATTTGATAAGAAGTATCGGTGACTCAAACCTTGCACTTAATCTTGAAATAGCTCGACAAGACAGGATGAGTTTTGACAGTTTCGTTTCTCTGGCAGCTAGAGCAGAATCGACACAGAAAGCGACTCGTCATATTAACTTCCAGTCTAAACCTCCTGTCCAACAATTCTCACAACGTAATAATAATTTTACCCCTCGAAATGAAATTACCTGCTTTAACTGTGGAAAACCAGGTCATCTCTCACGCGATTGCTTAACTAATCGAAATAATCAATATATGTCGAAAGACAACGTGGCAGCTGCTACTGGAGCTAATAGAACATTTATGAATACCAAAAATAATATTAACGAGCCAAATAGAAACGCAGCAGTTTGGCGAGGAAATGGCCAACCAAGAGCACTCCCACCATCAGGCAATCAACTTAAAAACGGTTGCATAACTATCCATGACGAAATCCCTAAAAATCACGTCAACTCTTGTGGGATAAACATTTTGGAAATTAAAGAAGAGCTTAAGAAAATTCCTGAGCAAGAAGCAAAAGCAGAGATAATAAAGAACTCCATAGGCCCAGTAATGTCAATCAAAGTTAACGTAAAAGGTTTACCCGCAACAGGAATGCTAGATGGAGGCGCTCAAATTTCGCTAATAAGCTCAAATTTTCTTTTAAAAATGCTTAAAGACAAAGAGATAGAACTAAAGAACATTGGATTTTCGAGAGCCAAAACAAAGATTTCTGATGTTAATGGACAAAAGCTAGAATGCCATGGAATTGTTGAGCTGGAAATAAAGCGTTAAAACCAAGAAGAAATTAAAACTTGTTTTCACATAACTGATGCTCCATTTGGCTACGATTTACTTTTCGGCACAAACTCACTAGGCAAATTGGGATTTAAATTATTAGACGTTCCAAATAGTGATTTAATTGATTTTGGAAACGAAAAAGGAGATCAAAACACGGATGCAGTTAGAGTCATTTATAAGACACGGATCCAAACATTGAGTGTTGAATTTGATGACTTTGCAAAGGAGTTGGTTACATCGAATTTATTGATCCAGCTTCAATTAAAAATGCGTTTGAATCAAGTGAATCGTATTTTGAAGGAAGAAAATTGAGAATTTCAAGAATTTATGAAAAGAAGAAAATGGCTAAGATGAGAGACAAAAATGAGAATTTAAAATTGAAATATTCAATATTGATAAAAGGAATTGAAAAATGTTTGAACCTAAAAGGAGAATTTAAAGGGAAAGAAGATAGAAAAACTCTTGAAACAATTCCGAGGACGGAATTATCTAAATACGAGGAGGGGAGAGGTGGTAAGTTTAAGAGCCGGTCATTTAAAGCCGATACACAAATTGAAACATTGAAGGCAAACCTAATGCCAGTTCATGAACTAGGCGTTCGAAACGTCAAATCAAAAATTGTTGTTCCGAGAAATGAAAGAAGTGGAAGGAACTCAATGAGAAATGAAAATCGGAGGGAGCGCGGTCTAGGCGACCAAACTCCTAGAAGCCGTTGGCATGGGAATGAAAATCGAAGAGGGCGAGGTCTAGGCGACCGAACCCCTAGGCGTTCTGTCTTTGAAAGGATTAGACGTTATGAAGGAAGCAGATCACGTGACCGTTTATGAACCACCCCTTTCGCAGCCGATTCAAAGCCGAGGGACTCGTCTTTTTAGAAGGTGGAGATGTGGTGAACCTAGACTCAATTTGACTTTAATTTAATTTAAATAAATAAATGACATTTTATCCCTTTTTATGTTCCTATTTAAGAAATTCATTTTTTCCCAAAATAGTTCATTTTTATAAAAGTTTGTTCTTTGAGTGTTCGTTCCCCCTTTTTATTATTCCTTTTAATTTGTTATTTGAATTGTATTGCCTCTTTAAAATAAATATTTATTTGAATTGGCTTGAACTTGAATTTAAAGAGAGAGTTAAATTAAGAAGAAGCTTAAAAAGAGAAGAAACGGTTCTACTTGACTTTATGAGTCCAATCGAACTTTATGAGTCCAATCGATGTTTATGAGTCCAATCGAACTTTATAAGTCCAATCAAGATTTATGAGTCCAAATAAAACTTTATGAGTCCATAGGAATTTTATGAGTCCAATCACATAATATTCGATTTTATTAATAATACATTTATTAAATAATACATTAAAATAAATAGGATTATGTTGTTAGACCTATGGAACATAGGCAAGGCGCTTGTGCAAAACCCCGCGCTTCGCGCGGGGTTCACACGCGCCTCACGGGAGTCAACGGTCGCTGGGTTCTGGCTCGGCAACATAAACCTATCCCTTTTTTCATCACCAGCTTTGATCTGACGACCTACCCTCGTAGCTCACAAAAATCCGATTGGACTCATAAGCTGTGATTGGAATCATAAACCGTAGTAGAGCCACAGTTTTTACTTAGAATAATAAGACATGTCGGATTTATAAAATTTGTTTGGACTCAAAGTTTTGTTTGGACTCATAAATTTTGATTGGACTCATAAAGTTTTGTTTGGACTCATAAATCTTGATTGGACTCATAAAGTTTTATTTGGACTCATAAAGTTCGATTGGACTCATAAACATCGATTGGACTCATAAAGTTCGATTGGACTCATAAAGTCAAGTAGAACCGAAGAAACACCTATTATTTCTCACGTAACCTATCCATTGCAAAAGCATTTCCAAAAATTGGTAAAGGAGTTGGCCCTGGAGGTAAATTACGACGTTTCCAAATAAAATTCCAAAATGATAATATTATTAAGAATAAAAGAATTAAAAATAAAAACATTGTTTCCTTTATTTATTTTTAAATTAAATATTATAAATATATACTTGTATTAAGGTCCAAGGTTCTAACATTTATTTTATTTATATTTTTCTCTCAAACTCTAGTTGAGGTTAACTCAATTAATGAACACAATCTTTCAATAACAAATTTACTTTCAATTACTAAAGTTTAGTTTAATACAACTTTAGGTCAAATTAAGGTCAATGGAGGGTAAATTTAATGAGAAAAAACGCATATTTACTAGTGCGCGGCAAAATCATTTTTCCGGGTCCGGAAACCGGATTTTGAATTTCACACTCATGCCGGACCGGATCCGGCCGGATTTTTCCGGATTAATCCGGTCCGGTTTTAATCCGGTAAAAATAATTTCCGGAGTCCGACAGAATTTACCCGATTCCGGACCGGATCCGGAATTTTTTCCGGATTTTTCGAGAAAAATTTTTTTCATTTTTAGTGTTAAAATGTCGTAAGAATTGAGGGATTTTAAGTGATTAAGACGGTATGAGTGTATAGGCTTAAGTGAGCTAAGAGATTTATGAGGATTATGTGATATAGGAGATATAGAGGGATTAAGGGTATAGGGAGATGTCTGAGGATTAAGTTGGATGTATACGGATCAAATGGGATATCGGTGATATCCGGTGATTTGGACGGGTATCCCCTTTAATCCTTTAAAATCCCTTTATACCACTCCACAGTTATTCTTCTTGATCAGCCGATGTCACGCACACATCTTGATATTCACTTAAATCCTCTAACTCCTCCTATATCCCTCTTAATCCTTTTTAATCAGCTTAAACAACAAGGACTCAGCTGATTTATATACAGGGAGAATTGTTCCAAGAGCACTGTTCTGAAAACGGAAGACGTTGTTCCGAGAACATGAGAAGTTGTTCCGAGAACGAGAGACGCTGTTCTCGGAAAATTTAATGGGTACATCAACCGGCCAATTCTCATAATGTCCGCACTCGACCGGCCACACTTAACTGATCCCAACCCCCACCTGCGGAGCAGGACGAATAGGCGCGGCCGAATAGGCGCCGAGACAAATAGGCGCGAGACGAATAGGCGCGGGACGAATAGGCGCCCGAAATTATTTTTTCCTAGAATTTTTTTCTGATTTTCTTCTGATTTTTTTTTTGATTTTTTTGTTCTGATTTTTTTCTGATTTTTTGTTCTGATTTTTCTTCTGACTTTTTTTCTGATTTTTTCTCTGATTTTTTCTTCTGATTTTTTTCTTTGATTTTTTCTTCAGATTTTTTTCAAATCAAAAGGTTTGAAATTCTTAAATTGTTCCATTTTTTTAGAAAATGAGTCTTCTCAAAAATCATACCTGTTAAATACCAAAAAATAATCCTCCTTTTTACTTGTTTTTTGCATGTTCATGCACTTGTATAAAATATCAAAAATAATCCTTTTTGGGAAAAATTTCGGAAAACGAACAGACTCGAAATAGGTCAAAATATATGTCATTCGAAAGAGATCGTCGAGTTGAGTCGAATGGTGAAAAAATTTTCGTGCGGTCTCATACAGGGGCTGAGATATAAGCCCTTGAAAATCGAAAAACCATAGGGGGGACCAAGCACTTTTTTGGGGTGAATCGAATACACAAATAATAGCTCATTCGAAAGGGCTCGACGAGATGAGTTGAATGACACCAAAATTAGCTCGATTAGATGATTCTGAACAAAGTTATGACCAACAGAATCTTCGCTGGAAAAACTGTTTTTGTGCTGCTACGGAGGGTAGGCCGGGCATGGTCTTCGCTACACGATGGCCGTGCTTCGCTGCGGTCGTGCTCGCTTCGCTCGCGGCGACCGTAGCGAAGCGGCGGCCGTCGTTCCGCTCGACATGCCCGGCTTCCTCCGCAGCGGCAAAAACTTTTTTCCGCGGAGGCCTTGTGGAAGGGGTAAAAACAAACGGTCATAACTTTGTCCAATCACGTCTGAGGTATAATTTCGGAAAACGAACAGAACCGAAATTGGACGAAATATATGTCACTCGATAGAGCTCGTCGAGTTGAGTCGAATGGTGAAAAAAATTTTGTGCGGACTCATAAAGGGGCTGAGATATAGGCCCCCGAAAATTGAAAAACCATAGGGGGGACCAAGCACTTTTTTGCGGTGAAAAATTCGAAAATGCAAATTATACCTCATTCGAAAGAGCTCATCGAGCTGAGTCGAATGACACCAAAATCAACGAAATCGGACGTGATTGGACAAAGTTATGACCGTTTGTTTTTACCCCTTCCACAAGGCCTCCGCGGAAAAAAGTTTTTGCCGCTGCGGAGGAAGCCGGGCATGTCGAGCGGAACGACGGCCGCCGCTTCGCTACGGTCGCCGCGAGCGAAGCGAGCACGGCCATCGTGTAGCGAAGACCATGCCCGGCCTACCCTCCGTAGCAGCACAAAAACAGTTTTTCCAGCGAAGATTCTGTTGGTCATAACTTTGTTCAGAATCATCTAATCGAGCTAATTTTGGTGTCATTCAACTCATCTCGTCGAGCCCTTTCGAATGAGCTATTATTTGTGTATTCGAATTTTTCACCCCAAAAAAGTGCTTGGTCCCCCCTATGGTTTTTCGATTTTCAAGGGCTTATATCTCAGCCCCTGTATGAGACCGCACGAAAATTTTTTCACCATTCGACTCAACTCGACGAGCTCTTTCGAATGACATATATTTTGACCTATTTCGAGTCTGTTCGTTTTCCGAAATTTTTCCAAAATATTTTACCTGCATGCAAAATGCATTTAGTGGAATTCCAGGTGGGGGAGATGGAGGTGTAAATATTGGAGGTGGCGGAGACTGGAATACGTTTGGGTTTACTTATGGATTTAATTCATGATTTTAATGTAAAAAATATTTTTTGAATTGTTGTTTAAAAATATTTCTTAGCTTATTGAAAGAAAAATAAGAGAGAGTTGTATTATTAATAAATTTTTTAATCCTGATTTTGCTGAAGTTTGGGAAGATGCTTGATAAATAAAGAATAATTTAGAGACAACCAAATAATAGAGGAACTCGAAAGTTTTTTTAAAAAAATGTTGAATGTTTCCAAACCGGTTAAAATTTTTTAAAAATATTTAAAATCTATGCCCTTCCCTCCTCATTTTTTCTATTTAACTGATTAAATTAAAATTTATTGCATATGTTAAAAACCGGTTATTTAAATGTATTTAATTAACGAAAACTAATTTGAAATAAATTTTTGTGATATTAATTGTAAATTCTATTTTGTTACACAAAAATAAAGATTAAAAATGTCAGTATTGAGGATTGATAAAATTTTCATTTTTTATTTCTTTAATTGTTTGAGGTTCACCTGTAATATTAATTGCTGGTGTATCCATGCTAAAACTTTCACCACAACCACAAGTACTTTTTATATTTGGATTGTGAAAAATAAATTCTGCAGCTAGTTTAGAACGTTCAAAATCCATTTAAGACCCTATTAACGTTAACTGAGCTTTTGAATCAATCCAAATAACTACACCATCCTAAAATTACTTTAAAATGTTTCAAGGACACTTTAATTTAAACCTGCTCAACTTCTTCATCAAGCCTTCCTTTCTGGTCAGCATATTCTAAAGTATAGGTTAATCCACTACATCCTCTCTGTTGAACACCTATCTTTAATAAAAATTAAGAAATTTTGTTTCAAGTAAAATAACCTTCAACGCTTTAGCACCAGGTTTTTGTTGAATAAGTTCTTTTATTCTTGCAATAGCAGCCTGAGTTAGGCTGAAAGCTTGACGACCTTTTGGACTCCCAAGTCTGGAACTGCTTGACCTCACCACTCTGGCTGACCCAAAAAGTATTTGACAGAAACGCATTTATTGTGAACAATATAAAGGAAAATTATTTAAGTCTACATATTTCATTGTTATAGTGTAATTCAAACGATTTTTAAGAATAAGAACAAATGTACCGACAAAAATCAGAAATGTAACCAATATAATATACAAATATTGGAATTTTATTCATGGATTAATATAAAGAATTGTTTCAATAATACTACAGAGCTGATCCTTTAAATTGTTTAACTATTTTAGATAATTAATTTTTTAAAGATTTACCACCTCATTATTTTTTGATGACTAATTTAATTGATTCTTGTTTATTAAAAATTGGCTTTCACAAGGTTTTTTGTGAAAATTCGGTGAATAATTAAATAAATTAATTTAAAATAATTTTTAATTAATTTTGCTTCCAGAACGAATTATTAAAACAAAATATTCTTTCTGTTTTGAATACTAATTCTTCTCAAAATATTTTTATTGGATTTTCTGGCGGTTCAATGCCTCAATTACTTGCACCTTTATTAAATGAACTTTCAAATGATGTAATTAAAATTAAAATAATTTTTCTGTAAAAAAAACTTTTTTTAAAGTTAATTTCCAATCTTTTATTATTTCCTGTCGATGAACGTTTAGTGCCTTTACAAAATGAAGAAAGCAATGCCGGCAGTCTTTTACGAGAATTATAGATATTTTATTATCTATATATAAAGAAAGATTTGAGAATAAAATATTAAAAATTTCTGAAGAACCTAATTTATTAGAAGATGGACCTAAAATGGCTTCAGAATTTGAGAATAAACTTCGATTAATGAATCCAAAACTTGATGATAATGGATTTCCTATTTTTGGTAATTCCTACTACCTCAAAAAAATAGCGTAAAAATATTTTGTGATAATTAAAGGGCATTTTCGCTTTTTAATGAAAAAATTAGTACATTTTTGATAAGACAAAAATTGATTGTTAAATTATTATTTTGAAATATTTCCCGACAGCTTTGAAAAAGGAAGAGAAAAAATTCTCAGCTTAATTTTTGGCAATTTGGAAAGTTGATCTGAATTAACTTTTGCCAAACGTTAAAATTAATTTTGTCTGTTTCAGAAATTAGTTGTCGATTATTCCTTGCTTTTCCTAACTCGAATTTCTGATTAAGTTTAGTTTCATCTTTCTACTCAAAAAAAATTTTTTACCCATATATTTTATTATCTATATTTATATCCTACTTTTAATTTAAAAAATTAATTTTAAGATCTTCTACTTCTTGGATTAGGCCCAGATGGCCATACTTGTTCTTTATTTCCAAATCATCAATTACTTGAAGAAAAAAATAGATGGATTGCTTATATAGATGATTCGCCTAAACCTCCACCAAAAAGAATTACTTTAACTTTACCTGTTTTGAATGCAGCAAAAAATATTATTTTTATTGCTAATGGGAAATCTAAGGCCAAAATTATTGCTCAAATATTTGAAAATGAAAATAATAATAAATTATTGTTACCACCTAATTTAATTAAAAGAAGAGAAGATCAACAACCAATTAAATGGTTTTTGGATGGAGATGCTATTTTGGATTTAAAATTGAATAGAAAATAAAAAGAAGTGGAAGAAGAAGAAGAAAATTTTTTCAGAAATATTTTTTAATTTATTTTAATTATTTTATGTTATAAAATTATTTTGTTCAAAATAAAAAAAATTTTTTTTTAATAATTCGAGTTAGGCCAAAATTCGTCTGATTTGATCAACAAAAGTTAGAATTTAATATAGGTAACTGACAAAATTAAGTAGATGCCTATTTTATAAGAAAAGTATGTTCGCACTTAACTGAATCGGATTTTAAATTACTTAAATATTGACTTCCTCACAAAACAAATATTTTTGAATTATTTTCCAAAAAAAACTTAAACAACAAAATCATCCTTAACAATTTTTAAGTTTTCCTTTCTCAATATCAACCATAGCTTTATTCCAAATTTCTTTAGAACATTTTACAGGTCTTTCACTTGGAAACGGCACACATTGCAAAGAAGGGCTACCCTTTAATTATTTTTTGTTAAATCATTTACTAGTTTTTAAAACCTTTTTCCAATCAATACATTCACGCCACCCTTTTCAAAATTAAAATTTAAAAGGAATTTATTAGAAAAAATAACCAGGCAAAAATACATCCAACATTAAAGCAGAAATTTTTTTGTCATCTTTTTCTTCAAAAAGGGAAATATTTTTTATTGGATTATTTAAAGTATTTGGAATATTATTGTTATTAATTGCAAATAAATATTTAAAAATAATAGTAATTGATAAAGTTAAAATTAAATAATTAAAATTCATTTTTAACTTAAAAAGGAAATGTTTCTAATTTATTTTACAAATTAAGAGGTTTTTGGCTATGTATAACCTGTTTTAGAATAAAATAGCTTTTATTGATTGTCATTAAATGCGCAAAATTATTTTTGAAGGTTTATTTTGAAATAAAAATTATTTGTAATTCTTTCTTAAGAATTTTCACTCTGATAATTAATTAAGAGAAAAAAAGATGAATATTCGAGAAAAATCATGAATTTTAGTCTAATTAGGTAACACAAATTTAATTGTTCCAAATAAAAGTTAGAAAATATTGGATCTGGGCCTACCCCTACATACATGAGATTTATAAATAATAAAACTTTTTTAAAACTTTGTTAAACAAAATAAAACGGAGACTGGGTAGCTAACCAATTTTAGATACGCTATTGGTAGACAATTTTCCCGAATAAAAATATTCTTTTTAAAATAAAATTTAATAAAATTAAAAGAAAAAACCAATTAACTGGATGATTTGAAACATTGAAAAAAACAAAACAATTTAATCTCCCACTATTTTTTCTAAACAGCATGCCTTCTTGCTCCAAATAAACTACCACGATATTTCTTTAATGGTTCTTCTGAAGATGTTATTGATTGAGAAGTTGATGTTGCTTGTTGATTCTAAAATAAAAATTTGAAAAAAAATTAAAAATTAATTTGTCTTAAATTTTAAGAATATCTGTATGGGAATTGCAAAAGCTGACAATGACTTTAATTTTCCTTTAAAGCTTCGTTTAAAAATTTTGAAAAACCAAAAATATTTTAAACCCCCCCCCCCCTCCTCAAACATGTATAGGAAAAAACCATTTAAATAACCAAGCTAGACCCTAATTAACATTTAACCACCTCAATACCCAAAAATATTTTTTTTCGATTTTCAAAAATAAATTTAAAAAACCTCTTGTCCAACAATTTTTGCTCTTTTTCTAAACTCTTCAGTAGGATTATCAAATTGACTATAAAATTGAAGAACCGGTCTAAAATCTTCAACATCAGATAAATGAATTGCTTAAATTAAAAATAAAATTTTTAAGTTTTAAAAAAATTCCAAACTTTTCAGTAATTCTGCCAAATCAACTAAAGAAGTATCGTTCATATCTCCATTCCATTTAGGCACACAAAGAACATTTTCTGGATTTAACTGAAAAGCAGCAGGTTCCCAATCAATGTAAATAACCTTTTTCAAGTCTCTATTAAGTCGAGAAAGATCCTTTAAAAATTAAAAAAAAATTAAGGAAAAATAGAGAAAAGTGAAGTTTATTTAGAAGAATGATTTTTTGATAATTACTACGGCGAAATTCCCCTTTTAACATAAATTCGCCAAATAATATTTTCCTTTGAAGAGAATCTCTAGGTAGTTTATAGCAATATAAAAACGATTTTGTGTTTGTGAGCTACTATAAGTCCTAGCCAGAGCTGCAACGAAATAAAAAAACTTCGAAATTCGGAAATCGAAAGAAATCCAAAAATATCGAAATCGAAAATCGAAATTTTATACAAAAATTCGAAAATCGAAAATCGGTAGAAAAAAACGTCGAAAGTCGAAAATCGAAATTTCGATGCAGCTCTGGTCCTAGCCAACTTACGAAAAGCTAAAAAAATTAAAAGCAAAGTATGAATATAGACCTCCAAATACAAGTACCATTCAGACTAAAAAACTTCTTAAACTAATTGAATCCTTTATTTCTTTTAACTGCATCATATTAGGTGACTTAAATTTTGGAACAAAGGATTTAAATTGGGTCAATAATATTCCATATTGTAAAAACAGTCTAGGAGATCTATTTGTCAATTTTTTTAATACTATGAATTTATTTTCCACCACACCAGGTCCTACTAGAAATGATGCATATTTAGATATTTGCCTAACAAATAAACCTGAATTATTTCATGATATACATGTTGATGGGTCTTTATTTAACTCTGACCATGATGCTTTAATCTTTGATTTGTTATTCCCAATAATCAAAAAAGAAGTCAAACCAATAAAATATAGAAAATATAATAAAGCTAATACATCTTTATTAAATATATTTTTATCTTCTATCATTCCGATCATATCCGCACAAAGTTTTTATTTGGAAGACAAATATAATCATCTCATAAATAACATCTTAACATCTCTTGATCTTTATGTACCAGAAAAACTTATAACTAAAAAGACCTTAAACATTATTACCCACCTCACTTGAAAGCATCTATTAAAAAGAAAGCCGAAATTTATGGACAGCTTAAAACTGATAAAATAAAATATAAAGAATTATATGACAGTATATCATTGCATATAAAAATTCAGACTAGAAACTTTCATAGTAAAAAACAAAATGCTTATATCACTAAAAATAAAAATTCTATCCATAATTACCTTAAAAAATTTAAATTTACTAATAATGAAATTCCAGTTCTCTTCCATAACAATAGATATATCACAAAATCTATAGATAAGTCTGAAATTTTTGCTGATATCTTTCTTGAAAACTTCTAACATTAATATGCAATATGAATACAATATCAATGACTATAATCAGGTACCTATCATCGAGGATGTTGACTTTGACATAACTGATATTATCAATATCATTAAAAAATTATCAAATAGAAATGGTACTTCACCTGATAATATAAATTATAAAATATTAAAGATTGTACTTCCATCTATAGCTCCTTTTTTATCAGAAATATTTTGAATATCATTAGATTCAGGGATACTACCAAATATTTGGAAAGAATCTATAATAATACCGTTATTCAAAAAAGGAGAAAAATCAAATCCTGAAAATTATAGGCCTATTGCATTAACTTGTGCCATATGTAGGGTCATGGAAATGGTTCTTAACAAATATATTGTTCAATTTATGCATGATAACGATCTGTTTAGTAATGATCAATTTGGATTTATAAAAAAAAGATCTACTATGACACAACTAATCACTACATTAGAAGATTGGTATGATGCAATAATGGGAAAAAAGAATATTGACTGTATATATATTGATTTTAAGAAGGCATTTGATTCAGTACCACATGACCTGTTAATCAATAAATTATATAGAATAGGTATAAGAGGAAAAATTTTAAGTTGGATCTCAGCTTTTCTTTCGAACAGAACTTTTAGAGTCAAAATTAACAATACGTTATCCGAACCTAGAAATATTAAATCAGGTGTACCTCAAGGATCAGTTTTAGGCCCGTTATTATTTTTGATTTATATTAATGATTTACCTGATATAATCCCAAAAGGTGTAAAAATTAAACTTTTTGCCGATGATGTTAAAGTATATGCTATACATAAAACTAAAAATGAAAGAAGAATGCTTATTAATGCTATTGAAAATATTGAACAGTGGACAACCAAATGGAAATTAAATATAGCTATAAATAAAACATATATAATTTATCTTGGTAAAAATAACCCGAAAGATCAATATAAGATTTTTGATACAACTATAAATGAGGTTGATTCAATACGAGATCTAGGCATCATAATAGATAATAAGCTTAAATTTCAGGAACATATACAAAAAATTATCAGAATAGCGTATATAAAGATGAATTTCGTGTTTAAAATAATAAAGTCAAAATCTACTAAAACTTGGCTTACTATCTATAAAAGTTACATAAGACCATTGCTAGAATATTCTCCTGAAACTTGGAATCCACAACAAAGATCTGAAGTTAACAAAATTGAAAAATGCCAGAAATTCTTTACAAAAGTCCTTCTTAGAAAATGCTCACTGCCTTATATACCATACTTACAAAGATTAGAATTTCTTAATCTTCCGTCCTTGGAAAACCGTCGTAAGACTTATGATCTAGTTTTAGCTCATAAAATTTTACATGGATATACACATCTGGAATCCGACAATCTTTTTAAAATATCAAATAGAAAAAAATGTTACCTATTATCTAAAAATCAAAATTCTAAATCATCTAACTCATTTGTTAATAGGGTAACTAAGATGTGGAACGTTTTAAATGATGAAATTAGGACTACAAAAATAATCCCTAGTTTTAAAAATAAAGTAAAAGCAATACTTATTCAATAGATCTAAACAAATCTGTTTTTTTTTTGGTATAATCTAAAAATTTATTTTTCCTTTTCTCTTTCTCTCTCGCATTCTCGGTTTTTAACTATATTTAAATGACTACTATTTTGCATATTTGAATAAGGAAATTTCAAATTAATAAATAAAATTTATTGTTTGGCATTATGTTCAAAAATGCATTTAGCTGACAATTTATCCTATTGTCTCTTACTCAACTATACTATTTTTCTTTTGATGACTCATTAAATTAAAAACATAGTTTTTCTTTTTTCTTAATTTTTATTTTTGCCCAATTTATCTCTTTTAAATCAATTTTTCATTTTTTAAGGACTTTTAAAAAATTTAAAACAATTGGGTAATATTGTTTGACTAAAATGTCTAAGCGCAATTCTTCTGAATTTTCTCCATTAAATTTTGCAGCAAACATGACAAACAACGAAAAACGCAGCAAAATTGTAGAGGAAATTAATTCTTTAAATTTTGACAATTTAAGATAATTAAATCAGTACACTTTCCTCTAGATTCATAAATTTAAAGCATCCTACTTAGTTAAAATGGTCGGTATGGAGTATATTTATTTAAAGAATAAATCAATTATAATATTAAATTTGTGTTTTTTTTTAAATTATTATGACTTTATATGCTGTTTCTTATTTTATTATTTTTATTGTGCCACGCTACGACATTGTTGTCGAATTAAGTGGCACGCCCTTTCGATGACATTTTTTTATGCTGATAAATAAATAAATAAATAAAGTATAACCTGTTTTAGAATAAAATAGTTTTATTGATTGTCATTAAATGCGCAAAATTATTTTTGAAGGTTTATTTTGAAATAAAAATTATTTGTAATTCTTTCTTAAGAATTTTCACTCTGATAATTAATTAAGAGAAAAAAAGATGAATATTCGAGAAAAATCATGAATTTTAGTCTAATTAGGTAACACAAATTTAATTGTTCCAAATAAAAGTTAGAAAATATTGGATCTGGGCCTACCCCTACATACATGAGATTTATAAATAATAAAACTTTTTTAAAACTTTGTTAAACAAAATAAAACGGAGACTGGGTAGCTAACCAATTTTAGATACGCTATTGGTAGACAATTTTCCCGAATAAAAATATTCTTTTTAAAATAAAATTTAATAAAATTAAAAGAAAAAACCAATTAACTGGATGATTTGAAACATTGAAAAAAACAAAACAATTTAATCTCCCACTATTTTTTCTAAACAGCATGCCTTCTTGCTCCAAATAAACTACCACGATATTTCTTTAATGGTTCTTCTGAAGATGTTATTGATTGAGAAGTTGATGTTGCTTGTTGATTCTAAAATAAAAATTTGAAAAAAAATTAAAAATTAATTTGTCTTAAATTTTAAGAATATCTGTATGGGAATTGCAAAAGCTGACAATGACTTTAATTTTCCTTTAAAGCTTCGTTTAAAAATTTTGAAAAACCAAAAATATTTTAAACCCCCCCCCCCCCTCCTCAAACATGTATAGGAAAAAACCATTTAAATAACCAAGCTAGACCCTAATTAACATTTAACCACCTCAATACCCAAAAATATTTTTTTTCGATTTTCAAAAATAAATTTAAAAAACCTCTTGTCCAACAATTTTTGCTCTTTTTCTAAACTCTTCAGTAGGATTATCAAATTGACTATAAAATTGAAGAACCGGTCTAAAATCTTCAACATCAGATAAATGAATTGCTTAAATTAAAAATAAAATTTTTAAGTTTTAAAAAAATTCCAAACTTTTCAGTAATTCTGCCAAATCAACTAAAGAAGTATCGTTCATATCTCCATTCCATTTAGGCACACAAAGAACATTTTCTGGATTTAACTGAAAAGCAGCAGGTTCCCAATCAATGTAAATAACCTTTTTCAAGTCTCTATTAAGTCGAGAAAGATCCTTTAAAAATTAAAAAAAAATTAAGGAAAAATAGAGAAAAGTGAAGTTTATTTAGAAGAATGATTTTTTGATAATTACTACGGCGAAATTCCCCTTTTAACATAAATTCGCCAAATAATATTTTCCTTTGAAGAGAATCTCTAGGTAGTTTATAGCAATATAAAAACGACTTTATGCTTATGAGCTGGGTGTACTAGAAGTCCTAGCCAACTTACGAAAAACGAAAAAATTTAAGAGTAAAGTATAAAGAACAAATTTTATTTCAAAATATCCAAAAATTACTTTAGGAAAGATAATCTAGCTTTTTAAAAAAATATGCGAAGCAAAAAAATAAATAGAGAGAAGTTAGAGATGAAATAAAAATTAAATCAAAAACTTAACATGTGTACCATTCAAAACCTTAACATGTGTACCATTCACATATATTTAGTACAATCTCTAAAAATTAAATCAAAACCTTAACATGTGTACCATTCACATATTTAGTACAATCTCTAAAAAGTGCATGATTAATCCGTTGTCCTTGAGGATCAATTTGAGTAACAATTGGAGCTGCCTAAAAATTAATTAAATAATTAATTTAAAAAAACAAACATTCATAAGATTTTCTGAAGTGTAAAGGACTAGTTCAAAATTTGGATATCCAATCATATCAATAAAATAATCCAAAGCTGGTCTCTTCACAAAATAATGACCTTTCTTGTACTGAAAATTAATAAAAAATAAATTATCAAATCAATTTTCGACAAAAAGCAAAGAACGTGAAAAGGGGAAAAAGTGAATTTCTGTGGCATGCGGCCCTCGAAAATTCTCAAAATTTTCGTCTGCGGTGGAGAATCAAAATTTTGTACAATTTCTCTTGGCTACGGCCCTAATTCAATAAAACGTAACGAAGCTCATTTAAATTCCATTTTAACAGTATTCAAGGAGAAAGGTTAACAATAGAGAAAAACTTTTAAACAAAAAATTAATATTCCACTTACATCCCATTGAGGACTGACTAGAACATTTCTCAATTCAAGAACAACTGTATATTTTGGCTGATGATAAGGAGCCTTGACAGGATCGGGGAGAAGCTTCTCTCTTGAAGGTTCAGCAATGAACTAAAGAACATTTTTCAAAACTATTTTAAAAATTAAAAAAAACCTTTTTCCAAAATTTAATAAAATCAAGAACACGCCAAAATGGAGCAAATTTATAATTAGAAAATTCATCAGGAAGTAATTCACCAGTAACCGGATCACGAGGTTGACTTCCTAAATTTTAATATATTATTAACAATGGATAAATAAAAGATTAAAAAAAAGAAAATTTGAAAACGGATCGGTATTGATTATTAATAAAGGAAATCAGAAAAACCCTTGACATTGATTTTGGTTGGGGACCTTGACAAGATTCTAGGCCTTATGTGAATCAAAGACAAGGAAAAATAAATTTTGGATGCAAATCCAGGCCGATCTCTATATATTAATTTAACAATTTAAGAGAAGAAAATAACTTTAAAAAATCAAACCATAAACATAAAAAACATAAGCAGTTCCAGAAATAACCAAAATTGACATAAATCCAATTCCTTTTTTGACACCCTTCCAATGCCAGTCTTGGCGTTTCTGTCTTTCCAGTTCTTCATATTTTTCCTTAATAAATTAAATTTTAAAACAAAATTAAAAAAAACTAACATTGCTAAAATGGCGATAATTAAAGGCCAAAATACTTCTTTTAGAACTTGAAAAAAATTGAAATTTGTTGTTGCAAACATTTTTAGCATGAAGAAATGAACGTAGAATTAAAGACATATTTAATAAATATATCTAAATTGAATAATAAAATTTATTTTTTGATATAAAAAAATAAAAAAAAACATAAAGCTGCATGAAAAATCTTTACGAGTGGATCGACACTCAAACGGCATTAATTATTTGCACTGAAACGACCGCTATAAAGTCAAAAAAAGTACTCGTCTCTCTTAAAAATAACACGCTATTTTTCGCCGTGCCCTTCCCTTAAAAAATTATTTTTAGTTTGCCTTATTTTTTTTATTTTCATTATCCTATTTTTTGCTGACTCATTTTCTTTAAAATGTTTAATATTTTTTTGATAATTTTAAGACCTTATATTGGTTACTTTTTTGTTGACTTTTATTCCTTAAAAATGGGGGAAATTATTACAATAATGACTGGCCAATGCGGGACCCAAATCGGGTCAAAGGTATTATGAGTCATTGATTTTTCCCTGGTGTAATAATAATATAAATTTAAGTTCTGGGAGGTCATTTCTGAAGAACATAGCATTCAACCTGATGGAATGTACAAGGGAAATTCTGATTCACAACTTGGAGGGATTAATGTCTACTACAAAGAGGCTTTCGGTTTTTTATCTTTAAATATTCTTTTAATTTCTACATTTGGAGGCAACTACGTCCCAAGAGGCATTCTCGTCGATCTTGAGCCTGGAACAATGGAATCAATCAAGGCCGGATGGTCGTCTCTTTCGACATGACAACTTTGTGTTTGGCAAAGAAAGTGCTGGAAATAATTGGGCGAAGGGGCACTATACTGAGGGTGCTGAATTGATCGAGAATTTTATGGAAGTTGTCAGAAAGGAGGCAGAAGGCTGTGATTGTCTACAAGGATTTCAGATGATTCATTCTCTTGGAGGAGGAACTGGTTCTGGTTTGGGGACGTTGTTACTTTCAAAATTGAAAGACGTCTTTCATAATCGTATTATGTCCTCTTTTTCTGTTCTTCCTTCGCCAAAGGTTTTTTTTAAAGTTTTATTAGAGTTTGAAATAAATCTGAATAAGTGGTCATTGGGCGAGCATATTTACCTCAATCAGTTTGAATTACTTTATTATGGATCTTGGTTTTCCTTCAGCTTCTAATGTCCTAATCAATGAATTTTAGCTCCTCACCTGAAAGCAGAGAATCTTTGGGTTTTCCTATCTATTTAAATGTTCCGTACCCTGTCTTTAGTTCAGAAAAAATCTAGGAATCTCGAAAATGCTTAATTCGGGCCCCAAACCTACTGGTAATTCTGTAATAGTCATAGCAGTTTTATTAGCTCTGATAAGTCACATTCAAAGCAATATGCCAAATTTTGATTTTATTTTAATTCATTTAAGGTCTCTGATGTCGTTGTCGAATCTTACAATGCAATGCTTTCATTTAACCAACTGATTGAAAATACCCATTCAACTTATTGTATTGACAACGAAGCTTTGTTTGACATTTGCTCTGGTACTCGTAAATTGGCAAATACTGGCTATAACGATTTAAATCACTTAGGTTTGTTTAAATTCTTTTTTTCTTATATTTTACTCGCTGAAATTTGTTTATAGGATTTCTTTCCCACTAAACATTTTAATTCAATCAATTCAGTTGCTTTGACCATGTCTGGCATCACCACTTCTTTCCGTTTCCCAAGCCCTTTGAATGCTGGCCTTCGAAAAATACTTACCAACCTGGTTCCATATTCACGTCTTCACTTTTTTATGCCTGCTTTTGTGCCTGTCTATGCTAAAGGGTGTGAGGATTTTTATACTCAAAATGTCTCTGAATTGACCCAACAAATGTTTGATGCAAAAAACATGATGGTCGCTTGTAATCCTCGTCATGGACGTTATCTGACCATTGCAGCAATTTTCCGTGGCCACAAAATGTCTACGGGTGATGTTGAAGAGAAAATGATGAAATATAAAAACGAAAATTCATCTCATTTTGCGGAGTGGATACCAGACAATGTTAAAACAGCGGTTTGTGGTATTCCTCCGCCTGGTTATAAAAAGTCTGCTACTTTTATTGGAAACTCGACTGCTATTAAAGAAATGTTTGAACGAGTATCTCGGCAATTTAAAGGTTTTTATTTTTGATTTTTTTTACTATTTAGTTTGGCTCTTTGATAATTTAACTCATAAGGTGGTAAAAGGAGTTTCATTAGGTGGATCCGGCCCGATCAAACCTGAACCCTGACCTTTTGTAGCGAAACTTTGCTAAAAATTCAATTTTAAGAGGCATTTCGACGTAAGGCATTACATTGGTATACTGGTGAAGGAATGGATGATGATGAATTTACTGAGGCTGAATATAATGTGAACGATTTGGTTTGTTTTTAAACATATGATAACTTTTGAATATTTTACGTCTTTCTCTTTTAAGATGTCAGAGTATCAACTCTACCAAGATGCGACAGCTGATAAAGAACGAGTTGTAGTTTATACACCGAAAAAATGGAAACATACACGTTTAAAGTTTGTTTTTATTTTTAAATATCCATTTAAATTTATTAAATTAGTTCATCGGTTGCTGATTCCACTGCCTCTACTTTTCAACAATTTGCCGAAATGAGATTACAATTTCATTCTGGACCCGCTCTACTTAATTTGCGGGGTGCAACATTTGGAGTTCAAATGCCAATGAGTGGAGCTAGTATGCCTAACAGAGGTTTGTGGAATGAAATATTATTAGGATTTACTTAAAATTTAATATTTAGGTAGTTTTCGAGGTGGGTGTACTTCTGTTGGCAATGCTGGGGGTGCTCGTGATAGTTCTAAGCTGGATGCTGAAGGAGGGAATGGAAGATTTGAAAAGTAAAATTTTTTATTTGAATATTTTTATCTATTTTTTAGGAGAACATCATCAAGGCGTACAGCAGGCTCTGATTCAACGAGTAGACGTCTAGATTATGACATTTCTCCAGTCCGTGGTGGCGGCAGTGAAGATACTTCTGTTAATAGAAATCGTGACAATAATGAAGAGGTAAAATTTAAGTTTTTGGTAAATTTAAGTTTCTCCTCGTTATAAGATTTAATTTTCTTCGGCCCCAAGGGTGTACAGATTATAGCGGGCATATCATCTTGGGACTGGCATATCAACTAGGGACCATTTTCTTTCATTTTGGCTAACAATAAGCTCGTTTTTGGGGTCAAAATTTCGATTAAAAAATATTTTTAAGGAATGTTGTTTGTGGTGAGCCTGGAGCTGTCAATCATTATAATGCGAAAACATGTGGAGCTTGTGCAATGTTCTATAGGCGAGCTATTAAGGATAATAAAAATTATGATTGCAAGAATTTCCAACCTTGTTCGTTGAGATTTGGTATTATTTGTTTGAAAATTTTTTAATATTTTTTTAATTTTAAGGGAAGAGTTACTGCAGTTTCTGCCGAGTTTGTATTTTATTTTTAATTTTTTTATAAAATTTTGTTTAGCTTGAAAAATGTAAGTCTGTTGGAATGGCATTTGGCAGTTGAATTGGACAGGTTGTTTTTATTTTAAAAATTTAAAAGTTAATAAAATTAAAATTTAGCCCCATATTGTGATTGAACAAGAATGTGTACCTAAATTGGGAGAAGAAACTTTGACTTCTTTTAGACTTTTTTAAACCAAAAAATATACCTTATATGACTTTAATGTGCAATTACTTCCTAAAATTACGCATATTATTTTTTTAATTTTATTGGATATAAATAAAATATCATTGTTTTTCTGTGTTCCTTGATTTCTCCTTGAACTTGATTTTTCCTTGATTTAAAGCTTAGAATCTGGTCAATGCCTTCAATCAAAATCAAGGTTTTTATAAATTCCCAATCTCTATGTGATCTTACTATGGTAATTCTGAAGATTGTCCCCCCCCCCCATTTTTTCCTTACTTTTTACTTCCTTATGATTGTACACAATGGTCAGATTTTTCCCCTTTCCTTTTTCTCTTTGGCATATTCAAACAAGAGCGAAGATTAGTTTTGCTGCATTCATCAAATTATTTTTTGCCTTCGGAAATTATGTTAATAAAAAAAGAATTAAAAAACAGGCTAAAAATAATCTGATGAATGCAAAACTAGTCTTCTCTCTTGTTTGAATATGCCAAAGAGTAAAAGGAAAGGGGAAAAATCTGACCATTGTGTACAATCATAAGGAAGGAAAAAGTAAGGAAAAAATGGGGGGGACAATCTTCAGAATTACCCTTACTATTTTATGACATTTTTAATCAATAAATTATAACATCAATTTGATATTTTTACAAGAAACTATCGTTTACTGAGTGCGAATTTAACATTTCCTTCAAATTATTCTGATCGTGTTTTTGTATATTTTTGAATTTTTTTATAAAATTTTTTAAAAATTTAAGGATTGACCAAATTATTGATATAATTGAACTTTTGAGTTTTCAACATTTTTGGATTGATTGCCGTTATCGACTGCGCTTTTTGGGTGATTTTGAAATTGAAAATATTGTTAGTTTGAAAGCCAATCATGATAGTGATGTTCGTCCATGGTTTGATTGTATGGAGGTTAAGGTTATTTTTTAATATTTAATTTTGGGTATTTTTTTGTTCTTGATCGCTTTACGGTTCCAAAAAATAGTTTTTAATTTAGTTGATGCTAAACGCTAAGGGGTTTGAACTAGTTTTTTGATAACAATATTATACATTTTGTTGTTCTGGGTTTACTCCAGTTTTAATGGCTTCAAAAATTTTTTTGGTCAATATTATAAATCTAATATGAAAAAATTGTTGTATATTTTTTTATTTCCTTTTAAGGGCGAAATAATTCCAACACTTTGTTTTATTCGCCAAAAAGTAAATGAGATTAAAACATAATTGGATGCTCTTTCTGCCCAGCAAACTTTAAAAGAACTTGACAAGCAAAAAATAACTTTTACACGTTCAAATCTGTCACAAATTACTTTAAATCCTTCAACTCTTTGAAGTTTGTCAAAATTGGGATTTGAAAGATTTCGTCAAGTAGTTGGGTGTTTTGTTTGTATGACATCAATTCGTAAAAATAAGGTTTTCTTTTATTTTAAGCGGATAATTGCCATGATGGAACCTTTTATCTTTTTTAAAGTTTTAGAAATTGACACTAAAATAGGGAGTTTGACTATCCTCATAACTAGGGCTGGGAAAAACATGCAAATGCATGTTTTGTATTCGGATATGCCTTGATGAGGGAAGCTCAGAAATGATGTTTTTGCATTGGTACGAGCACTTTAGGGTCCGGTTTCTTTTGCATATTTCAGCTCTTTAGTGAATATTTGCATATCGGTGCTTATTTCGGGGTTTTTTCGGGCATATATATGCGCATATTTGGCGATTTTGCGTGCATATTTTTCCCAGCCCTACTCATAACTTATCCATGGTTCTTATTTGCCTCTAATAATTATTTTATTTTAGCCAAAAGACTGTCAATATCATATTGTTCGAGTTCTTGATTGTGTTGAATGGCCTCGTAATTACAAAATTAAAAACGTTGCAAGATTTAATTATCAATTGGTTGTGCCTTTCTATGGCCGTTATATTATAAATTGGATGAAAAGTTTTTCAACAGTTACTGAACAAGGATTTCGTAATTGGATTGAAGTTATGAAGGCTTGGGTATATTTTTAGGAATATATTTTAAGTTGAACAATTTTTCTGTTTACGTCTCTTGACTTTGACTTACACGACATAAATAAATTTTGTTTAAATTTCCGACTTAGGATGAAAAATTGTCGACATTGGATGATATTCAAAATAAAGCTGCTGAACTTCAACTTGCTTTGAAGAAAAAGCTAAACGTGCTAAATTGCCTGTTAAGTCAGCAAAAGATTTGGAAAATTGTGTTTTAGTTCGTGAATATCTTCAAAAATTGAGTAATTTTGAGGATTCAGAACCATTAGTTAAATTGTTGACTGGTTGTTTTGTTCGTTTGACGTCTTCAGATGGTTCTGAAACTGGCTTTGAGGTTTTCTTTTAATTTTTGATTAATTCCTTCTCTAATTTAAAAGCTTGATGAAATTATGTGTCAAATTAAACGAGCAAAAAAAGAACAGGCCTGCAGATATTGTTTTGGAATTAAAATTTATGGGTGTTTCTTTATCTGCACTTATTCGTCTTGTGAGTTCAACAAAAATTAATGAAAAAGAATTTAAAGAATGGGTTAAAAAGAATGAGAATGATGAGGTTTATTTTTTATTTTAAATTAAAATAAAATTTGATGGTTTTTTTGAATATTTCTTTGGAAATATTAAAGAATTTGAAAAATATTTTATTATTTCTCGTTACTAGAGCCTATCTCAGTTGTGACATTTTGTCGTGGACGTTTCGGGAAGACAGGGTTCTTGGGAATGTTTATGGTTTTGGGGAATTCTCCGAGTCAGTTCCTTAATTTTTTTTGTTTCTGACGTTAAAGTGTTTTAAAAGATTCCTGATTCCCTTGAATTTTCTTTTATGGAAAGTTATTTGAAAGATGATCCATTTTTCCCTTTTTAATTTTTTTCTAAAATTTTTTTTAATTTTAGGATGATCCTCTGCCCATAAATGAATTTGTTAGTGAAAAATATGCTGAATTAACAAAAATTTCTATTGATTGTCACTAAATGCGCAAAATTATTTTTGAAGGTTCTTTCTTAAGAATGTTTACCCTAATAATTAATTGAGAGTAAAAAAATAAATATTCGAGCAAAATTAATTGTTTCAAATAAAAATTAGAAAATAAAATAAGTAGATGTCAAAGCCTAATTGTGTAAAAGCTTATATTAATTTAAAAGACGGGGACGGATAAAACCCTAATTTAAGATGGGTAACGAGTAACAACACTACTCTGAATACAGCCTTGGTAAACTATTTTCCCGAATAAAAATATTCTTTTTAAAATAAAATTTAATAAAATTAAAAGAAAAAACCAATTAACTGGATGATTTGAAACATTGAAAAAAACAAAACAATTTAATCTCCCACTATTTTTTCTAAACAGCATGCCTTCTTGCTCCAAATAAACTACCACGATATTTCTTTAATGGTTCTTCTGAAGATGTTATTGATTGAGAAGTTGATGTTGCTTGTTGATTCTAAAATAAAAATTTGAAAATAAAATATATTAATTTCTTTTAAATTTAAAAAATATTTGTAGGGGAGTTCCAAAAGATACCTTTAGTTTTCCTTTAAAGTTTGGAGGGGAAAAAGTAAAATTTAAGGATTGTCCAATAAAAATTATCTTCCACAACACGCGAACGTCTTTAAAAAATTTTTGATATTTATTTTGAATTTAATAGACATGCCAGGTAAAAATCCAAAAATATTTAAAAATCCCCCCCCCCCCCAATCAAGTATGGGAAAAAACATCTAAATAACAAAGCTAAACACTAATTAGCATTCAATCAACTCAATTCCCAAAAATATTTTCTTAGATTTTCAAAAATAAATTTAAAAAAACCTCTTGTCCAACAATTTTTGCTCTCTTTCTAAATTCCTCGGTAGAATTGAAGAACCGGTCTAACATCTTCAACATCAGATAAATGAATTGCTTAAATTAAAAATAGCTTTAAGCTTTTTAAAAAAAATTCCAAACTTTTCAGTAATTCTGCCAAATCAACTAAAGAAGTGTCGTTCATATCTCCATTCCATTTAAATTGCCGAGATACTCGTTCAAACATTTTTTCTACTGCAATTTAAAAAATGTTTGAACGAATATCTATGCAATTTAAAGGTTTTTATTTATTTATTTATTTACACCACTAGGGTGTGTCGGTCAAAAATAAAACAATTTAAAACGATTTGAAATCAAATAAAAAAATAAAATTTAAATTAAAATGTGCCTAAAAATACTTAAAAATCAAAGCAGCTAAATTAAATAAAAATTATATGTATCATTTGTCATTTAAAAACGTGGAAATATCCAACTATGCAAGAAGTTTAGAAAACGTTTGTGGTGTATTTTTCCTAATTTCTATGGGAATAAGTGAATAAATTCTGGCAGTTCGAATAAAAAAGGAATTATACTGAATCATGGTTGAACAACGTGTTGGTTGTATTTTATATTTTTCACCCCTTGTTTTTGTTTGTTTTATTGAATAGGAATTATTATGGTTAATTTGAATTTTCCCAAATATATTTTGATGAAATAGCTTTAAATCGGTGACACGACTCGGGCACAGTGATCCAATTGCACAGTAAGACTTTTGCACAGAGGGCATCTGCACAGTGGACAATTGCACAGTAATTTGTGGTTAAGTGGATTTGTGTTAGGTTTTACTTATGTTATATGGGAAAAAATGTTATTAATACATATTTTATAATACCTTTACTAGAGAGAAAGATCTAACTGAACATAATAATTGCCCCGAGTCTTAACAACATTTTTTAAACAAGAAAAAGTTTTGGATCCCCTTTTAAAAAATCTGACCCCAACGATCTTGCGTCTTCAGTGAAGTGGCTTTCCCGTAAGGAATTTTTTAAAAAAGTGAAAAGGTGTTATCTGATAGAGCAGACTCAGGACTATAAGGGTGTGTGATAGCACTTTCCAACAGTCTATTTTTGATATAACAGGCCGTCAAAAATGAACGGTGTTAAGGAGCATTAGGTATTTTAATTAGAGCCCGGCTCGATACGATTTTTCATCGATAATTATCGATATTTTTCGATATTTTTTTTCGATATTATCGAAAAAATATCGACCGACAAAATTTTGACTTTTTCGATATTTTTCGGTATTCGATATTTTTTCGATATTTATCGAAAAATATCGACCGACAAAATTTAAAAATCGAAACAATCGACCGACCAAATTACAAAAAATCGAAAAAAATATCGAACGCCATTTTTGACTAAAATTTGAATTTTTGGCTCAAAAAAGGATGCATTTTTGCTTCTTGCCCAACGGAAATTCAAAAAATTTTCGCCTGCGGCGCAGAAAATGAGAAAGGTTTCTTCTATATTCACGATTTAGTTTGCCAAAGCGAGATGAGAGTGAGATAATATGTATATGGTACTTAACACTGATATGAATTAAGAAAGATTTCGGTAGATTAAGGGAGATTTCAGTGGATTAAGAGTAATTTTATGGATCATCTGAAGATTTGGTGGGATATTTGAGATATCCAAGGACATGGCGGATATTGTGGATATCCGGGGTAATCGACTATTTGTATAACTTATAGAGGAATAATTGTGTAAAATGAATCTCGAGGGATCAAGACGGATATTTGGGAGAGATGGATATCAAAACGGATATCTATTTATCTGCCGATATCCTCTTAATCCGCAAATCACTTGATATCCCTTCTGATCTCACAAATCCACAATACAGTCTTAATACCTCTAAACCTCTCGATACACCCTCAGTCCTTCAATATCCACTTAATTCCTTAAAATCTTAAACTTGGGTTTAATTACCCAAGTTTAAGATTTCAGATAAAAGTATTTAAATACGCCGAAATGGCACCAACAAAATCTGAATTACAACAAATTATGGAGAAATTGGCTGCCTTAGAATTAAAAATCGATAATAACAACACAAAATTTTCTTCTTTTTCTAATGAAATCCTTCAAATCAAAAATGCTTTGACAACTATTGAATCAAAAATTCAAACGATTGAAACAACAATTGAAGCAAATATTAAAAACAACGAAAATGCAGCATCTGAACAAGAACGTCGTAGATCGATTGTGCTTATTGGTCTACCAGAATCAAAATCAACAACACCTTCTATTCGTGTTGCTGATGATAAGGCTGCTGCCGAAGGCGTTCTCAACTGGTTGGGGGTTGAGGCCCCATTCGTTTCGTACAGAATGGGTAAATTTGACCCAACAAATCGAGGTTTACGTTTGGTTAAAATTATTTTTGCTGCTTCTCAATTTCAAAGGATTTCTTTGGCGGAATGGAAGCGACGTCGAAATGATATGCGTAAGCAAGAAAATTGGTCAAGGCTCCTTATTAGACCTAGTCTGACAAAAGAACAGTTGGAATTGGACAGAATGGAGCGTGCAAGAAAACGTGATGAATTTAAGAAGCTAAATCCAAACTCAAATGTTACCGAACGCTCAAAAAACAAATAAATGGTCGTCCTCTGAAGGTTTTAAAAAATTTTGATTTTACTTATTTTTATAATTGTTTATATTTCAATAGTAGGAGCTTAGTTAATAAGATCGAATCCCTTAGGTTACTCTTAGTTTCTAAAACTTTTAAAATTATTCTCATCACCGAATCGTGGTTGAACTCAAAAATCGATAACTCCCAAATACTCCATGACACTCCTTACACCATAGCAAGATGTGATAGAGGTTCTAAAGGAGGAGGAGTATGTATTTTAATCGATAATGTAATTCCGTTTTCCATTGTCAAAACCCCCAAAATTAAAAATTCAGATTTAATAGCAATAGATATATACTCCCCAACCTACGAAAAGTTTAGACTCATTTTAATCTACAGACCCACAACAAATGAAAAACTCGAAGATTTTCTAGCACTCCTTGACTTATTATGTAGTCTTATCGCTATTAACCATAATTTCATCATCATCGGCGACTTTAATTTACCTAACATTCCATGGACATCTTGCAAACCTCAATCATTCTCTGCCTCGCCCACCGAAAAATATTTTATTGAATTTATTAATAATCAAAATCTCTTTCAAGAAATTTGTTCCCCAACTCGTAATAATAATTTTCTCGATCTTCTTTTCTCGCCCTCCACTTTTCGTATTAGAAGCTGTTATGTCAAGCCCCCTTTTAAGAGTTCAGACCACAACAGTATTGAATTCAATCTCAACCTTAAAAATATCACTAAAAAACCCATATTAATTCGCGACTTCTATAACGCAGATTACAAATCTATTAACGAGTTTCTTATCGGATTGAACTGGAATAACATTTTTTCAAACTGTACTGATATTGATTCCCAATATAACAAATTTTTACAAATTATTCAACAGGTTATTACTCACTTCGTACCTCTAAAAAAGAAAAATAAGAACTCTACTAATATCCCGACACATATTCAGAATATGATTAAATACAGAAACCTTCTATGGAAAAAAATTAACAAACCTGAAATTCGCGATAAATATCTTGCCCTCCAACAAAAAATCGATAAAGAAACATCCAAATTTTTCCAAAATAGAGAAATGGCTAAATTCAAAGATCCTCGATCCAAATTCCAATATATCGGAGCCTTTCTTAAAACTAAAAAAACTAAAATCCCTACATTTAAAGACCATGATCACATTACTCTCTCCGACCTTGATAAAGCCGATAAACTGGCTAAGCAGTTTCAATCGGTTTTTAATTCTACAATATTCTCAAATGACGATATTGTAATCTCTCAAGCCCATTCCTTATCTTTTATTGACATAATTCCTCAAGAAATTTTTAACATCATATCCAATCTTGACAATGTCAACAATGCATCACCAGACGGTATTCCAAATATCTTTCTAAAAAATACTGCTATCTCCTTGACTTCACCTTTGGTTATGATCTTTAACTATTCAATTATGACTAAAAAAATTCCCAATATCTGGAAAAAGTCAATTATTTGTCCCATCCCAAAAATTTCCAACCCTAAAGAACCAATCGATTTTAGACCAATCTCCCTTTTATGCTCAACCTCAAAAATACTTGAGTATTGCATAACTAAAGAAATAACAAATTTTCTAGAATCTAACAAACTCATTCCCACAAATCAACATGGATTCCGCAAAAATCGTTCAGTTACTACTCAGCTCCTTGAAACTTTTGATGATTATACCCAAGCTATTGAACAAAAGAAATGTGTCGATGTCATATTTTTCGATTTAGCTAAAGCTTTTGACACAGTCCCTCATGTTAGACTCCTCAAAAAACTCGAAGCAATGGGAATAACTGACACACTACTCCATTGGCTTACTGATTATTTGAAAGATCGCTCCTTCTCTGTTCAAGTCGAATCAACCATGTCTGAAGAATACAATATTACCAGCGGTGTTCCTCAGGGTAGCATGCTAGGTCCCATCTTATTTATCGCATATATATCTGATATAGTTGAATTTTGTAAAACTTCAAACGTTATACCGAAATTATTTGCTGATGATCTTAAGGCCTATTCCATTTTCGATTCTACGCAACACAACCATTACTCTCCACTCCAAAATTTTATTAACAAAATTTCAACCTATTGCACGATAAACGGCCTTAAAATCTCAATAAATAAATGCAAATCTTTCCATATTGGCTCTAAAAATCCATATCATGTATATTCCCTAGATAACTCCCCAATCCCAACAATACAATGCAATGAAAATATCCGCGACCTGGGCATCCACTTCACACCCGATCTAAAATGGGAGTCTCACATTAAAATTATCGCGGCAAAAGCCACAAGAACCTACTTCACTCTTATTAGATCACTCAAAACAAAAAACCCAAATTTTCTCATAACTCTCTTTAAAATCTACGTTCTTCCAATTCTTGAATTCGGATCCCCTGTTTTCGACCCTTATTTACAGAAAGACATACATTCCCTTGAAAATGTCCAAAAGAAATTTCTCCAAATTGTTTATTCACGTTCTGGAAAATATAAAAATACAAAACACCTACCTGATTATCATAAACTCCTCAAATTATTTCAACTTGAACCTTTATCACATCGACGCCTAAAATCAAGCCTTATTCTATTTCATAATATTCTCTCAGGAAAAATAGAATCTTCACAACCTAATTATATCACCAGGCCTACAATCACTAGAGGAAATCCACACAATATTTTTATACCGTTTTGTTCAACCACAATTCGAAAGAACTCATTTTTCGTCAAAATCCCAGATATCTATAGAAAACTCCCTATAGATATTCAAAAAGCATCCACCGATCTGTTTCCTAAGCTCTTAAACTCCTTCGATCTATCTTACATTTTCGACAAAAATTTATCACAGTAAAATTATTTATTCCCCAGACCACCAAATACAAATGATTCATTTATATTTTTAAATAATTGTTTTATCTGAATGTCACGTATTCTATTGCGTATAAATTGAATTGAATTGAATTGAAATCCATTATTCCTAGTTAAAATCCACTTATATCCCACTTGATCCTTCGATATCAAATACAAGTCCATTGATATACATTTAATCCGTCCAAATCCACCAATATCCCAGTTAACCAATCTTAATCTCCTTAAACTATTTGGTCTATTCTGTTATTCATTGGCTATAAAAATTTTTTGAAAAATCGAAAAATATCGAGACTTTTTTTTCGATATTTTTCGATTTCGATATTTTTCGATATTTATCGAAAAAATATCGACCGAGAAAATTTTGATTTTTTCGATATTTTTCGATATTCGATATTTTTCGATATCTATCGAAAAATATCGACCGACCCCTCCGGCCGGGCTCTAATTTTAATGAAACGGGGGTCAATTACTTTATATGAGCTTTGACTGTATTTAAATTTAAATACCTATGTAGTAGTTTTTCAGAATTTGAAAAAATTACATTAAAAAATTACATTCGATTTTTTAAAATTTTTCCTGTTTTTTTATTTTAAAAAGTTAAAAAAATTTTATACCCTTAAAATATTATTTAGAATGCTTTTTTGATGTTTTATTTTATTTATTTAATAAGAAAATATTAATTAACCATGAAAAGGTTCGAACCCACTACCCAATTTTGAACGATTTTGTAGTTAACACTTAACTAAAATTTCAATTCCGCTGGGGCCCTTGCTAATCTGCAGTGGTAAAACCTAACACAAATCCACTTAACCACAAATTACCGTGCAATTGTCCACTGTGCAATTGTTCTCTGTGCAATTGCCTTACTGTGCAAATGGATCACTGTGCCCGAGTCGGAGCGCCTTTAAATCAGCTTTAAGTCTACGACTTTCAAGGGATTCAACTTTAAAATGTTGTAAAAGTGTTTTGTATGGTGGAATATCTTCTATTTTTACCTTTGTAATTCTTTTGTAAACAAATCTTAAATATCGTTTTTGTATGTTTTCTATTAATTTAATATTTTTCTTAGTTAATGAATTCCAAACCGTCGACCCAAATTCTATAATTGACCTGACGTATATATTAAACGCTTCTATAAGAATTTTAGGATCTTGCGATTTGAGAGCTTTAATTAGTGCAAAGCAATTTCTATTTGCCCTTAAAGATATTGTTTGAATATGTTTATTAAACTTAAATTTAGAAGTGAAGAAAATTCCAAGATCACGATTCTTGTCTTCATTACTAATTTGGAATATCTTGTGATTGCCTATAAAGTATTCAGTTTTAGGATTTGATTTACCTATATATAAAACGGAGCATTTGTTTATTGATATGTTTAGACCGTTATTATTACAGTATTGTATGAATTTGTTAATAAATATTTGTAAAGAATTGTTAGATAAGTGGGTTTTAGGTAGGATTTGATAGGCTTTAATATCATCTGCAAATAATTTTATTTTAATTTCAGGTGTAGAACAGAATGTTGGCAAGTCCGATAAGTAGATATTAAAAAGGAGCGGACCTAAGATAGATCCTTGTGGAACTCCACTACTAATAGAGAATTGTTCAGAATAGTCATTTCCTATTTTAACAACAGATTTTCTGTTGTGTAAGTAATTACATAGAGATCCATTTTAGAAGTGATGTTTCAATTCCTATTACTTTTAATTTTATTAAAAGACGTTCATGGGGTATAGAATCAAAGGCTTTAGCTAGATCGAAATAAACTATGTTAATTAAATTTTTGTTATCCAATGCAAATGATATATCGTCTTGAACTTCAATTAGTTGGGTAGTAACGGATTTGTTTGGTCTGAATCCATGCTGACAATCTGGTAATATACCATTCTGTTCAGCATAGATCGATATATGGTTTGCAATAATTTGTTCAATTACCTTTGTGATTGAGCATAGTAATGAAATTGGACGAAGTTCTTCTATTTTGGGTGTCTTTAATGTTTTTGGTATCGGTATTATTATGCTTTGCTTCCATATTTCAGGAAGTGTTGAAGTCATTAAGGAGTAAGAAAAAATATAATATATAGGATAGTAAAGGCTTTTAGCACATTTTTTAAGGAATATACATGGTATAGAGTCATAGGAAGTGTTAGTTTTTTCAGGTAGTTTAGAAAGAAGATAAAAGATTTGATGTTCATTTATGTTAACTGAATTACATGTATTATGATTAGCTATAGAATTTAAGTCTGTATTATCGAATGAATTTTTGTTAAGTACGGAGCTAAAGTGTGTACTTAGAATTTGTGCTATTTTATTATCAGAGTGTACTAGTTGATTATTTCCATCCAAAATTGAAGTTATTTTCCTGTTTTTTGATTTAAGAAATGAAGAGATGTATGAGAATTTTTGACTGACAGTTTGAGTTTTATGCTTTTCCCTATTCTTTAAAAATTTATTTGTTTCAGAGTCTATTCTTTTAGATATATAGGAGATTTTTCGTGAAAGCTCTGGTGTGGCTTTTTGCTTCCAAAGATTTTTTAGATATAAGATCATTTTTTGAATGTGTTCAGGTTTTTTGAGATTATTACATTTAACTTTAGATTCCGGAACATGGGAACAAATAACATTATGTAAAATCGATTGGAAAGTGAAATATAAATGATTAATATCAGTGCATTGTGTGAATAATAGATTCCAGTTTATTGTCGAAAAACATGCATTAATTATTTCATAGTTAGCTTTATGAAAGTTTGGAAATTTGTAAGTATTATCTTGGTAATTGTTAGTAAAAGATAATTCAAATTCAATTGTATTGTGATCCGAATTACTTATAGGTGGATTAATTGTTAGTTTTTATTAATTCATCCTCATTAGTTAATAATAAGTCTAATATATTTACTCCTCTAGTGGGTTTATCAATTTTTTGTTTTAATCCTAGACTTTGGATATATTCTAAAAATAGTGTTTCTTTTGTATTTTTGGTTTGAGTACTATAATTCTCCCAATCGATATTGGGTAGATTAAAGTCTCCTAATAATATGAGTGGGTAGGATACAGCAGATATATCATATAAGCTTTGCAAGATTGATTTGAAATCCTTAATGTTTTCTTTAGTGATTGATCTATAGATTAAAATAATACGAATTTTTTCACCTGGGGTTAATAAATCTATACAAGATATCTCAGATAAAGTTTGGGGGACTTCTATTTTAATAAATGGTATTTTATTTGATATAATTAGGCAAGTTCCTCCACCCCTACCATTAATCCTATCAGTTCTGATAATATTATATGGGGTACCATGTAATAAAATATATGGGGTACCATGTAATATGGGGTACCATGTAATTAAATATTTCTTTTGTCAAAATAGATATAATTTATAGTTTCAACCATTCCTTCGTCCACTTCTACTTCCATAACTTCAACTCAAACAGGCAAAGTTCAAGAGGATGCATCAGAGAAACAGTCGAATTATTAAAGAATTTTACAAATTTTTTTTTTCTCACAGGTTGCAACAGACGAAAACATCTTTGATGCATCCACCTTCAGCACCTTTCTATTCTTCTCTTCATCTTCCAATTGGCCATCCACTTCCTGGCGGTACTTTTCAATCTACTTCTCTTCCTGCTAGAATGACGATGTCTACTCAGCAGCCATTTTCTTCTGTTTCTCCGAATATTATGATAAATCAACAGCAACAACAACCAAATCTTCTACTTCGTCAAATTACCCTTGAAGAAGCCAAAGAAAGTCGGAAATTTTGGACCTTTTCTTTAGAGATTATTTTTTCAAAAATATATTTTTCAGATGCTGGAAGTTGTTATGATGAACATTTAACATTTGGAGTTCAAATGGCAATGCTTGGAGCGAGTATGCCTGACAGAGGTTTATTTAAAATTTTAAGACATTACCTGAATTTGAATATAATCTGGTAAATGTCTAGTTGGCGATCTACCCGTCTGTAAAGAGAATGCTATTTTTTCCCTTGAATTTTTGTCTCACTTTTTTTCTTTTTGGTATAATTTGCCTTTTATCGCTTAGAAATTATATTCAAAGTCATCGCCAACTGGACATTTACCTATAATCTTATCCTTAATTATTCCTTAAGTTTATAGAATATAAACAGTTTATTAATATTTAGGTAGTTTTCGAGGTGGGCGTGGTGGGTGTACTTCTGTTGGCAATGCTGGGGGAGCTCGTGATAGTTCTAAGGTGGATGCTGAAGGGGGGAATGGAAGATTTGAAAAGTAAAATTTTTTATTTAAATATTTTTATCTATTATTTTAGGAGAACACCAAGGCGTACAGCAGGCTCTGATTCAAATGGTAGACGTTTAGATTATGACATTTCTCCAGTTCGTGGTGGCGGCAGTGAAGATATTTCTGTTAAAGGAAATCGTGATCGTGACAATAATAAATTGGTTTTAATATTTTTTTAAATTTTTAATTGTTAACATTTAAGTTTTTTTGTAAATAATTTTTATTTAATTTGTTTTTATTTCTGCTTTTATAAACCCTAAACTTATTATATTAAATAATTCTTAAATAATTTTGCTTTTTATTATTAAAAGTTTCTGACAAATTACAATTTTAGAATCATTGGTCTCTATTCCCCTATTATGGATTTATTTACTATATCGTTTTTAAAAATTATTTAAAATACTATTAACTTCTATCTTGATATTCCCCGCTTTGTAAACTACTCCTTCTAGTTGCCCCTCCACTGCTTACACCAATACTTGGTTCTCGAAGACTTGGCCTAATTTAAATATTAAAAATTAATTTAAATAAATTTTAATTACTTTCTTTCTCTTTTTTGCCATTTTGGGGGTAAAAGGAAATTATTACATCTAATTCTGTCTAAAAATAATTGTTGTTGTTCATCTTTATTTAATAACTCTTTTTCTATATTTTCTTCATCAAACCACCAAGAACGTGTTTTGAAACGCAAGGAACGAGAAATTGCTGCTTGACCAAAATTATGTAAAGCAACAGTACAAACAATATAACTAAATAATAATTACATATTTAAAGTTTATCAACGAATTAATTAAATTTGTTTTTATTAAAAGATTAAATTGCTAAACTACTACATATATAACTTCAGGCGCCGAATATACCAAAATTTAAATATACATACAATACTAAGGGCAAAACTATATTTTTAGAAATTTTGGGATTTTCGGTAGTCTCTAAGATTAATCCTTTTTAACACCACACGTGAAAATCCTGCGAATTAAAAATTAAAAAGTTCGACCGTGTATCAGCATTAAGTCCAATAAGTGTAAATTTCCTTCTTTTTCCAGCTTCAAATCTCCTCCAATATTGGAAAGGAGGAGCTGGTTCTTGAGTAAATAATAATAAATATTTCTTTAAAAAATAAATATAATTTTTGTTAAAATAAATTAAAACTTCTGGCCCATTATTTTTTCTTGGAGCTCGCCAAAAAATTGTAGCAGTTTCAGAACTAATCGCATCCAATTGTAATAATTGGGGAACAGTACAAGGCTCTTAATAATTAAAAGAAAATATTTAAATTGTATATTCTAACCAGTATATTCTTGACATTTAACTGGTTTTGAACTTCCCTCTGAAGTAGAAATACGAACATTAAATTCGTAAAGAGTAAATGATCTTAAAATAATTTTTCGAAAAATAAATTTACATAATATTTTACTTTAATCCACTAACAACAAAACGATTTTGTCTCAAAAAATCAATCACTTTAGTAGAATTATTTAATCTGTGAGGGGTTCTAGGTGCATAACTCAATGTATACCAAAAAGGCTTTCCTTCCAAAAAAATTTGAGTTGAAGGTTCCCATTTAAGAGTAACAGAATCAGCTGTTGCATTAAAAGGAGCAATTCCTTTTGGCATTGGAATAATTACTTTTTAATAAATAAATTATTTAATTAATTTAGAAATACCCTCAGGCATTTTTTTAATTAAATTTATTTGCTTTTTAGAGAAACTTCCAGCATTTAATCTGTACATTGCTGTAGCTGTCTCAAAAAGTTTACGCATAGCTTCTCTCTTCATAGCCTCTATTCTACGTTGCTGGACAGCTTTTAACCATTCCAAAGGATCATAAAAAATAATTAAATTCCTCCAAATATTCTCTCACAATTAAGTACCTCTAAATCCATCCTTCTACCAAAAAAGTGAAGTCTATCAATATAATAAGCCCCTACCATATCAATAAAAGTAGTAGCAACAATTAATCCAATTAAAATAATACAAAGTATTGGCAAAATAAATTTTATATTTTTTGGTACTAAATCTTAAAGAAATATATCAAATTAATAATGTTGGAATTTTATTTACACGCTTGGAGTGGGGTACATATTTACATCTAATGAATATCCTTTATTGGAGGTATCGTTTAAACAGCCCCTCATTTGCCAACTAAACGATGAACCTTAAATTTTGACGCAACCTCTAATGGGCAAATTTAAATTTAGATCCGAGCTATTAATTTATTTTTTTATTATTATGCAAACAGAACTAAAGATATATGTATATCATCCATCTTCCCCACATCCATCCTCCCCTGTTGCGCCGAAACGCAATTTTTATAAAGATATTTAATATTTATTTTTAAACTTTTCCATTAATCATCCTTGTTTTTATATTTTTAAAATATTTATGTTCACATATTTTTGCCCAATCATCTTTTCAATTTTTATCTTTTCCCTCTAAAAAAAAATGTATTCATAATTCTATATTTTTGGCCCTATTTAAGCTGATTTATATCCATTATTTTCAACTTCTTCACCCTTACTTTAAATTCCCCTTTAATATCAAACTTGTATTTTTAAATCTTGGAATAAAAAATTAATATTTTAAATATTTGGTTAAAATTATTTGGTCTAAATCATTGTTATATTACTGGAATATAACAAATTGGTGCCACGACGAATAAAAAATCAGGGCAATAAAAATAAATTTTTTGGATAAAAAATAATTTTAGTTAAAAAATAATCTTTTGGGCTAAATTTTTTAGCAAAACTGGAAAATATTCAAGAAAAACTGGACAAGGTGACAATTTGTTCGTCCAGACCTCCAAACGAAAATTTAAATCTGGAAAGAAAAATTGAGAATAAATTCCGACAACAAAGCGCTCAACAGCGCAATTTTTTTACTAAAAACTACAGAAATCAAGGAACGTCTCAAAGCCGTCAAAAGCCCCAAAAAGAATCTGCCCCGGTCATAGTAAAGGTAGTAAATTCAAATTCAGATCAAGCATCAGGAGGATATCAACAACCACCTGTTTTTCATAATCCATACAATCCTTTTCCTTATTTTAATCAACGACCACCTTACTTTGCACCTACACTTCCGCCGACAATTTATTCGGCACCATCTTTTTATCCAACTTTTGGGACAACACCTTTTCGTCCCACATTTCAACGACAACCTGTTCAACAGGTTCAGCAACGTCAACAAGTAAGGCCTCGTAGTCGACAATTTATTAGAAGAGGATATGGCGGCCGTCCTGCAGGCGGGCATCACTATGCTGCGAGATCGTCTAGGGCGTCATTTGGACACCGCTCGTCAAATCGATTTCAGCGTAAGTAATAAATTAAATCCTGAATCTAAAAATAAAAAAATAGAAGAATTAATTAATAAAACTGAAAATATAAAAAAGAAAATTGTTGGGGTAATTGAAGAAATAAATAAAAAAGATATGGATTATGCCAATTTTATTAAATATTTGGATATTGAGGCAAGAGAAAATGAAAATGAGCAATATCGAGAATTTGCTCTTGGGCCAAATGGATTTTTGACTATTTTAGATGAAGCTCGTGACGTTTTAGATATTTTGTATGAAAATTATGACACGCTTAATAGAGTTGAAGGCCCACGCGAAAGAAATCGCGCAACTCTAAATGAAACAATTCTCCAAATGCCGAATACCATTAGACTCCCAGAAATTCGTTTACCATCTTTTTCGGGAAAATTAGAGGAGTATCGGCCATTTATGGAGGAATTTAAATGTGCTGTAGATGAACAAGCAATTTCAGATAAAAGAAAATTACAATATCTTTTTGGAGCATTAAATGGAGAGCCTAAAGAAATGGCCAGACAATATCCCCTAGAGGGACAAAATTATAAAATAGTTTTAGAACTTTTGGAAAAAAATTTTGGGGATAAATCAAATATAAAAAGTGCTTTGCACGCAAATTTACGAAGAATCCCTAGGGCGTCAAAGTACGTACCCGAAATTCGACAAACATTGAGAAAAGTAGAAGCTATAATTAATCAATTAAATAATTTGGGGGAATATACAAATAACGAGCAATTAATTTTGGAAATTGAATCAAAATTGCCGAAATGGCTTTTAACAGAAATTTATAAGAAAAAAAGAAATAATATTGAGTGGTCTGTCAAAAAAATGCTAGAATTTTTGGATAATTCGTTAAAATTAGAAGAAGACGTTTTTAGAGCTCATAAAAATTTTGAATTAGAAAAAACAGACACTCTTCCCAATTTTCGGCAAAATTTAAAATATAATAATAATTTTCAATATAAAAATACTGGAAGAAATTTTCAAATAAATTATAATAATAAAAGAAATAATTTTGGAAACAAAGGAACAGGAATGTTCGCTATAACTGAGAAAAAATTTTTACATACTTGTAGATTTTGTGAAGAAAATCACTGGGAAAATAATTGCTCTAAATATATAACTCCTGAAAAAAGATTAGAAAGAGCAAAGGAACTTAAATTATGTTTTAAATGTTTAAAAAACAATCATAGGTCCGAAAAATGTCTAAAATTAAATTCATGTTTTAACTGCAAAGGCAGTCATAACACTGCTTTTTGTAGGACGAAGCCGCACACCGAGAACCCGTTGAAGAGAAAAAATGATGTTAAAGAAATAAAAGAAAAAAGATTTGGAATTAAAAATACTAGTCAAAATAATAAAAATTCAAATATTTGTTTGGAAGTTCAAGATGATAATTTAAATGATTCTAACGATATTTTAATAAATTATTTAACAAAAAATTCGCAAAATTCAATTTTTCCAACCTTTTTACAAGTAACTCAAGCAAAAATAGTAAACCCAAAAATTCCAATTTTAATGCAAAACGCTCACGTATTTTTAGATTCCGGTGCAGAAATTTGTTTAATAAAAACCTCTCTAGCCGAAAAATTAAAATTAGAGCCCATAGCAATAAATAATTTCAAAGCAACTGGTGTCTTTGGTCAAAGTATGGTTAGAAGAATGCCTATATTTGATTTTGAAATTAAGTGTATAAATAATGAATCAATAAAGGTCCGAGCAAGAGGAGTCGATGAAAGTTTTGTTGAAAAATTAAAAACAATTTTTGTGGAAAAAATAGGCTTAGATAAATTAAATGAAAATAGAATTCCCTATGAATTTGTGGAAGAAGTTACACCCGAAATATTGATTGGCACAAACGTTTATAATAAAATAATGGGATATGAAAGACTTCAAAATGGATTTTCTGTAATACAAACAAAACTAGGAAAAGTTCTTTCGGGTAGAGGTGTAATTAGCCTAAACTTAAATGAATCAAAAATTTTTTCGATGGAAAATGTAGAAAAATTTTGGGAGTTAGAATCTTTTGGTATTACTGACAACCCATTAAACGAGGATGATAAAAACGCGTTAGAATTATTTAAAAAATCTGTAACCCGAACACCCGAAGGAAGATACGAAATAGAATTCCCATTTAAAGAAAAGAAAATAAATATATCAAGTAATTTCGCGCCTTGCATTAAACGATTACAAAGTTCTTGGGCAAAAGGAAACAAAGAAGGTGTATTGGAAAAAATGAAAGAAAGTTTCTTAGAACAAGCAAAAAACAATCAAATCGAAAATTGCGAAAGAAATGATTCTAATTTATGTCATTATATTCCCTGGCACTATGTTTATCACCCACAGAAGAAAAAGATGCGAATTGTTTTTGCGGCTAATTGTAAAACAGCGGAAGAGAAAATAAGTTTAAATGATATAATATATAGAGGTCCTGTCTTGCTTCCTGATTTATGTGGACTTTTAATACGAATTAGAACGTTCCCAATTTTAACCTCAGCGGATGTTAAATCTGCTTTCCATCAGATAGGATTGAAAGAAAATCAACGCGATTTAATGCGTTTTCTATTGCCTAAAAATTGGAATCTTCCTCCTACTAACCTAAATTTGGATTACTGGCGTTGGACTAAAATGCCATTTGGAATTTCTGCAGCACCTTTCTGCCTTGCGGCAGTAATAAATTTACATTTGGAAAAAACTGCCGGAGAATTTGGAAGAGAATTAAGAAGAGGAATATACGCCGATAATATTTTCTTCTCTGCAACCACAACTGAAGAAGGGTTAAATAAATGTAAAAAAGTAATAGAAATTTTTAAAGAAGCACAAATGCCATTACAAGAATTTATTTCAAATTCCGAAACAATTAATAAAAATTTTGGAGATAAAGCTATAGAAAATAATACAAAAATATTAGGGGTTGGTTGGGATGTTAAAATGGATGCATTGATTGTTGAAATGAAAAAGATTAAAACACCCGAACGCTGGACAAAGCGATCGATTTTAAAAGAAATTGCAAAACTTTTCGATCCTATGGGCGTTCTTCTTCCAGCAAATTTGTGTAGAAAATTATTATTGCAGAAATTATGGGTAGATAAAGAAAAGACTTGGGACGACGAAATATCGATTGAACATATAAAAGAAATTGAAAAAATAAAAGATGACTATGGTACTTTTAAATTTAGAAGGCAGCTTTTAAAAGAAAAAGGTCCAAATGAACTACATATTTTTGTAGATGCGTCACAGAACGCTTTCGCCGCTGTCGCTTATATAAGAGTTGAATATGATTTAAATAAAATTTTTTCCTCAATTATTATGGCCAAGGGAAGATTAGCCCCGTTAAAATCACGTCTTACTATTCCCAAAATGGAATTGATGGCCGCAATTGCAGGTAAACGATTGAGTGATTTCATACAAAAGGAGTCAGACATTGAATTAGAAAAAATATTCATTTGGTCTGATAGTAAAGTGGTGTTAAATTGGATACTAATAAGTGACAAAGAAAAACAGCCACGATTTATAAAAAGAAGAATAGAAGAAATAAATCAAAATAAAAATCTGGTTTGGAAATACGTCCCCACTGAATTAAATATAGCTGACGTAGCAACTAGGGGTTTAACATGTAATGAATTGACAGAAAAGAAAAGCTGGTGGCAAGGTCCAACATTCCTTCGAAAGGGTAAAAACGAATGGCCGAAAGCAATAGAATTTGAAAAAATCGTTAGCCCCAAAGAGACAAAAATAGAATTTATAATGAATGTCACAACAGAAAAAATAATGAATTTAGATGCGCGAAGTGAGTGGAATAAAACAATTACAATTGGAACAATAATTTGCAAATTTTTAAAGAAAATAATTAAAAATATTAATTTAAAAACTCAATTTTTCATTGCACTAAAAAATACTAAAACTAATGTCGGTCTTCGAAAATTTGGTGAAATATTAATTCTAAAAGAAGCTCAAAACCAAAATAAACCTACAGAAAAAGAAATCTTTGAGTTATATATGAGAAGGAATGAATTTGGAATCTGGGTCTGTCCAGGCCGCGTTGAATCTTCAGGAATTCCCACACCAGTTTATGTCTCATATGATTCACCTATTTCCGAAAAAATTTGTTTAGAATATCATAAACGTGCAATGCACAGTGGATTAAGACAAAGTTTGTGTGAATTAAGACAATGTTTTTGGATAACAAAAGGAAGACAAAAAATGAAGAGTACAATTAATAAATGTCTTCAATGTCGAAAACAATTATTAAAACCCTTTGAAATACCAAAAATGCCAATACTACCCGAAGAAAGAATAAAAAAATGTTCACCTTTTAAAAATTCAGGATTGGATTATGCAGGCCCATTTCATGTAAAAACACAAGAAAATAAAATAATAAAAATATGGATAGAAATATTTACATGTTTAACAACAAGATTTTCGCATTTAGAGTTAATTACTGATCTTTCCGCAAATACATGTGTTCAAGCTTTAAGGCGGTTTATAGCGGAATATGGAAAACCTACGTTAATTTTGAGCGACAATGGAACCCAATATAGACTGACTAGTAAAGTTATAAATGAAATTGAAAAGAATTTGGATTGTGAAAAAATTGAATGGCGATTCATACCCGCCGTTTCTCCATGGTTCGGCGGCGTGTATGAATCGATAGTAAAAATTATGAAAAAAGCTCTTAAAAATTCTGTTGGCCGAAAAATGTTAAATATAGAAGAGCTCAGAACACTATTGCCAGAAATAAAATACGTAATCAATTCTCGTCCCCTTACCTATTTGTATAATGATTTGGAAGAAATTGAGGTGTTGCGTCCAATAGATTTAGTCCACCCAACAAGAATTAAACAAGGAATTAATTTTGAAAATTTTGAGACAGATAATTTTGAAGAAAAAGTTTCCCAAAAGATAGAAATAATAAATAATTGGAAAGAAACAAATAGAATAGTAAATACATTTTGGGAAAAATTTGAAAAGGAATACTTAAATGATATTAAAGAAAGAACAAATAGGCACGCGCAAAAAAGATTCAGAAAAAATTATTCACCAAAAGTTGGAGAGCTGGTACTTATTCAAAATTCAAATCTCCCAAAACATTTTTGGAGTTTAGGCAAAATACAGTATTTAATCAAGAGTCGAGATGGATTGTATCGTTCCGCGAAAGTTTTGTGTAAAAATAAAATCATTACTCGCGCCATCGCTCTTCTATATCCTTTAGAATTGGCAATAGAAGATGAAGAGAAAAATAAAGAATTGGAAATAAATAATAGTATTGATTCACATCAAAAGGGAAGAACCCATCCAATGACCCTCAGAGAAAGAAAGAGAATAAATTATGATGAAACAGATAATGCAGACATAAATTTTTTAATCGATGTTGAAAATAATTCAATGGAAAGCGCAAAAATTTGTATGTATTTTGAAGATGAGCCAATAATGTGGAGACCATGTAAATTTTGTGGGGGCCCGCATATGGATTACGATTGTGATTTTCAAACAGGTTCAAGTCATGATTGGCAACCCAGGGAAAAATCATTCGATAAAAAATTTAAAAGACAGGATAGGCAACCAAGAGATAAATCTTATGATTATAAATATAGAACTTTAGAAGATGAAAATAAAATTTTGAAAAGGGAAATAAAAATTAGTAAAGATGAAATTTCTAAACTTAAAATCGATAATAAAGCGAATGAAAATTTGATTAATAATAATAAAGTAGAAATTTCACACTTACAAAATGAATTAAAAGAAACAAAATTAATTTTAAATAATGCTAATGAAAAAATAACCGAACTTGAAAAAAATTATAGTGAAGAAATTCAAACATTAAAAATACAAAATGAAAGGTTAAATAATGATTTTAAAAGAATCAGAGCAGATTTTTATTCAAAAAATATTTTGGACGAAGACGTTACTAAAAAGGGACAAAAATTTGTTAAAAATAAATCGATGGGAAATAATAAAAACAAAAATAAAGGTGTAGCAATTCTAAAACCTAATACACTTCCTGCCTCTATTACACTCACAATAATGATCTTTTTCTCTCTGTGTCTAAACCTTGCTGCAAGTCCGTGTAAATCGCACGAAAAAACAAAAAGAATACAAATTGACGACGAATGTATAGTTAACGGTTTTTCTATACACAAGCGTGCGGGTGGCACTTTTTGTTGGAAAAGAAACGAGTGTGGAAAAGGAAATTGTAACCCGGCTTGTGTCTGTCCCGACTGGGCAATAGAGTGTTCATTTTATAAAGGATTAGAGATAAAAAGATCAACAGCCAATGACCCAGATGTAAAAAATATTATAGAACATAATAGGCCAAAAATATGTTCATTTGAGTATAAAGAAAATTGTAAAAACTTTTCAGAAATTAAAAAATTTAAACAAATCGAGTTATACGATGGTACAAAACATTTAGTTAATGAATTAAAGATAGAAATGAAAGAAAATTTAAATGACGAGTTTATATGCTTTGGGGTTGGGGAAACAACCGGATCACCCCTATACTGTTCTAAACACGCATGTTCTGAAAATGGGAAAAAATTTTGTTTTTATTCTAAAAATGAAGTGGCATATTTTGTTTCAAATCATGGTAAAGTCGTCATTAAAGCGTGGGGTGAAATTTCTAAAAGAGTATACGATTTTAAAAATGAAAATGAGAAGGGATGTAAAGAATGTGAGTTAGAGTGCGCCAAGGAAGGAATTTTAATAAAAATAAATAAAGAAATAAACGGAATAGAAATTTGTTTGAAAAAATGCATTTATATACCTTTTCCCGACACTACACAAGAAATTACATTACCAAAGGAAGACTTAATAAATGGGTTTGAAGCAACAATAAAATTCTTTAATAACGGTCAAAATATAAAGGAAAAAGGGATTAAATGCCAACCATTAAATATGTGTGGACTAATAAAATGTAATTTATGCATTGAACGATTAACCAATCCTAGATGCAATCCCGAACTCGCCATGGTTTTAGTAGCCCTTGCAGTGTATTTATTTTCAAATATAATTTACTTTGTTGGAAAAATTACCATCGCACTAATTTCTGTCATTATTTGGATATTAAAAAGAAAATGGTCACTAATTCGATTTCTCATAAAATGTTGTAAAAAGACAAAAACAGAGAATAAGGAAAAAATAGAAAAAATTAAAATTCTAAAAAATAATAGAAAAAATCGATTACCAATGAAAGTTACGATTGCAATAATTATTTTTGTTAGCTCACTACAAAGAGCTTTGTGTCTTACAACTATCACAGCCGATGAAGAAAAATGCATACTAGACAAAACAGGGGTTAGAAACTGCCTCTTTGAAAAAACTCTCGAAATAAGTTTTAATCCAACGGACCAAGAAATAGACATAAAATTGCAAGATTACCAAGACAATTTTGTAGGATCCATGAAATTCATTTTACACCGCTTAAAAGCATCCTGTGTTAAAACAATAAAATACTTTTCACGCTCCTACGATATACAAGTAATTTCGGGGTGGAGGTGTGCTCATACGGGAAGTTGTATTAATCAAAAATGTAGTTCAATTAAAATGAATGATACGATTATTGAATTAAATATGGAAAATCAAAAATTCCCAGGTATCACAAGATGCATGGAAACAGAAGGCGGTTGGGCGAATGGTTGTTTTTATGTAGACCCTGCCTGTTTATTTTATCGCTTTTCTGCCGTAACAACGAACGACCAAAAAATACTTGAAATTTTTAGATGTCCGAAATGGGATCTTGAATTGGACGTAAAAATTATAATTGAAACTCAAAATGATAAACAAGAAAAATTACTTTCGTTAAAACCCGGATTTACTAGAGAATGGAATGATCTTCGAATCACCGCTACAAGCATGACAGTTGCTCCTCTTCCCATACTCAATCAACTTTTCGTGTCAGATGAAAACAGAGTTGCAATTCTTGAATCGGAAAGTGAAGATAAATTGAGAAGTTTTAAATGTTCTTCAAAAGCCGCAGCCATTAAATTTAATGAATGTAAATTAGACCCATTATCATGTGACTGTAATTCGGCCGATCATAATGTAGCATGTCTTTGCTATGAATTGTTAGAAACTAGACAGCTTTTTAAAAGGGATTTAACATTGCCATTTGAACATAACGGCATACTGCTTGATGTGGATCACGGCACGATTAAAGTCTCACCTGATTTTTCCGCCGCTCAAATTCAAACTCAAATTAAAGGATTAACATTAAAAACAGAAATTCTTGCAAATAAATGTAAAGTAACAAATGCCAAATTAGTCGGTTGTTATAAATGCAATCGCGGCGCAAAATTAGAGCTAACTTGTAAAACTGATTTTGGAAACTCCTTAGGTAATATTGTTTGTCCTTCTCTAACGACATTTACAACATGTGTGCCTAAAGGAGAAACTAGAAATCTTTCAGTACATTTAAGCTATTCACAAATTGAAGAAACATGTGAAATTTTTTGTGGATCTTCGTACTCAAAATTTGAACTTAAAGGGATTTTAAATCATCCAGAAGAAATAGTAGAAACAAAATGGGTTCAGAAACATAGCAATAAAATAGAAAGTTTAATGGACATTGATTTAACACATCTACTTAAATTTTTATTTTTTCCACGCTACCTTTTAATTTTAATATTAGCGTTATTTTGTTTTGTCCTTATCGGCTACTGCTTTCTTCCCTGCCTAACACGATTTTTACTCTTCAAACTAGTCAACATTTTTTGTGCGCGGAGTGTTGCGCCGAAACGCAATTTTTATAAAGATATTTAATATTTATTTTTAAACTTTTCCATTAATCATCCTTGTTTTTATATTTTTAAAATATTTATGTTCACATATTTTTGCCCAATCATCTTTTCAATTTTTATCTTTTCCCTCTAAAAAAAATGTATTCATAATTCTATATTTTTGGCCCTATTTAAGCTGATTTATATCCATTATTTTCAACTTCTTCACCCTTACTTTAAATTCCCCTTTAATATCAAACTTGTATTTTTAAATCTTGGAATAAAAAATTAATATTTTAAATATTTGGTTAAAATTATTTGGTCTAAATCATTGTTATATTACTGGAATATAACATCCCCCATCTTATTTTCAGTTAGTTACTTCTTAATTCTTCAATCAAATAATTATTATTTTCACCTCCAAAGCCAATAGTCATTACACTCATCATAATAAAATAAAGAGAATCAAAGAATTTCCAATCTTCGAGATAAGCTACAAGTTGTGCAGAGCCAATAATATAAGCCAAAAGTAAAATATAAACAAGAAAAAAGGGGACTTCAACAAAATGGGTTTTTTCTAAATTTTTCCAAAGAAATTCAGCCATTTCTTCTTCATTTCTAACTAATTGACCAGAAAGTTTACGAGAAGAAAGTCTTCTCCTTCCTCTAGTTCCAACAGCAATATATTCAATTCCGCTATTTGCATGGATTCTTCTTTTTCTGTGTCGATACCAACCAAGTAAATAATAACGAAATTTAACACATTCTGTGTAAAGTCTGTTAATCCCTTCTGTACAAAATTTTGCCTAAAAATTTTTTTTGAAAAATATTTTTTTATTTTTAAAAATCACCAAATCTGCTAAGGTAACCAAATAAAGGGGAATTCCAAAAATTAAATAAAATATGCAAAATATACGTTGACCTAAACTGTTTGGTGCATTTACACCATAACCTTAAATTATTTAAATTTGGAAACAAATATTTTTTCTAAAAATAAATACCAATAGAAGTCAACCAAGTAGTTGAAAAGAATAAATTCCAAATTATGCTATTTGAATATTTCTTAAATAAATAATTAAATTTAAATGAATTTATTTGGTTTTTTTATTTTATGGATGTTCAAAAAGTGATGGGGAAATATTAAACTAATCTTGATCAAAATTGGAGAGAATGTTATTTTATGAAAAAAGGGGAGTTAGCATCCACAAAGCTGGGTCTCCAAAATTTTCGTATCGCTGTTATATTTCTATTATTATTTCTGGAGTATACATATACAAGTAAATGTATTGCAATTTTAATTTTAACAGATTAATTATTTAAATTCCTACATTTCTCTCATTAATTTCATAAACATTTAAAATAAATTTTTTAAAAGGATCCTTGTTCTCTTCATAAAAATAACCAAAAAATATTTTAATTATTTCATTTTGTTTTGAACTATTATTATTTTTATAAGGAAGAATTTCAAATAATTTCTTTAATGTTTCGTCCACAAATTGCTTTTTAATTCTTTAAATTAAGTATATATTTTATTAAAAAATATTTTTTAACTCAAAAATTTCATTTTCTGAACTATTTTCATTTAAAGTAATTAAAATAAAAGAGCCAATAACAACATAAAAAATAGATAAACAAAGTAAAGTTATATGAGGTAAAGCAACACGAAAAACCTTTGAAAATTAATTTATTAAGCATAATTAATGTATTAAATTATAGAATAAACTAATTGTTTTGTAAATCCAAATTGGCCAGGTAATGCTTCTGACCATTTACAAAGTTCATTTGGGGCAATTCCACACATTTTAAATATAATAAATTACTGAAAATAAATTAAAATCGAAAAAATAAATATAAATTATTTATTTATGGACAAGAGATCCTGTCTACACAGAGCCTCATTTGCGGCTACGAACAACGAAACCTTTAGTTAATTTAATTTATGATTTTTCCTATTCTTGAGCAAAACTTTTTTCATTCTCATACTTAACCTTATGTGAGGACTATGAAATTAATAGTTTGTGTTCTTCAATCATCACCATATGAAAATTTGTAAAAAACTAAAGCTTAATATTAAGTAATCAAATTATAATTTAAATTAATATGTAGAAAGATAAAAAAATTTGTTAAACTGTTGACAAAAGATTGTTTAAGTGTTATTTTTAATAAATTTAGACTATTTTAAAGAAATATAAATTTATATGTACGAAAATAAATTTAGAAATTAAAATAAGATACATAAAAAGAAGACTTAAAAACAATCCATTTTATCCAATAAAATTTAATTATTTTCATTCCAAAAATGTTTTAGGAAATTTAATTTAGACAAAAAACAAGGTTGAATTGAAAAACATCTTTTTTTAATAAAAAAATAGGTTATAAAACTATTTATTATTTTAATTATTTCTAAATCAACCTTTTTTAGCTAATTAATATTCACAACAATTTTGGGTTGTTCCCGATTAGAGCTATAACGAAATTTCGATTTTCGATGGTTTTTCCTTTCGTATCTTTCGATTTTCAAGGGTTTTTTGTTTCAAAGCAGCTCTATTCAAAAAAGTTGAAACTTTTACTTTTTTGAAACTCTGAGAGTACAATTCTGTACAATTAATGTTCATTGCTTTAATAGGTAATTCTGTTGTTTGTAACATCCTTTATACATGATTTATCTAATAAATACATAAATTCCTACACCTATTTTTGAAAATGTAGGACTTAAGAGGGTTTTGCCCGTACCCTTTTTCTTAATTTCACTAAACACACAAATAAACTCTTTTACTTTCTCTTTTAAATAAAAAAACAACATAAATTAACAACAGAACAAATATTGAATGGGGAGGGGTTTACAATATATGGGAAGGGGGAATATTTTATGAGGTCAAAATACGGGTGAGAGAAACGAGAGGAAATATAATACTATTTCTTTTTGGGCATGACATCCCGCACGCTTCAGATGACGGCGTCCTCGACGTCATGTTTTGTCAAAATGCGGCTGCGCAAGGCTGATCCGATAGGCTTGGGGTGGCGAGTGTAGTCCAAAGGTAACCGTCTTAGCTGAAACATTTCGGAGATTCCTTTCGAAATTCCTTCAAAAACCCAGGTCGCCGAGACCGGTTTAAATTTTCTTATTTTGATGGGTACCCTAGTCTTTTCGATGGAAGTCATTGCCACTTGGGATGTTTGGATAACTTGCTTTGTCGCCGAGACAAATTGCAAGTCCTCTTTTGGTCTCAAATTCTTCAAAAGTCGTCGTTTTTCTTCTTGAAAATTTGGAAAATGGTTCGAGGCTCTGATCAGCGTGATCATGTCTTTCAAGTTAAGACGCCTCCGAACTCCATGTAAAAATCGTCCCTTGATTTTTCGTTTCCTCCATCCAAATTTTTCTTGTTTCTTTAATTTTCTTTTCATTTTAGTATTAATTTTCTTCAGAACAGAAACTTTGAGAAGCTTCATCTTTGAATTGATCCTTTTCAGAATGGAATATTTCTTAGAAAAAGAAAATTCCTTAAATTGTTTCATAACATTTGATTTAAAATTTTTCTTAAAATTTCCATTTTTCTTAGTCCTCTTCTTAGAATTTTTCTTAAACTTTGCCCAGGACAATTTACTTTTCTTCATCTTGGAGCATTTCACAATCATAATATTTGGAAATTTCAAAGTCTTAAAATTAGAAGAATTAAACAGATCCTCGCTTTCAGTAAAAGTTTCCTTTTCAACAATTTCTCCCAGTAAAACTGATTCCTTTTCAAAATTCTTAAAATCTTCACTTTTAATTTTCAAAACATCTTGATCACTGGACTCATAATCAAATTTCATTCGGCCCAATTCATTTGCCTTCTCCTTTCTTTTTTCCTTAAAATTTTCTTCAATAATATGGTCCAAATTTTTTCCAAAATTCTCAAAATTTCTCTCTTTAATTTCCAAAGAATCTTCCTGATTGCATAAATCAAGATCATTTTTCATGCGACCTAATTCGTTTGCTTTCTCTTTTCTCACTTCCTCAAAATCTTTCTCAACATGTTCATCTTTCTTAGCAATTTGAATCTCATTTTCAAAGCCAATTTCCTCAATAATTTCAGTCTCAACCTGTTCTTTTTCAGACTCCTTAAAATCAACCTCTTCCTTTTCTTCGAATAAATTCATAGGAAGTTCAAAATCAGCTTCCTCAAAATCCATTGCTAGATCCTTTTCAGAAACAACACTTTCCTGCTCAGATTTGTCTTCCTCCTTAGCTTTGAACAAATTCATTGGGAGATCAAGATCATTTTCTTTTTCAAACTTCTCAACCAAATTCGTTTCCTTAATAGATTTCTTAATAGTCTTTTTGGGTAAATTTGTTGGGGTAGAATTTTTCAATTCAGCAACCAGTTCAAATTCTTCCTTATCTTCATATAAATTCATAGGGAGCTCAAAATCAGTCTCCTTTTCAATATCCAACACAAAATTCTTTTTCTTAATTTCTGGTTTGATTGTCTTTTTGATTTCAAGATTAGTTGGGGAAGAAATTTTCATTTCCCTAGCCAATTTAAATTTCTTTTCAACTTTTGATGATTTTGTTTCTTCTGGACTTTCAAAGAATTCCAAAACTTCAGAAGGATAAGAGACATTTTCAAATGGAATGTTAATTTTGTACTGTGCTGGTTTTTGAATTTTGGGTATTAAGTTTTCCTTTTTCTCAAAATTCTTTTCCAAGTGTTCTAACTTTGAGGTTGTTTTCTTTTTAATTGGATCGATAGGTTCTTCGACTTTGTACTCTGAGGGAATGAGTTGACAAAAGATGAAATGTTTAATCGATTTGTAATTTAAGTGTTTTGACTTGATTGCGAGAATAAAGCAACTTTTGGCCTTACCAAACAATTTTGATTTTAGAGTAAAGATTTTCTTTTTCTCTGGCCAGTCCTCTAGATATGCATCGAATTTCTTGAAAAACTTTTTAATCTCAAAATTTTCTTCCGTTCCGTTTAAATCGGGAATCGTCTCCAAAAGTAATTTTTCGATGTCAGCTTGTGACATGTTTTCCGGAACGAAATAACAATTTTGTTCACTTGGCTGAATCGATTCTGGTGGCATGAAAGAAAAGGGAGCATACATCGCTTGTTGAGGAACGTGTCGACGCAGAAGACCCACAGACAGAAGACCCAAGTACAGAAGACCCATAGACAAAAGACCCACAGACAGAAGACCCACAAGGACAGAATACCCACAGAAAAAAGACCCACAACTATTTTTTGTTTCTTTTATTGTGTATAAAAGGGATGGATAATTTTAAATTTTAAAAAGCGGAAGACGGAAACAGAAGATTTAAAAAATGCAGAATTTTGTGGAAGCCGGAAGCTGGATACATATGGTTACCCGACACTTGCGGAACGACATTTGCGGATCGACAGTTGCGGATTGAATTTTGCGGATCGACATTTGCGGACCCGACATCGGCGGACCGACAGAAGCGGATCGACTTTTGCGGACCGACAGATGCGGATTAACATTAGCGGACCCGATATTTGCGGACCTGGGAATCCTTTAAGAAAATAAGAAGTATGTATGAAAAATTATTTTTTTAAAAAGTTAAAGAATAACAATATATTTTCAAAATTTTCATCTCCGGTGATGAAAATCCCCATATTATTCATTAATTTGGGGATATATTTTCTAAGGTGACTGTGCCAACGGCAAGAAAAATAAATCAAAAATTTGTTCAGTGGGATTTAACCTTCTTTAATCCTGTAAAAGTTTGGTCCTGAATCTTGAGGTCGTCTTGGGCTTGTATCTTGAAAAATTTTAAATTTGATCAACTAATATTTCCCCATTTTCTCGGTATCGGTGTTAACCTAAGAAAAATGAAAGTCTGCTGAAAGACATATCTTAGACACCTATCAAAGTTTCTGTTCCCAAGATTGTAGGCTGATTCAACTTTTTTTTACTGACCCGACCCGTTACCCGGACATTTACAACCTTCTACCCGATCCAAAGAACTATTTGTACGTCCGAAAAATTTGAAAATCCTTTATTTTTTAAAAAAGATTACCAGGTCCGCAAATGTCGGGTCCGCAAATGTCGATCCGCATATGTCGGGCCGCAACTGTCGATCCGCAAATGTCGTTCCGCAAGTGTCGGTACACCATACATATATCCCGGGTGTATGAACTTTGGTGCGAGAAATGTTGGTTTTATTAGTTTTCCAGAATAAGAGGTTGATCCAAAAACGGGAAAAGTTGCTTAATTTTAGGGAAGGTTGTTCCAACAATGTGTGATGTTGTTCCACGAACGGGGAAGTTAGTTTCAACAACGGTGGATGTTATTTTAACAATGGAGGATGTTGTTGCAACAACGGCTGAAGTTGTTCCAACGATGGGAATTTTCGGGATTTTGATCAGGAAAATCCGATGGCTTGTAAAAAATAGTGGATCCGGTCAGGGTCCAATATAAAAATATTTAGAATAAAAATTGCTCATTGGCCTTAATTTTCAAAATTCACGACGATGGCAGCAAAGATTAGATTAAAGGGATATTTAGGATTAACGGGATTTTAGTGAGTGTCAGTTAAGTCCACATGGAGGGATATAGGGTTAGAAGTGATCAAGGGTATTTGAGATTAGCAATGATATTGGGGGTCTTTGGGATTAGCAGACTAGTAATTATTTTTCAGTAACATGGAGAGGTATCGGAGGATAAAAGCGGATTTGTGGGATTATAAAGCTTAAATGGTTTAAATCCGTTACGATCCTTAAAATCCCATGATATGTATATCCGATTTATTGATTTCTTTGGATTTGAGAATCATCTAAATCGAAAGGTATCCCTACATATCCCAATTAATCATCAGCCTCTTCAAATCCCTTTCCAATTTAATGATTTAAATCTCACTCATCTTAGAAATTTAACTCCATCGATTAACTTTAGAATATAATTTTTTTATAATTTACAAATATTTTAATTTTGTGCCTAGAAGATTGACAAGTCTTTTTAAATATCTCTGAAAGTTTTAAACTGTTGGTTAAAAAATTTTCTTGTGGGTCTTTTGTCTGTGGGTATTCTGTCCTTGTGGGTCTTCTGTCTGTGGGTCTTTTGTCCGTGGGTCTTCTGTCCTTGGGTCTTCTGTCTGTGGGTCTTCTGTCACTACGCCGTTGAGGAAGAATGTTATTGGGGTAGCCAAAGAAGTGTGGGAAAAAATAAGGTTGAGAATAATTTTGTGAATTGATTTGCATATTCATAGTTGGAGTATAGGCTGAAGAAAGCTGATGTGGAAGGAAATATTGATTAAAATTTTGTTGAGGCGTAGATTCCATTTTTTTTAGCTGAACCAAATTCAAATTTTATCCACCGGGGCTAAAATTTGATACGAAGAGAATTCAATCAACCCACCGAGGGAAAACTGAATAAGATTTTTTTTCAGAAAAAATCTCAAAAAAAGTTGTCAAACGAAAACTATTCCACCGGGGAATAACTTTTCCAAAAAAAATATTTGTTGTTGTTTTAAAAAAAACAAATTTCTTGGTCCACCGGGGGCCAACGAAGATTAATAATAAAAACAAATTCAAAAAAAATAACCAAACAAAATCAATCTTTGGACTACTCTCTAATTCAGGAGCGCCATGTAGGACTTAAGAGGGTTTTGTCCGTACCCTTTTTCTTAATTTCACCAAACACACAAATAAACTCTTTTACTTTCTCTTTTAAATAAAAAAACAACATAAATTAACAACAGAACAAATATTGAATGGGGAGGGGTTTACAATATATGGGAAGGGGGAATATTTTATGAGGTCAAAATACGGGTGAGAGAAACGAGAGGAAATATAATACTATTTCTTTTTGGGCATGACAAAAATACCAACTAAAATATTTTTTTAAATTTTATTTTTATTTATCTCCAAAATTTTTTAGTATACAAAATTCTAAAATAAATAAATAATAATCGTATTAAAGTTAGTGTGTTTAACTAAAAATGAAATCATTTAAAGATAACGTCCAATTATTTCTTTAGCATTTTCTTCCGGAACTAAATATTTTTACTATTTTGTGTCTTAAAAATAATATATAAATTAATTAATTTATTAAAAAATATTTTTAAATTATCAAAAAATTTATTCAAAAAAATGTTTAATAATTTCAAAATAATTTTATTTTTAACAATTTATTTATTTATTTATTTAAATATTAATTTTATTGAATCAAGGAATATTTTGAATAAAAAAGGACAAAAATTATTTTTAAATAAAAAGAGGGAAATTTTAAAAAATTCAACAAAAATTAAAAAAAGCGAGGAAAGAAATGAAGAATTTTTTATAGATTATGCAATGCTTTCATATAAAGATATTTATGATGATGCTATTTATTATTTTCACGATAATTGTTATTATGAAGAGGAAAAATTTGAAGAATATTGTTATATGGATAAAATGAGTACTCCAATTAATGCTAGATTTGATGTAAATTTATTTAAAAAAAATATTATTTTGTTAGGAGTATTTAAATAAGCAATTACCTAATTTAAGAATTTTTTTCAAATTCAAAAAAATCCGCCCAGGTAATAAGGTTGTCGGCTAGTTGGATGTCTTCGGATATCCGGATCCGCCAACCCTGCTAGGTAAGTCAATTTAAGCAATGTATTCGGTTGCATATTTAGATTTAAAGTTGCAATGGCATAATTATTTCTTTATCTAATGTAAAAGTTTATGCTGAGAAAGATCAGTTTAAAGGATCATTACACCACTCCGCCTCCTGCATAGCCTTAGAAATTAAATTGTATAGTATAAGCTTTACGATTAATACATTTAAATATTTCTCTTTTAGAGAAACTCGAAATTTAATAACTAGAAAACAATAAATATTTATTATTATTTAAGACGACCTATATGATGTTGAATTCTTTGTTGATGAACTTGTTGACAGTCAGGGGAATACAATTGTAAATATTAGTAGAAACACTACTTTTACTCTTTATTCGATGTTTTTTCGCAACATTATACAAGGAAATAAAAAAGATATTACAAAAATTTCAAATGTTTTAGATGCTCATTATGATATTTCTCGTTATTATTTGGATGGTCTATGTAATGATAGTAAAATAAAAAGAAATCAATTAAGCTTAAAATTTAATGCTGCAAATATTACAATTAATTTTGATGGAAGTGATTTGGCTGGATATAGTGTAATGGATTTTTAAAATTAAATTAAGAATTAAATCTTAATTTATTAATAAGAAAGAATATCAAAATTATTCGGGGATGATTAAAAATAAATTTTGAAAATTAAATCAAATGTAAAAGCTTATAAGTAATTGACAGACTTTTAACTAAAGACAAATCCAAATATCAATTCATTTTTCTCATCTAAACGAGTCTTTCGAATGTCCATAATTAGCAATAAAATAATTAATTAATTATTTAAATATTTAAGCACGATAATATTTGTGAAATTGAAATATGGGATTGGAAAGGAGATGCCGAGTTAGAATTTGCATTACCAGTCTTTAATAATTATTGCATATTTTTTGATTCTATTTTAAAGCAAATAGCATTTTCTCCAAGAAAGAAAAAAGAAATAGAGTGGTCATATTGCCAATAATTAAATTAAAAATTGTTTAACAGACTAATTTAAATAATTTAAGATTTTTTAAATTTATTTAAAAAATTTGTTATTAGAATGTTTAATAATAATGTTAATTATTATAACAATATTTATTCACTCATATCAAAAATAGAACATATATATTTTTTGTTCAGAAATAGTATAACATATAGCAATGTTGCCGCGGGTAAAAAGAATCTTCGGGTACGGGTTTCGGGTAGCGGGTTGGAGCGATTTCATTTCGGTTACTGGTTTCGGGTTGGAAAAAATAGGGTACAGGTTTCGGGTACAAAAAATGCCGGGTTTCGGGTTTCCGGCGGCAACCCTGACATGTAGCATCACCATCAGTCTTCACAATGAATATTCATAAGATATTTTTGAAATTTTTACGGAATGTTTAAATATATGCATACTAGCGTATCCAATATATTTCGAAAATTTTCTCGTTTTGGGATTCTGATAGAAATTTAAAAATTTTTATTTATAAATTACAAAAAAATAGCTCGTTCATATACATAGAAGTGTTTACTTATTTTAAATAATGTAGTAAAGCAATTCTTCTTAATCTAGAAGCATATCTCCATTTAATTGCTTTTTCCTCTCTTTGTCTCCACCATTGTTCATCTTTTATTTCATTAATTAAATATCTGCTAATTAAAGCTCCCCCCTTTTCATTTACAATTTTATTCATTTCCAAACATTCATTTGTTAATTCATTCGTTAATTTAAAATTAGGAATATTTTCAATACAATTATGTTCTCTCATTCGAATAAAATAACTGGCAGGTTCTTTTGATTCAATGAAATTCTAAATTGTTAAATTCTTTGATTAAATTATTAATAAGATTGTGATTAAGTAACTAGATTTGGCAGATAATAATAAAAATAAAAGTGACTAAAGTTTTGTAAAGTGACTAATGTTTTCATCCTTTTATTTTTGGAATGCTTTAGTACAGCAGTTCTGGAACCTTTTTTTAACTGAAGCCGTGGGACAGGCGAAAATTTTGAAAAACCAGTAACCGGAACCGTCGATTTTTTAGAAACGGTATATTGCTGATTCTAATTTTAAGATCGGATCTAGTATAGCTTTATATTATCTGCACTTTCTCATTCTAATTATTGGAAATTACCTTTTTAATTGCATTAATAAATTCAATAACAGATGATTCTTCTAATTTATTATTATTATTTGCATCAGATGACCTCCTTAATTGCAACATTCTAGGTTCTCCATCTTTCCTTTTTGTGGATAACCAATTTAAAATTAAACTTAATATATCAACATTTTCATTATTTAAATTTGCAGAATCAACAGATTTTCTCTTAACGCGATTTGGGAAATTTGAGGAATTAACAAGAACATTCCATCGCTGACGAGCAGTTGTGGGTGTTGATGGAAGTTTTTGAATGTTGTTTGAAGAAACGGCCAAATTGGGATTTACAAGTTGTAACACCTTGTAAATTTTAAATATTTTTAGTCTATTTTCAAAGAACAAAAACATTTTTAATTGGAATTAACAAAAATCTTCTAAATATTTCCATTTTTTGGACACAAGATTAAGAAGTACTGGCAATAGAAAAATTTAATGACAGTCATTCTATTAGGGGAATCGGTGTATTTAATTAAAAATATTTTTACAAACTTTAATATCAAAAAATGTTGTAGGGAATTTAGAATTAAGTTCAGGTAACATTTTTAAATCCTCAATACGAATTCCCTCAATACTATTAATTGATGGAAGTAAATGACGTAAAACTTCGAATTGTTTTTTGTTGTTTATTTTTTTAGTTCCTCCAACTTTAGAATCGCTAACTAAATTAATAACAACATTATTAAATATTGGAGACATTCTTTGAACAAATTGGGCAACTTTTGAATCAAAATAACTAAAAAATAAAAATTAAAAATATCCAAATATTTACTAAAAACACCAAATTTCTAACGAAGTAAAATTTCTTATATTAACGGGCAAAGGTGCTTCGGCTAAAGGCAATTCAGAATCCCAACCCCTTCCATGCCAAGCATGTATTGTTGGTGCTGATTGACGTCTAGCCCCATATGTAGAACAATCAAATCGAAGTGTAGGCAAAGTAATTAACCCATATCTATGCAAATAACAGGCAAGAATTGTACAAAATCTTCTGTCAGAAAACTCTTCTGCCAAGGAGGCTATTTCTTGACGTGTCAACAAAGCCAGTATATCCATCCAAATATTTAAAGGAAGATCTCTTAATTATTTTTGTACACCCAGAGTTACGGACAATCTACCTATATTCTACAGATAATTTTTTAAAGAGAGGGGAGCTTCCAAAACGTTATTTCTGATCTTACATATGTAAACTCATAACTCTTCATCTCCAAGAGTGTATGTACAATCGAGATCCGCAAATCGAGATTTTTGGATTTAAATATATTTTAGTATTTTACTATCAATTAAAGAAAAATTACAGTTTCATGATGGCGTTATTCAATAAAGTGATATTAATAAAATAGATTTCAGATCAAAGGGAATAGAACAAAAAATTTTTTCAAAAAAGAAATATAAATTTATTTTGTTAAAAATAAAAAGTAGCTAATAATAAATTAAAATCTGTAGTTTTAAAGATAATTTTAAATGATGAAAATTAATTAATAATGTAGTTAAGAAATTTTTTATAAAAAGCAATTAATATTTTTATAACAAAATTTACTAAAATATTTTGGGAATAAAGACTTTAACTAAAAATAAAAAAAGAATTTTAAAAAATCAGTCAATCATTTGGAAAAGAAAGAAATTCGAGATTTAAAAATTAAATTTTTTAAAAATATTTTTAGTAGATGAAATTAAATCTTTTAAGATTAAAGATAGAAAAACTATATTTAAAAAAATCTAAATTATTTATGTAAATGGCAAGAGAAAAATATAAACATGAGAATAGAATGGAACTTAAAATCTTTAAATAGAAAAATATAAAAATGATATATATGTAGTTTATGAAGTTTAAATGTCATTGCAACAATTGAAAAATGATGAGGATTGATTATGAGGGGATTTAAAATAAAGTAAAAAACAGTTGATATGTGGAAAATTTAAGTTAAAAAGAAATAAAATAATTTCTTTGAGAAAGAAAGACAATAAATAAACAGGGAATTTTTTTGTTAATTTCGAGTTAGTGAACGGGGACGAGGAAGGATTTTTACAGGGAAATTTCTGTAACTTAAACAAAATTAGGATATCAAATAATTTTTAACGAATTTTTTTTCAAAACGAAGAAATTTTGAAATTTTCAAGTGCACATGAAGTAATAAATTACCTCTAAAGCGTCATCGGAAAAAAGTTCAATGATAACTTTGGGCACGTTAGAAAATTTAAGTAAGTCCTACACACTGTAGACCTACACCCTGAAAATCTATACTAAAAATACTTTGACCCTGAAGACCTACACACTGAAGAACTATTCACTCTGAAGAACTACAACCTTTTTAACGCAAAATTTTTTTATTTCTTTACAACTCTAATAAGAGGATCTGAAGGGATTAAAGAGGATAATGAGGGAGATGCTGGGATTAAGGGGGATATCGGTGGATTTAGAGGGATATTGAGGGATAAGGTGAATAACTAAGGCGATTAAAAGGCTGCTGATATCCCGACATCCCTCCAAATCTCCTGAATAATTTAAAAATAAATAATTTAAAATGTCCAATTTTATTTTCAAATAAAAAAATTTATTTTAATAAAATTAATATTCTAAGATTGCCATAATTTCTTATATAAAAATAAATATTTCTAAAAATATCAAAACAAAATGAATTTAAATACAGAAAATTATTTAAATTGATAAATATAGACAAAAATTTTTGTTTAAGTTTATAAATATTCATGATCTAGAAATGCTTATAAAAAGGTTTTCTTAAAAGTGCTTTTAAAAAACTTTAAAAAATATTTTTAAAAATCATAGAAAAATGTCATTAAAAAATAAAATTAAAATTATTTTTTGTTTATTGTTAATTTTTAATTTAAATGAAAGTAACGAACAATGTGAATGTGAATGTAAACCTGAATTGGATATAGTAAAACCAGATAAAATAGAAGGACCTTTAACACAAGACTTTCAAGAATGGCTTTCTCAGTAAATATATTAAATAAAATTACACTAAAAGTCCTAAAGCCCCATTACGTAGAAGCACACCCAATGAAAATCATTGAAAGCAAACTCCTGGGGCTTTTATTGGGACATTTACTGTATATATGAATTAATAAATATTTTTTTACATTTAAAAGATTTCCTAATAAATTTTGACAGGCATGAATATTATGAAGATTTAGCTGGTTTTGGTAATTTAAATAGTTTTGGTGGGCGTAAATACAAAAATCAGCCGGTAAATATTAGAAAATTAAATTAGAATTAGACTTAATAAGAATCAATCTACATAAATATAGATATCAACAAAAAAAATTATCAAACTCATTGGGGTCTAATAATTAGTTATTGAAATTTTTATAATACCTTTAAAAAAAGCTCCGACTTTTTCTATTTAGGAATAAGTTCGGCTTTATTTCCTACTTAGAGCATATAATATATTTTTATAACTGACAAATGAGTGTACAAAACTTTTAGATAAATAAACGTCCAGTAGTATTTATTCATGGCAATTCTGATGGGGCGTTGGCTGGGCATGGTGGGGATTGGAACAGTGGATGGAGTAATTCAATTAGCTATTTTATGTCACATGGAGGATATACTACAGCTGAATTATATGCAATAACTTATGGAGTTAGAGATATTACAAAATCTATAGAAAAGTATTATAAAATTATTAAATTATTAAGATAATAATTTATAAATTATTAATAATAATTGATAAATATAGGTAGTTAAAAGATTTTTGTCCCGATTATTTTTAAACTAAAAATGCTTTAACAGCAGATAGAATAAAAAGGTTGTTTTAAAGTTCGAGTCCATTTAGAAGTAAAATTATGAGAAAAGATTGAACTAAGTAAAATTAAATATAAAAATTTTTAAAATTAAGATAATTCTTTTTATCCAAAAATTATTTTTTATAAAGTAAATTAACTTGCGGAACTGCTACAAGATTGAGAAGATTTGTTGATGCTGTTTTAGCATATACTGGTGCAGAAGAAATAGATATTATTGCTCATTCAATGGGTGTTACTTATGCAAGAATTATTATTCAAGGGAATATGTGGATTTTACATAGAGTAAAATTAATTTTTATTTGAAAATTAATTTTTAAGTGCCAACTTGGAGACCCTCTAAAAAGTAAAATAAATAAATTTATTGCAATCGCTGGTGCTAACAATGGCTTGTGTATTTGTGCTGATAGTGAAGGAGAAACAACTAACGATACAAAAAGAGTTCCTGCTTGCAGTAAAGAAGTATGGGGCTATTTAATATATAATTTAATTGAAAAAATTTAAAGTTTGGTTTCTGGACTGGTCCAAGCTGTCCAGAACATACAGATGTAAAACAGTGTAACAGCGACGATCTTATTCCCTGTTCAGATAATTATGGAGATATATTGAAAAAATTGGATCATTCAAATGATGATGCTAAATATATTGTAATAAATTTATATACCTATAGGTATTTATTTTTAATTAAAAAATAATTATTTTAGGCAAGTTTTTGGTCAACTAATGACACAATAATAGGCCCAACTAATAAGGCATATGGCTGGAAAACTTCAATTGTTGTTGGAACAAAAAAAGAAATTAAATATGATGGCCTTACACATTATACATTAAAAACAGATACTGTAAGGGATCAATTGAAAATACTTCAATTAGAATTATAATTGTGTGAAATTGAAGGATTAAAAGTGAATAAAATTACTTTAATTGCCTTAAATGTATTGTGATTTATCATAAATATAAATTAGAATTTGGATAGAGATCTAAACCTGTATTTCCGTAGAAGATTTATCCATCGGGTAAGATCACAATATAAGTTGGGATAACTGGAACAATAATTAACGGGCATACAAAATATTGAAAGCATGTGAATGGAGTTGTGATTCAGAACTAAGCTTCTTTGTGTTCAGATATTTGAAGATTTACAGTTGATTTCTTCATTTCCAAGAATTTTTTTATTATTCACGTGAAGAATTGCTAGTCGGCTTTTTTAAAGTCTTTTTATTGGCATAAAAGTGCAATTATAGGAAATAAGGAAAGAGACATATTTCCCAATATTTTTTAATAAAATATTTATTTATTCATTTATTTATACAATTACCAAATAAATTTTTTAAAAATATTTAAAATCTATGCCCTTCCCTCCTCATTTTTTCTATTTAACTGATTAAATTAAAATTTATTGCATATGTTAAAAACCGGTTAATTATTTAAATGTATTTAATTAACGAAAACTAATTTGAAATAAATTTTTGTGATATTAATTGTAAATTCTATTTTGTTACACAAAAATAAAGATTAAAAATGTCATGATTGAGGATTGATAAAATTTTCATTTTTTATTTCTTTAATTGTTTGAGGTTCACCTGTAATATTAATTGCTGGTGTATCCATGCTAAAACTTTCACCACAACCACAAGTACTTTTTATATTTGGATTGTGAAAAATAAATTCTGCAGCTAGTTTAGAACGTTCAAAATCCATTTAAGACCCTATTAACGTTAACTGAGCTTTTGAATCAATCCAAATAACTACACCATCCTAAAATTACTTTAAAATGTTTCAAGGACACTTTAATTTAAACCTGCTCAACTTCTTCATCAAGCCTTCCTTTCTGGTCAGCATATTCTAAAGTATAGGTTAATCCACTACATCCTCTCTGTTGAACACCTATCTTTAATAAAAATTAAGAAATTTTGTTTCAAGTAAAATAACCTTCAACGCTTTAGCACCAGGTTTTTGTTGAATAAGTTCTTTTATTCTTGCAATAGCAGCCTGAGTTAGGCTGAAAGCTTGACGACCTTTTGGACTCCCAAGTCTGGAACTGCTTGACCTCACCACTCTGGCTGACCCAAAAAGTATTTGACAGAAACGCATTTATTGTGAACAATATAAAGGAAAATTATTTAAGTCTACATATTTCATTGTTATAGTGTAATTCAAACGATTTTTAAGAATAAGAACAAATGTACCGACAAAAATCAGAAATGTAACCAATATAATATACAAATATTGGAATTTTATTCATGGATTAATATAAAGAATTGTTTCAATAATACTACAGAGCTGATCCTTTAAATTGTTTAACTATTTTAGATAATTAATTTTTTAAAGATTTACCACCTCATTATTTTTTGATGACTAATTTAATTGATTCTTGTTTATTAAAAATTGGCTTTCACAAGGTTTTTTGTGAAAATTCGGTGAATAATTAAATAAATTAATTTAAAATAATTTTTAATTAATTTTGCTTCCAGAACGAATTATTAAAACAAAATATTCTTTCTGTTTTGAATACTAATTCTTCTCAAAATATTTTTATTGGATTTTCTGGCGGTTCAATGCCTCAATTACTTGCACCTTTATTAAATGAACTTTCAAATGATGTAATTAAAATTAAAATAATTTTTCTGTAAAAAAAACTTTTTTTAAAGTTAATTTCCAATCTTTTATTATTTCCTGTCGATGAACGTTTAGTGCCTTTACAAAATGAAGAAAGCAATGCCGGCAGTCTTTTACGAGAATTATCTACCAATAAAGAAAGATTTGAGAATAAAATATTAAAAATTTCTGAAGAACCTAATTTATTAGAAGATGGACCTAAAATGGCTTCAGAATTTGAGAATAAACTTCGATTAATGAATCCAAAACTTGATGATAATGGATTTCCTATTTTTGGTAATTCCTACTACCTCAAAAAAATAGCGTAAAAATATTTTGTGATAATTAAAGGGCATTTTCGCTTTTTAATGAAAAAATTAGTACATTTTTGATAAGACAAAAATTGATTGTTAAATTATTATTTTGAAATATTTCCCGACAGCTTTGAAAAAGGAAGAGAAAAAATTCTCAGCTTAATTTTTGGCAATTTGGAAAGTTGATCTGAATTAACTTTTGCCAAACGTTAAAATTAATTTTGTCTGTTTCAGAAATTAGTTGTCGATTATTCCTTGCTTTTCCTAACTCGAATTTCTGATTAAGTTTAGTTTCATCTTTCTACTCAAAAAAAATTTTTTACCCATATATTTTATTATCTATATTTATATCCTACTTTTAATTTAAAAAATTAATTTTAAGATCTTCTACTTCTTGGATTAGGCCCAGATGGCCATACTTGTTCTTTATTTCCAAATCATCAATTACTTGAAGAAAAAAATAGATGGATTGCTTATATAGATGATTCGCCTAAACCTCCACCAAAAAGAATTACTTTAACTTTACCTGTTTTGAATGCAGCAAAAAATATTATTTTTATTGCTAATGGGAAATCTAAGGCCAAAATTATTGCTCAAATATTTGAAAATGAAAATAATAATAAATTATTGTTACCACCTAATTTAATTAAAAGAAGAGAAGATCAACAACCAATTAAATGGTTTTTGGATGGAGATGCTATTTTGGATTTAAAATTGAATAGAAAATAAAAAGAAGTGGAAGAAGAAGAAGAAAATTTTTTCAGAAATATTTTTTAATTTATTTTAATTATTTTATGTTATAAAATTATTTTGTTCAAAATAAAAAAAATTTTTTTTTAATAATTCGAGTTAGGCCAAAATTCGTCTGATTTGATCAACAAAAGTTAGAATTTAATATAGGTAACTGACAAAATTAAGTAGATGCCTATTTTATAAGAAAAGTATGTTCGCACTTAACTGAATCGGATTTTAAATTACTTAAATATTGACTTCCTCACAAAACAAATATTTTTGAATTATTTTCCAAAAAAAACTTAAACAACAAAATCATCCTTAACAATTTTTAAGTTTTCCTTTCTCAATATCAACCATAGCTTTATTCCAAATTTCTTTAGAACATTTTACAGGTCTTTCACTTGGAAACGGCACACATTGCAAAGAAGGGCTACCCTTTAATTATTTTTTGTTAAATCATTTACTAGTTTTTAAAACCTTTTTCCAATCAATACATTCACGCCACCCTTTTCAAAATTAAAATTTAAAAGGAATTTATTAGAAAAAATAACCAGGCAAAAATACATCCAACATTAAAGCAGAAATTTTTTTGTCATCTTTTTCTTCAAAAAGGGAAATATTTTTTATTGGATTATTTAAAGTATTTGGAATATTATTGTTATTAATTGCAAATAAATATTTAAAAATAATAGTAATTGATAAAGTTAAAATTAAATAATTAAAATTCATTTTTAACTTAAAAAGGAAATGTTTCTAATTTATTTTACAAATTAAGAGGTTTTTGGCTATGTATAACCTGTTTTAGAATAAAATAGCTTTTATTGATTGTCATTAAATGCGCAAAATTATTTTTGAAGGTTTATTTTGAAATAAAAATTATTTGTAATTCTTTCTTAAGAATTTTCACTCTGATAATTAATTAAGAGAAAAAAAGATGAATATTCGAGAAAAATCATGAATTTTAGTCTAATTAGGTAACACAAATTTAATTGTTCCAAATAAAAGTTAGAAAATATTGGATCTGGGCCTACCCCTACATACATGAGATTTATAAATAATAAAACTTTTTTAAAACTTTGTTAAACAAAATAAAACGGAGACTGGGTAGCTAACCAATTTTAGATACGCTATTGGTAGACAATTTTCCCGAATAAAAATATTCTTTTTAAAATAAAATTTAATAAAATTAAAAGAAAAAACCAATTAACTGGATGATTTGAAACATTGAAAAAAACAAAACAATTTAATCTCCCACTATTTTTTCTAAACAGCATGCCTTCTTGCTCCAAATAAACTACCACGATATTTCTTTAATGGTTCTTCTGAAGATGTTATTGATTGAGAAGTTGATGTTGCTTGTTGATTCTAAAATAAAAATTTGAAAAAAAGAAATATAATTAGAAATTTTGTAAAGGAATTCCAAAAGAGGACAAAAACATTTAGTTTCCCTCTAAAGTTTGTAGGGAGTGGGAAATAAAATCTAATGATGAATCCAACAAAAATTATTTTTCAAAACACGCGACCATCTTTAAGAGAATAAATTAAAACTTTTTTGGACATTTATTCTTAATTTAATAAACTCGCTAGGTAAAAATCCAAAAATGTTTTAAAAAAAAATTCCCCACCCCCCCCCCCCCCCAAACATAGGGAAAAACATTTAACAGAGCTAATTAACATTTAATCAACTCAATCACCAAAAAATATTTTTTTCGATTTTCAAAAATAAATTTAAAAAACCTCTTGTCCAACAATTTTTGCTCTTTTTCTAAATTCTTCAGTAGGATTATCAAATTGACTGTAGAATTGAAGAACCGGTCTAAAATCTTCAACATCAGATAAATGAATTGCTTAAATTAAAAATAGTTTTAAGTTTTTAAAAAAAATTCCAAACTTTTCAGTAATTCTGCCAAATCAACTAAAGAAGTATCGTTCATATCTCCATTCCATTTAGGCACACAAAGAACATTTTCTGGATTTAATTGAAAAGCAGCAGGTTCCCAATCAATGTAAATAACCTTTTTCAAGTCTCTATTAAGTCGAGAAAGATCCTTTAAAAATTTAAAAAAATTAAGGAAAAATTTTAAGAAATGGTAGAGAAAAGTGATGTTTAAAATGAATGTTTTTGGTAATTACTACGGCTAAATTCCCCTTTTAATATAAATTCGCCAAATAACATTTCCCTTTGAAGAGAATCTCTAGGTCCTTTATAGCAATATAAAAACGATTTTGTGTTTGTGAGCTACTATAAGTCCTAGCCAGAGCTGCAACGAAATAAAAAAACTTCGAAATTCGGAAATCGAAAGAAATCCAAAAATATCGAAATCGAAAATCGAAATTTTATACAAAAATTCGAAAATCGAAAATCGGTAGAAAAAAACGTCGAAAGTCGAAAATCGAAATTTCGATGCAGCTCTGGTCCTAGCCAACTTATGAAAAGCTAAAAAAATTAAAAGCAAAGTATGAATATAGACCTCCAAATACAAGTACCATTCAGACTAAAAAACTTTTTAAACTAATTGAATCCTTTATTTCTTTTAACTGCATCATATTAGGTGACTTAAATTTTGGAACAAAGGATTTAAATTGGGTCAATAATATTCCATATTGTAAAAACAGTCTAGGAGATCTATTTGTCAATTTTTTTAATACTATGAATTTATTTTCCACCACACCAGGTCCTACTAGAAATGATGCATATTTAGATATTTGCCTAACAAATAAACCTGAATTATTTCATGATATACATGTTGATGGGTCTTTATTTAACTCTGACCATGATGCTTTAATCTTTGATTTGTTATTCCCAATAATCAAAAAAGAAGTCAAACCAATAAAATATAGAAAATATAATAAAGCTAATACATCTTTATTAAATATATTTTTATCTTCTATCATTCCGATCATATCCGCACAAAGTTTTTATTTGGAAGACAAATATAATCATCTCATAAATAACATCTTAACATCTCTTGATCGTTATGTACCAGAAAAACTTATAACTAAAAAGACCTTAAACATTATTACCCACCTCACTTGAAAGCATCTATTAAAAAGAAAGCCGAAATTTATGGACAGCTTAAAACTGATAAAATAAAATATAAAGAATTATATGACAGTATATCATTGCATATAAAAATTCAGACTAGAAACTTTCATAGTAAAAAACAAAATGCTTATATCACTAAAAATAAAAATTCTATCCATAATTACCTTAAAAAATTTAAATTTACTAATAATGAAATTCCAGTTCTCTTCCATAACAATAGATATATCACAAAATCTATAGATAAGTCTGAAATTTTTGCTGATATCTTTCTTGAAAACTTTTCTAACATTAATATGCAATATGAATACAATATCAATGACTATAATCAGGTACCTATCATCGAGGATGTTGACTTTGACATAACTGATATTATCAATATCATTAAAAAATTATCAAATAGAAATGGTACTTCACCTGATAATATAAATTATAAAATATTAAAGATTGTACTTCCATCTATAGCTCCTTTTTTATCAGAAATATTCAGAATATCATTAGATTCAGGGATACTACCAAATATTTGGAAAGAATCTATAATAATACCGTTATTCAAAAAAGGAGAAAAATCAAATCCTGAAAATTATAGGCCTATTGCATTAACTTGTGCCATATGTAGGGTCATGGAAATGGTTCTTAACAAATATATTGTTCAATTTATGCATGATAACGATCTGTTTAGTAATGATCAATTTGGATTTATAAAAAAAAAGATCTACTATGACACAACTAATCACTACATTAGAAGATTGGTATGATGCAATAATGGGAAAAAAGAATATTGACTGTATATATATTGATTTTAAGAAGGCATTTGATTCAGTACCACATGACCTGTTAATCAATAAATTATATAGAATAGGTATAAGAGGAAAAATTTTAAGTTGGATCTCAGCTTTTCTTTCGAACAGAACTTTTAGAGTCAAAATTAACAATACGTTATCTGAACCTAGAAATATTAAATCAGGTGTACCTCAAGGATCAGTTTTAGGCCCGTTATTATTTTATATTTATATTAATGATTTACCTGATATAATCCCAAAAGGTGTAAAAATTAAACTTTTTGCCGATGATGTTAAAGTATATGCTATACATAAAACTAAAAATGAAAGAAGAATGCTTATTAATGCTATTGAAAATATTGAACAGTGGACAACCAAATGGAAATTAAATATAGCTATAAATAAAACATATATAATTTATCTTGGTAAAAATAACCCGAAAGATCAATATAAGATTTTTGATACAACTATAAAGAGGTTGATTCAATACGAGATCTAGGCATCATAATAGATAATAAGCTTAAATTTCAGGAACATATACAAAAAATTATCAGAATAGCGTATATAAAGATGAATTTCGTGTTTAAAATAATAAAGTCAAAATCTACTAAAACTTGGCTTACTATCTATAAAAGTTACATAAGACCATTGCTAGAATATTCTCCTGAAACTTGGAATCCACAACAAAGATCTGAAGTTAACAAAATTGAAAAATGCCAGAAATTCTTTACAAAAGTCCTTCTTAGAAAATGCTCACTGCCTTATATACCATACTTACAAAGATTAGAATTTCTTAATCTTCCGTCCTTGGAAAACCGTCGTAAGACTTATGATCTAGTTTTAGCTCATAAAATTTTACATGGATATACACATCTGGAATCCGACAATCTTTTTAAAATATCAAATAGAAAAAAATGTTACCTATTATCTAAAAATCAAAATTCTAAATCATCTAACTCATTTGTTAATAGGGTAACTAAGATGTGGAACGTTTTAAATGATGAAATTAGGACTACAAAAATAATCCCTAGTTTTAAAAATAAAGTAAAAGCAATACTTATTCAATAGATCTAAACAAATCTGTTTTTTTTTTGGTATAATCTAAAAATTTATTTTTCCTTTTCTCTTTCTCTCTCGCATTCTCGGTTTTTAACTATATTTAAATGACTACTATTTTGCATATTTGAATAAGGAAATTTCAAATTAATAAATAAAATTTATTGTTTGGCATTATGTTCAAAAATGCATTTAGCTGACAATTTATCCTATTGTCTCTTACTCAACTATACTATTTTTCTTTTGATGACTCATTAAATTAAAAACATAGTTTTTCTTTTTTCTTAATTTTTATTTTTGCCCAATTTATCTCTTTTAAATCAAATAAGGACTTTTAAAAAATTTAAAACAATTGGGTAATATTGTTTGACTAAAATGTCTAAGCGCAATTCTTCTGAATTTTCTCCATTAAATTTTGCAGCAAACATGACAAACAACGAAAAACGCAGCAAAATTGTAGAGGAAATTAATTCTTTAAATTTTGACAATTTAAGATAATTAAATCAGTACACTTTCCTCTAGATTCATAAATTTAAAGCATCCTACTTAGTTAAAATGGTCGGTATGGAGTATATTTATTTAAAGAATAAATCAATTATAATATTAAATTTGTGTTTTTTTTTAAATTATTATGACTTTATATGCTGTTTCTTATTTTATTATTTTTATTGTGCCACGCTACGACATTGTTGTCGAATTAAGTGGCACGCCCTTTCGATGACATTTTTTTATGCTGATAAATAAATAAATAAATAAAGTATAACCTGTTTTAGAATAAAATAGTTTTATTGATTGTCATTAAATGCGCAAAATTATTTTTGAAGGTTTATTTTGAAATAAAAATTATTTGTAATTCTTTCTTAAGAATTTTCACTCTGATAATTAATTAAGAGAAAAAAAGATGAATATTCGAGAAAAATCATGAATTTTAGTCTAATTAGGTAACACAAATTTAATTGTTCCAAATAAAAGTTAGAAAATATTGGATCTGGGCCTACCCCTACATACATGAGATTTATAAATAATAAAACTTTTTTAAAACTTTGTTAAACAAAATAAAACGGAGACTGGGTAGCTAACCAATTTTAGATACGCTATTGGTAGACAATTTTCCCGAATAAAAATATTCTTTTTAAAATAAAATTTAATAAAATTAAAAGAAAAAACCAATTAACTGGATGATTTGAAACATTGAAAAAAACAAAACAATTTAATCTCCCACTATTTTTTCTAAACAGCATGCCTTCTTGCTCCAAATAAACTACCACGATATTTCTTTAATGGTTCTTCTGAAGATGTTATTGATTGAGAAGTTGATGTTGCTTGTTGATTCTAAAATAAAAATTTGAAAAAAAAATAAAAATTAATTTGTCTTAAATTTTAAGAATATCTGTATGGGAATTGCAAAAGCTGACAATGACTTTAATTTTCCTTTAAAGCTTCGTTTAAAAATTTTGAAAAACCAAAAATATTTTAAACCCCCCCCCTCCTCAAACATGTATAGGAAAAAACCATTTAAATAACCAAGCTAGACCCTAATTAACATTTAACCACCTCAATACCCAAAAATATTTTTTTTCGATTTTCAAAAATAAATTTAAAAAACCTCTTGTCCAACAATTTTTGCTCTTTTTCTAAACTCTTCAGTAGGATTATCAAATTGACTATAAAATTGAAGAACCGGTCTAAAATCTTCAACATCAGATAAATGAATTGCTTAAATTAAAAATAAAATTTTTAAGTTTTAAAAAAATTCCAAACTTTTCAGTAATTCTGCCAAATCAACTAAAGAAGTATCGTTCATATCTCCATTCCATTTAGGCACACAAAGAACATTTTCTGGATTTAACTGAAAAGCAGCAGGTTCCCAATCAATGTAAATAACCTTTTTCAAGTCTCTATTAAGTCGAGAAAGATCCTTTAAAAATTAAAAAAAAATTAAGGAAAAATAGAGAAAAGTGAAGTTTATTTAGAAGAATGATTTTTTGATAATTACTACGGCGAAATTCCCCTTTTAACATAAATTCGCCAAATAATATTTTCCTTTGAAGAGAATCTCTAGGTAGTTTATAGCAATATAAAAACGACTTTATGCTTATGAGCTGGGTGTACTAGAAGTCCTAGCCAACTTACGAAAAACGAAAAAATTTAAGAGTAAAGTATAAAGAACAAATTTTATTTCAAAATATCCAAAAATTACTTTAGGAAAGATAATCTAGCTTTTTAAAAAAATATGCGAAGCAAAAAAATAAATAGAGAGAAGTTAGAGATGAAATAAAAATTAAATCAAAAACTTAACATGTGTACCATTCAAAACCTTAACATGTGTACCATTCACATATATTTAGTACAATCTCTAAAAATTAAATCAAAACCTTAACATGTGTACCATTCACATATTTAGTACAATCTCTAAAAAGTGCATGATTAATCCGTTGTCCTTGAGGATCAATTTGAGTAACAATTGGAGCTGCCTAAAAATTAATTAAATAATTAATTTAAAAAAACAAACATTCATAAGATTTTCTGAAGTGTAAAGGACTAGTTCAAAATTTGGATATCCAATCATATCAATAAAATAATCCAAAGCTGGTCTCTTCACAAAATAATGACCTTTCTTGTACTGAAAATTAATAAAAAATAAATTATCAAATCAATTTTCGACAAAAAGCAAAGAACGTGAAAAGGGGAAAAAGTGAATTTCTGTGGCATGCGGCCCTCGAAAATTCTCAAAATTTTCGTCTGCGGTGGAGAATCAAAATTTTGTACAATTTCTCTTGGCTACGGCCCTAATTCAATAAAACGTAACGAAGCTCATTTAAATTCCATTTTAACAGTATTCAAGGAGAAAGGTTAACAATAGAGAAAAACTTTTAAACAAAAAATTAATATTCCACTTACATCCCATTGAGGACTGACTAGAACATTTCTCAATTCAAGAACAACTGTATATTTTGGCTGATGATAAGGAGCCTTGACAGGATCGGGGAGAAGCTTCTCTCTTGAAGGTTCAGCAATGAACTAAAGAACATTTTTCAAAACTATTTTAAAAATTAAAAAAAACCTTTTTCCAAAATTTAATAAAATCAAGAACACGCCAAAATGGAGCAAATTTATAATTAGAAAATTCATCAGGAAGTAATTCACCAGTAACCGGATCACGAGGTTGACTTCCTAAATTTTAATATATTATTAACAATGGATAAATAAAAGATTAAAAAAAAGAAAATTTGAAAACGGATCGGTATTGATTATTAATAAAGGAAATCAGAAAAACCCTTGACATTGATTTTGGTTGGGGACCTTGACAAGATTCTAGGCCTTATGTGAATCAAAGACAAGGAAAAATAAATTTTGGATGCAAATCCAGGCCGATCTCTATATATTAATTTAACAATTTAAGAGAAGAAAATAACTTTAAAAAATCAAACCATAAACATAAAAAACATAAGCAGTTCCAGAAATAACCAAAATTGACATAAATCCAATTCCTTTTTTGACACCCTTCCAATGCCAGTCTTGGCGTTTCTGTCTTTCCAGTTCTTCATATTTTTCCTTAATAAATTAAATTTTAAAACAAAATTAAAAAAAACTAACATTGCTAAAATGGCGATAATTAAAGGCCAAAATACTTCTTTTAGAACTTGAAAAAGATTGAAATTTGTTGTTACAAACATTTTTAGCATGACGAAATGAACGTAGAATTAAAGACACAATTAATAAAATATATCTAAATTGAATGATAAAATTTATTTTTGGAAATAGTGTCGTTTCTAGTCCCCATTTTTTCCTCCCCAATTTTTTACCCTATGTTTGTACAAAATGGTCAAATTTTCCCCTTTCTTTCATCAATTTTGCCTTTCCATATTTTGCCTAAAAACAATCAAAAAGAACCAGAAGAATCATTTTCCCAATTAATAAAAATGGAAGAATTAAAGAATTTCAAACCTATTGATTTATATGCTATTATTGATTTTAGCCTTGTTGGCGTGTCCCACTCGGGACACGGTTAAGGACGATTCAGTATCGCCGATTCAGTATCGCCAATTCAGTATCGCCGATTCAGTATACGCCGATTCAGTATCCGTCGATTCAGTATTCGCCGATTCAGTATCGCCGATTCAGTATACGGGGAAAAGGGGACGATTCAGTATACGTAGAATAAATTACCCTAAAAATTGAAATTTCGGAAAGTAACTGATTTATTTTTTTTGTTTTAAGAATTTTCTTTGTTCCTTAGGTGGTCTACCACAACAATTAGCAATAACCAACACAATTATTAATGAAAAAAATTTTTATGGAAAATTTAAAAATTTTTTTTTAATTTCTAAATTTCTTCAATTTTCTTGAAATCTTAAGACGGCGAGAATTCTACATTGAATGGCGAGGTTTCTTCTACGGACACATGGTTTATTTTTTAGTTTTTTGATTTTTTGAAAATTTTTTTACCTTTTCATTTCTAAATTTTTTAGTTTATATTGCTGATCTCCAATTAACTCCAATTAAAGGCGAGGTTTATTTATTTTTAATTTTGAAATTTTTCAAAAGAATTTTCTTGGAATTTTTTTATTTTTTAAGACCATTTTAGGGGGGTTGTCAACGACGTGTTTTTTGCTTGCACTGACTGACCAGCCTACCAAAACAATTTCAGAAAATTTGGCAACAAAAACCTTAACCCAAACGGCCCTCTTTAGGGCCACAAATCTAATAAGTAAAACGAGACAATGACTTATTTTTTGTTAAATTTTTGTTTATTTGACTCATTTTATAAAAAATTTTTTGTTCCTTGAAGAAAAAAGTCGAGACCAAAACTTGACCCTAAGCCAGAAAAAGCCTAGAGTTAAGACTCGGCTAGCTTTTAAAATGTTCCTTAGATTGTAGGAAGTAAGAAAAACGAAAAAAAATCTACAAGAAAAAGATTTTCTAGCCCAAAAATATATGTATACTGAATCGTCCCCTTTTCCCCGTATACTGAATCGGCGATACTGAATCGGCGAATACTGAATCGGCGGATACTGAATCGGCGTATACTGAATCGGCGATACTGAATTGGCGATACTGAATCGGCGATACTGAATCGTCCCCTACCCCTCGGGACACGCCCGAATAGTCGCGGACCGAATAGTCGCCGGCCGAATAGTCTCCAAGCTTTTTAATTTTCTGATTGTAATTAGACCGGCGCGGGACGGGATCCCGACGGGATTTTCCGGGATTCCGATCCCGAAATACAAGATTTTTTTTGGAATTTCGGGATCATTCGTGATCCGGGATTTTTCTCCCGTCATTGGAACAATTTCCCCCGGTGATGGACCATCTTCCCCCGTCGTTGGTACAACTTCTCCTGTCATTGGAACAACATCCCCAGTCGTTGGAACAACACTTTGGTATTCTAGACATTTTTGGGGGCCTCGCGACTATTCGGCCGGCGACTATCCGTTCGGACTTTTCGGCCGCGACTATTCGGCCCGCGCCTATTCGGGCTTTACACTGTCCACTAAAGGCAGCACATTATTTTTACTAAATACTGTGCATGTGTTTTTCTTTTATTTTTGTGCGTGCGTTTAGTTTCATCAAAATTAATGTTTTTGGATGAAAATAGTATAGTGAAAAATTAATTTCTTTTTTGGGTTTTTGGCTGTTTTTTTAAATTTTTAATAGGGTTCGACATTGGAAAGGAGACCGGGTTTTTGGGCCCGGTTGCTCGGAACCGGGTGTTTTGATAAAATCCAAGTTACCGGGAATCCGAGTTACCGGGTTTCGGGATTTTAGCCCGGAAAACTCGTCCCGTGTAAATTTGAATAAAGAACTCCGGATACCAGGCCATGCGATTTGAAAATGTCGAACTCTAATTTTTAAGTTTTAATAAAAAAATTTTTTTCCTTTTCTAGCCAAAATTTGACTTTCTTTTTTGGGCTTTTTGGCAAGGTTTCATAAAACTACGAAGTATTTACATAATCTATCTGACAAAAGATCTCAAAAAATGCGTGAAATCGTCCATATCCAGGCTGGACAATGTGGTAACCAAATTGGCTCCAAGGTTGTTTTTTAAGATTTGATTGGTACTGTTGAATTTTAAGTTCTGGGAAGTCATTTCGGATGAACACGGAATTCAACCTGACGGATCTTACAATGGAGACTCTGACTTGCAATTGGAACGAATCAATGTTTACTACAATGAGGCTTATGGTATTCTTTAAGTGTAACTAGGAATTGTTGAGGAGCGTTAGTAGGTTTAGAGGCCAGACTGGGTGAATACTCGCTCAAGTTTTTCATTAAAACATGATAGGTTCTCTTGGTTTTTGTGTCTATTTCCCAATACAGTTTTTGGGGTCTGGGGTTGTTTGGAATCTTTTCCCAATTAAAAGTTTTATTAGCAATATTGTTTTTTTAAGGTGGGAAGTATGTCCCAAGAACTGTTCTTGTTGACTTGGAGCCGGGAACGATGGACTCTATTAAAGCTGGACCATATGGAGAACTCTTCAGACCTGACAACTTTGTGTTTGGTCCAAATGGTTCTGGCAATAATTGGGCCAAAGGACATTATACGGAGGGAGCTGAGTTGGTGGACAATGTTTTGGATGTTGTTCGAAAGGAAGCGGAAGGATGTGATTGTCTTCAAGGCTTTCAATTGACCCACTCGCTTGGTGGTGGAACTGGCTCTGGAATGGGAACTTTGCTTATTTCAAAGATTCGTGAGGAGTATCCAGATCGCATTATGTCTTCCTTCTCTGTTGTTCCTTCGCCTAAGGTTCTTTTTAGCTTTTTAGACGGCTTCATTTTTCAATTTTTCAGGTCTCTGACACTGTTGTGGAGCCCTACAACGCAACTCTCTCGTTACATCAACTTGTTGAGAACACTGATCAGACTTACTGCATCGACAATGAGGCTCTGTACGATATTTGCTTCCGCACTATGAAGCTTCGAAATCCTACTTATGGAGACTTGAATCATCTCGGTATATTTTTGCTTACATTTTTCAAAATATTCCGTTCATTTCAGTTTCTATGACCATGTCTGGAGTGACTACTTGTCTTCGCTTCCCAGGCCAATTGAACGCTGATCTTCGCAAGTTGTCTGTCAACATGGTTCCATTCCCACGTCTCCACTTTCTCATGCCTGGTTTCGCTCCACTTTCGGCTAAGGGCACAGTTGCCTATCAGGCCCAAAATGTTGCGGAATTGACCAAACAAATGTTCGATGCCAAGAACATGATGACTGCTTGTGATCCACGCCATGGACGCTATTTGACTGTTGCTGCCATCTTCCGTGGACATATATCAATGCGTGAAGTGGACGATCAAATGATGTCAGTTCAAAACAAGAATCCGTCTTACTTTGTCGAATGGATTCCAAACAACGTTAAGACTGCGGTTTGTGACATTCCTCCACGTGGTCTCAAAATGTCTGCGACCTTTATTTGCAACTCCACGGCCATTCAAGAACTGTTCAAACGCATCTCTGAGCAATTCACGGGTAAACGATTTTTTCTTGTCTAAAAAACATTTTTCTCGTTTAGCCATGTTCAATCGCAAAGCCTTCCTTCACTGGTACACTGGCGAAGGTATGGATGAGATGGAATTCACTGAAGCCGAGTCCAACTTGAACAACTTGATTTCTGAATATCAACAACAGCAAGATGCGACAGTTGATGATGAAGATGATTATGAAGCTGAGAATCCTCCAGATTCACCAGAATCGGGTGAATCGAGAATTGAGCAGGCACGTCGCCAGGTATGTTTTTTTAATTTGACCAATCCAAATCCGGTAATATTGTGTGAACGGCGAACTCTAGATAGGGTTTATTTTTATTCACTTTTTAGCTTTAGTGGTTATCACCCGATAGGGCTAACTTGGTGGGTGTGATTATATGTTTCTTGTGGGGTTTGTGCTTTTTGCGCTAAACTGTGTTCTTCGTTACATCACTAGCCGATTAATTCTGGGTATCTTGAATAGCGGCGCCTTTACAATTAAATTTAGATTATCTTTGTCATTTTAATAATATTTTTTATTTTTTAGAGTAGTAGCAGCATAAAAGAAATTCCTACTGAACAACTTTCTAGTTCGTGTGATTTGAATGATGAGGATGAAAAAGAAGATTTGGACATTCGAGATCAGCAACAAAAGTTGCAACAACCTCCGAAAAGTGGGGATATTTAAATATTGCTTTTGTCAAAATAATTCTAATTTATAGGTTCAACCATTCCTTTGTCCACTTCTACTTCCTTATCGTCTACTCCAACTATTTCATCATCAAATCTTCAAGCTTTCAAGAAAATTCCAAATTTGAATTCATTACTTCAGAAGATCAACACAATTAAAAAGGAGAATACGACGACAGGAACAAGTTCTACAACCCTGCCTTCATCTATAACTAGTTCAGCAATTGAGCCTAAAGGAACTAATGATTCTACTCTCGGAGGGTCTATTGCCGAAGCAAGCAAGGTCTTAGCATCTGACAAAGTTCAAGGAGATGCTTCGGAGAAACAGTAAAATAAAAAAATTTTTTTTAAATTTTTTTCTCATAGATTGCAACGGACGAAAACTTCTTTGATTCCTCCGCCTCAAGCACCTTTATATTCTTTTACTCTAAATCCAATTGGCCATCCACCTCCTGGAAGTACTTTTCAATCTACTTTTCCTGCTAGGATGACGATGCCGGCTACTACAATTCCACCTTTTCAACAAATAAATAACACAACGATTTTTCCTCCATCAGATTTTTCTGTTCCTCCGCCTCCGATACCTGGTGTTCGATATGGTTTTACTTCAGGTCAAGGAATGCCTGTAGATGTTATACAACAACAAAATTCAACACAAGCAAATGCTCCTTCTGCAATAGAGAAGCAGGATGGTAATACTAAAAATATTTTAATTTACAAAGCATTAAATAAAAAAATTAATTTAAAATTTAATTGAAAATTAAATGATTAAATTGACTTATGTTAGTATACTTAAAAATAAAAATATTGTGCTTATTTGAACATCCTCAATGAAAAATCTTTTAATAAAAAATTACAGAAAAATCTCCTGAAACCGCCAAAGGACAGCGACGACAAATTTCTCCTATTGTTAGTTTAGATGATGGAGGTTCTCCGCCATCACTTGAACAGCAACAACAAAAATCCCCAAATCAACAGCCTGAAGGTGGTGGTGACCTTTTAAATTTTGCTGAACCTACAATAGCTGAATATTTTCGCAATGTACTTTTCTTATACATGAGTGGACGTGAAAATTACGGAAGAGAAAGTGTGGTAGGGTATTAATTAAATATGTTTGTGCTAATGAGCGGAAAAATATATTTTTCCAGAACCGGATTCCGGATTTGCAACTTGAGCCGGACTGGATACAGCCGGATTATTCCGATCCGGTTTTAATCCGGTGAGAATAATTTCCGGAGTCAGGCAGAATTTACCCGGATTTCGGACCGGATCCGGGTTTTTTCCCAGATTTTTCAAAAAGATTTTTTATTAATTTTTGTTGAAATGTTGTCAGATGTGTTGTTATGCGTTAAGATGTTGTTAGTGGGGATATCTAAAGATTTTTGAGGATTATGAAGGAACCTGGGTGATAATAGGGAGGGTATAATAATCGCTTCTGATCCCCGAATTTCTTCGAATTATCCTTAATCCCATCAGATCCCTAGATATCAAATCACGATACACCATTATAATTCTTGATATATCGAAATCCCCCAATATTACTCCAAATCCATTAATCCATACCAGGGTTGCTGCGGGTACAAAATATCTTCGGGTACGGGTATCGGGTTGGAGCGTTTTCATTTCGGGTTTCGGGTTGACAAAAATTTCGGGTACGGGTTTGGCGAAAAATTCGGGTTATTTTCGGGTGTTCGGGTATTAATTAACTAAATTGTAAGGAGACAAACTATGTTGTATAATAGGATTTTGGGCGATATAGAGAGATGCTAATCCTCCGATATGTGTACCCGCTCACTAGTTTTTCTCGGTTCCGCTCACTAGTTTTTGCTTATAATTTTTGAATTTCAGTATAGACAAGGGTTAAAAATCCCTTTTTATAAAGAATACAAGAAAACAGAAAAATACATGAACCTTATCAAATCCCAAATTTGTTACAAAAAAATCGCCGGATTTGGATTAGGATTTGGCAATTGAGCCGGACCGGATCCGGCCGGATTAATCCGGTCCAGAAAAGTTCCGAAGATCGCGAAAAAAACCCGGATTTGGGATCCGGACTCCGGAAAAATCCGGCCGGATCCGGTGCGGTTCCGCTCACTAGTTTTTGCTTATAATCTTTAGTAAAGTTCGATTTTATTTTTTTGTTTTTCAGACTCTTGCTAAAGTCATCTGCATGCTTTGCAAATTTTCACCAGAACAACGAAACTTAGTTCTTCGCCGAGAGGAGGCTCGCTGTCAACGTTAGCTCCCAGGTTCGATACATGCACTTAATTTACATCAAAGTCAAGTTAATCAGTGTTTTAAGAATATATTACTAACAAATACTAAAGATATATTATAAATTACATTAAAAATACAATTGATATTAAGTAATTTTAGTTTTTGTTCTGTCTTTTGGTTTTTCTATATCAATTGTATATGTTCGTTTTCTCACTGACTTTTTTATATAAATATTTTGTTTTATATAAATATATATACTTGCTATTTTATAGAAGTTACATTGCCTTAACTTCTAATACAGCTTCCAATTTTATATTTTCATGGTCAGTTTTTCTCGTTTTCGACTAATTTTTGTTTTTGATTTAAAAATCGTGTATTAATTACTGAATATTAGAAAATTAATTATTGTCGATATATATGATTTATCGTTCATTGTGAAAAACCTGGTTTCACAAAAATGTTTTATTTACTGAAAGTAAATATATGTAGTATGTGCTTGACCGTTGTGATTTTTTTCGTTTTTACAAAATTCTCAAAAATAAATGGGTCTCGTCCAGATTACGTGTCCAATGCAAAGTGCCCGGTTCTTTATTTTAAAGATGGTCCTGTGGGAGTGAGCGGACAATCGGGAAGTGGACATTCGGGGAGTAGCCTAACGATAAAAATACAATAGAATATTAAATAGTTTTTCTTGCTTTTGTATTTAAAAAATGGATATAGTGTAATTCACCGGAGGTTTCAATTTCAGGAAATCATTCTGGACCGAGCTATAGGTTCCTGAAAATTGAAAAACCATAGGGGGAGTAAGCTCGATTTTGGGGTGAAAAATTCGAATATGCAAGTAATAGCTCATTCGAAAGAGCTCCTCGAACTGAGTCGAATGACACTAAAGTTAGCTTGATTGAACAAGTTTAAGTCGAGATATAGGGCTCGAAATGGTCAAATACCATTGGTGGGATTTTAAGGTCAAAAATTCGAAAAAGCATATAATAGCTCATTCGAGAGATTCCTACTTTATTTTTTTAAATACAAAAGCAAGAAAAACTATTTAATATTCTATCGTATTTTTATCGTTAAGCTACTCCCAAAATGTCCACTCCCCAATTGTCCGCTCACTCCCCATTTATCCACTCCCAAAATGTCTACTCCCCAAGTGTCCACTCCCCAAATTTCCGGACACGTTTGAGAGGAATACAGACTAAAATGAGAGGAAGGAGGCAACTAAGAGCAATTGGTAGAGTAAGCAATTTGAGCAGAATAAGCATTTTTGGAGAAAAATGTTTTTCAAAGAAAAAAGGTATTAAATTTATTTTAAAGCCATTAAAATAATTTATCTAAATTTTAGGTCCTCAAACTCCCATAACACTTTCTGTCTACGAAAAACTTTCTATTCACCACGTGAGGGTTTACGTGTTCCACTCGGCTTTAAAAAAGGAAAAACAGTTAAATCAGGATTAAAGACAGGTGTGATATTTAATTTTTCTTGTCATTTATTGTATGCCCATGTATTTTAGATAAACAGCCAGCTATAACACTTCCAGCTTACGAAGAATTACCCAAGTCGTTACGTGAGGTTTTGTCAGTTTCGCCTGACTTGAAGAAAGGTAATAGTACATATAATTTGTTTTATTTATTTGAAAATAATCTCGAAAAATTGATTTTAGATCAAAAACCCGCTATGACAATTTCTGAGTACGAAAAACTGTCCAACTCTTTACGTGAAGGTGTGCCAATTCCTAAGGGTTTTAAAGAAAGAAAACTTTCTACTACGTTTATTAACAACCAAAAACCTCCAGTAATTCAACAACAAACAAAAATTCAACCAATTACAAAATCATCAAAACTTCCTCAAGCTACAAAAAATAAAAATAACGTCCAAGAAGAAGAAGTTTAAGAAAAATAAAAATGAAACTTAAATTGAAGCAAAAAATACAAAGAAAGAAAGTAAAAGGAATGAGACAATCAAAACAACTCCAAAAGTAGAAAGTAAAAAAGAAAGTCAAAAAACATCAAAAGAGGACTGTCAAAGCCTCAATTGAAGAGAATAAACCAAAAACTTAAATTAAATTTTTATTTAAATTCGAAAAAAAGTATTTTATCTTTATTGGAAAAGGAAGTAAAACAAATTAGACGAGCAACAACAAAAAATTAAATTGAAAATATTTTTAGTGAAGAAAAGGAAAATGGAAGAAATTTTATAATTTATTTTAATGGAAAACCTTTTGACGAGAATGAATTTTTGGCAAAACCAAAGAAATAAATTAAAAAATTAGTTAATTTTAATATTTTTAAATTTTTAACTGTTAACATTTAATTTCTTTTGGAAATAATTTTTATTTAATTTGTTTTTATTTTTGCTTTTATAAACCCTAAACTTATTTAGGGTTCAGCGGTACCGGTATTCCGAGAAAAAAACGGTATCGGTATTTCGGATTAATGATACCGATCCCGATACCGGTACCGACTCGGGATCGGGATTAGCCTAAATCGGTATCGGGATTTGAGTTAATGATACCGATACCGGTACCGATACCGACTCGGGATCGGGATTTAAAAATCGGTATCGGTATTTCCTAAAATTTTTTTTATTAATTTTAATCTTTAATAAATAAATTCATTCTGCATTTTGAAAAAGGTTTTAATCAGTAGTAAAATGATAAACTAGCACTATAAAGCTATTCTCGAGACAAAAACATATCAGATGCCAATAGAAGACCTTCCAAATCCATCGATATCCACTTTAATCCTCGATAATATCTTGATCCAAGGTTATACTCCGTACTCTTACATGCCCTATTTAGGCCTCGTACTCGTACCTCGTACTTTCTCGTACCTGGGAAATATTCAAAAAATTTAAAATTTTTGTGAATTTTTAGGGTCAACGGCATATAGTTCTGCATTTTTAGGGTCGTATGCATTAATTCTTGAAACTTAGAAGGAAGGCTTTGAAGCCATAAATGCTCCTATTATTTCCATTCCTTGCGCCGCAGGCGAAAATTTTGAGCATTTTGATGTCCAAGGACAATATTTCTACCTAAGATTGGTCTATTTTCAACCCGAATCCCCTACTTGTGAATTTTTCAACCCCAGACCCGAATCCCTCTTCTACCATCAAATCCCTTTCTGCGCCGCAGGCAAAAATTTTGAGAATTTTGGAGGACCCATTATCAGCTTTCTTCCATTTTTTGCGCCGCAGGCGAAAATTTTGAAAAATATGGAATAAAATAGTCAACAAAAATAGTAAAAATAAATATTTACAAAATCGGTATTTTGTCGGTATCCAACGCTAATCCCGATACCGATACCGGCCTCGGTATCGGTATCAGAAAAAACGGTATCGGGATTTATCTTTCGGTATCGGTATCAGTAAAATCGGTATCGGTATTCAAAGAGACCGGTATAATACCGCCCGATACCGGTCGGGATCCCGATACCGCTGAACCCTAAACTTATTATAGGGTTAAAACAAAAAATGAAATTAATTGGCTTTACAACACTAAAGGCAAAACTATATTCTTATTAGAAATTTTGGGATCTTCGGTAGGCTCTAAGATTAATCCTTTTTAATGCCGCATTTGAAAATCCTGGGAATTAACAAGTTCGAACGACTTATATAATCCTTAAATAATTTTGCTTTTTATTATTAAAAGTTTCTGACAAATTACAATTTTAGAATCATTGGTCTCTATTCCCCTATTATGGATTTATTTACTATATCGTTTTTAAAAATTATTTAAAATACTATTAACTTCTATCTTGATATTCCCCGCTTTGTAAACTACTCCTTCTAGTTGCCCCTCCACTGCTTACACCAATACTTGGTTCTCGAAGACTTGGCCTAATTTAAATATTAAAAATTAATTTAAATAAATTTTAATTACTTTCTTTCTCTTTTTTGCCATTTTGGGGGTAAAAGGAAATTATTACATCTAATTCTGTCTAAAAATAATTGTTGTTGTTCATCTTTATTTAATAACTCTTTTTCTATATTTTCTTCATCAAACCACCAAGAACGTGTTTTGAAACGCAAGGAACGAGAAATTGCTGCTTGACCAAAATTATGTAATGCAACGGTACAAACAATATAACTAAATAATAATTAGATATTTTAAGTTTATCAATTAATTAATTAAATTTGTTTTTATTAAAAGGTTAAATTGTTCAACTATATAACGAGCGAAAGCGCCTATTAATAACTGCCAGGAGGTCGCAGGATCGAAGCCTTTCCGGAATTAAACTCTTACCTCGCTCTTACTTTACTGAGTGTTCCTAATTTCGCCTGTCCCACTGTTTCAATTACCAAAAACAAGCTCCAGAATTTCTGTTCTAAAGCATTCCAAAAATAAAAAGATGTATAAAACTTTAGTCACTCTATAAAATTTTAGTAACTTATTCTTGTCATTATTTATCTGCCAAATCTAGTCACTTAATTTATCACAATATTATTAATAATTTAATCAAAAATTTAAAAATTTAGAATTTCATTGAGTCCAAAGAACCTGTCAGTTATTTTATTCGAATGAGAGAACATAATTGCATTGAAAATATTTCTAATTTTAAATTAACGAATGAATTAACAAATGAATGTTTGGAAATGAATAAAATTGTAAATGAAAAGGGGGGAGCTTTAATTAGCAGATATTTAATTAATGAAATAAAAGATGAACAATGGTGGAGACAAAGAGAGGAAAAAGCAATTAAATGGAGATATGCTTCTAGATTAAGAAGAATTGCTTTACTACATTATTTAAAATAAGTTTCATTTTTTTTTAAAATAAGTTTCAGTTTCACAAGCATTCATTTGTTAATTCATTCGTTAATTTAAAATTAGAAATATTTTCAATGCAATTATGTTCTCTCATTCGAATAAAATAACTGACAGGTTCTTTGGACTCAATGAAATTCTAAATTTTTAAATTTTTGATTAAATTATTAATAATATTGTGATAAATTAAGTGACTAGATTTGGCAGATAAATAATGACAAGAATAAGTTACTAAAATTTTATAGAGTGACTAAAGTTTTATACATCTTTTTATTTTTGGAATGCTTTAGAACAGAAATTCTGGAGCTTGTTTTTGGTAATTGAAACAGTGGGACAGGCGAAATTAGGAACACTCAGTAAAGTAAGAGCGAGGTAAGAGTTTAATTCCGGAAAGGCTTCGATCCTGCGACCTCCTGGCAGTTATTAATAGGCGCTTTCGCTCACCACGTACAGGTGATCTACCAATTGAGCTACCGGCACGCTGAATTCACCCTCTCTTTTAATAGATCTTAAACCCCCGCCTAGTGAGCGTCTCTTCCTTACAGTAATTATTGTACAGTTTTAAAAACGGTATATTGCGGATTCGATTTTAAGATCGGATCTAGTATAGCCTAAATTACCTTTTTAATTGCATTAATAAATTCAATAACAGATGATTCTTCTAATTTATTATTATTCGCATCAGATGACCTCCTTAGTTGCAACATTCTAGGCTCTCCATCCTTCCTTTTTGTGGATAACCAATTTAAAATTAAACTTAATATAACAACATTTTCATTATTTAAATTTGCAGAATCAACAGATTTTCTCTTAACGCGATTTGGGAAATTTGAGGAATTAACAAGAACATTCCACCGCTGACGAGCAGTTGTGGGTGTTGATGGAAGTTTTTGAATGTTGTTTGAAGAAACGGCCAAATTGGGATTCACAAGTTGCAACACCTTGTAAATTTCAAATATTTTTATATATTTGCAAGAACAAACATTTTTTAATTAAAATAAACAAAGAAAATCTACGGAATACCTAACTTTTAAATATTTCCATTTTTTGGACACAAGATTAAGTAATTAATATTTGCAATTAAAAAATATAATGAGTCATTCTATTAGGGGAATCTGTCTGTGTATTTAATTTAAAATATTTTTTACAAACTTTAATATCTAAAAATGTTGTAGGGAATTTAGAATTAAGTTCAGGTAACATTTTTAAATCCTCAATACGAATTCCCTCAATACTATTAATTGATGGAAGTAAATGACGTAAAACTTCGAATTGTTTTTTGTTGTTTATTTTTTTAGTTCCTCCAACTTTAGAATCGCTAACTAAATTAATAACAACATTATTAAATATTGGAGACATTCTTTGAACAAATTGGGCAACTTTTGAATCAAAATAACTAAAAAATAAAAATTAAAAATATCCAAATATTTACTAAAAACACCAAATTTCTAACGAAGTAAAATTTCTTATATTAACGGGCAAAGGTGCTTCGGCTAAAGGCAATTCAGAATCCCAACCCCTTCCATGCCAAGCATGTATTGTTGGAGCTGATTGACGTCTAGCTCCATATGTAGAACAATCAAATCGAAGGGTAGGCAAAGTAATTAATCCATATCTATGTAAATAACAGGCAAGAATTGTACAAAATCTTCTGTCAGAAAATTCTTCTGCCAACGAGGCTATTTCTTGACGTGTCAACAAAGCCAATATATCCATCCAAATATTTAAAGGAAGATCTCTTAATTATTAAATATTTTGCACTCCAAAAGTTATTCTCTGTTCTACAGATAATTTTTAAAGAGAGGGAAGCTTCCGTTATCTCTATCTTAAAACTCATAAACTTTTTCGTCTCTAAGGGTTTATGTACAATCGAGATCCGACTGTATTTAAATATTGTATATTTACACAAATATTTTACACAAATATGTATTTCTAGGAAAATATGAATACATAAATATTGGTTTTTAGATTTAAATATATTTTAGTATTTTACTATCATAATTAAGGAAAAATTACAGTTTCATGATGTCGTTATCCAATAAAGTGATATTTATTAATTAAATAGATTTCAGATCAAAAGAAATAGACTAAAAAAATTTTTCAAAATTTAAAATAAAAAGTAGTTAATAATAAATTAAAATCTGTGGTTTTTAAAATGATTTTAAATGATGAAAATTAATTAATAATTAAGTTAAGAAAATTTTTTATAAAAAGCAATTATGTAATATTTTTAAAACAAAATTTACTAAAATAAATATTTTGGGAATAAAAACTTTAACTGAAAATAGAAAAAGAATTTTAAAAAGTCAGTCAATCATTTGGAACAGAAAGAAATTCGAGATTTAAAAATTAAATTTTTTAAAAATATTTTTAGTAGATGAAATTAAATCTTTTAAGATTAAAGATAGAAAAACTATATTAAAAAAAATCTAAATTATTTATGTAAATGGCAAGAGAAAAATATAAACATGAGAATAGAATGGAACTTAAAATCTTTAAATAGAAAAATATAAAAATGATATATATGTAGTTTATGAAGTTTAAATGTCATTGCAACAATTGAAAAATGATGAGGATTGATTATGAGGGGATTTAAAATAAAGTAAAAAACAGTTGATATGTGGAAAATTTAAGTTAAAAAGAAATAAAATAATTTCTTTGAGAAAGAAAGACAATAAATAAACAGGGAATTTTTTTGTTAATTTCGAGTTAGTGAACGGGGACGAGGAAGGATTTTTACAGGGAAATTTCTGTAACTTAAACAAAATTAGGATATCAAATAATTTTTAACGAATTTTTTTTCAAAACGAAGAAATTTTGAAATTTTCAAGTGCACATGAAGTAATAAATTACCTCTAAAGCGTCATCGGAAAAAAGTTCAATGATAACTTTGGGCACGTTAGAAAATTTAAGTAAGTCCTACACACTGTAGACCTACACCCTGAAAATCTATACTAAAAATACTTTGACCCTGAAGACCTACACACTGAAGAACTATTCACTCTGAAGAACTACAACCTTTTTAACGCAAAATTTTTTTATTTCTTTACAACTCTAATAAGAGGATCTGAAGGGATTAAAGAGGATAATGAGGGAGATGCTGGGATTAAGGGGGATATCGGTGGATTTAGAGGGATATTGAGGGATAAGGTGAATAACTAAGGCGATTAAAAGGCTGCTGATATCCCGACATCCCTCCAAATCTCCTGAATAATTTAAAAATAAATAATTTAAAATGTCCAATTTTATTTTCAAATAAAAAAATTTATTTTAATAAAATTAATATTCTAAGATTGCCATAATTTCTTATATAAAAATAAATATTTCTAAAAATATCAAAACAAAATGAATTTAAATACAGAAAATTATTTAAATTGATAAATATAGACAAAAATTTTTGTTTAAGTTTATAAATATTCATGATCTAGAAATGCTTATAAAAAGGTTTTCTTAAAAGTGCTTTTAAAAAACTTTAAAAAATATTTTTAAAAATCATAGAAAAATGTCATTAAAAAATAAAATTAAAATTATTTTTTGTTTATTGTTAATTTTTAATTTAAATGAAAGTAACGAACAATGTGAATGTGAATGTAAACCTGAATTGGATATAGTAAAACCAGATAAAATAGAAGGACCTTTAACACAAGACTTTCAAGAATGGCTTTCTCAGTAAATATATTAAATAAAATTACACTAAAAGTCCTAAAGCCCCATTACGTAGAAGCACACCCAATGAAAATCATTGAAAGCAAACTCCTGGGGCTTTTATTGGGACATTTACTGTATATATGAATTAATAAATATTTTTTTACATTTAAAAGATTTCCTAATAAATTTTGACAGGCATGAATATTATGAAGATTTAGCTGGTTTTGGTAATTTAAATAGTTTTGGTGGGCGTAAATACAAAAATCAGCCGGTAAATATTAGAAAATTAAATTAGAATTAGACTTAATAAGAATCAATCTACATAAATATAGATATCAACAAAAAAAATTATCAAACTCATTGGGGTCTAATAATTAGTTATTGAAATTTTTATAATACCTTTAAAAAAAGCTCCGACTTTTTCTATTTAGGAATAAGTTCGGCTTTATTTCCTACTTAGAGCATATAATATATTTTTATAACTGACAAATGAGTGTACAAAACTTTTAGATAAATAAACGTCCAGTAGTATTTATTCATGGCAATTCTGATGGGGCGTTGGCTGGGCATGGTGGGGATTGGAACAGTGGATGGAGTAATTCAATTAGCTATTTTATGTCACATGGAGGATATACTACAGCTGAATTATATGCAATAACTTATGGAGTTAGAGATATTACAAAATCTATAGAAAAGTATTATAAAATTATTAAATTATTAAGATAATAATTTATAAATTATTAATAATAATTGATAAATATAGGTAGTTAAAAGATTTTTGTCCCGATTATTTTTAAACTAAAAATGCTTTAACAGCAGATAGAATAAAAAGGTTGTTTTAAAGTTCGAGTCCATTTAGAAGTAAAATTATGAGAAAAGATTGAACTAAGTAAAATTAAATATAAAAATTTTTAAAATTAAGATAATTCTTTTTATCCAAAAATTATTTTTTATAAAGTAAATTAACTTGCGGAACTGCTACAAGATTGAGAAGATTTGTTGATGCTGTTTTAGCATATACTGGTGCAGAAGAAATAGATATTATTGCTCATTCAATGGGTGTTACTTATGCAAGAATTATTATTCAAGGGAATATGTGGATTTTACATAGAGTAAAATTAATTTTTATTTGAAAATTAATTTTTAAGTGCCAACTTGGAGACCCTCTAAAAAGTAAAATAAATAAATTTATTGCAATCGCTGGTGCTAACAATGGCTTGTGTATTTGTGCTGATAGTGAAGGAGAAACAACTAACGATACAAAAAGAGTTCCTGCTTGCAGTAAAGAAGTATGGGGCTATTTAATATATAATTTAATTGAAAAAATTTAAAGTTTGGTTTCTGGACTGGTCCAAGCTGTCCAGAACATACAGATGTAAAACAGTGTAACAGCGACGATCTTATTCCCTGTTCAGATAATTATGGAGATATATTGAAAAAATTGGATCATTCAAATGATGATGCTAAATATATTGTAATAAATTTATATACCTATAGGTATTTATTTTTAATTAAAAAATAATTATTTTAGGCAAGTTTTTGGTCAACTAATGACACAATAATAGGCCCAACTAATAAGGCATATGGCTGGAAAACTTCAATTGTTGTTGGAACAAAAAAAGAAATTAAATATGATGGCCTTACACATTATACATTAAAAACAGATACTGTAAGGGATCAATTGAAAATACTTCAATTAGAATTATAATTGTGTGAAATTGAAGGATTAAAAGTGAATAAAATTACTTTAATTGCCTTAAATGTATTGTGATTTATCATAAATATAAATTAGAATTTGGATAGAGATCTAAACCTGTATTTCCGTAGAAGATTTATCCATCGAGTAAAATCACAATATAAGTTGTGATAACTGTAACACTAATTAACGGGCATACAAAATATTATAGGGAAGCATGTGAATGGGGTTGTGGTTCAAAACTAAGCTGAAAAACCGAGGATTTTTTGGGATCAAATATTTCCAAATGATTTCATCATCTGTCACGAATTTTTTTTATTATTCACGTGAATTGCTAGTCGGCTTTTTTAAAGTCTTTTTATTGGCATAAAAGTGCAATTATAGGCAATAAAGAAAGAGACATTAGGTATTTCAAAATATTTTTTAAATATAATATTTATTTATTCATTTATTTATTTATACAATTACCCAAAAAATAAAAAATAAAATGTATTTAATATTATTATTTAATTTAATTATTAATATTTTTTTAATTACAAATTCAACATTAATAAATGAAAAAGAAATATTTAAAAGTGAAGAATATAAAATATTTAATTTAAAAGAAAATGAAGAACATTTTAATTTATATAAAAATTATTTTTTATTTTCAAATAATAATGAATATTTAAAAAAACTTGAAATTGAATCTTTAATTAAAAGTTTTAGATTTTTTATTGAAAATGCTGCAGGGAAAAATATTTTAAAGGAAGAAGAAAATGAGGAGGAAGAAAATAAATTTTATAAAATTTTTTATTCATTTTTAAGTGAAAAATTAAAAGAAAATGAAGAAGCTAAAAAAGAAAAATATAAATTTAATTTAAATAAATTCAACAAAAAATTTCAAAAATTTTCAGAAAATTCTTTAAAATTAATTTTAAATATTTTGGAAAATTCAGAAAATTGGAAAAGAGAAAAAATATTTTGTGAATTTTTTAAATTTATTTTAAATTTGGTTAAAAATGAAAAAGGACTTTTAAATAATGAATATTGGAAACAATCTTTGGAAGAATATTCTATTTTGCCTAAATATGTTAGTGAAAAAATAAATTTAAATTTAATATTAAAATTGTACATAATAAATTAGAGTAAGATTAAACTAATTGTCTAGATAATTCCCAAATAAGAAAAAAGAGTATTAAAAATAAAATTAAAATATAATAATCAATTGATAATTAAACATAAAAACTCTTGCCATATAGATAATTATTTTTAACTATCATCACTAAATATTTAGTTAGTCTATCACTCCTCTACCCTTTATTTCCACTTAAATTTATTGGTTTTATTTTCACCATCGAAACAATTTAATTCCCGGATCTTCTAAAGTTCCAGGATTTAATTTTAAAGCCCATGCCGAATTTATTCTTATATTATTTAAAATAAAGACGGTGGAAATTTTATACGGAAATAAATAATATAGAACAGATTAGATTAAGAAATTCGATAAAATTAGCAATTCCTTTTTGGGGAATTATAAAATTTTTAATTTAAGGAAATGGATATTTTTAATAAAGAGATTTTATGCGAAACAGAAAATGAAATTGAGGAATTGATACAAATTTGTTTAAATAAAAACTTTTTAGAAAAACAAATTAAATATTCTCATTTTGATTCTCTCGACACTTTTCTGAGTAAAATAAACCCAAATAATTTTTCTTGTGATAATAATGTTAAAGCAAATATTATTAAATTAGTTGGGTATGAATTGTTTTCTAATTTGGAGTTTAAATATCCAGGACTTCTGATAATATGTAAGTACTTTTTAATTAATTTTTGTTTTAATTTGTATGAGAAATTAAAATTTAAATTTTGAATTTCTTACAAGAAGAATCTTCTATATTTTAAAAAAACAAATAAGATGGGAAAGAAATTATTATTAGCATGACTAAAATGAATAAATTCGTTATTAGATTCTCTCATTAAGATTGGATTGAAATTTTTATTTCCATAATTTTTAAATTTATAAATTAAAATTCAATTAAATATTTTTAGCTTATATCGAACCAGAATTCCGATGGTATTTATATAAAAATATTTTATGGCTAGAATCAACAGAAATAGAAATCCACACGAGTGAAGGACTATATTTTACAGATTTACATGTCCGAATGAATATTTCAATTTTGTTAGGAAAAGTTGAAAAAATAGAAAATGCTCTTTTGTCTTTTTTGGAAATAAATTCAGAAAAATATAAAAATTTAGAGAAGGCATTTAAAAAAATAAAAAAAGAAATATATAAATATATGAAGGATAAATTATATTATTCCTTATATTTTTTATTCGAATGTGTTAAATTCCTTTCTAATAAAACTAAAGAATTTCGAAATTTAATTAAAATAGAAGAAATTAATTTAATTATTGAAGAAATTAATAAAAAAATAAAAGAAATTATAACAAAATTAAATTTAGAAAATGAAGTAGATCCTGAATATATTGGAAAAATTGATGAAATTGTAAATCAGGATCATTTAGATTTTTTGGATGAAAAATTTAAAGAAAACAAAAATATTTTAGAATTAATAAAAAGTAAAAAGGGAACAACTTTCTTTCTTTTATGTTTTCTTGAGGAAAATAAATCTACAGAAAAATTTATTAGAAAATATGGATTATTTGATGATAACGGTTTAAAAATATTTTTTATTTAAATTAATTATTAAATATTAATAAAATTAGAATATGTATTATTTAAATAAATATAATTAAAAATATTACTAAAATTGTGTTAGTTAACAAAGTTTGTATTTTGGTTCGGTTGTTATGGAATGATGGGATCTCTAGTTAAATAAATTAAATTAAGAATGGGAAATATTATAGAAATTTATTTAGTATATAGAATATTTTAGGAATATTTTAGGGTAGCAGGGTACTTATGGACAAAAACCCTGCCCTGATCCCAGACAGGGATCAGGTTCAGATCAGTTCAGATCAGGATCAGATCAGCAAACCTAGATCAGAAAAGTCCGCCGCGAGAGAACATTGTCGTAAGGCTATAACCGACTAATTTTTTTAATCCGTGACGTTTTAAAATGGTTTGATACAACTTGATGAGCTAAATTAAACACTAAATTTTATCGAAAAAAAGTTAACAAAATCGGCACCTAAGCAATTTCAAAATAAAAAAGATCCCAATATGTCTGCCAGAATATTTATTAAAAAGCTTAAAGTTTCATTTGCCTTTCAGATTTTCTAGAAAATAAACAAATAACAAAACATTATGTTGATATATTAACAAACAAAAATCCAATTATTTATAAAATAAAAATTATTATGGCAGATTATATTATTTGGTTTAAATGGGTTAATTTAATGATTAATGGAAATGTTGAATGGAAAGATCCTGATACAAAGTTAACAATGAATATTAACTTAAATGAAAATAAAATGAAAATACATAAAAATTATGAATATTTATTTGTAATTAATGAAGCGGAAATTGAAAATGTAAAAATAAATTATTTGGGAATATTAGAGGAATTTAGAGATTTAATTGAAAATAAAATGAAAGAAAAGAAAAATGTAAGGAAGATTTTTAATTTTTTAAAAAATTAAAAAAATTTTAGAGAAAAAATAAGTCAGAAAATTTAAATAGAAATTTAAAAATTGTTGAAGAATGGACAGATATTGATAATAAAAGATATTTTTCGTATATAGAGAATGGTTATGACAAAAAAGATTTAAATAAATTCAAAAATTGGTTAAAAGCCGAACATTTTAAATTAATAAATAAATTAATTGGGGAGAAAAATAATTATTTAATTGAAAGTTTGTTTTTACTTTTATTTCTTTGAAGTTTTAAATATTTTTATAGAAATTTAGTTATTTGACCACTAAATCTTTTATTGGTCAATTAAGGACGGTAGTAGGGAATGTGTCGATACAATTCCCGAAATCTGGAATTTATTTTGATGTAGGCACGTTCCCTGATTGATAGCCGCGGAGACAAGGAGGCAAAAACGTGTCAACGAGATTTCAAAAACTGGAGAAGGGGAGGGAATTTTTGGTAAAACGGGGAAGGAAATCAAATCCCTGTACCTGTTTATTTGAGAATGGGTAAAAATTCTAGTGTCAATATACATAATACACAATCAAAATTTATAAAAGAAATTTTAAGTTTTTAATTCTTTTAGCAATGAAGGAAATAGAAACAGAAAATCTTTTTAAAAATTACAAAATCTTGTAAGCATAGAAAATAGTAAAAAAATAATAAAAATGATTGAAACTGAGAAGGAAAAAGAAAAATTAAATTTAAAAAAATTAAATAAAAAATTAAAGAAAAAAGAAAATAAATTACTAAAACCTTCTCCAACATTTTCAAATAAATTAATTGAAGAAAAAGAAGAAAATAAAAATGAAGAAAAAGAAATAAAAGAAAATAAAAAGGAAGAGGAGGAAATTATAAAATTAAAATATTTTATTGAAAATAAAAATTTATTTGAATTAATTAAACAAAATATTGAAGAAGAGGGAGGGGGAAGGGGAAAAGAAGAGGAAGGAGGAAAGGGAAAAGAGGAAGAAGGAGGTGGAGAGGGAGGAGGAGAAGGAAGAAAAGTAGGAGAAGAGGAAGAAGAAGGAGGGGGAGTATGGGGAAAGGGAAAAGAATTAATATTAAAAATGGCTATTTATTTAAATGAAATTGAAAAAAGATTTTTATTTTTAGAAAAATTAAAAGAAATTAATTTTAGAATTTTTAATATTTATTTTAAAGAAAATTATTTTAAAGAATTAAAAGAAAATTGGGAAAAAATTAAAAATAAAAATTTAAACGAAAAAGAAGAAAAAGAAGGAGAATTAAATAATTTATTAATTAAATTATTAAAAATTAATAAAATAAATAAAGAAAAATTATTTTTAAATAAAATTTGTGAATTTTTTATTGAAAAAAATAATTTTAATTTTGGAGAAAATGAAAGAAAATTTATTCAAAAAATATTTAATTTAAATAATAAAGAAGAAATTGAAGAATTTTTTGAAATAAAAATTAAAAGAGGAATTGAAAATATTAATCAAATTAATGAACAAATTAATTTAGGTTTGAAATAAAAATTGCTTAAACAAATTAAATGTAAAGTGGAAATTTATAGTCAAAATTCAATTTGACCGGCAAAGTTAAATTTAATATAGAATCCAATCCATCCTTTTTTGTGTTTTAAAATTGGCCTTGATTTTTTGAATTTGGGACTTTAAGGCAGTTAATATGGGGGGGGGGGGACTATCAATTAGTTTATTGATATAAATTTTGGAAGGTAGTAAGAGGATTCTGAAATTTTTTGATAAACTTATAGGAGACACAGAGTGTGAAGAACTAAAAGAAAGTGAGGGGTTGACTGTAATAAACAAAATTTAAAAATATTTTAATTATTAAATAATTAATTAACAAATATAATTTTCAGATAAAAAAGATGAGAATAATTATTTAAATCCAAAAGGATTCCAATCACTTTCATTTAATCAGTCAGTATTAATTCTCCCAAAAATGCACAAGAAAATAATTTATTAGAAAATAATAATTTAATGGAAATTGTATTAAATAAACAATTAAATACACAAATATTAATAGATAAATATTTGTTAAAAAATAAAAAAGAAAATCCAATAGAAATTTTTAAAAATATTTTTATTGGAGATAATATAAATTCATTTTGTAGACCCCCATTTATAATTAATTGTACGGACAATTCTTTTTATTGTCATCTTTGCAAGGTAAATCTAAATATTAATTTTAAAAAAAGGAGAAAGAAAAACTAGGAATCAAGGAATAGTGTAGGATATTAGAGAAAGGTAATAGTAATCCGTAAACTAGCTTTGGTTCGACTCCGTCTTTACGGAGTCGAGGTATTATTGCCAGACAATTTTATGTAGGTATAAAGGAACACTTAATCTATTCCTATTTCTTAACAAAATTTAAAAAATAAAAATATTTTTAATAGAAAAAATTAATTAAAAATCTTCAATATTTTGAATCAAATAATTTAATTAATTTCCAAATTGGAGAAGTTGAATTTGATATTAGTTTAATTATTACAGACCAAAAAATAATGATAACAGAAAATATAAATAAATGGGCAGAAAATATTGAAAGAAAATGTTTAAAAATAATTGAAAAAGGAAAAAGTAAAATTAATGAACAAAAAGAAATAATTTATAAAATATCTCTTTTAATTACATATAAATATTTAGAAAATTTAATTGAAAAAAGAAATGAAAAATTTAAAGAAAATTATTTTAAAGCATTTACCGTAAATGCTGAAATAATTACCCTCTCTCAAATAATTACCCCCGCCCTAATAATTACCCCCTTCAGCGAGAGATCGAAACAATAATTGCCCTCTCTCAAATAATTACCCCCTATTTTTCTCTAAACTGATTTTAAAAGTATATATTAAAAATCATTATCAATTTTAATTATAAAATATTATAGGATCAACATAAAAAAATAAATTGATAAATTGAAAGAATTTTGGGAGGATATCGGGGATTTCTGTGGAATAAGAGATTATCGAGAGATTAAGAAGATTTGGGGAGAAATAATGAGATTAATAAGTTGTTAAAAAGATATCGAGGTATCTATACGATAAGCCTTAATCCTTCTATGCATATCTCCAAATTCTCTGATATTTCCTATGTCCTTTAATATAATTTGAGATAGACTATGTGTCTTTATATATCCCAAGACGGCTGTATTGCTGGTATGGTACCACTTTAAGGTACATTATATAGGAATATATTAGGGAAATATAGATTATATCCTCTAAATAATTATTTTGTTATTTTAAGTAGGAATATATTAAATGGAATATAAAATAACAGTAAAAACGTCAACATTTATATCTGAATTCGGTAAAATATTTTATATTCCTATTCATATGCTTATCATTAGATAAAATTATAGAGGTCGAAATAATAATTACCCTCTCTCAAATAATTACCCCCGCCCTAATAATTACCCCCTTCAGCGAGAGGTCGAAACAATAATTACCCAGGGTAATTATTTCAGCATTTACGGTATTTATTTAAAAAATTGGGCTAAAGGTTTTTTTAAAGGAAAATAATTTAAAAAAAATTTTTTTAAAGAGAATTTATTTATGGAAATAAATTTGGGTTTTTGGATGGAACAACAATTTCTTTAATGATTATGAAAGTATTATTGTTATATCCAGACACTAATTTTACTGAATTAATTGAAAGATTCTTTTTAACATTTTCTACTTGGTTAGGATATTTAATTTTAGAAAAATTAAAATTATTATTAGAGATAGGTTGGGACAGGTGTAGGTATCGAACTCACAATCATAAATTTTAAAACATTTACGGAAATTATAAGAAAAGAATTTCAAAAATCAGGAGATGAAACTCGGATCTCCGACCCATCTCTGATAAAAAAAAGTCCATTTAGTTTAGTCAGAGACATACATATTGTCGATCACCTGTAAATCTAAAGAATATTCTGTATACTATTGTAGAATGAACATTTTTAGTCATTAATCGGATTAAAATTTAAATTAAATTAAAGGAATTGGAAAACACCTATAAGAATAAAAACACCAAAAGAGATTGTAAATTAAAAACAAAAAAATCAAGAAGAAATAACAGTTTATAGCCCAACATTTTCAGAAAATTCTCTTACTTTTAAAATAACAAAATTAAATGCTAAAATAATTAAAAATGAATTTTTGAATGGTAAATATTAAAAATAAAATTAATTAATTATTTTTAAATTAAAATTAAAAGGTTTTTATGAAATAAATGAATTAATACAAAATAATAAACAATTAAATAATTTTGAAGAAATAATTGAAGGAAATAAATTTATTTTAAAGGTTAATTTTTAGTTAAAATAATTCTAATTTTATTTTAATTAGTATCAAAATTATATTATTATTTATTGTGTTACTAATAGTCAAACTAATCAAGAGAAGTTTTGTAATTTTGTTGAAAATCGAATTAAATCAGAAATAGATGAACAAATATGTAATATTGATGAGGTATTTTTAAATTATTTGAAAAGCTGGATATACTAGCGTCTGACTTGCAAAAATATTTTCAATAATAATTACAAATATTCGTTTTGTATGTACATATGGGGGTGACATAGTCGGTTATTGCTTCGGTCATGGCTTATTCCATATTGTTTCTATTACAATGAATTTTTCCACAAAATAGAGCTATGTCTCAAACAAAATTTTATTTCCTCCCTTTGAAGAATATTAAATAAAAGATTTCTAATTTAGGTAGATTACTGCCACTTTGGATTAAAAACAGAAAATTGTGGATTAAAATTTCCTAAAATGTAAGAGAAAATTTTCAATAATAATTTAAAAAAATATTTTAGAGATCAATTTTGTACTTCATGGATTGTTGGAATTAAATTATTAAAATCTTTAACATTAAATAATTCAATTAATTTTAAAGAAAAATATAAATTAATTAAACAAAATATTCTTCAAAATTTTATTTTAGAAAATAAAAATGGGGAAATTTTGAAAGAAAAGAAGAAATTGTCAATTTTTGGCATTTCTGGCAATGTATTACAAAAAGGTACTAAAATTTAAAAAATCTTATTAAAAAATATTTTTTGATAGAATTTTCTAAAGGATTTGTTTTGAAATAATTTAAAGAGAAATTGAAAGTGATTTTTAGAATTAATTGAGGGATTATTTTAGATAAAATATTTTAAATAATATTTAAAATTTATTGTTTTCGATTTTTTGTAGCATATTTTTAATTAAAATCCTAAATTTTGAAAATTTTTTAAATCAACTGAAAGACTAATTTTTCTTTATTTTTAATTTAATGTTTGTGATAAATAATGTGCACCTTTATTTAAAAATTTAATATTTTTATTATTTCTGGATGCGGCAATCCAACTCTAGTTTGACTGTAAAATTCCGTTTCGGATACTTACATCATTAAGCCAGAACATTACAAAGTTTACACCTACGTTACGGTCCGCAAAAAATAGGTAGGGAACGGAAAAGCACTAAATCAATTTTAAAATTTCTGTTCTTTGATTTTGTTAAAAAAATTTTTTTTAATTTTTTGAAATTTATTAGTTGAACTTTCATAAATTAAAAATATTTTTCTTGTTTGGCTTTTTAATTTTCAGATAAAAAGTTATAAAAACGTATTTTCCTACATCAGTTTTAAAAATTTTATTGGTAAATACAAAAAAGAATTGGCACACACTATTTTGGGCGAGAGGCAAAACGAGTAATTCCAACACGGAACAGACAAAAGCGGTCGGAAAGAACACAAAATAGTTTTAAAATCAGATTTCTTAAATTAAAATATTTTTAAAATCAGAATTTTCAGATTTTTTTAAACGAGTAATTCCATCCGAAATATCTGATTTTTAAAATACAAAAATTATTTCTTTGTTCCGTGTTTTAGTAGGACCTGGCAAAAAATGACAGGTTTTAACCTGCAAAAAATGATAAAAAGGGAGCCAGACATGTGTATCGGGACGGACAAAATTTAAGATGATTTTTTAGATTCTTCACCTATTGTCAAGGGATTAACAGAAATATCAAGGGATTTCGTGGATTAAGATGGATATCGGGATATTAAAAAGATTTAGGAAGGCTATCGAAGTTTGTGAGGCTTAAGAGGGATTAAGAGGTAACACACGATAAGAAAAAATCTCAAAAAATCTTTTTTGAAATCTCCATCCAGAAATCTGTCCGGAAATGCCCATCCCGAATGTCTCCCGGCCAATAAAAATAGATTTACATAATAAAAAATAATTTAATTGGAAAGTCAATGAAAACCAAAAATCTTTCAAATTATTTATTTCTCCGACAAATCTTCTACACTCTCTTTATTCTGATCATAACTCCAAAATCCCAAAAACGTTTCCATTCTTCACTGTAAAATGAGAATCTCACTTTTGGATTGAAAATATTGGTTATTTGGTATTTTGTCGATTTATCAGATTCATCATATTGTTTAATTTCAGCATCTTCTGCTTTCTTGTTTAATTTAAGATTTGTGTGATTATTGAAATCAAATAAAATAGAAGAGACCATTTGTGAACAGTTTCTAGATGTTGCTATATACTTAAAATTTAACTTTTATTTTTATTATAGTATTGGTAACTTACTTCAATAATATTTTCATAAAGTGTTGTTGAATTTAATAAATTAATCAAATTAATTTCATTAAAATTGTCTCCTTTCGTTAAAATTTTAAATAAAATATCTTTATATTTTGCAATGTCTTCTTCAGATGAATAAAAAACAATTTCAAGATTGTTGCTAATTAGATGATTCAAAATGAATTTCAAGACATCTTCAATATTGCGATCCGTAAGATGCTTAACGAATCTTCGAATATAAACTTGTTTAGCATTTCCAAATAATAATTGAAGTAATTTTGGATTGAAAATTGAAGATGCCTTATTAAAGGTGCCATATTTAAAAGAACAATTAAATAATTTATTTAAATAATAGTAAACAATTCTGATGTCGTCTTTGCTTTTAATAATGTCTGGTAGTTGAAGTATAAGAAGTTTTTTACTAAGAGCTGAAAATTTTTTGGATTAAAATTACTAACTTTTCGGACAGTTTTATAAAAATTCTACTATTTTCCTAAGAAAAGGCTAAAAACATTATTATAAATTGTGGTCAACACAATCCGCATTTCTTTCTTTGCGCGGAACAGCGTTGCCCACAATTGAGTCTTCATAAAAATTAGTGATTGAGAAGGGTTTGAATAAATTTATTAAACAAAATTTAACCTTCGATTAAACAGATAACAACATTTTTGGATGAATCTTCAGCATGTAAATACAAAGGAATTGGCATTTCTAGTCCATTTTTAAACTAAAAAGAAAGGAAATCTTTAAATTTTTAATTTAAATTAACCTTCTCTTCAAATTGCTCATTCAACAAAAAGTCAAAATGCTTAGCGTCAGGTTTAATTAATTCGTGACGAAGTAGTTTGAAGTTCTTAAAATCACCCTTAATAATAATTTTTCTTTAATTAATTAAAAATCGTTACAATAGAGATTTTATATAATTCTTCCCGAGCAAGTTCTCCTTCAAAATTTGTAATAAAATCATTAAAATAAAAATTTGTTTGTTTAATTGAACATAATTGTTGATGGGTGAAAATTTTAAAAATATCGAGCTTTGTCTCTGTTGCCAAGGAAAGCATTCTTTGGAATATTTAAGTAACAAGAATTAACTGAAAAAAATGCAAAGAATAATTAAAATGTGTCTAAAAATATTAAAAATAAATTGGTAGGTTTTAACCTAAAAAAATGATTGAAAATAAATTATAAAAAATAATTTAATTTTAATGCAAAAAGTCCAAAACTTTCCTCCTCATTATTTAAAAATGAGAATCTAACTTTTGGATTGTAAATATTGACAATTTGGTATTTTTCAAAGTTAAGATTCTCAGTATAATTTAAAAATTAACATTAACAGAAAATATTATTTTTGTGAGGAATATTTTTTTCTGGTAATGTGTTACAGAAAGGACTAAAATTAAAAAATAACTATAAAAAATATTTGTTATAGAATTTCTAGAACTGACAACAGAATAGAATTGTTAGAAATTATTTGTTAATTAAAATATTTAAATTATATGTTTGAGCTTAATAATAAGAGTTAAATATTTTTAAAATTTTTTTAAGTGAATAGTATTTGTTAGGTAACAAAAACATTTTCCTATAACTAAAAATTAGCAATTTCTTTTCATTCAAGCATTTTGAAACATATTTTTAAATTTCGGCATTTCTCTAAGCAAATTTTTTTGAACTTTTCCTAAAAAATAAAAATAATTTAAAATAAAAATATATTTTACCTAAATGATTTCTTGGTAAATTCATAAAATAAAAAGCCTTTGGAATTTTATATGGAGCTAGCTTTTCTTTTAAAATTTGTTTTTCATCAGCTGCTAAATTGTATTTTTCTGTAGAAATATCTTCTTTATAAGAATCGGATGCTTCACATATAGCGACAACTGCTTCACCAAAATCAGGATGTGGAACGGCTAAATTTTAAAAATTTTTAAAATAAATTTATGTAATAAAGTTTAGGCTAATGGGGGAACTACCGGTAAATATAGTTTTCTTAAAAAATTCTTGAGTTTGATATAACTTGTAATGTACCAATCGAAAGCCCTCTTTGAATTACAGAAGCAAGTATGATCAAGAAACTCAAAATCTACACAAATATGGATGCCACTAATATTGAAAGCTATTTTCCCATCGTCAGAATTAAAAAATTGAATCAAGACTATTAAATTGTTTTCAAAAATTTTTTTGGAACTTTAAAATTTAAAAAACCAAACCAATAACAGCGCATTCTTTAATTCTTTCTCCAAATAAACCAGTCACAATTTCTTCAACTTCAGTTGGATAAACATTCATTCCTCCACTTATAATTAAATCTTTTTGCCTTCCTTTTATCCAAACATAACCTGAAAATATAAAAAATTATTGAATTGATGAAAAAAATAAATAAATGGTGAGCTATATTACAGGCGAGAAGCCTTAAAATAAGTTAATATTAAATAGTCGTTTAATCGGGGTTAGACTGTGTCAAAAAATATTTTATTACAAACCTTTATCATCCTTTTCGCCCATATCTCCAGTAATAAAATATCCATCATCAGTAAATTCCTGTCTAGTTTTTTCAGGTAAATTTAAATAACCTTTAAAAAGGCTTGGACTTTTAACTTCGATTACTCCCTCTTTATTTATTCGAACCTTAAAAATAAATATTATTTAAAAAGATTTATCAAAAAAGCCGTACTTCAACACCTTTTGCTGCTTTCCCTACAGACCCAGCAATTCTTTGACTAACTGGTTCATAAGGATTTGAAGTTGAGACTAGCGTTTCTGTCATTCTAATAATTAAAAAATTAATTTTCTTAAAATTAAAATTACCCATAACGTTCAAGAATTCGATGACCAGTCATTTGTTCAAATTTTTCAAAAACATTTGGAGTTAATTGAGCACTTCCACTAATAAAAACACGCATGTTCTTAACAGATTCTTTGTTTAATTCTTTATGTTCAACCATTCTACTAAAAAATAAGAAATGTTTTTAAAAAAAAAATTAAAAGAGAAAAAACTTTGGAATTTAATTTAAAAATTTTTCGAGTTAATATTCCTAATTTTTAATAAAATTTTTAAAAATCCTCCCTCATTTGGCATATTCATTTTATTATTTCCCCCAAATTAATTGAAAATCCTTACGCATAGTATGTAGGTACCCCCATCATTACAGTTGATTTAGGTAAATAATTAATTGTTTCCTTTGCATCAAATTTTGATAAAAATATACAACTAGATTTGGAGAATAAAGTACAGTTGAAACTTATAAACAATCCGTGAATATGGTAGAAAGGCAGAACGTGTAAATTTATACTTAAAAATAAATTTGAATTTTTTTAATTTTAAAGAAAAATTTTTTTCTTAAAAAATTCCAGTTGTAAAACAAGGTCAGATAGAATAAGGATTAAATTTCTTCTCTAAAATTAGGGATTCCAGGATTTATGAAATCCATGCAGACATGTTTTTTCAGTTTGAGTAAAAATTTCCCGTTTAACAGTCTGACTTATCCAAAGGATTATTATTATTAATTATTCAAAAAAATAAAAATAAATTCAAAAAACTGACTCGTTTGAGTGAAATCTCCAAATGTCTGTACATATTTGTCCATTTGCTGTCAGACCCGCATGTGTTACCATTGCACCTTTTGGACGACCTTAAAAAAATATTTAAAATATTAATACTGATATTGAAATAAACCAGTAGTTCCGCTTGTATAAAGAATACAAGCTACATCCTCGGGATTGGCTGATTCAACATCTAATAGAGGCTCAAATTTTGTAGAATCCTATAAATTTAAGGGAATGTTTAGCAAAAACAATTTGGATAAACCTTTGCTAATTGTTGTTCACACAAAACGTGTTTAACTGTTGAAGTATCACAAAAAGTTTTGTCTTCTTTCTGATTGAGAGTAACAATAAGTTTTGGTTTAGCATCCTTTAACAAGTAGAATTTTGATTAAAAAAATTAAATTAAAATTTTCTTACATTCACAAAATGTTCAGTTTCTCTTTTTGTATAAGTTGGATTTAATGGAACATAAGTAGCTCCAAGCCGAAGTATGCCCAAATAAAGAGCTAAGGCATCAGGAGTTTTTGAAGTTCGACAAAGGACGGTGTCACCTTTCTGTTAAAATATGTAGTTTTTATTTTTGTTTTAATCACGACTAGTGCCCGGCACCGGACGGATCCGGCCGGATTTTTCCGGAGTCCGGGCCCAAATCCTGGGTTTTTTGTGATTTCCTGATTTTTCCGGACAGGATTTATCCGGAAAAATCCGACAGAATCCGGTCCGGTTCTAGTTGCAAATCCGGATCCGGAAAAATCGATTTTGCCGGATACTAATCAAGACAACTAAAGTTGATTCCAGTTGCCAAAAGTTTGTTTTTCGGACCCTTCCCCTCTTAATTTTTTTAAATTTTCGTAATTTTTCTAAAAATCAACCTGAATTCCAAATTGTTTATTTAAAATATTAGAATAACGTCCAGAAGCATTATTAACATCCTTATACGTCATATATTTTCCATCTGCCAAAAGCAACAATTTTTTATTAGAATACTCATAAGATTCAATTTTAGGAACAAAACCAGCAGTTTCCACAAAATTGTTTGAAATTGGGCGAATTGATTTTTTAGAAAAAGTTTTTTTAATTAAAAATTTTGTATTTTTTGAGTACAACATTGAAGAAAATAAATAAAATTATTTAGAAGAATAATTTTTTAATATTTAATTTCAAAGAAGAAAGAAATGAGAAAAATTAATTTATTGAATAATTAAAAAATCATCCGTTTTTCTCCTCTAAATAAATTATAATCTTTTCAAAAAAAATTTTTTTGGGTACGGCCACTTAGTCGCAAGCCACTTAGTCGTGAAGGTCCTTCATTCAGGTCGCTTAAAACTTTTCGGGCCTCATTTTTATCGGGCCGGCCCGACCGAGTCTTTTTCGGGCCAAAATTCGCTTCGGTGTTTCGGACCGGGCGCAGCCCTACTTTTTAGCTACTTCGCGACTATGTGGCCTGCGACTAAGTGTCCGTGTCCCTCTTTTTTATCAGTAAAATAGCAAGCAAAGTAATCATATAAACTAACCAAAAAATGTTTCAATAAGAGAAATAAAATATTTTTTTGATTAAAATTAATTTATTTATTCTTATTTATCACGCGTTTCTTTTTTTCATTTTGATTAAAAATTCCATAAATTCAACGGAAAATTTTCTTAAATGTTTTTAAATTTCTCTCGCCAAACATTAAATAAATGTGCCAAAAAAACAAATTTAATTTTAATAAATTCCAAATATTTTTCTACAAAATTTAATGTTTGTCTTTAATTTTTTTAATTCAAAAAGACTTTTTTAGATCGATAAAGAATCCAAAAAACATGGAGGGGAATTGGTTGCTTCTGTCCTTAAAGTAATTTTTTTGTTTATTTTTCTAATAAATTATTAATATTTTTTTCCTTTTTGGCTCATAATGTGAAAGAAATATTTACTTTGTGTGGAGGGCATATTTCGCCAATACTTGTTAGTTCTGAACAGCTTGGAATTAAAGTTTAAATTTCTTAGAAAATTTCTTTTATTTAAATTCTTTTAAAGATTTATGATACAAGACATGAAGTGAATGCTGTATTTGCAGCTGATGCAGGTTTTATTTTTTAAAGGGAATTCTGTCGGGGTTAGTTAAGTTTTAGCTTCTTTTAATAAATTCGGTAATACTGAATCTGGAAGACCCCATTTTTTGCTCCCCAAGTTTCTTCCTATATTTTTGCAGAATGATCAGATTTCTTCCCTTATTCCATCCCAATTTTCCTTTCTTCCATCAAGGGGAAATAAAAATTAATTTTTTTGATGGAATTGAAGAACTTGGATAGGAAGGAATTTGAGGAGAAAAAGTGGGTCTGTCAGATTCAATATTACCATGATTCTTTAATGCAATATTTTCTAGAAAAATTTTTTTCAATCTAAAAGGTTTTAGGGTTCATGCGTCCCTAAAAATTTTATATAATATAATTTAGTTGCTCGTCTTCGCCAACATATTGGCGTTGCAGCTGTAACTTCAGGACCAGGTTTTTTTCAGAAATTTCTTTATCTAATTATCTAAAAATCTTTAAGGTGTCACAAACACAATTACTTCCCTAAAAAATGCCCAGTTGGCTGAATCGCCTGTTATTCTTTTGGCTGGTGCTGCTCCTTCATTAATGAAAGGCAAAGGAGCACTACAGGACATTGATCAAATCCCAATAATTCAATCAATGTGTAAATTTACTGCAAGAATTATAAATGTTGAAGATATAGGTTTTAAATAATTTTTGAATAAAATTTAGAAAAAAAATTATTTTTCAAGTTCCAACACTTCGTGAGGCAATTTCTGTTTCTCAATCAGGCACTCCTGGCCCTGTATTTATTGAGTTCCCACTGGATGTTCTTCAATCCTATCAGGAAGTGCTTAGAGATGCCAGCTTTATAAAAAACCCTGATACACCAGAAAAGGTTGAATTAATTGAAATATGTAAATTTTGACTTATTCAATAGAGTTGACATTAGGAATGGGTTGCCAAAATGGCCCGCCTCGGACCGAAAGATCGAGTCGGTCCTAAGATATTTGGCCCGAAAAAGACTCGTAAGGCCCGACTCATAAAAATGAGGACCGAAAAAATGATTCGACCGTCGGCCCGACTCGAAAACAGCAACCCTAATTAGGAAGATTACTTTTCATTGGTGTTTTTTTCACAATTTTTAATTCTGGTGACTCAAACACCTATCAAACTTCGACTTAAAATTTGATAACTCAAAAAAAATTTTATAGCAAAATTTCAACGAGTCTGTCTATCAACATATTTATCGTCAATTCCACAATGCTTGGTCTCACAAAGAATTTGGACCTTTACCTGTCACAATTCCAAAGCCAAACATTGAAGATATTACAAAAATTGCAGATATTCTTGAAAATGCAAAACGTCCACTTTTATTAATGGGAAGTCAATCTACTTTGCCTCCACTTAAAACTGAACAGCTTGTTCAGATTGTTAATGTATTATTTTAATTTTTATAATAAATCTTAAATTTATTCTTTTTTAGAATTTGGGTATTCCTACTTATTTGGGTGGAATGAGCCGTGGATTGCTAGGGGCAAATTCACCGTTACAAATGCGTCAAAATAGAAAGATTGCAATTAAGGAGGCTGATGTTATTCTCCTTGCAGGTTATATTTAGATATATTTATGTAATGTAAAGAATATCAGAAGGAGAGGAAAAATACTAGATATCTCTGATCCTTTTCTTTTAATAAAAAAAAAAGAAACCGATATGGGCATTGTTGCCAGCCAAGAGCTCCGATGCTACGCCCTTGCGCTAACATCAGACTCAATTCCTAATCGATTATAAATCTATTTTTGTTTTTAATTCTTTGTAATGGCCGCATTCTTGGAGTAACACCTCCCCCTGAAATATGCCAAAAAGAATAAATTTTGGGAGAAAATTAATTTTAAAAAATTCTCACTTGATCCATTGTTTCTTCGTCTTTTTTAAATTCAATTCTATAGGAGCTGTATGTGACTTTCGTCTAACCTATGGAAAGGGATTTTCGCCTGAAACAAAAGTTATTTCAATAAATAGAAGTCAGGAACAAATGTTAAAGGTTAATTAAGTATATTTCATTTTAACATTAATTAATTTAGAATCACGGCGTTTTCTGGAATTCTGCAGCAACTATTCAAGCTGATGTAGGCCTTACTTTGTTGGAACTTCAAAACCAAATGAAGGAACGAAAATGGGGAGGTTTGGAAAAGTGTAAAGAATGGATTGAAATGTTGAGAGAAATGGAAATTAAAAAAGAAGAAGACACTACAAAAAAATTGGCACAAAAACCTGATGATGGGCATATGAATCCTCTTGTATTATTGACTGCAATGGATGAGGTTGTTTTTGAAATTTTTATTTTATAAAGTTTTTACTTATGAAAATTTCGAATTTTTGCGTCAAAGCTCGTGTCTCGAATTTCAATTTTTCTTGTACAAGTACTACCATTTTTTTGGCGTAGTACCTCTGAAATTGAAACCAAAAGCCTATGTAGCTAGTAAAAGACTTTGCCCACAAATGTTAGAAATGACATTTCTCGCCTACTTTTTCAATTTATAAATTTTTGAAAAAATTAGGCAAAACTAATTATTTAGGTAATTCCAAAAGATGCAATTTTGGTTGCAGATGGTGGCGATTTTGTTGGAAGGTTTTTTAAATAAATTAATTTGTTATTTTATAATTTTAGTGCTGCTTATATTGTTCGTCCAGGGGCCTATTTCAATTGTCCACAGATTCTGCATTCTGTGCACAGAACACAGATTCTGTGGAAATTCTGTTTCAATTAAATTCTGTGTGCACAGAATCTGTGGTGCCCGCAGATTCTGCGGAAACATCCAATGATTCTGTGGAAACATTCCGCAGATTCTGTGGATGAAAATTTCTGTGGAAAATATAAAAATCTGTGGATTTTTTCCACTGATCCACAGAATTTGTATTTCAATTATTTTTCTGTGGTTCTGTGTATTTTTTCTTCTAAATTCAAATTTTTTATTTCCGCGTTTTTGAAAATAACAGTTTTATTGAAACGAAAAATGGTTTGGACAGTTCGGTACTACCGCAGTATTAATGGTACCTGATTTTTTGAAGTAAAACTTTAAAAATTCTTAAATTAAACTGAAAAATATTGTAAAGATTTAAAAATTTTCCCTCCAAATCACATAACATCCCTTTAAATCTCTTTGATATCACTTTAAAACCGCTGATATACCGCTTAATTTTCTTGTTCATCCAATATCCTTAAATCTCCAATTAAATTAATGTCCTAAAGCAGGGTTCGGATCGGAAAAATCAGGAGATGTCGATCCGACATGTGGCTTTTTCAAACTACGATAGAAGTTGTTGCAAGGGAGGGAAATGTTACAAAACTGGGGATTGTTTAGTCAGAAATTGAGGTTCCTGGAAATCGAAAATGCCTGGAATCCAAAATTATAGTCAAATCGGAACTTTAAAATCGTAGAGGAGTGATTAAGTGGGATATCCATTGATTTTGAGGTTTAATATATTGGAGTGATTAAGGAGGAAATCTATCATTAAATAGGAGGAGAGATTATGACGGATATCAATGAGAGATCATGGGAGATATCCCAGTATACGCTATACAGATATCTTCTATAGATCCTGGTAAACATCCCCTCATTAGAGATATCCATGATGATTAGAACATCATAGCTCTAAATTTCAGAATCTCTCACGTTTTTTATTTTTTTATTGCTTGAATATAACAAAAACTGCGTAAAAAAGATGTACCTTTTTCAAAATTAATTTTAAGCAATAATTTTAGGTAATAAAATTATAATTTTTATATCAAAAAATAGAGAATGATTCAAACTTTAATAATCTTTAAAAATTTTGAAATTTGGTTAAGCCTAGGCCTAGAAAAAAATTGTTAAAGTTTTTCCACAGAAAGTTCGCAGAAAAAATTTTAGGGTGGATTTTTTAAAGAATTCTGTGTATTTTCCGCAGACCACAGAAATAATTGAAACAGAAATGCACAGAATCGACTAAAAAAGCCACAGATCTGTGGATTTTTTTCTGTGCACAGAAAAATAATTGAAATAGAATTCTGTGGTTTTTGCATGTTTTTGGATGTTTTGCAGAATCTGTGGATGTTTCCACAGATTCTGTGCATGTTTCCACAGAATCTGCGGACTTCTTTTTCCGCAGAATCTGTGGAATAATTGAAACAGAATTTCTGTGGTTCTGTGGTCTGTGCACAGAACGCAGACCGCAGAATCTGTGGACAATTGAAATAGGGCCCAGGAGGACCACTGCAATGGTAATAAATAACTAATTTAATTTATCTCTGGGTGAGATAGGTTATTAGGACTAATTTGATTGTGAGAATGCCATAAATTTAAATTAATTTTTTTGCAGTCTTCGCTCTATTTATTAACCAACATTTATCAATTAATCTGCGTTTTATCATATTTCTTTCAAGGCTCGATCCCGGCACTTTTGGAACATTGGGAGTGGGTGCTGGATTTGCACTTGGTGCAAAAGCTGTCTATCCCGAAAGAACCGTTGTTATAATTTATGGTGATGGATCTGCTGGGTATTTTTTTAAATTTTATTTTTTAATTTCTAAATTTAAGTTATTCTTTGATGGAATTCGACACTTTTGTTCGCCATAAACTTCCAGTTGTTGGAATTATTGGAAATGATGCCTGTTGGACTCAAATTGCCAGAGAACAAGTGCCGCACTTTAAATCAGCCGTTGCTTGCGATTTGGACGTAAAAATATTTTAATATTAATTGAGCCCATCCAAAAAAAATTTTTGTATCTAGTTCATTTCCCCCATAATTTACAAAAAATTATTTAATAATTTTTTAAATTTTAAACAGTATACTCATTATGAAGAAGCGGCAAAAGCATTAGGCACCCAATCATTATTTTTGGACGGTGATATGGACGTCAAGCAAGTACGCGAAGCGTTGGCTCAGGTAATGGCCAGAAGTAGAGCAGAAAAACAATCTCTGGTTGTGAATGTCCTTATTGGAAAGACAAATTTCCGTGAAGGGTCAATTAGTGTTTAATGATTAATTTTCAAGATAATTTTAATATATTTCTAATTAAAATTGTTATCTAATTTTGTTAAACATTGTGATTTAATTACATTATACCTATAATAAATAGAAAAAAATTTTTTAAAAAAGTTTCTGGCCCGGCCGAAGGCCGGGCCGCTTTTGAGAGTATGACATCTTGGGGGGTACTTTTAATGGGCTTTTCAGGAAAATTATAGCCGTGGCGCCACGACTTTCCCTTTGCGCCGAAACGACCCCATGACTTTTGCTATCTCCTGAACCAGAACCTGGAGCAAAAAATTTCTGCTGGGAGGAAACTAAGTTAGACCATGTAGATATATGTAGGAAAAACCCGAACCCGAAATATGAACTTGAAGGGTACTTTTGGGTGCGCAAAAATTTGTGGGACGAAACGTCCTATGTCTTTTTTAGGTGTATTTAGTGGATAGGGTGGGCGATTCGGATGGGGCCATGGGATTATATGTAATCGACCATGGGAAATTTTTTGGTCGAGGTCGTTTTGGTGCCGCACTCAAATTTGGCACCGAACTGGCCAAAAGTCTTAAAAACACCGAGGCCGATGGCCGAGGAGTTTGGCGGGCCGAAGGCCCGCCGTAGGCGAGGGCCGAAGGCCCGAGACGTTTTGGTGCCGCACTTGAGCGTGGCACCAAATAGGCCAAAAGTCATAAAAACACCGAGGCCGAAGGCCGAGGAGTTGTGCGGGCCGAAGGCCCGCCGTAGGCGAGGGCCGAAGGCCCGAGACGTTTTGGTGCCGCACTTGAGTGTGGCACCAAATTGGCCAAAAGTCGTAAAAACACCGAGGCCGAAGGCCGAGGAGTACGGGCCGAAGGCCCGAGCTTCAACCCATCTAATAGGCAGAGCAATAGTCGAAGGCAGAGCATAGATCCTCCGAGGCCGAAGGCCGAGGAGTTGGCGGGCCGAAGGCCCGCCGTAGGCGAGGGCCGAAGGCCCGAGCTTTCATTACATCTAAAAGGCAGAGCAATAGTAAAAGGCAGAGCATAGATCCTCCGAGGCCGAAGGCCGAGGAGTTCGGCGGGCCGAAGGCCCGCCGTAGGCGAGGGCCGAAGGCCCGAGCTTTCATTACATCTAATAGGCAGAGCAATAGTCGAAGGCAGAGCATAGATCCTCCGAGGCCGAAGGCCGAGGAGTTGGCGGGCCGAAGGCCCGCCGTAGGCGAGGGCCGAAGGCCCGAGCTTTCATTACATCTAAAAGGCAGAGCAATAGTAAAAGGCAGAGCATAGATCCTCCGAGGCCGAAGGCCGAGGAGTTCGGCGGGCCGAAGGCCCGCCGTAGGCGAGGGCCGAAGGCCCGAGCTTTCATTACATCTAAAAGGCAGAGAAATAGTCACAGGCAGAGCATAGATCCTCCGAGGCCGAGGAGTTGGCGGGCCGAAGGCCCGCCGTAGTCGAGGGCCGAAGGCCCGAGCTTTCATTACATCTAAAAGGCAGAGCAATAGTCAAAGGCAGGGCAAACTTTACCGGCGAGGGCCGAAGGCCCGAGCCTTCATTACATCTAAAAGGCAGAGCAATTTCAAAGGCAAAGCATAGATCCTCCGAGGCCGAAGGCCGAGGAGTTGGCGGGCCGAAGGCCCGCCGTGGGCGAGGGCCGAAGGCCCGAAGCAATAAAAAGGCAGGGCTAATCTTTGCCGGCGAGGGCCGAAGGCCCGAAACAATGAAAAGGCAGGGCAATCGTTTCTTCCATGCATCCAAACTTTCTAGCAGCGCGCGAAGCGCGCCCCAAAGCCGATAGGCTTTCCAACGGGCAGAGCCCAATTTAAACCCAAAGCAAAATTAAACTGCCAGAGTATCCTAATGGGAATTGCATACGCACTACGCTCCATCGCATACGTAACTACAGCTAGTTTTGCTAATATTAGCATAAAGGGAAATGACAATCATTAAAATTTTATTTAATTAAAAATTAAAGGGAATGATTTTTTAATTATTTAAAATTAATTCATTAATTCTTTTCATCTTTCACTCATCATCTAAAAATAAGAAAATTAGTTTTATTCATTTTTTTGTTTTATAAAACCTTAACGAATTCTTCATAGTTAATTTCTCCGTCCCCATCGACGTCTACCTCATGAATCATTTCATCAACTTCTTGTTCACTAAATTGCATTCCCATATGTACCATAAAATAACGAAATTCCTTTAAAATAGTTTTTAAAATGTATTTTATGAAATTTCCTTCCTACAATATTCCTATAATCTCCAAGTTAAATTTAAATTAGATTTATTTTTAATTGTTTCGAACTTATCGAGAGCACGAAATTTTCTATAGAAGAAAAATTATTTTCTCCCAATACTTTAAATTTTGGATTAAATCCAATGATTTTCTAATAAATTAAAGGGACACAACCAGTTATTAAGCGGTACTCCCGGCTTTCAATTAATCAGAATTTAAAAAAGACTCGGTTTCGATTTAGTTTTAGTTAAATATCTGTTTTATTTTGGGAGAATTTATAAAAATTACTCAAAAATTTCCGATTTCTAAAACTTCATAGAAACGTTTACTTTTTGGCAAAAAATATCAAAAATTTCCAATTTTAAATAGCTCTTGTACAACCCTAATTAAAATCCTTCATAGTATAATATTCCTTACTTGTGCAGTTATAACTCCATTCCCGTCTTTATCAAAAACTCGAAATGCTTCTCGTATCATTTCCGAATCTCTAAAAATTATTAAAATATTTTTTTTATTCTTTAAATTAATTTTCATACGTTTCTTTCATCATTCTTTTCATCATAACACAAAATTCGGGGAATTCAATTTGCCCATTTCCATCAATATCTACTTCATTTATCATTTCAAGAATTTCTTGTTCTGTAGGATTTTGACCTAAGGAACGCATTGCTACACCCAATTCTTTTGTTGATATTGTTCCATTTCCGTCTTTATCAAACATCATAAAAGCTTCTCTGAATTCATCAATCTCTTCGGGTGTTAACTTTAAAATTATTATTTAGAAAATTTTTTTTCCTGACTCAGAATTCTTCAAATATTTTAAGCATTTTAAAAAAACATTTAACTAATTGCTTTAATTTACCTGTTTAATTATTTCTTCACTAAAAGCCATTAAAGAGGAACTTGTTTGTGGTTGATTAGTACCAAGAGCCATCATATGATCGTAAATCTGAAATAATATTTAGTTATTATTATTTTGAAGGTTAATTACTGAACAAATAATATATTTATATATTAACAATTGTCAAGTGGAAGGAAAATATTTAAAAAAGAAAAAAATAAATGTTCGTTTAGTTAATTTTTTGTAAATAATGAACACATAGTTAAAGTAGTTTATAAGTAATCCTTCGGAAATAAAAATACAAAACAAATTTATTAGATCGCAATTTGAAACGTGGAAGTTTAGAGCTTTAACGGAATTATTTAAATTTAGCTATCAGCAAACTTTTATCCAGAAAAATTAAAAAAAGCTTTTATTTTTCAAAGTAATAATTTAAAAATAAATTTAAAAAGATTCTAAATAATTCTAATAATTTTTTGCCATTTTTAGCAATACTTCAAGTAAAAAGGAGGAGGAGAGAATGAGAATAATATTCAAGTACTTCCTACACATTTAAATTCAAAAATAATTTAAGGAATTAAATTTTTATTAAAGTTTTGGGTATCCTTACTTATAAATTGTTTTATTTTTTTTAAATTAAAGGATTTTCACAGAAATAATAAAATTTTTTTAAAATTATCTGTGGCTTGGATAAATTTAAAAAAATTAAAGGAATTTAAAGAAAAGGATAAATTTATAGATTAAAATGTTTTTTTGTGAAATATTTTTACTTAAAAATTTGTTACTCTTCTTTCAAATATTATCTTTGATCCACAAAAATTCCCAATAAATTTTTAAATTCCCAGATGTTTTAAAATATATTTGAGGAATGTGGAAAAAAAAGAAAAATGGTCATTAAGTTAAAAATAAAATATATATTAAAAAGATTTTTGAGGAATTTAAGTAAAAAGTGATTGAAACAGTTGGGGAGGGTAGGAGATTTAATATATAAAAGAAGCAACTGTTTATTAACAAAATTATTTTATTATTTATATTAAATTTAAAAATAGTTTAAATATTTTTTTCTGAGAAAATAAAATTTCTAAAAAAATATTTTTTAGAAATAAATTTATTTTAAAAAATATTTAAGAAAACTTGAGAGAGATTATTTAAAAAAAGGTTAAAGTAAACGAGAAACTTGGGAAAAAAAAGAAAAGAGAAATGATTTTCCACTTAAAGAAAATTTTTTAAATTAAAAAGAAAAAAAAACTTTTATCTGTGATCTTTAAAAATTAAAAAAAATAAAGAGGTGAAAGATTGAAAAGAATAAAATAACATTCTTTATTTTGTAAACACAAAATTGAAAATGAGAACAAGAAATTTAAAATAAAATTTAAAAATTAAAATTAACTTTTATTTTTTATTAATTAAAAAAAATAAAATTTAAAATATTAAACACTTGACAAAAGTTAAGATCAAAAATTTTTCCATTTTCTTGAATCAGTACAATGTGGAATTATTAAAACTATCCCAATGTATCTGATAATTACATTGATTTTATGTTATTCAACTCTGTTCGATGAGCCCTTAAAATGATCTGTAACTCGCCCAAACGAATTTTTCATCACAAATTCAACTTTGCCCTCTTAATGTAAGTTAGATTCCTTGTGTGCCTATATTTCGAAGACGTTTTTAGATTCGTATCCATTTTACATATAAAAATGATTTTATGACTTAGATAAGTTTCATAATCGGCAGGTTCTACTACTATTACAGCTGCCTGAAGTTTTTATCATTATGAGGAGGTGCATAACCGAAAAGCACATTTGTAAATACCTTTTTAGATTTTAAATAAAAATCTTGTAATGAATGCTTTAACTGTTTATGTTGTTTATTAGCAATATTTAACAAAGGTTCAAAAATATTTAAATTAAAAATAAATTTATTATAATTTTGTAACATTATTTGCAATAAATAAAATTATATATTTTTTTCAATTTTTTAAATAAAAATATTATAATATTTTAACATAAACACTTCGCGCATCAAGAGGTTATTTAAAACAAACAAATATTTATTAATCTAACAAAAAATTTAATTTCTCTCATCAAGAGCTGCAGTAAATTTAATATTTTGTATATAAAGGTGTCAAGTATATTTTTTAATTTTAAGTATTTTTAAATATTTCTTTATGATAAATTAGTTACCGTATTTTCTCGATTAATTCCCCTGGGGAATTATTTTTTCAATCCCTACTAGGCATGGTGAATTAATCGAGGGAGGGGGATTATTCGAGTTTTGGCATTTGAACGTGCAGTAGGGTATTTGGGGGTGGGGAATTATTGTTTCAACCCAACTCTAGCATGGGGAATTAATAGAGGAAACACGGTACATTTACACACTTTTTCGAATTTTGATACGGCAATGAAGCCTATTATTATATAAAATAAAAACTAAATTAGATCTCGACACACAGAAAATATATAATCTATTCTTTAATTGATATTTCCAGAATTTAAAGATCCATTTAAACAAGTATTTTATTTAACTTCTCTTCTTTATATTCAAATAATTACTAAGAAAATATATAATTAATATAAATTTGTAGTGCTTTTATTTAACATTACAACCGCCGTTTTTGTCTGTTGTTTAATTCCAACTTTCTTAAATAAAATATTTTTAATAAAATTAAATTCTTTTTTATATGCATCATTGTAGTCAGTACTAAATAAAAAAATTAAATTTTTAAAAATAAATTATGTACAAACCTATTAATAAAAAGAATCGGAGCATTAGAAGCACTAGCAAAATTAATTATTAATCCAGGTATAATTAAAAATAACAAAAAATTTATTTGATTTGCTCCAAAAAAGGGTACAAGAATATATTCGACAATTAAAGAACAAAATAAATATCCTCCAATATTTACAAAAATAATTAAAAATACTGAACGATATACTTTTTTCATTGTTTCATCAGAATTTAATTCTTTTTTTAAAAAATATTTTTTTAAAATAAAATTAAAAAAATTAATACCTTTCCCAAATTTTAAAATAAAAATAATTAAAAAATAAAAAATAAATGGAGGAAATAAAATAAAAGGTAATAATTTAAAATAACTATTTTCATTAATAAGTTGAGTTGAATCTGTTAAACTTCCATTAACTAATAAATTAGGCAATTCATTAACAGTTTTGATAATTATAAAAATTATATAACAATTATACAAAAGGATTAAAAAAAGATGTAAATAAATATATCGACGAGAATTAATTTTTTTATAACTAAAATTAAATAAATTAATGTCTTAAAAATATTTTTTCTAGTTATTAAGTGGGTCTTGCTAAATAGATAATTATGAGTTTTTACTTAAAAATGTTTAGAAATTATAACTCAAATTTAATTTAGAATAAAAATTTTTAAAAAATAAACTGTAAAATCTCGCAAATAAAATAACATTAATTTTATTTAACCCTCTGGGGCTTTATTCAGAGAACGAGGTAGGGGTTAACCAAGCCTCAGCTGCAGGTATGTTAACCCAGAACCTTTATTCATAAATGAGGGTAAGGGTGACCCGGTACCCTTAACTCGCTCTCTGAATACGGCCCCTGAAATTTGTCATTATATCAGAGGTGTCTAAATATTTAAGTAGTTACAAAATTGGAAATGCCACTCCAAGGAAACGATCAAAACTTAAAGAATTAAACAGAAACACAGCAGAGAACATTCCAATAATTGAATGAATTTGAAATAAAATAATTTTATTTAATTGAATTAAATTAATTCCATTTACAGCAATTATTAAGTAAATAAATTGCCCAGATTGATGAAGAATTTCAAAAAAAGAGTTAATTGTTAATAAAATAGCTGTATTTGTTTTAAGTGTTGAATATTGTTTTCTTTAATTTAAATTAATTAATTAATTAATTACCTATATTTAATTGTTATATAACAAACACTTGTATTTAATAATATTCCGATAAATCCTACAAATGAATAAACAATTGGGGGCAGAAGAAATTCAAATCTAGTCCCATCATCAGACTAAAAAATTATTTTTAATTATTAAATAATAAAAAATATTTTTTATATTAGAAACCCTTTATTTATCCTCGGATTTATTTTCAAACTTAAAGTTTTTGAGTTTTTTACGAACAAATATAAAATCGTAAAAAAGTAAGCTTAGTCATATTCTTAAATAAACCCTATGGCTGAAAGGGATATCCTTAATTCTAAAAATGAGGGATATTCCTAATTTTGAGTATTTATATTCAAATTATTAGGCTAATAATGTTATAATATTACTGATTGAGCGCTCATCTTCGAAGTCTTTATCCTTTTTGAATCTATTAATATTTTCTTTAGTATTTAAAATTAATTAAATTTGTTGAAATAACCTGCAATTCTAATATTTTATTTACTAAGTCGTTCTATTTTACATAAATAGGTAGTTATAGAATTTTTTTTGTAAATGTCCAAAAGACTTAAAACTTAGGATATTTACTTTATAGAGTGTTTTCTAATAAAAACCAAAGTTTAAGAATTTTTTATTCTAAATATTAAGGGAGTTCTATGTTTTAAAAATTTCTTGTGAAAACGATGTGTACATTAAAATTTGCGTAAAATCATTCGATCAGGATGATCTAAACGGTTTTGTAAATGACATATAGGTTGTTAAACCCGGAATTCAAATTTTGACCGTTCTGAAATTCAGGGTTTTTTATCAATGAAAAATTCGGTATCCAATTTTCCTTGATAGAACTCTTAAAGAGCTTTCGAAGGATATACTACTAACGAATTAACATCACATATGCTATAGAAGGTCGAACCCCCATGGTTATGATACTTCTGGTGTATACAGGCTACAAAATTCATATCAAATTTTCAAAGCTTTTGGGCAATTATAAAAAGACTATTTTTGTCTAAACAACATTTTTATGAAACGACCTAGTATTTAAGAATTTTACAAATTATTGAGAAAAAATCATAAGATTTAATTTATGCATTTATTGAAAAATAAAAAAAAATTTTTTTTTAATTTTGTGTTGTACGTAGAGTTTAAAAAAATTAAGTAAAGGTTTAAATTTATGATACAGTGAAATTTTTAATATTTTTACAATTGCTTCGAAATTTAATTTATGCTTTATTTCACGAAGAAAATTTTTATTTAAAAATAAATTTATATTTGAAAAACTATGATTTATTATTACAATTTTTATTCAAATAAAATTATGTAACAAAAATTTCTTCTGTTGGCAAGAAATCTAAAATTGAATGTATTATATGTAACGTTTCTATTGAATAAAAAAATAATTATTTAATTATTTAATTAACATTTAATAATTTAAAATAAATTTAAACTTGATCATTATTTATATTTAATTATAGACATACCATATTTAATTTAATAATCATGAGGAAATAAATAAATAGGTACCTATATATAAGTATCATAATTTAACATTAAATAATTTTAAAAAATTTTAAAGGTTTTCTTGGTACATAAATATTATTAAATTATCTAAGCATTCTAATGGTGATTATTGATACTTAAATTAATTTTAAAATTAAATAAAATATAATAATCTTAGAATGAAAATCAATTTAATTTAAAAATTAATTTTATATTGTTAAATTTTAAATTAAAAAATTAAAATAAATTTCTTAAAATATTTTACTGTAAAAATACAAAATATATTTTTTTCTCATCTAAATTTTTGTTTTTATGAAATTTAAATTTCAGCGAAATTTTTATAAAATAAAATTATTATTATTTTTTATAATTGAACACATGTTTAGTAAAGTCTAAAAAAGTAATGGAAAGATAATTTTATTATTTAAACTATACTAATGTTTGTTATCTTATTTTTTAAAAACATTGAAAATTTTCTAATTTCAAAGAATAAATAAATTATTATTTTTTTGTCTGAAGAAAGATAATAACAATTACTATATAATAATTATATATAATATTTTATTTTATTAATAAATACACTTCCAAATTAATTATTTTATTTTAAAAATAAATGAATTAAAAAATAATTTTAGAAAACTTTTTTGTTCCTCTTTTGTAATTTTGTATGCATTGAATTAAAATATACACAAAATATCCTAAAATTTAAATCCTCTTATTTTTTAAATATTCAATTCTTATTTTACTCTTTATCTTTTAGCAATTATAAAGTCTTTTAACGTTATTTAAACGATATAAAATATATTTTATTATATACAAAAATATCTATAAATTACTTAAAAATGGATATCTTCCTTATTTCACTTAATACATTCCACACATTTATTGAAGAATAAAAATATATAAATAATTATTTTATATCTTATTTTAATCGGAAATATCTTCTTTTACATTGGCATAATACTTATATATTCGTTATATCTTTATCGTATTATTAGAGTTTGTGTTTCAGAATTTTTAAGCACATACAACTAGTTAAGTTATATTAGTCGAGATACAAGGAAAACAACAAAATTTTCCAAATATTTATTACAAAAAACTTAATTTTTTAATTATCCTTTTTTACTTTTTTAAAAAACTAAACAATCTTAAATAAATTATATATTTAAATTCGATTTAATTACTAAAAATTTGCAACAAGAAAAGTTAAGAAAGTCAAACTAATTATGCAAAGCAAATTCTGTAAACTTTCCATTAAAATTAAATTAAAACTCTCTTCTCATAATCGAATCTACATTTTAGTCTAAAAAAGTATAGTTAAATACCGAAATTTCTGATTAGGACTATTACAGTTTAATTTTATTAATTTATTTTTATTTCATTTAAATTCTTTTAAATTATAAATATATATTTCTATAACCATGTGGAGGCACATTTTGTATTTATTTCCTTCCATCCATTTTTGGACTTTGTTATCTCTATCAAATATAAAATGGCCAGTCAATCAAAAAATTCCCAAGCTAATTTATTTCGTTGCTAAACGTAATCAAAAACTCGTGTAATAAATATTCACGTGAATAGCAATGATAACGATGATCTATTTAATTAATTTATCAGAACAATTTTTTACTAATATATGTAGATAATTTATGTTTGTTACTATAAAAATTAGTAATTAAATTGTTGTACATATATAAATTGTGTTGAATTTTGGAAGATAATTTATAAATTAATGAAAATTTTTAGCATAGCGCAATCGAAGCTAACAAGAAGATTAGTATAAAGGAATGAGATTAGTTTGGGGAAAGTGATTGATATAAAATAATAAAAAAATATTAACTTAAATTTTTAGATCATCTATTTATAAATTATAGTATTTAATTTAATTTATTCTCAAAAATGGTTCAGATACGTGATCCAAATACTTGTGCAAATTTCAATGAAATTACTATAGAAAATATTAATTGTTTAATTTAAATTTAAATTTTAAATTTTTAAATATTTTAGTTGATTGGTTTGTTGGGTCACCTAACCAGCAACCACGCTCTTATTTTACCGGCCCAGATGTCTGCAAAATCCTGCACTTTGACACTTTCAAAGAGAGCGTACTTAAATATGCAAATGGGGGAAACGAAGATGTGGAAGATGATGATGAGGGAACAATTATGATCGAGAATCCAAACTTTATACGCCGCAATGTGAAGGATGGTATGGTTTATTCAACTAAAATGAGAAAAATTTTCAGACCAATCATACAAAAAGGGATAATTTCAAACCTCAAAATTGTAAATTTCGGGCAAAAATAATTTCATTTTTCACCTTATATTTTCCACCGTATTTTATTATTTTTGTCCTTTAATTTATTCACAAAATTTTTAATTGTACTTTAATATTTTAACATTGTTTATAAATTGTACATTTATATTTTCACATTGTTTTTGTAAATTGTATTTAAATTTGTTGATAAATTGTTATATTATTAAAATGTTTAATTACTTTTAGGGTTTTATGAAAAAAAGTTAAGGATTATAAGATAAGATTGATGCAAAGTTAAGGATTATAAGATGCAATTTTTTCAAAGTTAAAAGATGAGAGATAAAATCAATGCAAATTTAAGCAATACAATTGCAGGTTTTGGGGGTAAACATGTAAAGTTAAGCGATAGAAGATACAGTTGAATAAAAGTTAAGGATGTGAAGAAATAATTGAATAAAAGTTAAGGATTAAAAGATAAAAATGGTACAAAGTTAAGAGAAATATCACTATTTTCAGTAAAATGTTTAAAAATATCTACGTTTTCCCTCCTATTGGCGGGTGTAATGGAGAGCTACTCACTGGGTGGATGACACAGTTACAGTATACAACATTGTGATGTATACAGTACACCCTATTGGAAAGTTTACGTGCTATGCCTTTAAATGAAAAATGATATTTCATCGAAAAATATTTTATTATAACAAATTACCAATTTACTTAGAATACAAGCATTTCATAATTTGATAAAATACATTATTCAAAATGATAATGTTTTCAATTATATTAATAACTATTCCGTCCTTAGTGGCAGATAGGATTGACAACAAACCATGGAAGGGAGAAGAATTAGTGACTACATTATACCGGAGGACACCACTACCAATATGGCGGAAAACACCGCCACCAATATTTCCTAACAGAGATAAAAATAATTCAGTGGAAATACCAATATGGCGGAGAACCCCACTACCAATATTTACTAACAGAGATAAAAATAATTTAGTGGAAATACCAATATGGCGGAGGACACCACCACCAATGTTCCCTAACAGCGATAAAAATAGTTCAGTGGAAATACCAATATGGCGGAGAACACCGCCGCCAATATTCCCTAATAGAGATATAAATAGCTCAGAGGAGATTCAACGAGACGATAAATTGGGCAATAAATCATTGAATAAAACTGATGTTGTGGAAAGATTATTTAGGAAATGGATTGTAAAGGATATCTACCATCAGAACAAAACAGACTTAGCAAGAAAACGTGACATAAAAAATATGGGGCGTTGGATTCTACGTTGGGATCTTTGGGACGAAAAGTTCAAATCTGGAAAACATAATCGAACAGATTACTTAATGTATTCAAGATGGCGATTTTTATACGAACCTCCTATTTCAAACATTATCGATTTTTTCAAAAATTTATAAAATTATTTTTTAATGTTTAACATTTTTATGTAAAATTATTTAATAAACATGTACTTGAAATAAAATTTTTTTATTAATTAATCATAAAATATCAAAATATTGCGTTTTTCCCATTGGTTCGGTTTACCGTCTATTTCAATCCACAATATTCCTGGTCTAGATTTTTTCTTAATAGGTGTAGGTGGAAAACTTCCAAGGGATAATGGAATACTGTTGAGAGTAAGTGTTGATGATGACGAAGTTGCTTGTGTACGTCGACCTCCAAATTCCGAACTACTTATAGGTGACGAAGGTGAGGTGGGGGCAAAGCATAAAAGCTCTAGAGGGTAGTATCTCTCACATATTCCATTCTTTGTGCATGTTCTTTCTATAACACATTGATGAAACGGATGTTGGAGTTTTATCTTGTGGTGAGCAAAGAAATATGCAGCAACCGATATGTTGTATGGGTAAGCTAAGTCACCGAAGGCTTTGACAAAATGTGCTCCTGAAGTTGTAATTTCGTCACATCTGACTCTGCTATATAATCCTCTCCTATCAGAATAAGTTGTCTCTAACTTTCCCTTCTCATTTATAAATTTTGCGATCAAATCGGCATTCTCCTGATACATTAATCTGTATCTCACCAAATAAATTGGACAGTTTAACTTTTTAGAAATCTCATCCAGAATAGAACTCATTTTATTGATTAGTTTAGAATGATTGATGAATGACTTGATAAATTGTTAAGGTGAACGAAAATTTACGCCTTTTATACCCGAAGATTTGACCTTGAAAAATGTCAGCTATTACGAAATATTAGGTAAGGGGCGGAGCTTAGGAGGAGTATATAAGGCGAAGGATTTCCAACTTTTCATTCATTTCTTCATTCATTAAAAATAATTTTAAAATAAATAAAAATGAGCGGATTAAAAAAAGAAAAGATCCCAAAAATAGAAACAGTTAATGAACCAAAAAGTGGGAAGGTAGAGGAAGAGATAATTGAAATAGAGATTGAAAAGGAAAAAGAAAAAGCAAGCAAAACAAAAGCCCCTGCATCAAAAGTTGAGAATGGTAAAATTGAGAAGAGTAACACAATAAATCCGCGTGTCCTGTGGAAACTTGTGCGCATCAGAGAAACACCTAGGATTGAAATTAGACTTTGCAAAAAATGTGCCAACGCGCTCTACTTTGATAAAAATAAATTTACTCAGAAGGAAAATGGAAACATCGGAATCTGCTTTGAAATATGCGAAAACTGCGCAAAGTTAAATATGCAGCTCAAGGATTTTGTTGCTGAATGGGATGAAAAGAACATGCAGAAATTGAATAAGTGATTAAAGATTAACATTTTCCGTCTACTTTGTTATTTTTTTATTTTCATTAATTGTAACTATTTAATTCTAAATAAATATTTTTGAATTGTATTATTCTTTCATTAACTTAGGAAAAAATTAATCCCACATTCTCGGAGGCCACGCCCATTTTCAGAGTATAAATACTGAAAAATTCCCCCCAAGATCAAATTTCCACCCGAAATTTGAATTCATTTATAAAAATTTATTGAAAAATGTCAGTAATCGAAAATAATTGCCAACTCTTGGAAAAAGTGCTCCCTGAGGTGTTATTTACGGTATCTTCTACTGGTGTGACAATTTCGTCACCACGCCTCTTAACCACACGTTTTGTGGAGTTTGACATTGCAGGCAAATGTAAAAGTTGCAGGGGAGAAAATGTGGACATAGATTTTATTGTTACTCCGAAGGACGTAACCCTATATTGCAACCGCCTAAAATCGGAAAAAGTAGTGATGTTTGATCATATTTATGAAATTCCTCAACAGTGTATTTTTCGTGTAAGGTCGAAAGGAAAGAATTTCAATATTTTGCACAAGGAACAAGTCTGGAATCCAAAACAGTTCATAAACGGAGATGAACAGCTGAGTGTCAAGGAATTTTTGTCAAAGTTTTCACAGAAGAAGGGTCAAGTGGAGAAGGAAGAAACAAAAGAAAATATAAAAGAAGACGATAAAGAAAAAATATTAAACGATAATTCAATTACCCCTCTTAATCATTAATCATTTCTATTTTATTTTTAATTTTCAACAAATAATTTAAAATGAATTATCATTTATTTTCCAATAAAGATTTAAAATTAAAGCTTCCATTTGGCTGTATTATTAGCGGCCCAAGTTCAACTGGCAAAAGTACATTTGTACGAAAATTAATTTCTAATTCTGATAAACTTATCGATCCTATCCCAAAATCTATTCTTTACTGCTATGGCGAATATAATTCTCTTGTTCCCGAACTACAGCGAGCCGGAGTCTCAGTTTATGCCGGAGTTCCCCCTGAGGATCTTATTAAGAAGCAACAACAACCTTCTCTAGTCATTCTCGATGACCTAATGTACTCAATTGACGAAAAATATTTATCGGAACTTTTCACAAAGAAATCTCATCATCTTAATTTTGGCATAATATTCATTACACAGAATCTATTCGAGAAAAAACTCAGGGTCGCACGTCAAAATTCTATGTATATTGTATTAACTCGCGCACCAAATAGCGCATTGGCCGTTCGCAATTTAGGAGTACAACTGTTCCCAGGAAGATTAAATTATTTTCTAGACGCATATCGACAAGCTACAAGCAGCAGTAATTATTCTTATCTATTTATCGATTTACACCCCTCATCAGACCCAACACTTAGACTAAGAACAAATATATTTACGGACAAAGACTCAGAAGACCCCTACAATTTATTACCAATTGTATTTTTACCCAAAAATTTCTAATTAAAATATGTCAACGAAAATTAGTCAACTTGTCAAGTACAACCTACAGTTTCTCAAACAACTCGCAAAAACACGCTCACTAACTAAAAGAAGACGCCTTTTAAAAAAAGCATCAATCGACCAATTACTTTCGCTCACTGAAATTTGCTACAATATTGTACGCGATCAATTTAAATTAACTATGAGACAAAAATCTCGTCTTCTACCATTCGCTGATTTTGTTCGTCGTGTGAGTAGGCTAAAAACGGAAAGAGGAGCCCGACGTACAGTAATACAACAAGGAACCGGTTTACCAATTGGATTGTTTCCTGCCCTTTTAACTCCAATCATTATTGAATTAACAAAAACATTAACAAGCAATTAATAAAAATGGCAAATAAATTTATATTGATTCCTGAGGACATATATCGCGGACTACTTACACACCCCATACCAGAAACTGGAAATATCAACTTGGATTTTACACGAGAAAATTTGGAAAATATCAAAAGTCAAAATGCCAACACAGAATTAAAAAATATAAATTATAACCAGGAATTGAGACGGTATTTACACATGTTGAAGGATCAGAATGAGAGACCAATGAATGTTTCATTAAGACAAATGGAAGATCCAGCTCTGGAGCAAATCAAAAAATTGCTTCCCCTCCTCGAGACAAACTCCAAAGAAAGTAATCAACAAGTCCTTAAACAAAATATTTTCACACCAAAATTTCCAAAGCCAGAAGAGGGTGTCGACTTAAATGAAGATGATTCTAGTATGCATACGGCCGATGAGGAATCTCCGGATTCCAGAGGGAAACCTGAACCAAAAAAGACAGCAATAAAAGAAAAAACAAAAGAGATATTTGAAAGTATGAAGCAAGAGGATCTTGATAAATATAATGTGAGCACAGATGGAAAGATTTTAAATAAGAAGGGAGGAAAAGAAATACAGGGAAGCAATGCACAGAAATCCATAGCGTGCATACTCCGAACAGGAATCAGTGGGAAATTAAGATGGGGGGAATTGACACCACCCGGGACATCAGTTTTAGAAAATAAATTAAAAAGTGATAATAAAATTTGGCCGTTGATAGAGAAGGCAAGAGAGAGTTGTACACCAAGAAGAACTTATACAAACCAAAAAAGAAAAATACCTGAATCAAAAGAAATAGCTGAATCAAAATGGAGACTTCCAACAGAGTGGAAATGATATTGGATAAACTTTACAATGATCCAGCGAATCCGGCGGGATTTGCTGGTGTAAACCAGCTATGGACAGAGGCGAGAAGAATAGATGCAAGTATTAAGAAGAAGGATGTGCAAGAATATTTGGAAGGTCATAGAACTTATACAATTCACCGGCCTCGGCGCGTGCACTTTAAACGATCAATAACAAATCCGTCTGGCTATATGACAGACGTTCAGTGCGACTTGGCAGATTTCCAAAAATTATCGCGGCAAAATAACGGGAAAAATTATGCGCTTGTGGCAGTTGATGTGTTAAGCAAAAGAGTTTTCGCTGAACCTGTTCGAACTAAAAAGTCAAATGATATGATTGATGCATTTGAAAAAATTTTGGCAAGAATGGAAATGCACCCACACCGTATTTTTAGTGATAAGGGAACTGAATTTTGCAGCAAGGAAATTATTGCATTTTTCAGAGAAAAAGATATTGAAAAATACACGGCAACCTTTTCATCAGTTAAAGCGTCACTAGCTGAACGATGTATTCGAAACATTAAACAGAGATTGTACAGATTTATGAGTGAGAAGCATACATTAAAATGGACAGAGGTATTACAGAAAATAGTTAACGCAATAAATCATTCAAAGTGTAGGGTTTTAGGTGGATTAAGACCAGTTGATGTAAGCTTTAACAATGCAAAGGAAATTAGAGAAATGGTATTTGGTCCTATTGGCAAGAATAAACTTAGAAAAAAGCCAAGATTCAAGGAAAATGATCATGTGCGTATGAGCAGAAGCAAAAATATTTTTTCAAAGGGTTATCTCCCAAATTATAGCGATGAAATTCTTCAAATAGATCTTGTTAAAAAGAAGTCTAACCCCAACAGATACCGTGTCCGTGACGATAATGGAGATCTAATAATCTGTCCGTGACGATAATGGAGATCAAAACTTAAAGAATTAAACAGAAACACAGCAGAAAACATTCCAATAATTGAATGGATTTGAAATAAAATTATTTTATTTAATTGAATTAAATTAATTCCATTTACAGCAATTATTAAGTAAATAAATTGCCCAGATTGATGAAGAATTTCAAAAAAAGAGTTAATTGTTAATAAAATAGCTGTATTTGTTTTAAGTGTTGAATATTGTTTTCTTTAATTTAAATTAATTAATTAATTAATTACCTATATTTAATTGTTATATAACAAACACTTGTATTTAATAATATTCCGATAAATCCTACAAATGAATAAACAATTGGGGGCAGAAGAAATTCAAATCTAGTCCCATCATCAGACTAAAAAATTATTTTTAATTATTAAATAATAAAAAATATTTTTTATATTAGAAACCCTTTATTTATCCTCGGATTTATTTTCAAACTTAAAGTTTTTGAGTTTTTTACGAACAAATATAAAATCGTAAAAAAGTAAGCTTAGTCATATTCTTAAATAAACCCTATGGCTGAAAGGGATATCCTTAATTCTAAAAATGAGGGATATTCCTAATTTTGAGTATTTATATTCAAATTATTAGGCTAATAATGTTATAATATTACTGATTGAGCGCTCATCTTCGAAGTCTTTATCCTTTTTGAATCTATTAATATTTTCTTTAGTATTTAAAATTAATTAAATTTGTTGAAATAACCTGCAATTCTAATATTTTATTTACTAAGTCGTTCTATTTTACATAAATAGGTAGTTATAGAATTTTTTTTGTAAATGTCCAAAAGACTTAAAACTTAGGATATTTACTTTATAGAGTGTTTTCTAATAAAAACCAAAGTTTAAGAATTTTTTATTCTAAATATTAAGGGAGTTCTATGTTTTAAAAATTTCTTGTGAAAACGATGTGTACATTAAAATTTGCGTAAAATCATTCGATCAGGATGATCTAAACGGTTTTGTAAATGACATATAGGTTGTTAAACCCGGAATTCAAATTTTGACCGTTCTGAAATTCAGGGTTTTTTATCAATGAAAAATTCGGTATCCAATTTTCCTTGATAGAACTCTTAAAGAGCTTTCGAAGGATATACTACTAACGAATTAACATCACATATGCTATAGAAGGTCGAACCCCCATGGTTATGATACTTCTGGTGTATACAGGCTACAAAATTCATATCAAATTTTCAAAGCTTTTGGGCAATTATAAAAAGACTATTTTTGTCTAAACAACATTTTTATGAAACGACCTAGTATTTAAGAATTTTACAAATTATTGAGAAAAAATCATAAGATTTGATTTATATACATACATATGCATTGCATGTATTATTTTAATGAAAAATAAAAAACGAAAATTTTTAAATTTTGTTTTGTAAGTAAATTTAAAAAAAATTAATTAAAGGGTATAAATTTATACTTAAGGAACAGTGAAATTTTTAATATTTTTACAATTGCTTCGAAATTCAATTCATAATGCTTTATTTCACGAAAAAGATTTTTATTTAAAATGCATACTTGAAAAACTATCATTTATAAATGAAATTTTTATTCGTATTAATTAGTGTTCGGCATTTGCGATTTTTCGAGATCGAGATTATCGAAAAATCTCGATATCGAAAAAATCTCGATTTTTCCAAAAAATTGATCGAGACGATATCGATAATCTCGAAAAATCTCGATATCGAAAAATCTCGATTTTTTCAAAAATTGATCGAGACGAGATCGAGATTGATAATCTCGAAAAAAATCTCGCGATATCTCATGAAATATCGTCGATATATCGTCTCGTGCCGAACACTAGTATTAATCAAATAAAATTATGTAACAAAAATTTCTTCTGTTGGTAAGGAATTTAAAATTGAATATTATAATGTTTCTATCGAATAAAAAAATTATTATATTATACATATATTATTTAATTAACATTTAATAATTTTTAAAAAAATTGAAATTTTTCTCACGATTTACATTTAATTACTACATATTTATTTAATTTAAAAATCATGAGGAAATAATGTATGTATTATAATTTAATATTAAATAATTTAAAAATTTTTAAAGGTTTTCTTGATACATAAATATTATTAAATTATTTAAACATTCAAATAGTGATTATTCTTACCTAAATTAATTTTAAAATGAAATAAAATATAATAAACTGAAACTCAATTTAATTTAAAAATTAATTTTATATTATTCAATTCTAAATTTAAAAATTAAAAAAAAATTTCTTAAAATATTTTTCTGTAAAAATACAAAAAAAATATTTTTGTATTTTTTATAAAATATATTTTTTTCTCATTTAAATTTTTGTTTTTATAAAATTTAAATTTCATCGAAATTTTTATAAAATAAAATTATTATTATTTTTTATAATTGAACACATGTTTAGTAAAGTCTAAAAAAGTAATGGAAAGATAATTTTATTATTTAAACTATACTAATTATTGTTATCTTATTTACATATTTTTAAAAACATTGAAAGTTATTTAATTTCAAAGAATAAATAAATTATTATTTTTTGTCTGAAGAGAGGTAATAACAATTACTATATAATAATTATATATAATATTTTATTTTATTAATAAATACACTTCCAAATTAATTATTTTATTTTAAATTTAAATAAATTAAAAATTAATTTTAAGAAACTTTTTTGTTCTTCTTTTGTAATTTTGTGCGCATTGAATTAAAATATAAACAAAATATGTATACTAAAATTTAAATCCTCGAATTTTTTAAATATTCAATTCTTATTCTACTCTTTATCTTTTAACAATTATAAAGTCTTTTTACGTTCTTTTAAACGTTATAAAATATATTTCATTATGTACAATAATATCTATAAATTACCTAAAAATGGATATATCTTCCTTCTTCACTCAATACTTTCCACACATTTATTGAAGAATAGAAATATATACCTAATTATTATTTTATATTTTATTTTAATCGGAAATATTTTCTTTTACATTAAGTTTAATGGGAGGCCAATATATTTGGTATATCTTTATCGTATTATTAGAGTTCGTGTTTCAGAATTTTTAAGCACACACAAATAGTTAAGATATATCAGTCGAGATACAAGGAATACAACAAAAGTTTCCAAACATTTATTACCAAAAACTTAATTTTTAAATTCTCTTTTTTTAATTCTTTAAAAAACTAACAAATCTTAACTAAATTATAGTTTCGGATTCGATTAAATTACTAAAAGTAACAAGAAAAGTGAAAAAAGTCAAACTAATTATGCAGAGCAAATTCTGTAAACTCTCTATTAAAAATAAATTAAGACTCTCTTCTATATAATCACATTTGCAGTTTAGTATTTATTCTAAAAAAGTCTAGTTAAATACCGAAATTTCTGATTAGGACTATTACAGTTTAATTTTATTAATTTATTTTTATTTCATTTAAATTCTTTTAAATTATAAATATATATTTCTATAACCATGTGGAGGCACATTTTGTATTTATTTCCTTCCATCCATTTTTGGACTTTGTTATCTCCAAAATATATAAAATGGCCAGTCAATCAAAAAATTCCCAAGCTAATTTATTTCGTTGCTAAACGTAATCAAAAACTCGTGTAATAAATATTCACGTGAATAGCAATGATAACGATGATCTATTTAATTAATTTATCAGAACAATTTTTTACTAATATATTTAGATAATTTATGTTTGTTACTATAGAAATTAGTAATTAAATCGTTGTATATAAATTGTGTTGAATTTTGAAAGATAATTTAGAAATTAATAAAAAAAATTTTAGCATACCGGAATTGGAACTAACAAGAAGATTAGGTAGAGGAATGATCGACTCGTCTTGTTCAGGCGCATCGAAATACCTTATAATTTCATTTTTAAAAATTTTACCCGATAATTTTATATTTGCCAAAATTATTTTTATTCATTCAGAGGACAGTATCTCGGTCCACTTACGTAATAGCTGTTAGATTTTGTTTATATTTCAACGCTATAAACATTTTAAATATCAAAATCATAGCCTTGAATCCAGACCGACTTTTATCCAAAAAATTTAGCTCGAACATTGAGAGAAGATTAAACAGACTAAATTATGCAATTTAAAGTAAAGTAATAAAAAAATATTAACTTAAATTTTCAGATCATCTATTTATAAATTAGTATTTAATTCTATTTATTTTCAAAAATGGTTCAGATACGTGATCCAAATACTTGTGCAAATTTCAATGAAATTACTATAGAAAATATTAATTGTTTAATTTAAATTTAAATTTTAAATATTTTAAATATTTTAGTTGATTGGTTTGTTGATTTTGAAAGGACAAGAATTGTTGGTGCAGCAATATTAAATTATAGAGTTTTGAAGGATACCGACAAAATTGTAAAAATTTTAATAAAAACATAATTTTAAAAAATTATCTCAAAAGATTCTTGATATTAGCGATCAAACTATTTGTTCAATTAAATTGAATGGGAAAAAATGTAAGGCTCGAAGTGGAGAAATTCCACTTGTTGGAAAATATTTATTGATAGATGGGCAATTTAGTTCCGGGCAGAAAGGGTAAATTTTGAAAATTAGAAAATAATTTTGAGAAAAAATATATCTGAATATCCCCCTCTTTTATTTTTTAGCAAAATCGAATTTCAATATTCAACTTCAAGTTCAGCTTCAGCTCTTCAATTTGTAGAATCATCGTTAACAGCAGACCGTACACATCCATTTTTATACAGTCAATGCCAACAAATACATGCTAAATCACTCGTTCCATGCATGGATACACCAGCAGTTAAACAAACATATACAGCTAATATAACTGTTCCAAAAGGGATGCAATGTTTAATGAGTGCCGTTTTGTTAGAAGATGAGGGAAGTCCAATAAATAATCGAGAAATAAATGGAAGTGAACAATTTGTTCAATTTAATTTTTTACAGGTGTGTTAATATAATAATTTTATTTTGAAATCTTAAGAAGATTTTAGGTAAAAAAATTCTAATAGAGGATGCCATTGTAATATATCACGATATTTTGAAAACATACATACACATTCTCTCAAATAAATCATAATTACATACATATCTTCAAATTAATTTATTAAAATTTAAGAAAGTACCAATTCCCTCGTATTTATTTGCTATAGTTGTTGGCGCTTTAGTCAAACGTGATATAAGTAAAAGATGTGCTGTATGGGCAGAACCTTCAATGGTGGATATTGCTCATAAAGAATTTGAGGAGACAAAAAAATGTTGGAAATTGCAACAGAATTAATGGGGGAATATCGTTGGGGACGGTAAAAATATTTTTTGTTAAACCCGATTCAAAAATTCTTGTTTTCCGATTAATTCCAGTCAGGATTCCAAGCTTTTGAAAGTACATATACAAATTTTACTTTATTTTAATAAAGTTTTGATATGATTGTTTTACCTCCATTTTTCTCATTTGGGGGCATGGAAAATCCTTGTATGACTTTTGTAACTCCAACAATAATTGCCGGTGACCGTTCATTAACGACCGTTGTTGCACATGAAATAGCTCATAGCTGGACTGGAAATTTAGTTACAAATGCTTCTTGGGAACATTTTTGGTAATTATAAATACTTAATTTTGGAAAAATTTCGGAAAACGAACAGAGCCGAAATTGGCCGAAATATATGTCATTCGAAAGAGCTCGTCGAGTTGAGTCGAATGGTGAAAAAATTTTCGTGCGGACTCATACAGGGGCTGAGATATAGGTCCGCGAAAATCGAAAAACCATAGGGGGGACCAAGCACTTTTTTGGGGTGAAAAATTCGAATATGCAAATAATAGCTCATTCGAAAGGGCTCGACGAGCTGAGTTGAATGACACCAAAATCAGCTCGATTGCACAAGTTTTGACAAAGTTATGATAGAAAAACTACCAACATAAACCTATGGGTAGGCGGCGAGGCGCTTGTGCAAAACCCCGCGCTTCGCGCGGGGTTTTGCGGCACGCGCCTCGCGGGGAGTCTACGGGCGATGGGTCTGTGCTCGTAACATAAACCTATTCCTATATCCCTTGCTCTGGACGTATTTGGGGCCTCCGTAGCAGCAAAAATCTCCACAAGTGCCATAGGTAAGGAGCTAAAACAAACGGTCATAACTTTGTCAAATCAAGTCCGATTTCGTTGATTTTGGTGTCATTCGTCTCATTCTCGACGAGCTCTTTCGAATGAGGTATAATTTGCATTTTCGAATTTTTCACCCCAAAAAAGTGCTTGGTCCCCCCTATGGTTTTTCGATTTTCGGGGGCATATATCTCAGCCCCTGTATGAGTCCGCACGAAAATTTTTTCACCATTCGACTCAACTCGACGAGCTCTTTCGAATGACATATAATTCGAACTATTTCGGCTTTGTTCGTTTTCCGAAATTATACCTTAATTTTATATAGAAATAAATATTTAATTTAAAGGTTAAATGAAGGGTTTACTGAATTTGTTGAATATAAAATTCTTGGGAAAATATTTGGAGAACAATTTCGTCTTTTTATGCATTTATCTGGATGGGAAGATCATTTACGAATGTGTATTTACGAAACATTTCATCCCGAACATCCATTTACTCGTTTAATTGTTCCTTTAGATGGTCAATGTGCTGATGATGTTTTTAGGTAAAAAATTGGAATTTTAAATAAATTATTTTGAGAAGATGATTCCAAAATTTAAATTCCAATTTTCAGCCCAATTCCCTACCAAAAAGGAGCTGCTTTACTTTTATTATTAGAACAGCGGTTAGGAGATCCACCTCGTTTTGAACAATTCCTTCGAAGTTATATTAATAAATTTGCCTATAGATCAATTGTTACAGATGAATGGATGGATGTAAATTATTTAATTATTATTTTAGAAAATTATTAAAAATTAATTTAATGAGTAAATTTATTGTAAAAATTTAATTATCTCCCCATTAACCTCAGCTTGGTTTCTTATTTTCGATTATACAAATGATAGGTCATTTAAGAGTTCGACGATCTGAGTAGATGACAGCAAAATGAACTAAATTATGAATTTTTAGCTTAAAAAAGATCAGTTTGTTGAAAGGGAAAAGGGGAAAAATTTAAAAACTCCTCCATAATTTTTCAATATTTAATGGTACTGTGTGAATTTCACAAAAAAATTTTCAACATTCATAATAAAAGGAATAGAATGATATATAAGATAAGTCTTGAGCTTGTTTCCCACATACAAAAGTATGGCTGAAAGGAGCAAAGGAAATATATGGGGGGGGGGGAGGGCAGGGGAGATAATCGAACCACAAATTTATTTATTTAGGTATTCTCGAAATTTCTAAAATTCTAACTATATTTTAGTATCTCTACGAATTTTATGATGACAAACGTTCAATTTTGGATTCAATTAATTGGAATAACTGGTTACATAGGCCAGGAATGCCTCCTCAAAAGCCGACGTTTTAAAAAAAATTTAAAAATTAATTTCGAATTTTTATAGTTTTGACGAAACTTTATTAAAAATTTGCAAATCACTTGCCAATAAATGGTTATATGGATCTGATAAAGAAATAAATGACCTTGAAGCTATTGAATTTGAAGAAATGATGACTGCACAAAAAGAAAAATTTTTCAGTCTTTTGGATGTTGTAAGTAATTAAATTTTGAAATTATTTTAAAAATTTTTGTTAAGGATATATCAAGTGGAAGTGCTCATTCATTCAATGTATTCTTTAAGAATACTCTTTTTAAATATCAAAATAATTTTTTAATCAAAATACCTAATTACTATAATTTAAATAAATTTTATTTTTATTAATTTAGCATGAACGTATTGAAATTATGGAAAAGAAATATTCATTAAACACTACAGGAAATTGTGATGTGTATGTTTTAATTTATTTTCAAAATAATTTAGAATTAATTATCCTTTAATTCCACTAAAAATTTTAATAAAAAAATTTTAATAAACTAATTTTAAGTAAATGTCAATGGATTTTGGTAGCTTTACAAGCTAAATGGGAGCCAATAATTCCAATTGCTTTAAAATTTGTTTCTGACATTGGACGTGTTAAATATGTCCGTCCCTGTTATCAAAGAATGTTTGAATGGAAAGTTAGCCGTGAAAGTGCTTTGGAAACTTTTGAGAAAAATAAGCCTAGAATGCACAATTTTACTATTCAATTCGTTCAAAGCTTATTAAACAATAAAAACAAAAAGGGAGCTAATAATGAAATGGTGGGTAATAATTGGGGATAGGTTTTTTGGGGTTACAATATCTATATAATAATATCAGTGAGAGTCTAATTTTGTAGTTAAAGATTTTGAAAAATTAATTTTTAAAACAAAAAGTTGTAGTTAATTTTTTTGTTTTAATCTTCATATTCTAATTAGAGCCCAATATTTTATAACGTACCGTACTAGATACGAAATACTGATAAATACCAAAAAATACCGTCGATAGTACGGCACTGTCCGGTCTCTAATTCTAATTATAAAATAAAAATCAGACAATTTTTGTTAATTATTTAAGAAAACTTCTAAAGAAAATAATACAAAGGAACATATTGAGAATGGAATTGAAGTTAGTGAAGATATTTATTTAAATATTTCAAAAGAGGAAGATAAAAAAGATGATTTTGTGAGTAATAAAAACAGAAAATTGGTTTCACCGAATGGAATTAAAAAAGCTACAAATGGATGTCAAAAAACAAAATAAAAAATTTTATAAAAAATAATATTATTTTATACTTTTCAATTTATTAATTTTATCTATATTTTTGATAAAAATAAAATATAATAATACAGTCTGTCGGGATCGGTTTGTATAAATTAGAATAGATGTGCTATCTAAATTCGGCTACCAAAAATGCTCGAATAATTACCCTAAGTAATTATTGTTTCGGCCTATTGCTGGAGGGGGTAATTAATCGAGAGGAGGAGCTAAATTTGGGGTATATCTCAAGAGATCGAGTATAACTCGATTTATTTTTAGATACCTATTATGTCTTAAAATGTTTCAATAATTAATTAAAAATTACAATGATTTTTTCAATATTTTTAAAATTTGTGTAGGAAAAAGTGGGGTACTTATTAAAGGGGTAATTATTCGAGCATTTACGGTATATACTTATTTCTCGTAAAACAATAACATAAAAGCAAAAATTTAATTTAACGCTTAGTTAAAGAAAAAATAAATTCTTTGGAATATTTCAAGAATAAAATAAAGAATAATTAAAAATTAAGAAAAATTTATTTTATACGATTAGGAAAAAGCAATAATTCTGTGTATTGCAGAGGTAAAATAGGTAAATTTTCAGAATTTTGGATGAAAGTTTTTTTTAAAACTTTAGAATTTTAAATTGATTTTTTGTTGAATCATTGATCCAACATTCAAAAATAATACAAAACTTCAAGAAGAGTATTCAATGAATAGAAAAATAGACGGTGAAAATCTGTATAAAATTTTCTTCTTAACTTCAGTTTTTATTATTTTCTTCTTCCTTTCCACTTTAACCTATTTATTTTTATTATTTATTACTATAATTTATGAGTATTTAATTTTAAAATTTAGGTAAAATAAACCAGGTAAAGTTGACTGATGATTGGACCCCTTTAATGAGAAGAAGATGATGAATCATAATTTTTTGTTAGAGAAAAGATTGATAGTAGAATATTTTTTGTTGCCATTGACAACTTCTAGATTGATAAATATTATTTTTTCATTTAAAATAAAAAAAATAAACCAGATGAAGTTGACTGATGATTGAATCCTGTTGAAGAAGAAGAAGATGATGATGGATCATGATTTTCTTTTTTTGAGAAAAGATTGATAACAGAACAATTGTTGCCATTGACTATTTCTAGATTGATAAATATCATTTTTTCATTTTAAAATAGAATAAAAAATAAACCAGATGAAATTGAAGAAGAAGTAAAAAAGAATTATTAACATTTTCATCCTGAAATTTCTTGTGGAGTTCGCCAACTATGCTTTTTAAAATTAAAAAAAAAACAATAAATTTAAACTTTTATTTCTTAAAGCTAGTGGATTATCATCTAAATTGATATAGAAATTAGAAAGATTTATAATAAAAATCTTACATTCGTGAATCAGAGATGGGGTCGACATATTCATCGGAAGACATTTTCGAAAATTTAGAAAAAATTAAAAAAATCTTGTAAATAATAAAATAATAAAAAGGAAATTGATTACTTAAAATCTTGAATAGATCTTGAATAGAAGGTATCGTTTGGTAAGGTTCCCACTCCAGCTGTCAGCCAAATTAAACTAATGTGTCTTAAATAGAGGTGTACCTATTGTTGAGTTATTATAATGGTTGGTAAATACTTTGACTTACCACTTTTTTCCATTGATTTTTATATCTTTCTCTGGGAAATTATTTACCATTCGAAAAAGCTCTTCGAATTGAGTAGGATAGTACTAAAATCATCGAAATCTGGCTTAAATCAACATAGTTATGAGCATTTGTCTTAATCCCTTTGCAGCGGGAGAAGTCTTTCCACGCGTAGATTCGACTTGATAATTTTGTTCAGTCATCAAACCTAACCTATATTCCCATCATTTGACCCATCTCAAGAACTCCTTTGAATATTTGTCTAATCGTTATATTTACCCAAAAAAATTTTATACCAAAAATAAGCCAATGTGTTTCAATTTTCGGAGAGACCTCAGAAATCCCCAAGATTAGAGAGAGAAAAAAATACAATCTAAAATAACCTGAATTTTGACCACAGCAGAAGAACAAAGAAGTTTGACCTGTTGTAGACAAAAATTCAATAAAAGAAGAAGAAAATGGCAATACCGCAACAAATAAAAAAGTAGAAGACTTAAAAATCCAAAAAATTTATTCCACTGTTGTTGTAATATTGAACCGGACAGACCCTCTATTTAAAATACACCACAAAAAAAATTCAGAATTTTTGGTTAATAAACACTAAAATAAAAATTTAAAAATTTTATGCAGCTGTTGTTGTTTAAGCGATACTTTATTATGACATTTATTATTATTGTTTTAATTTTTGTATTTTTTTAAACACTGTTAGTGTTTGTATTACATACCGTGTGTTTGTTCATTATATAAATAAAAAAAACAAAAAATTTAGGTGTCCAGGTTTTATTTTCCTATTCAATTAATTTTGAATAGAAGACAGGAAATCTAAAACATTTCTGTATAGTTTTTTCAAATCTCTGGTAAAAATAACGGTATGCGGACATATGGGGCTGACATATCGGTTTGCGGACACAAAAATAATTTCTTGCGTGTTTTCGTTTGTTCTAACAGAAAAACTCTACTCCTCAATAGGACAATATACTATCCAAAATCCTGTGACCGTAGGTCCCGAAATCAGTAGAGTAACTGTTCTTACATTGAAATATTCCGATATGTCCGTCCAGATATGTCCGCGTGACAAATTAACTCAACTTTTCCCTCTTAATTTAATACTATGTATAATTGACCTTTTGTCTGCTTAAATGAGACATCCAAAAAATAACACCGAACCTGTCATGATCATACAATTTAGGATATTTTCAAACATATTTAAACCGATATTAATGAATTAAATTCTATCAAGTAAACTGGTAAATGAGCAAACAGAGCGGATAAAGAAAAAAAATGAAGAAGAAAAGAAAAAAATAACAATTCTAGGGTTGCACCCCTTCGCCGAAAGTCGTGAATTTGTCACTATTTAAAATTCCCCACATCCTCCCTTCCGTCCTTCCCCTGTAAAGAAATAAACCTAAAAGAAGTCTCCACTTGTGTGTTTATTTATTTTTGAGTAAATATTGGTTATATGAAAAACACTCCATTTGAAAAACACTCCATTTGCTTTAAAAACACGACATCCTTTCGCTTTAAATTAAAAAAGAAAATTTTTTCAAATTCTTCAGATTGTTTGTTTTGTCTTAATTTTTGGTTATTTTTTCTTATCTTACTTATTTTAACCGTTATTTTTGCTAAATCATCCTAGTATTAAACTCCAAAAATTTATTTTTATAATATTGGCTCCCCCACAAAAGAGTCAAACCACAAAAGAGTCAACCCACAAAAGAGTCAAAAGTCTAAAAACCCACAAAAGAGTCAAAAGGCTAAAAACCCACAAAAGAGTCAAACCACAAAAGAGTCAACCCACAAAAGAGTCAAAAATCTAAAAACCCAAAAATACAAAAATCTAATAAGAAAACGGTTCTAAAGTGGTTCTAAACCAACAGAATCTTCTGTTCGAAACCAACAGAATCTTCGCAGGAAAAACTGTTTTTGTGCTGCTACGGAGGGTAGGCCGGGCATGATCTTCGCTACACGATGGCCGTGCTTCGCTGCGGTCGTGCTTGCTTCGCTCGCAACGACCGTAGCGAAGCGGCGGCCGTCGTTCCGCTCGACATGCCCGGCTTCCTCCGCAGCGGCAAAAACTTTTTTCCGCGAAAACCTTGTGGAAGCGGAATCCTTGCTAATGCAAGGATACGCCTTATTTAAATCCATTTTTTATGGAATAATGAAACAAAAAACCTGAAATATGTTCTGGCAATTTCTCCTTCCTCGTTTCTATCACCAAAAAGCAATTTTAAATGGAAGAAAAACAATAAAAATAAAAACTTTTTTGACTCTTTTGTGGGTTTTTAGCCTTTTGACTCTTTTGTGGGTTGACTCTTTTGTGGGTTTTTTTGCTGTTTGACTCTTTTGTGGGTTTTTAGCCTTTTGACTCTTTTGTGGGTTTTTAGCCTTTTGACTCTTTTGTGGTTTGACTCTTTTGTGGGGACACGCTTTTCTCCTCCAATGTAGTATAGATTATTGGAGGAGAAAAAAAGCAAAGAATTAGAGGAGAAAAGAAGCAGAGAATTAGACATTCTCTCAATATTTAATGAAAAAAAGAAATTTTAAATCCCATCAACATTTTGTAAATTTTATACAGATTTTCACCATCTATTTTTCTTTTCATTGGGTATTCTTCCCTAATTTTGGAAATATTTTTGAATGTTGGATCAGAGATTCAACAAATAATTAATTTAAAATTTTAAAGTTTTAAAAAAAACTTTCATCCAAATTTTGAATTGTATTTTGAAAGAAATACTTAATCAGCGGATAATATCCATAATGTATATCCGCGGATATCCGAATATCCGCGGATAATATCCGAATACTATTTTGAATTTTGACATTATTTTGGCATATATAAACGAAAAATGCGAGCCCTGAAATAACATATGTTGGAAAAGAAATTTTTGAATTAAATGGAAAAGAAGAAGTTTTTAATGAAAGAACTAAAAATATTGAAGAATTTAAAAATATTTTATGGAAAAATGAAAATAAAAAGGAAATTGAATGTGTTTATAAAAATTGGGATTTATTTGAAGATAAAACTTATAATAATGAGGGGAAGGAGCATTTAGAAAGCGAGAGATTAATTTAGAAAAATTTATAAAAATTATTTTTTAAATAATCGTATTTTTTCGATTAATTCCCCTGGGGAATTAATATTTAACCCATCCGTGGGATGGGGAATTATTCGAGGGAGGGGATTTAATCGAGAATGTTAATTTAAATAAAATTTAAAAAATTTCTTTCAATATTTATTTTTACAGATAATAGAAAAATGCGAATAGAAAAACCTTTGATGATTTGTAAAAATTTCCGACCCTTTACAGGTCTTTTTTTTTCATTAAATATTGAAAGAATGTCTAATTCTCTGCTTCTTTTCTCCTCCAATAATCTATACTACATTGGGATAAATTTTGAAAGAAATACTTAATCCGCGGATAATATCCATAATGTATATCCGCGGATATCCGAATATCCGCGGATAATATCCGAATACTTCGAGCATTTACGGTATATACTTATTTCTTGTAAAATAATTACATAAAAGCAAAAATTGAATTTAACGCTCAAATGAAGAAAAATAAAATTTTTTTTTGGAATATTTCAAGAATAAAATAAAAAATAATTAAAATTTAAGAAAAATTCATTTTATACGATTATGTCTTAAATTAGTAGAAAAGTTGTTTGCCGGCAATTTTAGAATGTTAGCATTAACAGCTGTAACAACGTTTGTTGCTTTGTTAATTGTTGTTTTAATTTTAAAAGCAACCAAAAATGCCCTTCTGTATTCCTGACTAAAAATGAAAAAAATAATAATTTTAAGCTAAAAATTAAATTTTATTTCATAATTCATAACATTTTTGTTTACAAATTTAAATATTTCCCAAAAAATTTAAAATAAAACTTAATTAAAAAAGAAGAGAATTGGAGCATTTGAAGACATAACAAAGCTTGTTAAACAACTTAATGAATATATTATTAAAGTTTTATCTGTAATATCCAAATTAAAACGAGGAACAACAATTCTTGCAATACTGTTCATAAATAGACCAACAAAATTAAATAACATAATAACAAATAATGTCTTTAAAATTCGTTGTGTCCATGCATAAGATGATACTAAAAATTGATACTGCAAACTTTTTATGTATAAATGGAAAATTTGGATAGCAAAGATTGGTCAGCTTGACCGACCCTATGATATTTTAACTTTCAGGAGTCTGTATCTCGGCCCAAAATTAAGACCGGGGGTTGATTTTAGTGTCATTTAACACAGCTGTCGAGTTCTATAATCCATTAACAGACTGATCGTTTTTGACATATTTAACAAAAAAATTGATGGAGAGGAGAGGGGACATTTCGAATTGCTAGCTGAACATTTACTGATTTTCTGCAGCACACAAAAGTTATTTACCTAAATTATTGTTTGCCTTCCACGTTCTAAATTTTAAAACAATCCACACAGTTGAATAATTAATTAATGTAAAACCATAAAATGAAGTAAATAAAAAATATGTTAAATCGGCAGCCCAACTCCAGGAGCATTCTGATGCAACACAAATTATTTGTCTAAGAAACATTTCTATATTATTATTTTAAAATAGTAGGTACCGAGTTTCTTGTACTGAATAAACAATTTGAAACTGGGCGTAGATAACAATTGCTGGGCTTAATAGGGATGAGAAGAGCATAGGGATAAGGTAAAATTTTTTGGAAATTTGTCTTTGACTATACCTTAAAATTTAACTTTTAATTTAAAAAATAAGAATAATTTTCCTTAATTTATTTTTATACAAACCATATAGGGAATAACACACTAATTAGTCTATCTACTGATATTAAAAATATAGCATTAAATGAAGATGTATATCCAATTTGGAATGGAGGAAGTATTTTTAGACAACAAGAACGAATATTAACAAATTGGTTTCCATTGTTGAATAAAACAGATAATGAGAACCAACTACTTAATTGATACCAAGCAGAAACAAAGCAATCAAAGGCAAGAAGTAAATGACATGGAGAATTTAATGTTCTGTTGTGTATTTAATTAATTTTGAATTAAAAAGGAAACTGGAAACATCGGCATTTCATAAACGAGAGTGAATTTATTCTAATATGAATCAGGGATGGAACGTGTTGAGAGAAAAGTTGCGAAGAGTTTCGTATCGAAGTTTCGAAATTTTCGACGGATGGCCTCCGAATCACGAAACCTGGATCGTCGGACCAGGTTTTGTGGTTCGGGAATCTCGTCTCAACCCTTTTACTAGTACCAACTTAATTTTTATTGTAACAAAGACAAAAGAAGCATTAAGCAAAACACCAATTGTAGAAATAACAACTCTAACAACATTAACGGCAATTAATCCAAATGGAAGCCCTTGATTTCCATAAATGTCAAATAACTTTAAAAATAATAATTTAATTTAATTTAAAAATCAACTAACAGTTTGATTACTCATTTATTTAAATTATTTATGTAAAAAAGGAAGCAATTTTGAAAAAAAGTTTTTAATTATTCAAATATTAAATAATTGTTGGTTATTGAAAAATCAGCTTTTTATTTGTTAAAGACAATTTTAAATAAATATTTATATTTTACATCAATTTATGGTTAGTTTTAAACATTAAAGCTTTGAGAAAAATTATTAAATTAATATATAGAAGTTCAGCACGTCAGTTGAACCTATTAGGTATTTCTTTACATTTTAGTTATAAACAATATTTAAAATTTATTCTCATTATTATATTAAAGATATAAACATAAATTAAATTAAAAATATTCATTTATTAAATTTAACAATTAAGTTTTTAAGAGAAAATTTCATTTAATTATGTAAAAATATGACGGACAAAATTGTTAGTGAATACTGGGACCTTCCCGACATATAAAATAAAAATTCTGCGGGAATTTTTAAGGTGCAGGAAGTCAGATTTCGTCCGTGTTCAGCGTCAAAGGATCTTTTGATTTTAAGGTGTTTACAAGAAAGAATTTACGTCTTCTGTCACCTAAATGATGGGAAGCAATTATTTTTGGGAAAGATATGAAAGAAAATTTTCAAAAAACTCTGTAATGAGAAAAAACATCAATTTCTTGGATCCCATTCACAGGTGTGTACATAAAATCTCCCCAAAAATATCTTAACAACTAAGCTTTCGAAACCAATATTAGTTTACTACTAAATCATTATAATAAAATAAAAATTTACAAAAGAAGCAAAAAAATTTTTTATTTATAATTAAAATCATTTATAATTCTTCAATCTAACAAGAAAGCATAACCTCCATCAAAAAATGTTTTAGGAGGAAAAATTTTCTTCATATTCTCAACAATTAGTTCGAGTATTTGTTTAATTTTAGTTAGTTTATTTGAATCCTTTTCACTAAAATTTAATAAAAATAGCGGAATTTTGAAAAAATTAGTAGATTATATAGTGAATTATTACGTCACTATTTATATAAAATTTAGAAATTTTTATGTGTTAATAAATATATATTTTTAATTAAATTATGGGAATTTTTGTTTAATATCGCTTACTTTTCAGTCAATATTTTATTTAAAAAATCATTTGTATCAATTAAATTTATTCCATCTCCAATTTTAACAATATCCTCTCCATCTAACATAAGCAAAGCATTAATAATAAATGTAGTTAAAGTCCAACAGCAAAGACGGGAAATTAATTGAGAATTATCTCCTTCTCCTAAATCACTTTTAACAATTTTATTAATTAAATTCCCAATTTCCTTTGCCATTCCTTTATCGCAATGTGCCAAAAATTGAAAAAATGTTTCTCTATTAGATGAATCCATAAAATTTCCACCTTTTTCATAAATTACTTCATTATTATCTTTATCATCAATTTTTATTAGTAATGCAGTGCCATTGTATAAATTCTCGACTTCAGAAGTTAAAGTTGCTTTAAAAATTATGCAAATCAAATAAATAAATAAATTAGGAATTTCCTAATAGAGATTGACCTCAATTAATTCTCAAATAGTTAAAATATACTTTTGCTCGTTTCAAAACCAGTACTCCAAAATTAGTAATTTTACTCGTTATGAAATACAAGTTACTATACTATATAAAAATTTCAGCACTACTCACAAGTTGAATAAGTAGAGAAAATACATTGAAAAATCATGGCAATCTAATTATATAATTGAGAAGGGTTTGTGTGTTTGTCTGTCCTTTTATAGACAAGTGGGTTTTTATAGTAAATGATTTGGGGGAGTGAAGAAATGGGGGGTTTTTATAGTAAAGCTTTGCCAGTTGAATTAGGTTGTGAGGGCAAGAAAATAGTATAAAAGCAGGGTATTTTGGTCATTCCTCAACTGCTTTCAACACTTCTCAACATTGCTGTGCTCTGTTCTAGTGATGTTCGAGAGTCTCGGTCTCGACTCTCGAGTCGAGAAATTTCTCGGTTTTTTTGGGCTCTCGGTCTCGGTCTCGGGGTTTTGGTCTCGGAAAACGAGACTAAATTTACACCCCTAATGACGGAAATTTTTTGAATTTTACTCGTCCCTCGCGTACTCTAACATTTAAATTTTTAAGGAAAAGGGAAAGAAATATTTATATTTTCTCTTATTTTTTTTTGTTGGTCGATGGTTCAGTGGTTAGGTTGACTGACTTTACTCACTTAATATTTTGATTGATATGGGTTCGAACCCATAGAGGGAAATGAGGGTGAAAAAATTTGCCTTTTCAAAAATAAATGTTTTTCAACTTTGATTTTGCTTATAAATTTGCGAATTTATTTTTTTAATATATTATACACGTGAAAAAATATTAAAAATTTTAATTTAATCATGAATTTTACAAAATTTTCGCCGGCGGAGCAGAAATCTAAGAGTTCTGGCTTCATGATCATCTAAACTTCAAAAAAATTTTTGCCTGTAGTTCTTACAATTGAATTTTTTCTACTAAGGCCTTCCAAATTTTACAAAATTTTCGCCGGCGGAGCAGAAATCTAAGAGTTCTGGCTTCATGATCATCTAAACTTCAAAAAAATTTTTGCCTGTAGTTCTTACAATTGAATTTTTTCTACTAAGGCCTTCCAAATTTTACAAAATTTTCGCCGGCGGAGCAGAAATCTAAGAGTTCTGGCTTCATGATCATCTAAACTTCAAAAAAATTTTTGCCTGTAGTTCTTACAATTGAATTTTTTCTACTAAGGCCTTCCAAATTTTTCAAAATTTTCGCCTGCGGCGCAAAAAATGGAAGAAATCTGACTTAAGGACCCCCAAAATTCTCAAAATTTTTGCCTGCGGCGCAAAAAGAGGTTTTATGGAAGAAGAAGGTTTCGGGCCGGGTTTTGAAAAATTCACAGGTCGGGGGTTCGGGTGAAAAATACTGGGAATCTTATTAATTTTGAATTTAATAAGATTAAAAAGATTAAGAGGGATACTGGGGATTCTGAAGGATTAAATTAATATCAATGGACTTGTGCGTGGCATCGAGGGATCAAGGAGATATCGTCGGATTTGGGAGGGATATTGATGGATATGAGGGAATTTAAATGATTAATGTGAATATCAGTGGATAAATATTGTGGGTATATATTATGAGGGATATAAACGGATTTTTGGGGATTAGGAGGGACATCAAGTGATATCCCTCTTAATCTCTCGGTCTCGACTCTCGGTCTCGACTCTCGTTTTGCTCTCGGTCTCGGGGTTGATTCTCGGTCTCGGGTCTCGGTCTCGACTCTCGGCTTTTTTTGACTCTCGAACATCACTACTCTGTTCTACGTTTGCTGGAGTCCTGTGTCCTCTTGAGTGCTGGGCGTCAACGTTCCTGTGCTAGACGTCAACGTTCATTTAAAGTGTTAGGCGTCAACGTTCATTAGTCAAGTTCTAGGCGTCAACGTTCATTTGTCAAGTTCTAGGCGTCAACGTTCATTTGAAGTGCTAGACGTCAACGTTCATTAGAAGTGCTAGACGTCAATGTTCATGTGTAAAGTGATAGGCGTCAAATTTCAGGCGAATATTGACAGGGGGAATTGTAAAGCAGGCGGAATGGGAATTGTGAAACAGGCGGAATATTGAAGCAGGGGGAATAGTGAAGCAGGCGGAATATTCAAACAAGGAATTGTGAAGCAGGCGGAATCTTGAAACAGGTGGAATTGTGAATGTTGTGTCCGCACTTGCAGAAAGAACATAAATGAAAATAAATAACCCAGCGATGGGTTGGATGGTGGCACAGTCGGTTGTGCTTCGGTCTGGGCTCATTCCTTGATGGTTCAATTCCATCTCCCATCCACAATTTTTCCACAGCATGAACACTCGGACATGACAAATGGCGCAGTCGGACAGGCCAGGCTTAGCCTGAGGAAATTTCAGCGAACCTTCAAATGCTGTGATGATCTGACATTCTGTCACTGTGGAGAGAAAAAGGAGAAGACCCTGTGAGAAATTTAAAAAAAATGCCTGAGTTGTGATAGGCTAGCCGGTGGTGTGAGGCTATATAAATAAAATGCGTAAGACGCCGATGATGCGCAGCGAGTAAGAGAAAAAATGCCACAAATGGGTTTCTGTGTGTGCTCTCCAAAAATCGAAACAGATGACAGTTATAGAAGACAAGCAACAAGCGAGGACGCTTGATTTCGCAAGGCGGAAGGAGTGTTGTGTCCGCACTTGCAGAAAGAACATAAATGAAAATAAATAACCCAGCGATGGGTTGGATGGTGGCACAGTCGGTTGTGCTTCGGTCTGGGCTCATTCCTTGATGGTTCAATTCCATCTCCCATCCACAATTTTTCCACAGCATGAACACTCGGACATGACAGTGAAGCAGGCGGTATTGTGAGGCTAGAGGAATAGTGAAGCAGGCGGAATTTTCAAACAAGATTAATTGTGAAGCAAGCGGAATATTTAAGCAGGGAAATTGTGAAGCAGGCGGAATATTGAAACAGGTGGTATTGTGAAGCAGGCGGTATTGTGAGGCAAGGGGAATTGTGAAGCAACGGGAATTGTGAAGCAGGCGGAATATTTAAACAGGGGGAATGAAGGGGGATTGTGAATCAGGCGGAATATTGAAACAAGGTGAATTGTGAAGCAGGTGGAATATTTAAACAGGGAATTTTAAAGGTTGCGGTATTGTGAGGCAAGGGGAATTGTGAAGTAGGCGTAATATTGAAGCAGGGGGAATGAAGGGTGATGTGAAGCAGGCGGAATATTGAAACAGAAGGTATTGTGAAGCAGGCGGAATAATGAAGCAGTGGGAATGAAGGGGGATTGTGAAGCAGGCGGAATATTGAAGCAGGGGGAATGAAGGGTGATGTGAAGCAGGCGGAATATTGAAACAGAAGGTATTGTGAAGCAGGCGGAATAATGAAGCAGTGGGAATGAAGGGGGATTGTGAAGCAGGCGGAATATTGAAGCAGGGGGAATGAAGGGTGATGTGAAGCAGGCGGAATATTGAAACAGAAGGTATTGTGAAGCAGGCGGAATATTTAAACAGGGGGAATGAAGGGGGATTGTGAATCAGGCGGAATATTGAAACAAGGTGAATTGTGAAGCAGGTGGAATATTTAAACAGGGAATTTTAAAGGTTGCGGTATTGTGAGGCAAGGGGAATTGTGAAGTAGGCGTAATATTGAAGCAGGGGGAATGAAGGGTGATGTGAAGCAGGCGGAATATTGAAACAGAAGGTATTGTGAAGCAGGCGGAATAATGAAGCAGTGGGAATGAAGGGGGATTGTGAAGCAGGCGGAATATTGAAGCAGGGGGAATGAAGGGTGATGTGAAGCAGGCGGAATATTGAAACAGAAGGTATTGTGAAGCAGGCGGAATATTGAAGCAGTGGGAATGAAGGGGGATTGTGAAGCAGGCGGAATATTGAAAAAAGGGGGATTGAGAAGCAGGCGGAATATTGAAACAAGGTGAATTGTGAAGCAGGTGGAGTATTTAAACATGGGTAATTGTGAAGTAGGCGGAATTGTGAGGAAAAAAATGGGTAAGCGAGATTGGTCGGCCAAAGGCTTTTGAATCGAATCTTAAGACGAATAGTTTTGTTATGCTAGCGGAATCACACGAGCGCCTTTGTGTATCCTATCAGGTGCATTTATTAGATGCTTTGCTTTGTTAAATGTTTTGGTAATCAGGAACTGTTTTAATGCTGGTCAATGTTTTGATGATCGGGTTTTTATGTTTATGATTTGATTAGGGCCAATTTTGAGGTTGTGATAAGTTGATTTGGAGTTTGTTTTTTGGGTTGTTTTTGCTAGCGGGGTGGGGCGGCCGAAGGCCGACCAACTCCGCTAGTTTATCTATAAAATACATATACTGTGCTTGCCTTTAAAAAAGACAGCAAATCCTTATTAGTAATCTCTCTCGAAGGTCGCAGGATCGCTGCCTGATCGGGATTAAACTTTTACCTCCCTCTTATTATATTTGGGTAATTTTTAATAAATTTTAATAAAATTATAATAAAAGTACGTATTTCTTGCCAATGAATTTGCCCATTAATTTTTGGATAATCAGAAGAAGAAGAAGGAAAAGCACGAGGAATTTCTTAAATATGTATATAATTTTATACTTAAAATTTAAATTAATTAATTTACTAATTAATTGTCTCGAATTTTCTTTATTTTTGCTTATTAAATTTAAGCCTTTGGATGAATTATTTAAATTGTTTGTAGCAATCAAAGAGGTTTTTTGAAGCATTTTATAACCTCCATTATTATTTAATGATTGATTTGAAAACAAATTTAAATTGTTAACTAAAATATTTAGATTAATTAAAAATAAAGGGAGGAATTTGGAAATGAAAAAAGGCCGAATCTTTGGATGAATGAATATATTTCTATTATTTTTCTTATCAATTAAGCAAAAATAATTTAAATATCAAAAATAATTTTAGAAATTAATTTCCCAATTAATTTAAACTTTTCATATAATTTTCAAAATTTACCTTCATTCAATTTAATAGTTGGAATACCATAGCTTTCATTTAAAATAAAATAAAAAATAAAATAAATAAAAATATTAAACATTTTAAAATTAAATTTAATTTAAAAGAGAATCCCCCCTCCTTTATATTAAGAATTATTTTAAAATTCATTTGTTATACACATGCTGTCCATATGCAGACAATCACATTAGGGATTGGACATCCCCATCAAAACTTAAAAGGGAAATCCCGAGATGCACTTATGTCATATGAATATATATGCACTTTTATTTAAATTAAATAAATTTAATTTAAATATTTTTATTTACAATTAGTATTTACATTCACAGAAATAAATAATCTTTTTTAATTAACATTCAACTAGTTAAAGAAAATATATTTTAATAACCAAAAAAAACTTCAAGACAGAACTGTCCATCCGTTCTAAAATAAACATTTATTTTAAAAATAATATATCAAAAATTTATAAAATTATTATACTTACATTATCATTTTTTATTTTCAAATTCATAAATAGTTTATGTTTAAGAATCTTGACTTTTCGATATTCAGAATAGTTATAGGGGTTTGAAACTAGGCTTGGATGGGCCCTGGAGAATAATCAGAGTCATGGGAAATTACCATTGTTCTACGGAATCATCAGAGTCCTAGAAGAAGCTTTTTGGAGCTTTCTTTATCACGTAAACACATTTCTTAATTACCTATATAAATTTCATGATAAAAATTTATGAAATTATTTATCGCAGACTATTTCATAATTTCACATGCACTAATTAATAAATTGAAAAATATTTTCACAACTTCCTTTTACCCACCTAGACTTTGAATAATTATTTCCTCTTTATTTATTTTGAAATTAAGGACTTGTTTAAATTTAAAAATAATAAATAAAGGGGAAGAATATAGAAAATTATTTGAGGTTAGATTTTATGTATTATTTAACTCGTTTATTTTTGGGATCCTTGATCCTATCATTCGAGAAATTGATAGTTCAATGAAAGTTAGAGTTATGTAGGTGAAAATGAAATTTATAAAGAACCTTTCAAAAAATTTAGAGACAAAAAAGATTGAGTTAGCGAGTTTCTAGCTACAATCTGCAATCTCTAAAATAATGCCCCTCAAAGTGAGATTGAAATAATGCCAGGCATTATTTTAAAGAGAATATACATTACTCAATTATTTTATCCAAAATTCATTTATTTAAGATTTATTTAAGATTTATAAATAATATTTTTTCAGAAAATGTCATTTAATTTAACAAAAATTTTCATTTCCTTTTTCATATTTATTATTTATTTAACTAAAATTAAATCAAAATTAACAAATAAATCTAAATTTCGTTTGGCAATTTCAATTATAGGTGATTGGAAGGAGGTTAAAGGATATAAAAATTTAATTAACCTTAAAACATCTGAACGTTTCGAAGTAGATATTTGTTGGAATTCGTGTAAAAAAGAAATTGCGATGATAAATTTAGAGGGAATAGATGATGAAAGTGATGTATTTATTTTAGATAAATTTCCAAAAAGTTGGGGGAAAATGCAAGATAAAAATAAATTATTGGGGTCTTCCTCTTCACAATCCGAAAAATTAAAAGAAGAAACCGAAAATATTTATGAGGAAAAAGTAGATGATATTAAAGGTAAAAATAAAATGATGGAAACTGAAAGGGAAAATGAATTAATTATCGAAATACAAGTATCTGGAATATGGAATGGGGAAAAATATGGAATAGATGTATGTAGATATTTTAGTATTTTATATATAAGTAAAGGTGAATCTCATTAACACGTGCCCTTTGAAATCGAGTTTTGAAGGAAGAGACGTCATATGGAAGGCGTGATATTGGGATAGGGCTGTATTTAATAGCAGACCTAGTCACGGATACTGATTTTGGTATCCGTATCTAAATATTTACGGCGGATACAGGCGGATATCCGCAGGCATCTTGATATTATCTATATCCATATACGTATCCATGAGCAGGTCTGTTTAATAGTAGTAGGATGAATAATTTAGAATCAAGTAGGAAGTAGAGATGCGAGAGATAAAAATATTTTAATTTAAAATTTAAAAATAATTACTTATTAATTAAAAAATATACTACTATTTTCTTTTAAAGCCAGAAATATATTCTTTTAAAAGAAAAATTAAAACTAACAAACCGAATTACATTAAAATATCAATTTTTGAGAATGAAAATAAGGAAGATGAATCTTGTTCTGAAGAAGATTCTTTTGAGGATTATGAACCAGAATCGTTAGAAAAAAGCAGAAAATGGAAGATTTTAGTATCAAAAATAAATAAAAAACAAAAAGAAATAAATAAAAAAATTAAAATAATAAATAACCAAAAAGTAGATATTTATATAAATCGTTTAAATTTATTAAATGAAATAACAAATATTGGAAAAAAAATTTTTGGATTAAATGGAAAAGAAAAAGTTTTTAATGAAAGAATTAAAAATATTGAAGAATTTAAAAATATTTTATGGAAAAATGAAAATAAAAAGGAAATTGAATGTGTCTATAAAAATTGGGATTTATTTGAAGATAAAACTTATAATAATGAGGGGAAGGATTATTTGGAAAGTGAGAAATTAATTTTAAAAAATTTATATAAATTATTTTCTAAATTAATTAAATTAAATTAATTTAATCATAATTTTGTTAATTTAAATCAAATTTAAAAAATAATTTTAAATATTTATTTTTACAGATAATAGAAAAATGAGAATAGATAAAATTTTGATCGTTTTTAAAAATTGGGAAAATAATAAAAATAAAGGTTTCTCTTTAAATAATTTAAATATAATTTAAATAATATATTTAAGCAATATCATTATCAACAAATTTAACTATAAATGAGCGTAAAAGAAATAATGAGGAGGCTGAAAATAAAAATGAAGAAAGTGAAAAACGGAAAAAAGTTGAATAAAAATTGGATTTAATTTAATAAAATTATATTTTAATTTAAAGACAAATTATTTGTATATTAATTATTTAAATTTTTATTTAATAAATTATATTTAATAATTTTATTTAGAACAATTGGTTAAATATTTTTACTCATTCTGTTCCAAAATTATAATGTCACCCTTTTTTTATCATATCTTAATGAAAAAGTGTCGAAACTCTTTGAAATTTTTACATAAGTTATATTTTTATATTTAAAATATGTCTTAAATAAATCAAATTTGTATAAGCATTAAAAATTTTTTATAACCAAAAAAATGAATTTAAAGTGTCTCATAATTATAAGGTCACCTTTGTTTTATAAGTTTGTAATAATAGGAAAAATCCACAAAAATTTTTGTGAACATATCTATTAATATATAGATAAGAAATACATAAGAAATGAAGTTCTGATGTAATCCATCATCTAGATCTTGAAACCCGAAAATCAACGGAAAACCTGGGTAGGCGTCTTTAAAAAATATTTTCGACCCCTTACAAATGAATTAGAAATTTTATTTTAGGCTTATTTGAAAGCCCTTTGAAATTTGCTACAAGACAGCATTAATTTTATTTTCTGAAAAATATTCAACTGTAAGACCTAATGAGTCTAGTTTAAAAGTTAATCGTTTTTTGGGGTTTTAAATCGCTTTCTGCTGGAGATGTATCTTTATGTTGATAGAATTGTGTTTTATTCAAGATTTACTCCACCTATTATTTATTTGGGAACTTTAGTTTTGTGGAACACAAAGTAATTATAGATGCACTCCAATATCCGGTCATGCTTAGAACTTCTTAAAAATTAATTTATTTAAAAAACGGAAATACATTTATTAAAAGGGCACTCAATAAAAAATTTAAAATTAAAATTTAGAAATTTTTTTATATCTTATGAATGCACTTAATTTCCTTCCGAAAATTTAAGAATAAATTTTATTATATATAAATGTTTAATTAATTAAAAAATTATTTATTTTAATTAAAACAACCAAAAAATGAAATTTATTAAAAATATTATTTTAATAATTATAATTCATTTTTTAAATAATATTTTGTCAAAATTTCAAAATAATTTGGTAATTAAATTAAATGGAGGTGAATGTATATTTTTAGAGAATGGAAAGGAAGTAGAAAATGTTGATATTTATTTATTTAAAAATTATTATTTAATTAATGTTGAAAATTCTAGAATTTATTATTTAAATATATTAAAAGGAAATTTATGCAAAAATATTTCAAAGATTAATTTTTTAGAAGAAATTTACGAAAATGTAAGAATTTAATAATTTTAAAATGATGAAAACAAAGAAATTAACACTTTACTTGGATAAACTTGGATAAATCTCAAAAGTTATACTCGTTGTAATATTTGACTCTTTTACTTAGTTTGACCCGGTTTTAAGCTTAGGTTTTCTCTGAACTTTTCAGGTAAATTTATCTAATTTTCAACACAAGTCTTTTAAATAAGTTTATTCAAGTGAAATAAGTTTTTAACAAGTTTTAGATACGTTCAATACGTTAAGTAAATGTATCAGATTGGAGTTTATATAGTCAAGAAAATAAGGGCGGCGATTTGTATGAAAAGTATATTTTAGATAGGTAAAGAAGGGGAAGGCATTAAACAAAGTTTAAACAAAGTTATTTATTATTTGAATATGAGCCAATGGGAAAAGTTTAAATTGATAAAGGAAAGAAAAAGATTATTTTTAAATACAAAGAATATTTATGAGAGGAAAGGAAAGGTTATTTTTAAACATAAAGAAAAGGTCATTTTAAATAAAAGAAAGTTTAATGTTTAGGTTGGGGAGAGTTGGGAATGATGGAAAATATTTGAATAAATGTCAATCAAATTTAAAAATTAGAAAAAAAAGAATATTTATTTAAAAATAACAAGTCCAAGGATCCAACACTCCTCCCTCCTTCAAATTAGTAACCACGGTAGAAGTTTCGTTGTTGACGACGATTTCCACCTCCATTCCCACGGAATGGGCTGTAACGATCATTAAATCCTCTCTCACGATCCAATTGACGTAAGAGGTAAAACATACGAGCATCTCGAGCACGCGAATTACCGCGAGCCCTACCACGCCCATTAACAACCTCTCTCGCCTCTTGGCGGTTTTGATTTTGCTGCTGCGGCGGTTGAATGTTTTGCTGTTGTTGTTCAACTTGCTCCTCTTCAATATTGCCGCCAGCTTCAGATTCACCCTCACCTTCATTTGAGGTGGCAATATTTCTAAGCTCACTTTTTATCTCTTCTAGTTTATTTTCAATCTCCTCAAAGCGAGGGTTAATTTGTTGTAGGATTTCGGCTACAACTTCTTTAGACTGATTAACAATGGCTTCACGAATATAATCGTGAGTATTTTTAAAAATTTCTTTAATTTCCTCATTCTCTTTTTGAATCACTTCCAAAAGGTTGTTGTTTTTCTTCTTGTTGTTAGTGGAATTAGTTGTTGTTTTTAGTCCACCACCAGCTCCTCCCTCTCCAATAGTAGTGTCGTTTCCCAAAACTTGATCGATTTCCATTGTAGTCATTTTAAATGATGAAAAGATTTTTTTTAAATAAAAACAAATTGGTTTTGTTTAAAAAAAGCTATAAAATAATTTATATGAAAACAATGAACAAATTAATTATACAAAAGGGGATAAATGGAATTAATTAAAATTATTAAATGGGGGGGGATATATACATAATGAGATTTAATGGAAATTTTTCTCAACCTAAAAAGGTTGGTTTATTTCGGAGACCGCTCCTGCGTAGTCTCATTTGGTCTGTATGTGCAATACGTTCTGAACCATCTACTTCAACTTTATATAGGTTCTCTCCGCACTGCTCTTTAACTGTTCCCTCCTCCCATTTATGTTTGTCTCCATAATTTCTTAACCATATTAATGCATTAAATTCAAATTTTTTCTGTTTTGGGGAATAATTTTGTATTTTTTCTGTCTCTTCATTTAAAGAAGGATTATTTTTGTGTGTATTTATTTTTATTAAGTCCAATGGAGTTCGTATTTCTCTTTTTAAAAACAGTTTAGATGGACTTTCCCCATTTAATGTTTGGTTTGGAGAAGCTCTGTATTCAATCAAAATTGTCTCTATTGCACTTTCTAGGGGCAATGAACAATCTATTAGTTTTTGAACACCATTTTTAAATGTCTGAATGAATCTCTCCACTAATCCATTGCTGGGCGGGTGGTATGGAGGTGATTTTAGGTGTTTGATGCCTTGTGATTCAAAATAGTTTTCTATCTCAAATGAGATGAATTGCCTCCCATTGTCGCTTACTATAGTATTTGGTGGTCCAAACATTCCAAAAACGGCTCTCAATTTCTTTATAACTGAGGTGGAGTTGGTATTTTTAATTAGATATACAGAGGGGAATCTAGAATAAGCATCAATTATTACTAAGAAATTTTTCCCTAAAAATGGACCGGCTAAATCAATATGTATCCTTTCAAATGCTACTTTCGCCTCGGGCCATTTATAATTTAAACTCAGTTTTGGTTCATCGTTCATGTATTTTTGACAAACTTGGCAAAGCTTGATAAATTCTTCAATTTCTCTATTTATATTAGGCCACCAAACTACTTTTCTGGCTTTACTTTTACACCTTACTATGCCAAAATGTCCATTATGAATTAGATTTAATACAATTAATTTTAAATTTTCAGGTATTATTATTTGGCTTTCAATGCCCTTTTTAATTAATTTACCGTCTAAAAATAATTGATCTCTTATTTGGAAATAAGGTAGGGTTTCATCATCAGTTTGAAAATTATTCCAATTATCTTTTATTGCATTGTAAATTTTCACTAAAATTTTATCTTTTTCTGTTTCTTTTTCAATGGTTTCTCTATTTATTCTCTCACCTATGGCCACCATTAAGTAAGGGGTATCTTCTTTAGGCATAGTGTCCTTTATTGAATTCCAACTTATTGAAATACGCGATAAAGCATCAGCCACACGATTAGCAGTGCCCTCAAGATAGACTACTTCTGGTTCTATATCTTGGAGTGCCATAAGCCAGCGGTTTATTTTAGCGTTCGTACTTGCTTTAGAAAACAAGTATGTAATAGGCCTATGGTCGGTATAGATTTTAAGTTTGGACCCATAAATTATTGGCTTAAAATATGTGACCGCATTATAGATTGATGCTAATTCTCCGTGCGTTGCGGGTAATTTCCTTTCAGATTCTGCTAATGTCCTCGACCAATAACTAACCGCATGTAAGTTTATTTCGTCCTTGCTTTGCATTAAGGCTGCTCCATAAGCGATATTTGAAGCATCGCAAAATAAATGGAACGGTTTTTCAAAATTTGGTGGTTGTAAGCAAGGCGACTCTTTTAGTTTATCTTTTAATTCATTAAACGCTTTAGCCTCAATTTCAGTCCAAATAAACGTAGGATTTCTGCCTCTTGTTAGTTTATTTAAAGGGTTTGCTAAGGTTGCAAAATTCGGTATGAATTTGCGGAAAAAGGAAGTCATCCCGAGAAATCTTTTTACTTCCTTTATATCTCTTGGTTCTGGGAACTGCTTAATTACTTCACAATTACTATGAGCCGGCTGATATCCATTTTTATTTAATTCTAGCCCTAAATATGTACATTTGCTTTGTAAAAATTCACATTTTTCGCCTTTAAGTTTAAATCCATTTTTCTTCATTCTATCTAATACAATCTCCAGTGTTTTCATATGGGCCTCAAAATCGTTTGTATGGACTAGAATATCGTCTATATAAGCTGTAACATTATCAATACCTTTCAAAATTTTATCCATTACCCTCTGAAATATACTAGGTGCGTTTTTCAGGCCAAACGGTAAACGTTTCATTTCATATAAACCCCATTCTGTGATCATTCCACATTTATATGAACTTTCTCTGTCTAATGGGATTTGCCAGAATCCGGATGCCAGATCAAGTCTACTATACCAGCGTTTTCCAGCAACCTTATTTATTACTTCATCCATTCTAGGTAATGGGTAGGGGTCTGCTATAGTGACTTTATTTAATGGTCTAAAGTCCACACAAGGGCGTAATTTTCCGTCACTTTTCTGGACCAGAACTAAATTACTAACCCATGGTGTATTACTCTCCTCAATAATTCCAGTCTCCAACATCTTTTGAATTTGGGCCTTAAGTTCGGATCTATATTTTTCAGGTGTTCTAAAAGCTCTCGATTGTATCGGTATTTCAGTATTTGTTAAAATTGTTGGGGCAGTTATTTTACATCTCCCTAAATCAAAATCGTCTTTCGCAAAATTCTCCTCATTTTTTAAAATAAATTCTGTAAATCTTTGTTTATCCTGAGGGTCTATTAATTCAATTTTGGAAATTATTCCTCTAATTTGCGCAGAAAAGGTAAATTGATTTTCTTTTTCTTGGAGAAATACTTCAGGCTTATAAAGATTTATCAATTCTCCAGTCATGAAATTTAAAGCAAACGGGAGCTTCTTTAATGTTTCTCTTCCAATTATTCCACTATAAGATCCATTTTTATTTACTTCATCTTTAACTACAGTTACTTTTGTTTGGATTTCAATATTTGCCATTTTTAACTTTATTTTAGCTTGACCTAGTGCTGGGATAATATTATTTCCAATGCCAATAACACCGGAGAAATCTGGTTGATAAAGGTCAGTCACTTTTAATCTTTTTGCTGTTTTCTGCCCAATTAATGTAACATGAGCGCCTGTGTCTAAAAGACATATTAATTTGATTCCATTAATTTCTACTAATATACGCATATTCTCATCGCATTGATGGCCAGCTGTCATTACTTCAACTACATTATTTTCTGAGTTTTCTTCTCCAAAGTTTTGAGAGGGCCATCTTTCTCCAATCGGCACTAATTTATCTTTATTTGCCGTTTTTATTTTAAAATTCTTTAATTCAAATTTCTCAATCTTTTTGGCTCTTCTTTTATTAGAGGTGTATTGGTAAATTCGTTCTCCAATATTTAAATATCCAATTGTTTGGGCTAAAATTGCAGGTAATACAAATTGTATTACGAATTGTAAAGTGACGTAGCAACAACAAGCAAATACCCAAACTTGGTTAATTGAAAAAATACCTCCAGTAAGGAAAGAAAAAAGGCCTTTAGCCACAATATTGGCAGCAAATGCTTCTGTTTTTGAACTGGGATTTTGCCATAGAGAGCTTTTACTTGTAAGCTTAACAATTTCGTGTGTTATTGCTGCTGTTTCAATTGTCTCAGAAAAATGTTCTGGTGAATAAATTTCGGTAAGGTTTGTTAAAATTTTATTTTTAAAAATTGTAATTTCAATTTCAGGCAAATCAATCTTGCCAAATCTACCAATTTTTCTAATCCCGTTTTCTGATATCTCTTGTTGATCACCCGTACTTTGGTCAAAAATTATTGTACGGTTCTTCAAGGTAACATAAATATTTTTATTCAATTCACAGTCTGAATCTCCTGGATTCGAATGAATAATGAGGGTCTTTGTATCCAAAAATCCATGTTTCTCATGACCATGGAGATTAAACGAGACAGGTAATTTTTCAAAACAAAAACCTTCCTTCCAGTTGAACTGAAGTTCCTGATCTTCTAATGGATAACAAGGACTAATTTCTAATGTTCTTTCTGTTACTAACCTTGCTTTAATGTAATTGAGCTTTAAGAAATTTCTCGCCAATAAGGTAGGATTAGCGGCAGCTAAAGTAAACATTTGATCAGCCAAGGCTTGTAGAGCATTACAAATTTGTTTAACTGATTCTGCAAATAATTTTTGCGTGGTTCTCGTTAACTTGGCACTTAGTGCTGTTAGTTGGGATTCAAGTTGCGAGGTGTATACTACTCCAACTAAATCTGTTTGTGAATCATTTCCTCTTAAAGCTTCTCTTTTATTTCTCATTTTATTATTTTTATTTATTAAATTTATAATTTTCTCATATTCATATTTTGAAATGGCATACCCCTGGTCAGATACTATCATTTCTTTTTGTCCACAATCAATCTTTTTTGTGATATTCTCAAAGGTCAGCGCAAATTCACTAAATTCTGAAATCCAAATCCCAGATGCGAATTCTCCATGCCAATTAGCTATGGGTATAAATGCGCACTGCTGTGTCTTATCCGGTTTCCAAAGCAAGCTGCCCTGTGTACACTTACAAGATCCAGCTTTATAATTACATTCTGGGCAACTCCCAATTGGGGTATTTAAAGAATCAATTCCAAAATGGGTAAAAACAACTGTTTCATAGACATAACAGTTTTGTACTTCAGTGGTACTCCATGCAATTCCTATGGGCCAAATATTCCAACCAACCTCCAAGCTATTATTTGTGGCTCTTAGTGTACCATTTTTCTGCTCTAATTTACCAGCCTGGGATGTATTTGACTCTTTCATTTTGCTACATACAGAAATAGGTATATTCACATTTTCTGTAGTAATTTCTTCCATTTGGGAGCCAAATAAACCTAATCTCCTCGATATTTTACTTTTAACACATTTACAAACAGTCGCCGGTGTTTTATACTCTAACGTATTTGCTCTGTATACATAAAGGTTTAGAGGAACAGGTGCTTCCGTTGGCTGCCAGTTAGGACAAATTGGATCATCAGGAAACTTCCATAAAGATTTTGGAGCATCAGGTAAGCATATCATTGGATTATGAGCTAAAGTTCCACTAAAAACCGATAATAATGCAATTAACGCAAGAAGAAGTGGACTTATAACTCTAATAGATGGACTCGATCTACGATCAAATCTAACACGTCTACTACCAGAAGACCTACTGCTGTCTCTCGAATTCGAGGTATATTGATTGTTATTATTATAATTTCTATAGTTATTACGTCTTTGACTTGCAGATTGCTCATAATTGTTTTGGCGATAATTCGGATTACTGTAATTGTTTCTATGACCTCCATTGTAATTGTAATTTGGCCTGTTTTGATTATATCTCTGTCTATTATCATAATTTCTCGCGTTATAGTTATTTCGCGGATTATAATTATTCCTTCTATAGTTTTTATTATGGTTCCCTTGATTTTCAGGACAGTTACGTGCTATGTGACCTGGACGCCTACAACTATAACAAGTAATAACTTCAGGTGTATTTTTAGCAATTGATAAAGCATCTACTTTTTCAGCGAGGTCCGCAATGTTAATATTGGCACGTTTTCTATCACCCAACAAAAGCTCAAAGTGCTGCGCCAATTCATAAGCTGAGACATAATCCGTGGGCCTTTGCGATTTAACCTGAAATTGTAATTCTGGCGTAATACGATCCAGAAATTCTTCTAAAAGTCTCTTTTTAATAGTTTCCTCATTTTCTCCACTTAAAGCAACTCTAACTGATTCATTCAGCCGATTTGAAAAATCAAAGACAGGTTCACCTGGCGCTTGCTTACAAATAGACAAGGCCTGTCTTGCTATAATTTTGGTATTCCCATTTTCAAAGCGAGCTTTCAAAAATTGAATCGCTTCTTCCAACGAATTTGGAGCGGGATCTATCGAATCATATAAAGTCCTTGCTTGCCCATCCAAACAGAATCTTAAACGAGCTAGTTTTTGTGCCTCGGTCAATGGAGTAGTCAATAATGTCAAAATGTCTTTAAATTTTTCTATCCATTTCGAAAATGAAATGGACGGATTTCCATCGTAATGTGGTATAAAACTCCCATTATTAAGGAAAGGATCCCCAACCTTCACTTCTAGATCAAGTTCAGGTTCGTCTTCCGATTGATTTTCCTCAAAATCTACATTTTGGTTTAATTTATCTTTAACAAATTTTTCCATATTTTTTAAAGAATTTCGGAGTTTAGTAACCGATCCCTTTGTTCCAGTAAGTCCATTTTTATTTGTTTTTACATTTTCTTCTACAACATTTAATCTTTCTTCAAATTGACGAAAAGAGCGAGCGACAGTTTTCTCAAAAGATCTCAGGCGATTAAGTAACGACTGGAAGTTTGTTCGCTCCGTCGCAGAAAAATAAACATCATCAAAATCGGATCCAGACATTTTTAAATTAAATGAATAAATGAAATAAAACGTATAAATTAAAATTTATATAAAAGTTGATTAAATGAATAAATAAAATAAAGGGATGAATGAACAAACTTTAAATAAAAACTTTTTTTCAAATCTCCTCGCACACAGCTCAAGGAACTAAAAATTCTCTCCTTTTTTCACAAATTGGCCTCGCACACAGCTCAAGGCTCTAAATATATTTTTATCTATAAGGCCTCGCACACAGCTCAAGGCTTAATGTATATCTTCAATTTATAAGCCCGCACTAAGCCCAGGCAATATTTATTTCCAATTTGAAGCCCGCACTAAGCTCAGGCAATTTTGATTTTTAAAGTGCACTGGTTTCGGTTCGCACACAGCTCAAACCTTTCTTCTTTTCAGAGAACAAAAAAAATCTGCTAGGCAGATAAAATTTTACAAATTAAAATTAAAAATTTTTTTTCAAAACAAAAACTCCAAACTTATTGTTTGGGCAAGAGAATTGGTAATCTAGTGGCCAATTAGAAACCAAATCTCTTTCCCGAAGGTCGTGGCACCAGTGTAATATTTGACTCTTTTACTTAGTTTGACCCGGTTTTAAGCTTAGGTTTTCTCTGAACTTTTCAGGTAAATTTATCTAATTTTCAACACAAGTCTTTTAAATAAGTTTATTCAAGTGAAATAAGTTTTTAACAAGTTTTAGATACGTTCAATACGTTAAGTAAATGTATCAGATTGGAGTTTATATAGTCAAGAAAATAAGGGCGGCGATTTGTATGAAAAGTATATTTTAGATAGGTAAAGAAGGGGAAGGCATTAAACAAAGTTTAAACAAAGTTATTTATTATTTGAATATGAGCCAATGGGAAAAGTTTAAATTGATAAAGGAAAGAAAAAGATTATTTTTAAATACAAAGAATATTTATGAGAGGAAAGGAAAGGTTATTTTTAAACATAAAGAAAAGGTCATTTTAAATAAAAGAAAGTTTAATGTTTAGGTTGGGGAGAGTTGGGAATGATGGAAAATATTTGAATAAATGTCAATCAAATTTAAAAATTAGAAAAAAAAGAATATTTATTTAAAAATAACAAGTCCAAGGATCCAACACTCGTATTTGGTAGAAGTACGAGTACGAGGTCTAGTACAAAAGGAGTCAGTAGAGATCAATCTCGGTCGGCATCTGGGCCTACCGTCGACGCTGTCCTTAATCATCCTTGCCTTTTACCACCTTCGTTATTCTTGTACCTATTTACTATTCGTATAAACGTGTTATTCTACATATACTTGTGTTATTCTGTTAGTTACTAGGTTAGACCGCATTCTAGGACATAAAACTAGACAAACATGTAGGTGCTAGAAGATACGAGGAGTTCGAGTAAAAATCAAAATTTCCAAGCACTAAATCTTACCTTTTTTCATTAAAAATATTTCCTCCAAATTAATTTAAATAAATTTATTTAAATTTAGTTGTCAACTTATGAAATTGTGGATAAACAAAACAAATGTTCCATTCGTTTAATTAATAGTAACGGATATAGTCAGATATATAATTTACAAGTTAAAAAAGATAATAAAATTTTTGAAGATAAGTCTGTTCATAGTTTAATAATTTCTGGAGAATATTTAATTATTTTCCCTAAATGGGGAGGATGGGAAGAATGTTATGAAAATGCTCACGAATTTAGTGAAGGTACCTAATTTTTTAATTAAATATAAAACAAATTATTTATTATTTTAGCAATTTTTGAGGAAATTAATTCAATTAAAGCAAAAGTTGAAAATTTAAAGAAAATGGCATTTGGAATAATACCAAAATCTGTTTCCTCAGCAATATTTAAACCTTCCTCTTCCTCTCAGCCATCATTGCAGATTCCTCTGATAAATAAAGAAGATAAATAATTAATTGTATTTAAATATTTACTATGTACAAACTTTTTAAGTATTTATTTATCTGTAAAATAAATTTTGCTAGTTTGAATAATTACACCAAATTTACAATTTGGTGTAATTATTACAATATCGGGTATTATCGGGTATTATTATTATTATAATACTTATAATAATAATAATATTACACCAATCGGGTATTGGTGTAATATTACACCAATCGGGTATTATTATGGGGTATTATTATATATTATTATATTATTATATTATTATATTATTATATTATAATATATTATTATATTATTATATATTAGGGTATTATTATATTATTATGGGTATTATTATTAATCGGGTATTATTATACTTACACCAATCAGGTATTATTATGGAAGGAATTTGTGTTCAAGGGTAAGGTTGTCAGATAGTTAAAAATTTTCGGATATCCGGATCCGATATCAGAACCGAGAATTTATCCGATCCACCAACCCTAATCGAGAGCCCTTATATCAATAAGAGCATTATAGCTGGTAAGTGTACTGTAATTTTTCAAAGATGCAGGCGAACTTGAAAATTTTTAACGCAAAGTTCTATCAAGATGAGGGAGTAAATATTCTCGAGAAATTATTAAAAAGTATTTATGACCTTACTCTTGATTAAAGCTTTTAAGATAGGCAAAAGTGTCTCTGTTTATTTTCTGTAAATCACAAAACTTGATATTTTGGTTAAGTATTTATTATTTAATTTCTCAATTTATTCTTCCTTTGATCTACACGCGAAATACTAAAAACAACCGCTAAAGGAAGGAATCAATAAATAGTCATACACGTCCTTTCACACTATTTGTGAATCCAAAATATCACAATTCTCAAAGGGAAAGTAGAAAAACACTTTTTCGGCTGTAAATAAAAATGTTGACATTTTGGGGGTAACATTTCCGTCAATTTCCCTTTGATTTCCCCTCTCTTCCCTCCCCTCCCTCCTTCAACTAATATTCTCGATAACATGCATGTGTGAGTGAGTGACATTGTAAACAATTTAATAAAACATCCAAAATATTTCCTTTTTTTATTAAATCTTGTTTTTGCTCTTTTTTAACATTAACCGGCGATTAATTGTTTTTATAAAAATTAAAATAAAATACAAAAATATTTTATCTAAATTCGCATACTTTACTCACATCAAAAAATTATTTTTTGTTTTATTTGAACCAGTTTAAATTGCTGATAGTTTAACATTCTTGGCTATTTTATTAGTAGTTTAGAATTATTTTTTAAATTAATTTATTTTTTGTTTACAAATTTAGAAAAACCAAAAATTAAATTTATCATTTTTTGAGAAGTTGTTTAAAACACAAAAATTCTTTACAAGCTTGGGAAATCTCTCATAAAATTTTGCTTTATAGCTTTATAAACTTATAGATAATTATAGATGACTTTTAAATAATTTTATTTTTAAATTTAATCCCTAATAATTAAATAAAAACAATGAAAGCAACATTTTCTACATATCTCACTGAGGGGCTTATTTTAGTCTCTCCGGCTATGTTTTTGCTTGTTTTGCTTTTGATGGTAGAAAAATTAAAAATAAATTTAATTTTACTATTTAATTAATTTTTTTTAATAAATTTAATAATTAATGATTTATTATAAAATATTATTCGATTAATGTAAATAAAAACAAAAAATATCTACATTTACATTCCGGTTATATTTAATATTAACCAGAGTTATTACCCCCAATTATAAATTCCCCTGGTCTGTCTCAAATGTTTTTTTGAAAATTAATACTTTGTGATATACTTTAATATTTTGGGAGTTAATAATTTTAAAGATTTTTAATATTTAATTCTTTTCTAGGCCACAGTTAAACTTCCACACAACCAATTTTGTGTTCTACTTGGAATTGCCCAATTATTTTTCTTAGTTTTATTTGCTCTTTTTTCACAACACGATCCCAATGCTCTTCCATCATCAGTTCCAATCGGTTCTGTTTTGATACAAGAATCGCAGAAAAAATTAACTGGTTTGATTTTAGTTTAAAAGTTAAATTTATATTTGATTTCCATATTTTATTGTTAATTAAAATTAATTTAAGGTTAATTTATTAAATTATTTAATAAATAATTATTTTATTTAATTAAATTAATTTAACATTAACTTTTCTTGAATAATTACCCCTCTCTAATAATTAACTCTATTGAAAAGATAATCACCCTCTTTCAGATACCCTACAAGACTTTCAAATTTCAGAACTCGAATAATTGCCTTCCCTCGGATAATAATCCCATTTATTGAGAGGCTAAAAGAATAAATTACAAAGGGTAATTATTCAATAAAATACTTCAATTAAATTATTTTATTTTTTGTTTTTTAATTATTTTCTTAAAATAATTTTAATTTTTTTGAAGATTTTCAAGATGTTCATTCAATACTTCTTGTTGGATTTGGATTTTTGGTTGTGTTTGTTCGTCGATATGGATTTGGATCTTTTACAATGTCAATGATGTTAACGGCTTTTACTTTAGAATTAGCTGTGGGGTTTTTAATTGGAAAATTATAAACAATAAAAATTCTTATAATATTTACAAACATTTTTTTAGCTACTTGTTCGAGGGTTTTTAACAGATGAATTTGCCCTCTATGGAAAATTTTATGTTAATTTACAAAAGTGAGAATATTCAAAAATTAATTTTTTTTATTAATTTTTAAACAAAAATTCCGAATTATTTTAACATTTAATTACTAGTTTAATTAATGCTGACTACACAGCTGCAGTTGTTTTAATTTCTTTTGGAGCTTTATGTGGTAAATTGTCTCCAATGCAATATTTGCTTATGGCTCTAATTGAAGCCCCATTTTCTGTAATTTTTATAAAAAATATTTTTGAGAAATCCTTAATTATTTAAAGATCTTTAACGAATATATTGTTGTTAAAATACTTGGAGTTCAAGATTTGGGAGGGTAAATTATAACAGAAATAGTCTTTCTCATTTTAAAAAATTAAGTTCAATGATTATTCACGTTTTTGGGGCCGTTTTTGGATTAATTGCTGGTCGAGTACTTTTTACTAAAACATGGAGGGACAGCGAACATTTGGGGAGTGTTTATCATTCAGATATATTTACTTTTGTTGGTAAGTATATAACAGGGATGGGACGGGTTACTCGAACTCCGGTCCGAAGAAAATTTTGAAAACCCGACACGGAACCGGACCCGACTTTATTCTCAACCCGTCCTATCCCTGGTATATAATAAATTGAAAATTATTTTTTAAATTATTGTTAACTCGAAGTTATTAATATAATTTTAATTTTGTTTATTTAATTTATTTTAACCCAAAAAATTTAATTAAAATTATTTAAAAATTAGCTACCGGCTTTCTTTGGGTGTTCTGGCCTTCTTTTAATGCTGCAAATGCATTTGGAGCAGATGCCCGTAATCGTTCAATTGTAAATACATACACAGCCTTTTGTTGTTTCCTCTTTTTACAACAAAAAAGAGGTAATATCTAGAAAATTAAATTATTTTTTAGCTCTTTAAAATATTATTTTTAATACTTTTTTTGGCACTATTCTTCAATCTCCCTCAATTTTAATTTCTAAATTAAATTTATTTTTAAGAATTTCAATGTCCGCCACTTGGTTAATGCTCCATTAGCGGGTGGAGTTGCTTTGGGTGCTTGTGCTAATATTCTTTTGGCACCTTTTGATGCTTTAGCTATAGGGGTTGTTAGTGGGGCTGTTGCTGTTTTTGGATATATTTTTATTTCTGTAAAATTAATTTTTAAATATTTATTTTTGGATATTAATTTTAGCCAATTCTCGAAAAGAAATGCGGATTTAGCGATACAAGAGGCGTAAATAATTTACACGCAATGCCCGGTATTTTTTAATTAAAATAAGTATGTAATTATTTGAAATTTATAGGAATAATTGGAGTATTAGCTAGTGCAATAGTCCTTCTTTGCTACAAAGATGGATCTTATCCGGAAAGGTAAATTAATTTTAAATTAATTAAAAGATTATAATTTTAGTTCAAGAATTATCCAATCTGGACGAACCCAATCCCAACAAGCACTTTTCCAACTTTGTGGGCTTGTTGTAACCCTTTTGTTAGCTGGAGTTGTTGGGGCAATTACTGGTATTAATTAAATATAGTTTAAAATTTAGTATATTTATTTTTAAGGTCTTATTCTAAAACTTAATTGGCTTACACACGTTCCCGATTCAAAAGTCTACTGTGACGATAATTTCTTTGATGTGCCTGAAGATTATGAGTTTACAACAAGGGTAATATATTAAATTAAACTTTTAACCCCACTTTTAGATATTAACTTGGGCAAACTATTTTAGCTTAAAATGAAGGGGGGAGTATCCTCCTAATGGATAAATAAATCTTAACATTACCCTAAATTGTGGAGTTTAAACTTTATTAAATTCTTAAAAATTAAAAACAAAATTAATTTATTTATTTCCAGATTTCTTCAAATATTGAACATTTAGAATTTACAGAAATGAAGGTATTTTTAATTTAAAAAATTAATTTCAATTTTATTTTAAGCCTACAAATGAAAAATCAAAATTAATGCCTTCGGTAATGCTTAAAAAAGCAAATATGTAATTTTTGATAATTAATTAGAATTTATATATTTTTAGAAAAAAATAAAAGATAAATATTTTTTAACTATATTTAATAACAATTTTTAAATTAAAAATATAACAATTTTAATTAATTTAAACTTCCCCATAATTTAAAAAATTTTGTATCGCGTAAAATATTTGAGGGGCTCTCCATTCCGGTACCTTAAGAAAATAAAAATATTTTTAAAACTATTAAGAATACAGGGTGCGGCATAAGTAATTGCACACTTTTAAATTCCTTATAACTTTTTTTGTTGTCAATATTTTTAAACGATTTTTTGCTTATTTTTTAGCCCATTCAATTCTCTATCATGGCTAGTCAACGTGATTCTATAATCTCACTTTTTCGCAAAAAAATTCAGTCCGCAAAATTTCATCTCTTTTGAATGTCCCAAAAAGCACTGTACAATACACTTTCAAAAAATTCTGGTGAAAATTTTTTGGGAGAAAATTTTTTTGAAATTAATTTAGTAATGATGGCACAACGAAGAACTTACAAAAAAGTGGAAGACCTCGTTCCGTAATCACTTCCAAGAATATTAAAATGATCAAAAACTGGGTGCATCTCAATTATCGACCCTCCGTAAGAAAAGTGGCTCGTGAAACCGGAATAAGCGAGATGACCGTCAGACGAATAGCCAGAAATGAACTTGGGTTAATACCCTACAAAATCCAAAAAGCACAACTGCCAACAAAAAAACCAAAAAAGTTAGGCTCGAAGGATGCAAACTGCTCCTCCAGTGGCACGCATGTCCGGACATTCTCTTCACAGACGAAAAAATTTTTACATTAAAAATTGTACACAACCATCAAAATTATAGAATTTGGACTTCAGAATCTCCTCTTTCCGATAGACTTATCACTCATTCCCAACATCCCCAATCTGTCATGGTTTGGGCCGGTATTTGCGCGTCAGTCAAAAAAACCCTTATTTTCGTGGATTTTGGTGTAAAAGTCTACAAAGACTATTACTTGCGAGAATTTTTTCAGCGTGTTCTGAAGCCTCGGTTCAAGAGCCATTTCGGTCGCAGAGTCTGGATTTTCCAACAGGACTCTGCTCCGGCACACAAGGCGAAAGAAGTTCAGGACTGCTGCATGGCCAATTTTCCTGGGTTCATTAGCGCTCAGGAATGGCCGCCTTACTCCCCGGATTTGAATCCGATGGATTTTCTTTTTGGTCTATTTTGGAGTCCAGGGTCTGTGCTAAGCCTCAAAAAAGTTTGGAGTCTCTGCGCCACTCTCTCACCCGAGAGTGGGACTTAATTACACTCAAGGAGGTGCGTGCTATTTGCGAAAATTTTTCTTCGCGCCTTCGCCTCTGTATCAAAGCCAAGGGTGGGCATTTCGAAACTTCTTGATTATTATTGTTCCCTATTTAATTCTCTATCATTTGATTGTATTTCGATTTTATTTTATTGTGTTTTAATAAAGTTATGAGAGAAAACAAGTGTGCAATTACTTATGCCGCACCCTGTATATTTAAATTTTACCATATGTCCAGCGCCTCGAACTTTAAATTTAAAAATTCAAAAATAAAATTATTAAAAAACTTGTAATAAAGGTTAATCCATTTGTATATTTAGTTTTAAATCCGGCAATCTGTCCATCAACTCTCCACGGTTTTGCGTCCATTATTACCTAATTATAGATTTAATAATAGATTTTAGTCATCGTCGGAATTTCTTTAACCGAGAAATAAAATGCCCATAGATTTTTCAAATATTTTATACAACAAAAGAATTGTGCCGAATACTTTAATCGAATAGACCCAGGCATTATCCCAGACCAACTGGATTTATGCTTTCTCAGATGAATTTTGAATTTTTAAATTCATTTTGTTATCTCGGTCAAAAAATTCCAACGGCGACCAAAATTTGAAAAATTATTTTTGATTACTCTATATCCAAGTTGTGAGGCAAATTGTTGACCCAAAAGGAAATTACAAGCCATATCTGTATCTCCATAATACAAAAGTGTTTTAACTTTAGCTCCCAATACTTTTTTAACAAATGGAGACATATCGGCTTTAAATTAATTTTTTAAAAATTATTTAAAAATTATATTTAATACAATATATTTGATTATAATTATTGCTAACATCCTCATTGCATATTGACCAATTACCCAAATGTGAAGGAATGTTAAGTGCTTGCCGAACTAATAAATATTTTAATAAATGTTTGTAAAATTCGAAAATATAAAAAATATTACTAATTTTATTCTAATATTTATTCTAACCTTCCTTCAAATTCATATATCTTGTTGCATCAGAATCTGAAAATAATTTTATTTTTAATCATTCAATTAGAAAAATCTTAAAGAAATATATCAAAAAATATGTAAATTTTCCATTAAGATAACCAAATATACCAATTTAACTTACCATCTAAACAAGGAATTCCTGGATCTGTAGCAACATTAGAACCAACTTCTGTTACATTATTTAAATCATTCTTCTAAATTTTGACTTTTATTTAATAAGAAACTCAGAAAAAATCTAAATTTAAGCAAAAAGTATTCGGATTTTAATTCCCAGGTTATACTTTTTAAGGTTGAAGGATATCTAATTGCAAGGAAGTCTACTATCTTGAATTTTAATTTAATAATTATTTAATTACATTAATAAATCGAGCACTTCGAATATTACGGTTCATAATATTTTTCGCTACAATTCTTTCATTTATTTTTGTCGGAAGTAAACCACGCCTTAGTGCATGCATTTTTATTGAATTTAAAGGAGAGAATGAATCTAAATTAAACAAAATTCTAGAAATAAAACTTTAACAATACCACAATCTCTATATAAATCATATGGATTCAATCCACCTAGCCAGACAAATTCAAAAATTTCTTCGACCTTTAAAAATATATTAAAAAGTAAATTTTAATAGAAAGAGTTTAGCAAAAGTTTAGCCACCAGGCAGGATTCGAACCTGCGACAACGCTGACATTGCTCGCTCACCTTGCTCACACAAATAAAGGTGCTCTACCACAAAGCTACCGGGGCATCGACTATCCTTATATGTATATCGTTTAACCCCCGCCTAAGCGTTTAAATGCTGTTAGGTGATTCATTTAAACAAAAATTTTTTTATATATTTAATTCAATAATCAGGATATAAGAAGAGATCCCTAATCTAAGGGTTTGACCCGTCATTAAACATTAGATTTCGCTTAATTTTCTATTAAATAGAAAACAAAATAAATAAAATAGCTTTTCAATCCAATAAATTAATTTAAAAATATTTACCTTATTTTGACAGAAATAATTTGACATCATACTTAAATCACATCCATCTATCCAAATAATTATAAAAAATTTTAAATTCAAAAAAATTACCAAAACATCCATTACAACATTCTTCTCTCATTAATTGCCATAATTTTTCATCAACTAAACCGTGTGCATATGCAAATTTAATAGTTGTATCAATATCTAATCTAGCATTCATATACCCATTTCCAATCATCATCCCCTACAAAAAAATATTTTTTCTAATTAAATTCCACAATAATTAACAGTTAATTTAAGTGGATATTCTTTTTGTCCATCAACAATTAAAGCACAAAGTGAAGGAACATAAACACCAGCATAAGACTCGCCGCTTATAAATAAATAATTATTTCGAAATGAGGGGTATATTTCAAAGAATTGTTTAAGTGCTTCATAATTTTCTTTGGCTGTCTTCAAAAAAATTATTTTTTTAATTCCTAAATTCCTCTCAAAACCTGTTCATCATCAATTTCAATTAAAGACCAAGCTTCAGAATAAGAATACCCAACACCTACTGGAGATTCAATATAAACCACAGAAGCATTTTTATTCCAAGAATATTTATTTAATCTTAAAGAACGCCCATCTGGATTAACTAAATAGGGGCCCATTTCTTTAAGTAATCCATCCATAGAGGAACATCCTGGACCTCCATTAAACCAAAAAATCTTTTTTAAAATTAAATTTAAATAAAAAAATATTTAAAAACAATTGGATCATTTTCTGGGTCATTTTGTGATTCAACAAACCAGTAATGTAAAAAATGATAATTTGAGACTTGTAAATAACCTTTAAAAAATTTTAATTTATTTTTTTTTCTTCCAAAACTAACCAGAATAATGATTAAAATTAATTTCAGATTCTAAACCAGGAAGATTATTTATTTTATTTAAATTTTTTGTTTTAGAAAATTTATTAAAGCAATTAATTTTTGAATTAAAAATGAATAAAAATAAAATAAATTTTTGTATTAAATTCATTTTTAAAAAAATTATTTGAGAATAAATATTTTGAGAAGGTAATATTTTAAAAGAATTTTTATAAAAAAAAATTTTTAGATAAAAGTATATTAAAAAATTATTAGTTAAATAAAAATGAAAAAAGAGAGAGTGGCTTTTTGTGGAAATTGATAATTAAAACAGAGAAAATGAATGCTAGTAGTTAAATGATTTAATTTTTTATCATCAAAAAAATGGAAATTACATTCCGGATTCTCTATAATTTTGCAATATTTTTGATCAATTTTTTTTCAAATAAATTTAAAAATTAAATTATTTTTTACGAATATATTAATTGTTATACATATTTCTACTCAATAAATCCAATTTAACAACTATCAACGACACTGCTGATAAGTATATACAATATAAACTTGATCCTTAACAATTCAAATTAAAATAAAGATTCATTTGTGTTCTTTTATTTTTCGGACTTTATTTTTAATAATATTTCTTAGTTTTACAAAATTTTGTTAATTATTTAACAAAAAAGTCTTCTTTACTTTTTCCATAATCAATTATTATTTTTAATTTAAATTAATTTTAAATTAAAGTCAATTTATTTCCCCACATTTAAAAACATACTAGAAAGACTTTTTTAAAATAAAAATATTTTTTAAAGAATTAATTCAATTTTTGATCTACATATATAAAATATATTTTTTGTAATCTCTTGGGGCAATTGTTGTATATAAAATTTGATGGATTGCTTAAAAAGCTTTGGATTTTATTTAATTGAAAATTGGATGGAGAAAATAAAATAAAAATAAAAATTTTTTTATTTATATTTTTAAAAAAGTTGCCAAATTTTTTATAAAATGTCTGTCAAAATATAAAAATAATGTTTTTATTTTAATTAAATTTAATTTATACTATGATTTTTAAATCCAATTAATTGACGTTAAAAATTTCCTACAAAAATTTAATATATTAAATTAAGATTAAAATTCTTTAAGTAAATTTAATTTAACTAGAATTCTGCTACATGTTTTAACAAGTTTTTGATACTCCTAATGGTTTAACACGAAAAAATAAAAAAAATTTTTAATAAGGACTTTAAATAGTATTTTAGCTAAATTGGTTTATTTATGTGGGATTAAAATTAAATGTAATTTAACTGTAATAACTGTAATTTTCAGATGGGAATCTAAACAAAATAATTTAAATTAGAGTTCAGCGGGATCGGGATCCCGGTCGGGATCGGGCGGGATTATCCCGGGTTTTTCAAATCCCGATCCCGATTTTTCTGATCCCGGTCCCGAAATATATATCCCGATCCCGATCCCGCCCAATTTTAATCCCGAGCCGGGATCCGGGATTGGGATCGGGATGTGCATCAGATCCCGATGCAAATCCCGACTTTATAAATTGACTAGAAGTCTGTGAAATAAAGTTAACTGAAGAGGGGAGGCATGAAAGTAAGAAAAATTTTCGCCTGCGGCGCAGAAAAGAGAAGAAATTTGGCATGTTGACATCCAAAATTTCAAAATTTTCGCCTGCGGCGCCGCAAAAATGGACAAAACTGTCCTTACAAATTTAATGAAATACTGAGTGATTTGGTGTGATATCGAAGGATCAAAAGGGATTGAGAGGAGTATCGGTGGATTTGGAGTATAGAAGGATATCGGTGAATTTAATCCCCTGAACCCCCTTAATCCCCTGAACCGGAGAGTAAATCGTGCGTCTATGTGACATAAACTCAATATTTCAGCACCGCACTGGAAATTTTAGAATTATATTGAGCCGTATATGAAGAAAATAAAAATTTGAAAATTTTTAAAAATTTTTTATTAAATCCCGATCCCGATTTTTCGATCCCGGTCCCGATTCGGGATCGGGACCGGGATCGGGATCTCCATACTAAATCCCGATCCCGATTTCGGCAAATCCCGATCCCGTGCCGGGATCCGGGATCGGGATCGGGACCACCATTCCTAAATCCCGATCCCGGGGTTTTCTCAAAATCCCGATACCGCTGAACTCTAATTTAAATTAAAAAGTATGTATAGTTAAAAAATTATTTAAATTTCTTTATTAATTTCCAATTATTTTTTCAAAATATTTCCATCCAAATTCTTTGTGTTTTTTTATTTTTAGTAAAATAACCATATTTAGTGTTTCATGTGCATTAATGCAAATTAAAATTTTGTGCCAAAGGCAAGAATCCAAACATTAAAAGATAACAAAAGAAAAAATTGATATAAATAATTTATTTTAATTTTACAATTTTTATTATAAATAATTAGGAATTTATTACTAAAAGATTATTCCTTATTTATTTAAAAATTACCCCGAAAGTCGAGGAATCTGAGACTTTATTTGGATTTTTTCTTATAACGCTACAAAGGTTTGATTTTTCAAAGAAGTTATTAGTTTCAATACTTTTACACTTTCTTTTAAATAGAGTTGCGCCCCGATCCCGTACCCCGAAACAACCGCCCCCTAGCGTTCGGGGCCCAACCCTACAACTAGACTATGCTTTTTTTAAAACAGATTCAATTTTTAGAAAAATGTTACGATAGATATTTAAAAAAAAATATTTAATAAAAAAATTATTTTAACTTTTTTCTCTTTTGTAACAAATTCTTGTTAAATAATTGAAAACAATCAGCCATTTTAAATGAATTTTTGTTATTTCCTTTAAAAAAAGTTTTCTTAAAGAATATATGTAATGAATTATATTTTTTAATTTTATTTAAATAATAAAAATAAATTTGTTTAATAATTATTTTAAAGGTGAACAACCCACGCGATTTTTGTTCATTTTATTTTATTATGACATTTACTAATAATTTAATTATTTAATATTTTTTTCTAAAAAATTAAAATGTCAAAAAGAAATTTTTTTAAATAATTATTTTATTTATTTTTTATGCTTAATTGAATATAAAGAATAAAAAAATTTTTGGGAAATATATCAAGCAAAAACTAAAAATGTTAAAATATTTTTGTTTTTTTTGCTTAAAAAAATAATAATAAATTAATAATATTTTTTCTTTTTATTTTTTTGTTTTAATTTCTAAAAAATTTTTTCTCAAAAACATTTATTTTATAAATAAATACTAATTACTAATATTCTTTTTTTATTTCATTTTTATATAATTATCGAATCTCTCTGACATAATTTATTTGAATTTATCCATATTTGCCAAATTAATTACCCAGGGTAATTATTTTTTCAACCTCTCGCTGGAGGGGTAATTAAAAGGGTAATTAAAATTAATTATTTCTCAATTAATTAAGTAATTATTTGAAAAAGGGACATTATTTCGATATCCAAATTGTCTATGGTATCCATATTTGTCAAACCAACATCAGTCTCCATAACCGAAAATCTAATCTGTTTGTAGGAATCTATAGTTTTATAGAATTAATTACTATTTATTTTTTATTTTTATATAAAATTTTTTAAAATCTTTAAGTGAAAACAAATTCTTCATTATTTTTCTTTTCTTAATCTTTTATTTAAAAATAATAATATTTTTAAAATAAAATATATTTAAATCTCCCTAAAGAATTTAACCTTTAAATACATATTTCTATATTTTTTAAAAAAGTCTAGAAATTAATAACATATCCAAATAATATTTATATTTTAATATAAAAATATAAACATATTTTTAACGTCAAATTAAATTCAAAATTAATTTTTAAATATAAATTTATCCCAGAACTCGCTCCCAAACTAGATTGGTGCATGAGGTACATCAGGGATTAAATATTTACGATTTCTGTGTTCTTTTAAAGATTATGAGGATTTTTTATATTTTCTTGTAGTTTTTTTAATAATACAACTCAGAAAGCAGCAATGTTATTTTACCCTACATATTCATTATATCCACATAAATCATAATCCATTAATCGAGATAAATACTAAATAAACTATGTTTGTTTTACTATTAAACATAATTTTATTTCAAAAAATAAGTTTCTCTCTAAATTACTAATGTGTTTTATTTCCGGATTTTATTTTTCTTATTTAAAAGTATTCCTTTCATTTTAAATAAAATATACTAAATATTTTCTATTTAAATATTCAATTAACTAAAAAGGTTCAATATACATATTTTCTTTCTTTATTTCGAGAGAATTTCGTGACTAAATATTTTCTATTTTTTATTTTTTCTCACGTCTAAATTTAAATAAATATTATTCGATTATCATAAAAATTAAATTTTTTTGGACATTTTAATCAAAGTTTATTTTTCAGAAATTATTTTCTGAATAATTTTTTTAATTTAAATTTAGTCAAATTATTGCAATTATAAGAGTTAGTAAAGTAATATCAGAAAATTCATATAATTAAATAAAAAATTTTTGAAATAAACTTAATCTATTTTTTAAAATTCCCATATTTTCCTTCTAAAATTAAATAAAAAAATTTTAAATGAAAGTTCAGTTCCAATATTTTTTAAAAATATTTTAGAAGATTAAATTAGTAGTTCATTTAAAAATTATTTAATTAAATATTATATATTTACATTCCTTATATAAACAAGATTACTTTTTTAGTTTGTACCTTTCAGAGCCCCAATTAAATTTTTTACAATCCATTCAGTTGTAATATAAGTCCATTTAATTTTAGGGTGTAAAAGAAGACCTTAAAAGAAGGCATTTTTATTGGTAAAGTGAATTTAATACTGATTCCCTCCAGAATTTAAGTATAATCTTCAATAAAGTCTGCTCTCCGTAGTATAACAAAACATTATTCATAATTTTATTCAGAATACCTAATCAAATATAGGTAACTATATTTTTGTTGTTTAAATGCTTTTTTCATTCGAATACTTTATTGTATATTCGATTTTTGATTCCAAAAAATAGCCCTACTTTCTTCGATTTTTAAAGACTGAAACACAAGCCAATATTGCTTCTGAAGAATAATTTTGAGTTTTGATTTTTAATTATTGGAAGTTATTTATTGTCGAAATAATCTGTACTCTGATATAAACAGTTTTTAATTAAATATATATTTAATAAGGAACTAAATTTTGACAAAATATTTTAAAAAATTATTTAAAAAATAGTCGTCCTTTTATCGTCAATTAAATATATTTATTTATAAGCTAATATGTAGCAGTGACGTTGTAGACACAAAAATAAAAATATAACCTTTTTCTATTTTTTTTATAAATAATCATTTTTCTATTGAATTATAAAAATAATTATGTATTATTTTCTAACAAAACAAAACCAAAAAAATTAAAAAAAGATTTTTCTCATTTCGACTATTTAGATAATTTTTATCAAAAAAATTCACAATTTTGTCATTATTGCCTTTTTTCAAAATTTATTTTCTTTTGAAATAAATAAAAACAATTTTCGCATTTAATAATTTACATAAATATTTTGTTGTTTGGTTATTTAATATAATATTATTTTTGCTGTTTTTGTAAATTTTAAATTGCCAAATATATTTATTTGTTGTTTTATTTTTAAAAAATGTTCACAGCTTTTTTTGATTTTCCAAAATATATATTTTAAAATAATTTTCCTTAAATTCTTAATTTTTAAATTATATTCGAGCTTTGAAAATAAACAAATCTAAAATTTGAAATTTGTGTTTGAAAATAATTTATTTAATTATTTTTTAAAAATATTCCAAACAATTATTTTTTAGATTTAATTTATTTTTTCTTAATATTAAATTAATTTAAAAAATTTTTTGTCTTTCATTTATTTTTCTAATAAATAAATTTGAAAAAGTATGTACTTAATACTTTTGTTATATTTCTGCACGAAAATAAAAGAAAAAACATTTGAGGGCCAATACTAACCTTTAGCGCCTTAACAAGCGACTAAAAATTAATTAAAATTTTGGGTAATTTAGAAGACAAATAAAAATTCAATTATTTTTTAAATTAAAATAAATATAAAATATTCCTTACATTTTTCTTTTAAATTTATTTTTTTGGAAATTTTCCAATCTTTTTTATTATTTTATTTTTTAAATATTTTTTATTTTTTATTAAGGAAATAATTAATTTAATTTTTTTTTAATTTATTTTTCAACTAATTGTCTAAAAATAATTTTTAAAAATTAAAAAAAAATTTTTTTTATTTAAAATAAATTTATTTTTAATGTATTATATATTAAATTTTTATATATTTTTCTTCTTCCTCTTTACTTTTTAGCGCCAAGTAAGTACGAGGAAACAGCAAAAAGAAAAAAAAGTAAACGCCAACGCTTATTTTCTACACAAACAAAAATGCCCTTTTAACATTCAAAACTTGAATTATTTAAATTTTAATAAAAATTAAATTAGAAAATAAATAAATATTGATAGTATAACTTAAAATAAAGAATTAATATTTTTGCATGAAATCCAAAATGGGAATTCTTCAAATAAATTAAAAATAATTTTTAAAAGGCCATCAATCAGGGATGGATTTTTTCCGCCTTCAGTCTTCCGCTTTTTAAAATTCAAAATTATCCATCCCTGCTATCAATTATAACAGAAATAAAATTAAGAACAAATAAATTATCAAGTATTTTTATAAAAACTAAAAATTATTTTATATAAATTCTGTCCAAAAATTTAAATAAATTTATTTTTAAATCCAAAAATAAAAAATTCGTTGATTTTAAAGCATTGCTTTCTTTAGTTGTTTTTTTTATTTAAACCTTGTGACTACTTTTATATTTGTTAAAAATTAAATTTATTTGTGATTTTCGTATTTTTATTTCCTATTGTTTTTATTTTTTAAACTTTTTTAGTTTAAATAAATTAAATGAATATTTTTAGTAATGACTTTTCAGACATTTTTTGCTAATAGTCTTATATTTTATTTTCACAATTTAAATTAATTTAAACAATTCTCGAATATTTAATTATTTAATTTTCCTTTTTTTTCTTTACAATAAATCACGTTAAAATCAATTTGCCCTAATCTTTTTGTGGAGCAGCTGTTTCCTAAATATTTTCACCAATAATTAACAAATTAAATCACTTTTCTCTTTTACTTTAAAATAATCATCAAAGTTTTTTTGGATTGATTTTATATATATACCAATTAATTTTGTCTTTAATTTTGTGTTGAAACAAATATTTTTAATTTAAATTCATTCTAAAATTTCAGTTATCGGAATTAAAATTATTCGGGATATCCATCTTGAATGATTATTGAACTTTAAGTCCTGTGACTAGCAACAGAGTGAAGGAGGAATACCCTGAACCCAACTTTTTTTCTCAATCCATCCCATTCCTGCTAGAGACGTTCTATTACTAAGTCCCCCTTTAAAAAAATCAAAGATTAAAAAAATATTAAAAACCAGACATGGTCATGGATACGGATACAGATAATACCAAAATGCCTGCGGATATCCGTCTGTATCCGCCGTAAATATCCGGATACGGATACCAAGATCAGTATCCGTGTCCTAGTCTGTTAAAAACTTGTGTTATTCTAATTTATTTTTAATTATTAAAATTCTAAATAAATTAATATATAAATTTATTTGGTACATTTATAATACAATTTAAAAACAGATTTTAATAAAGAATATTCCAATAAAAATTTCTTATAAAATCTTTTTTTTTATTTTTAACTTAATTTAATTTATTTATTTATCCAATTATTTAAAAAAAACTTTTTTTTCTTAAAAAATAAAGGATATATTTAGATCTTTTCTTTTAAATTTAAAATAAAATGGCAAAAGAATTACTAACAAATACAGCAATAAATATTTTAAATTTATTAGTTTTGCCTGATAGCGCAAATGGATCTTCTTCTTCTTCCTCTTCTTCTTCCTTTACTTATTTAAATTCTTCTTCAACTTCTTTAATTAATTTAAATAATAATAATGGGTTGTTAGATAAATAATGAGCCCTTTGCGCATAAATAAAACAATTTACTATAACTAAATAATGAAATGGAATTAAGAAACAATACAATGCCCATTATTATCTCCCACATCTTGCCACTTTCTGGGCGGTTTTTTAATTCCCCTTTGATAAAATCTAATGGCAGATTTGGTTTCAAGAAGTTCGGCAACCCACTTTGGGAGTTGAGTATCATTTTGGAACCTCACATCTCGGAAATGATTTTTTATCGAAAGGAATAAGTGGTAATCAGACGGCGCAATATCCGTAGAATAAGGCGGATCAAATAAAAGTTGTCATCCGAGTGTCTCCGTAATGTGGGATCGAGTTCCGTTCGCGCGAACCGGGCATGCATTTTCCTGTTGAAAGACAACTTGACCATAACGAGCCGCACGAGCAGTGAAACCATCAAAGGCAATCTGAACTCTGTCCAATATTGCCCTGTAGAGTTCGCCCGTCAATCCTTTGCCCTTAGGAGTTAATTCCCAGTGTACAATCCGAAATTTGGGATAAATTTGGGGTTTTTGGCATCTAGGCTCATATCTCGATCACGGAATTTTTTGTAACATCGCTTAATTATTGCAAAAGATGCCCAACTCGTGCCCTTCAAGGCGGCATTTTCTTTTTTGGCTTGAGTTGAACTTAGACCGCGTTAGAAGCAATACAAGACAACAGTCCGAATTTCAGATTTTGAGGACATAATTTTAAAAAATTTTTAAAAAACTTCAAAAATCAAAATTAATTTCTTAAATGGTTTTATATAGTAGAAAAAAGCGTGAACTATCGACTCTAGTAAATGTAAAATAATTTAAACTAAAATTCGAATACCTATACATAAATAAAGAAGTAAAATGCGAAAAGGGCTCATTATTTATCTAACAACCCATTATTTCTTTTCCAAAATTACAACATTTACTATTTAACAATTCTTCCTTCCCTTTAATTTTAAATAATAAAAGCCAACAAATAATGAATGAAACAATATTTTCTTTTGAAGAAGAAGATTATTCTTCTTTAACTAAAAATATTTTAGAAGATATTGAAGATAAACAACAACAACAACAATTATTTTTTGAAAATAATTTTCAATTAGAAAAAAATGTAGGTTGGGAGGGATTGGGAGAAGAAGAAAAATTTTTTAGTAATGTACATAAAATAAATTTATGAAAAATAAATAGGTACTTTGTGTACACCCTCCTAAGATTTTTAAATTTTATAAGGTTCTAATGTTATTTAATAAAAAAATTTTTTTGGAATTTTTGCTTTGAATTACATTTATAATATTTGGTAATAGTTTAAAATTTATTTATTCACTAGAACCTTATAAAATTAAAAAATCTTAGGCGGGCCATATAGTACTAAAATTCCTTTTTTTTAAATTAACTCTTCAAAACTTTAAAAAATATTATTGTTATCTAATTAATATTTGATTTAAAAAATTTATTTAGGATTGTGTCTTCCACCCAAATTTAGAAAATTATTTGATGATTTTGACATTTGCTATTATTTTTTGTCTTTCTGTTGTTGGGAATTCTATTGTTGTTGTTGTTATATTACAGGTAATTTTCTTTATTCTAATAAAAACAAATTAAAAATTTTGCTTTTATTTTATTTTTCGCTACCAAATATAAAATTTAAATATTAAAATTAATTTTCCTCTAAATAGCAACAATCTATGCGTTCTGTAACTAATTTGTATTTACTAAATTTGGCACTTAGTGATTTATTATTAAGTGTTGTTTGTATGCCCCCAACATTAGTTAGTTCGTTAGTTTATTGTTGGGTATTTGGTGATTTATTGTGTAAACTTTTGGCATATCTTCAACGTAAGTAATTTTAATTTTTAAATAAACGTTAAAACACAATAATTTTTGGATATTTTATTTTCAAATAAAATGGAAAAATAATTTAAAATTTATTAATTTAATATCTATTTTATTAATTATTTTCAGCCGTCGTTGTGACAGGTATTTTAAATTTGTTATTATTCATAAACAAGTCAAGATTATTAAACTCGGGAACAACTTTTTTGTTTGTAATTGAATATTGGAGACTTTAAAGTTTGGGAACATCCTACTTATTTATATCCATTTCTTGCTTTTTCCGGGCTTCTTATAGTTGATGAGTCTTTTATTTTTTCACCAGAAGCTGATTCATTGAAAATCGGGGAATTCCAGATAAAGGTTCATCTGGGAGGGACGGGAAAGGGGATTGTGTTCCAATCCAGTTTCTAGTCCTATCCCCCAATTACTTTCAGCCTCTGCTTATACACTCGCAGCAATTGCTTTAGAGCGATATTATGCAATATGTCGACCTTTACATTCAAGAATATGGCATACAAGAACTCATGCAATGTTTGTGATTAGTTTAGTTTGGTAATGAAAATATTCTTTTATTAATTTATTTATTTATAGAAATGTTAAGTAATCAAAAACTAATTTTAAATTAATTTTAAATAAATTCTGTATTCTTAGTTACAAAATAATATTTCATCTTTCCTCTAATTTTCAAGTAAAAATTTAAAATAATTTTGTAGGTTAGTCTCAGTTATTGCCAATGTTTTTATGCTTTTTATGTATGAAGAACGAAGTTATAATTTTAATGGACTTAATTGTGCCCCAAAATTTGAACCTATTGTTCATTTTGGGTATCAAATTTACATGACTATAGCCCTTCTAATTGTTCCCCTTGTTGCCATGACTGTTTTGTATGTTTTTAATAATTGCAAAATTATTAATTTTTAATTTAAAAAAAGATATGGCAATGTAATATATACTCTTAGTTCGGGTATAAGAATGGATATTGCTGCTATTTCGGGTACAGAAAGTAAATATTATTATTTGATTTTTAAATAGTTATTTAAATTTAAGGTAGTAGTAATGCAACTCCCTTAATGAATTCTAATGATTCTTGTCTAGAAAAACGAAAGAATTTTCGTAATGGTGTAATTAATAATTTTACGATAAATAGAGAAAATGTAAAAAGGGGAAGGCTAGTTAATTATTTTTTAATTTAAAAAATATAAAGGGGCTATTAAGCAGAGGTTAGCAGAGGGCTATTAAGCTGATTTCCGAAAATTAGGGCTGATTTCCGAGTTCCGACTTTGAAGCCATTTTCGATTTCCGACAGTTCCGATTTCTGGCACATTCGTCATTTACGATCGACCTCTGCTATTAAGGGGTATTAAAAAAATAAAAATTTATTTAATTAAAAAAAATATAAAAATATTTTTTAAAGAGTTTCTAGTTGGATGGTAAAAAAGAAGGATTTAAATCAGAAAAAAATAATGAGACCACAAAAATCTTGTAATTCATCTGTTGGCCGTAATTGGAATGAATGCAGCACTAAAAGAATTAATCCAACTACTGAATTAAGGTCAACACATTCTGGAAGAACGGCATTAGCAAAACAAAGGTACATTGTAAATATAGATAAATAATTTTTTTAAATTAAATTTTTAGATTAATAAGAATGTTAATTGTAATTGTTGTAATATTCTTTTGTTGTTGGACACCTTCCTATATTTGGTGGCTTTTACTTAATGCACAAGATACTTTTCAGGTAACTTTTTTTTAAAAATATTAATGGAGAAGAGTATCTATTTAATCTCAATTTTAAACATAATTAATTTAAAGACTTTCAATATTTGGAATTCAGAAGTAAATACATTCATTACCGTCTTAACATATCTATCTTCCTGTACAAATCCTATTACTTATTGCTTTTTGAATAATAAATTTAGAAATGCATTGTGTTTGACATTTGGATTTCGTTAGATTTTTAATTTATTTTTAAAATTTTTTTTAATTTTAAGGCACAGAAATTAGCCGGGATAGGGCTAGCCGTGTTCAGCGGACACAAACAAGTGCTGCTGGCACACCCCGTGATGAATTCCATTCATGTCTAAGCGACACAAATAATCATTCTAATGCTAGTGGAATACATTCTGATGGGCCTGGCAAAATGGAGGAAGGATTAAGGTATTTTTGGGAATATTACTGAATTTTCACTACATAGGGGAATAAGAATGAAATTATTTTTTAAATTAATCAAGTATATAATTAGAGAGGGTGCACCAGAGGTGTTTCGAAACAAAAAAAAATCTTCGAAAATCGAAAAACGAAAATCGAAATTTCGAAACAGCTCTGCGGTGCACTTATCTCTTATTGTAATATCCGCATTCTAAGGTCTATTTAATGCCAAAACTATTTCCGTTATATTTTAAGTCCAAACCTTTAATAACTGATTCACAATAAAAAATTAAAAAATATATTCTATGTCATTTTAATATTTTATTTAAAAAAATAAAGGGAAAGCCCATCAAATCAATTTCTTCAACTTCTACGACGAACAAATTTTTCAATATTTGGTAGAGTTGGAATAACCTCAGAAGTTAATTTATTAAAAACAGAACAACTAAATGGCAATCAAAATTGTATTATTAAACCTAAAAACCAATTTGAAATTGAAATGAAAATGAGAACAACACAAAATGGGGGAAATTTTGTTTTAAATTAATTTTTATTATTAAAAATATATTTTTGTAATTTATTTTAGTTTTTCTTACAAGTTCATAAATGCATAAAAATACCTCGTAGTTAAGTCTCTTTTTTAAGCTATCTTTAGAGAAATTTTTTTCTAAATAGTATATCGATATGTGGGTTTGCCTCGGATCAACATACCTCGAAGCGGATTTTTAATGTTCGAAAGAATTTTGCGCTTTCATTTTTTCAAAAATATTCGAAAATTGTATTATAAAATACGAGTTAGAATAAATATTAATTAAAGTTCGGACCAACCAAAGCTTTGAATAGGGGGTTGGGGGCCCGAACCTAGTATGTTCGATAAAACCACCGTTTTCAGGAGGCTTGCTCTGAAAACCCGGCACTATTTACACTAGAATGGGGATTGTTATTTTAATAAAAATCCTCATTGAAAATATCAACCAAATATATTTGCTACCATTTTAAATTATTTCTATCAATCATCTTTTTAAATAAAATTTATTTATTTTTAAATAGCAACGATCAAGAAAAGTGAAATCTTTTTAAAAGAAAAAGTTTAGTTGAGGGCATTTAGCGTTGACCTAAACAATTATAAAATTTATTTTTGTCATTTTCCATCAAAATATAAACGATATTTTCCTGTTTTTTATTTTTCAATTTTCTTTTCTACTCAACTTTCTCTCCTCAATTTCACCAAAAAATTTTTATTTTTCACCAAAATCCTTTTCCAGTATTCAATTTATTTATATCCTTCATTTCTCCCGCCAGATTTTCCGGCGTTTTTCTTTAATTTTCCATTTTCATCCAGCTGCTAATTCTGACATTTTAAGATTAGAAAAAAGTAAAAATAAAATAAATTGAAATTCCTAAAGATCAAAAAAAATTTTTACTTAAAAAATAACCTCGTTTTAACGTTCTAGAAAACAAAAATAGGTATATAATCTTACCTTATGTACATACTTATCTAAACTAAAGTCCAAGTCTATCAAGAAGCATGTTTTCATTTTTTTATCTCCTATTAGCTAACACTTTATGTTTACAAATTTTTAGGTTAATGTATATTTACAATAAAGATTTATCTTGAATAGAGGATTTTGCTGCATGGTTTAAAACAGGGTTTCGATATCTGCGGATTTTTCCTCATTTTGTGGTTTTTTGATAGGGCGATGAGGATTATTTTTAAAAATGCGGATTTGCGGATTTTTGTGGTCTTTTGAAGATTATGAGGATTTTTTATATTTTCTTGTGGTTTTTAGCATAAAATGTCATTATTTTTCCGCTAAGACCTCAAAAATCCTCAAAATTTTCGCCTGCGGCGCTGAAAATGGAAGAAATCTGGCTTCTTGGCCTTCCCAAATTATCAAAATTTTCGGCTGCGCGCAAGAAAGGAAGGAATCTGTGTCCTTGATCTTCCAAAATCCTCAAAAATTTTTTCCTGGCCTAAAAATGAACGATTTTTGGCTTAAGGATCTTCCAAAATTAAAAAAATTTTCGCCTGCGGCGCGAAAATGGAAGAAATAAAAATTTGCGACATCTTCCGCGACAAAAATGCAAGTGTGATTTTTCAGATAGTTGTTGGATTTTCATAGGATGATCATTAGTAATAAAAAAAATTGCTTAATTCAATTGTAGAAGACGAAAAATACCATGCATAAAGTGATTTTAATTCAATTTTTGGGTTTGATAATTTTTTGCGGATTTTTGATATAAAATGCGGATTTTTTCGATCAATTTTGCGGATTTTTAAAAATTCGAGATCGAAACCCTGGTTTAAAATGTTCGCGTATTTTCTGTATTTGCTTTTATGGGTGTAATTATCGTATTTATTCCAATACTCCTAAAAAGGGCTATTCTATTGGAGAGGCCATTCAAATTCAAGCAGCTATTCTATTTTTCATTTATTAGAAATTGAGATTTCCGGTAAATTGTGTCCTATTAGTTTGTAGAATTGAGGAATTTGGTCATGATATTGACTTGGTCATAATAATTTCGTTTTATTAGATAAAGCTTTCATTATTTTTCTATCTTACTCATTATTTTCTTCAACATTTTATATTTCAAGAAAACAATATTTTAATCAAAATATATTTATTTATTTATTCCCACGAATTCTCCGTTAACTTTCCAATGGTCAACTGTTAAATGGTACTTATCCCTTATACCACACCCCCTCAAAGTAGTGTCCAAAATGTCATATATGGGGTAATAAAGGGTGCTGATCACGATTATGGTGTTTATTTCTCAATATAAGAACCCCCTCACCCATAAATTGTCATGGTTCATAATGGTAAAACTTCAAGTTTGGACGCATTTGACTACCACAATGGCAGAAACGTTCAGTATGAAGCAAACCGCAATTTTGAAAAAATTTTGAAGCGTTTGATTCATCAGGACATCCCCCCATTAGTGTGTCGTAATTATAGGGCATTTTTTATTTATTTATATTATTATGGGTTCAAATGAATGAAATCGTTTATATACTCATTAAACGACCAATAATCACACAGAAAATAAATATTAAATATTAGTGCATTAATAAATATAAGTGCAAAATAAATATTAGTGCATTAATATTGCTCATACCTATATATTTATTTAAATAAAAACTTGAAGTTTTACCATTATGAACCATGACAATTTATGGGTGAGGGGGTTCTTATATTGAGAAATAAACACCATAATCGTGATCAGCACCCTTTATTACCCCATATATGACATTTTGGACACTACTTTGATGGGTGTGGTATAAGGGATAAGTACCTGTTAAATAAAAGAAAAATATTTTTGTATTTTTCTAAATTATTTTCCCTTTGGCGGTTTGTTTGCGCAACAAAATTAAAGAAAAAGAGAGAAATAAAAATATATATAACCCACCAAATTCTTAAAATTATGCCTTTGGGCGTTATCCTTGCGCATGATCGCTCCTACTTTATTTTTTCCCATAATTCTTTTACTTTTCGTCATTTCTTCATTTTTTCTGCGTCAAGTTTTAAGATTACTTTTCTTTCATTTTTAAATTAATTCCATCAAGTTTTTTGCTTATAATAATTTCAAAAAAAATTTTTAATTTTTGGTAAAAATTAGGTTAGTAATTTGGATTTTTTAAAGGAAAATTTCAAATAAAAAACTTAATCCAAAATATTTTTAACTTCAATTTCCTAATAAAATCGAATGTTACAGAGGCTTTGATAATTTCTTACGACATAAACACTTATTCAATTTCAACTTTCTTCGCTGTTAATCCTCAAATTTATTTAATTATTTTAATTTCTACTTTGGTCATTAGTCATTCAATTAATCGTTGATCTTCTACCTACACATACAAACCTTTTAGTATATACTGGATTTTTAAATTTACATTATTCCTCCACCTCCACCTTCCCATCCCTCCTTCCCCTCTCCTCTCCCTCCTCTTGAAATATTTTTGTTTTTTAATCAAAAATAAATTTAATTAAACTTAAAAATTAATTAAAAATTAATCCAATTTTTATTTATGCGGTAATCTTTAAATATACAAAATTCATTCTGCAACCAATTTCCAATTCCCCATAATCAGATACTAAAATTACCAAAATTCTTCTTTTACTCTTATCTTCTACATTTATTTTCAATCTTCTTCTGCCCATCTTCTCCTCTTTTTTACGCCCCAATACCACTGACTTGCGCAATATTTTCTTCTAATTTATCCAATAATATATCCATAACAAAACAAAAATATATTTTCTTCATTTTATGCAATTTCTTCTTCTTCACCTTGTCAGTTTCTAAATAATTTCCTCCTTCTGTTCTGTTGTTTATTGGCATGTTGACCCAAATTCTTTGTTTCATCTTCCTTTCATATACAGAATTTTAGTCAATAATAAAATATATTTTCTTTTGTTTTAGTTAAATATTTCCAACCTAAATACTCTTCTCAGGTAGAATTTTTAACTTCTAATGGATCAAGTTACTGAGTCTTTGGAATAGCTACATAATTAGGAGCTTAAAATAACTCGAAATTATATACCGTATTTCCTCTATTGGAATGCTCTTCTCCTTTGGGATGCCCCCTCTAATAGAATGCCCCTTTGGAAGGTGATTGAAAAATAGAATGCCCGGGCATTCATTAGAGGAAATACGGTATGTACATATGAGTGAAATATTCACATCCTTTTAATCTTTAAATTCAAATACAAACTTCAAATTACCAAAATCAAATTACCAAAATCAAATTACCAATTTCAAATTACCAATTTTTAATTAATTTAGAAAATTTTAGAATTTTTAAGATTTTATTTAATTTATAAATTCAAATTTTCCATAAAAATGCTTTTAAATTGGTGGCATTCAGCCTTAGCTTTGCCTATTCAAGAAAAGCTTATTCCAATACAACCGCTAAGAGATGAACAATTACTTCATCTTTCTATTGAAAATAAGGTAAACAAATAAATACCCTAAATATCCTCGAAACTTAATTTAAAGCAAAATATTGTTGGATTATTATCGCCAACATTCCTCGATTTGTATTTACCTTCACAGCCAAACTTGTTGTCCACTTTACTTATTCTTCTAATTATCACAGTATTAAGCATGCTTTTATTATTTACAATGTTAGCACGTATTCGTTTTAGTCGCTTTTTTGATACAACACAAACACAAAAATTGGATGAGGTATTTAAATGAATATAAAGGGGAAGAACAAAGTAAAGGGAAAGATACAAGTTTTTCTTAAATAAAAAACTTTAAATGTTTTATTTAAAAGAGTAAAATTAGAAATAAAAAATTAAATAAAATCCTTCCGAATAACCATCAACATCTTCAAAATTTTAATTTAATGAGAAAGACATTTCTTTTAACACAGAGGTGGGTCGGAACAGGATGCCAGATCGGAAGTGTCGGAAATCGGAAGGAAAAAACGTCGGAAGTCGGAAATCGGAGTTTTAATACAAAAATTATTACTAAAATTTAAATTAAAAAGTTCCCTTTTTGTAGAAAGCTTCATTCTCTGTAGCTGGATTAAATAGTAGCAATATTAATCAAAGACGACAAGATGGACACAAAACTAATTTTCGTTGTTTATTATTCGCCCATATCCCTTTATGGCTTTTACTATTATTTGGATGTATTTTATTTGCCTCTACAATGGTTGAACTTTTAGCAATGCAATCAACAATTTTGGGGGAACAACAACAAATAAATAAAAAGGGGGGAGAAAATTTGTTAACAGAAGAATTAGCTTTGGATGTATTTGGGGAAGAAGAAGAAGGGGAATCAGCAGCTAATGGATTATCTACACAAATTTCTGAACGAGAACAAAGAGAAATTGGAGGGGAACCTGGAGGTGGACAAACACTTAAAAAAGTAATTATTTTTGTGACTAGAAAGCCTTTGAATTTTTTCTTATCTCCCGTATTTTTCGCTCAATTCCTCTGGGGAATTAATATTTCAACCCATACATGGGATGGGGGATTATTCGAGTTTTGGCATTTGAACGTGCAGTAGGGTATTTGGGTTGGGGGGGAGGATTATTGTTTCAACCCAACTCTAGCATGGGGAATTAATCGGGAGGGAGAACTATTCGAGGGAGGGGAACGTAAACTCTTAATTATACTTCCGATAATAGAATCAAAAAATATTATCTCTATTAGATCTTTTTTTAATCCTTTTACAAAAAATAATTTTAAATTTCTTTAATAGTTTGAAGTAATTAGAGAACTTGGATATCAATTCCATTCATTAATTTCACCAATTTTCTTGTCTGGCTGGACACTTTTAATTCTTTTAATTTTATTACTTGTATTTTTGTGTTCAATGTTATTATCCCTTTTGGGTATTTTAATTGGTTTGTTTTTAGTTAATTCCGAACAAAAATATTTTCTCTTATCTAAAAAAGGAATAAATCAACGTTTACATCGATATAGCCCAATGGAGCATTTATCAACTAAACGTTTAAATAATCGTGCCAAACGTGTTCGTCGTTTACTTATAGGGACAGGATTAACTTTATTAATTTGTTCTCCGATAACGATAACATTATCTGCTACATTTTTAATTCATTCACATAGCCACAACGCTGTCTGTGTTATGGAACAAAAAATGAGACAAGAAAAAGCAATAAATGAACATATAAATTCTGTTTTTTCAAAGGAAGAACAATCAGAAATTTTGACAGATTTTTTGAAAGATTTTGCTAATGAACGAATTTCTTTAGCTGAAGAAAATTGTCGAAGAGATAGAATACCTTTAGAAAATGCTTGGAGTTGTTTATTATTATTGTTTTTTGCTTCCATTTCTTTTGGATTTTGTTTAATGCAGCTTGCTTCTAATTGGAATTATAATGAAAAAGAGGGAAGTGTTTCTCTACGTGCTTATGTTCCTGGATGGTTACAGGTAGAATTTGTAAATAAAAAATAGTTAAAGGATTGACAACCCATTACTTGAAAACATTTTTCCCTAAAATTACTCAACTTTCCAGAATTCAGCATTAACACCAGACTCATATTCAAGCATTCCTGAACTTGGCAATGGTAGTGCTTTCTCTGGAAGTAATGGCAGACATCCATCTAATTCAACTTCCCAATGTTCTTTTGGAACGGGAACTTTTGTTTACAAAAAATATTGAAAAGAAAAAATATATTTAAATAATTTTCTCGATTAATAATTATTTGGAAGCTTTTACATATAATTATGTTTATTTTTTAATTTAACATTAAATTTAATAAAATATGATCTTGTTTGTTTCGGAAATTTTAGACAATCTTCTAGTTTAATAATTAGCTTGGTAAAGAATTTTTGAGTTGTCATAGTTTAACCACCTATGGAATCGGGACAGATTTTTTCTACAAATATTTAAACAAAAACAACCTCCAAAATATTGAAAAATTATTGAAAAATTTATTAATTTAATAAATTCAAAAATTAATGATTTATTATCTTAGAGGGAGGAACTATAAAAATAAATTGACTTAAACCTCTTATGTGTACTATAAACAAAATTTTTAGTTCGGCGAATGTAAAAATTTATTGAGAGTAAAAAAATTAAAAAGTTTTTTTCTTTTTCCTTTTTCTCTTTATTTGATGAAAAAGAAAGGTTTTAATTCTTTACTTCCTTAAAAAATATATTTTTTATTTTAACGAGAACTTATTTTAAGTTCAATTTTAATTCTCTTTTCTCTTTCCTTAAACTTTTCACCCTCACTTTCCTTAAATAATATTTTAATTGATTTTCTAAATAAACTTTAGTTAATGGAGACTATTTGTTAAGGTATTTTATTTTTGGGTCCTCGAAAAAATTTTCTCTCAATTTTTTACAGAATTAATTTGGCCAATGGTTTATCAACAAATAAATAATATCAACGATTTTTATGGCATTTTATTGCCTTTTGTATTTTTATTTAGTTTATTTATTGCTTTTATTGGATTAATTATATATTCGTGTATTGTACAAAGAAGGAAAACAAAAGAAGAGGAATTTTTATATTCAAGTTCTGAAGATTCTTTTTTATAATTTTAATAATTTTTTTTGAATTTTTAATTTATTTTAATAAAATTTTGAAACGTTTACAATATGTATTTTAATAAAATAAAAATTTATTTAAATTTTAATTTCAATAAAAATATTTATTTTAAATTAAATATTAAAATTTAAAAATAAAGTTTTTTTAATTAATTTTTTAATTTATTTTAATTAATTTCTTAATCCAAAAAGAAAATTTAAGAGAAACTGTGAACCTCTTCCCCACCAATTTCATCAGCATTTTCCATTAGCACTTCATCTAGAATTTGGAGAGGGCGAGGGAATTGGACTTCAATCCACATTGGACATGAGGCTAAAAATTAATTAGAATATATTTTTAGTTTTTTTTGAATTGTTTTTTGCGTGAATTGGTATATTTATACATATTTTTCCCCCTTTCCACAATTTCGGGGGGGGGGGGGGCTCTAGCCAAAAATTTAAAAAATGGGATTATTTTGCCTTTTAAGAGGATTCTCTGACCGAAAAAACACTAATCCGAAAAAACCGAGATGAGATCCCTTTCAAAAATCGAAATAAAGATTCTCGAATCTGACAAACCTCAAACCCAGTCTCTATACCCCGACCAAAAATAATTTAATTTAAAAAATTAAAAAAACAAACTAATTGTTTGTCGTCTATATTCCTGTCCCCAACCTAAAATTAAAATAAATTCAAAAAATTATTTAAAGAAAATAAAACCTTTAACAAAACTAATTCTGCAAAGGCAATAAATCTATAAAAATAATTTAATTAATTAAAAATTTAATTTAAAAAACCTGTAACATATACAAAGCATTATAACCAAGTAATCGAGCCTCGGTTAATAAAGTGTCAAACATTTTCATGTCAAAAAGGCAAAAAGGTTCTGAAAAAAAGGAAAATTAAATTTATTTTTAAATTAGGTATTCAGATTTTAATTAGCAAATATCAAATGTTAGGGAAACATTTTTTTGAAGAAAAATCAGAAAAATCATTTGATATTTTTAGAATCAAGGAGACAACTAAAATCGAAGTAAGAATTTAATTTCCGTGAAATTTCTTTAAAAAAGGATTAACAAAGTTTAAAAAAATAATCAAAAATTCTTTAAAAAATAAAATACTCGATCCATTAGAGGAAGAGGTAGAAGCATCACTTGCTTTAAGTCTGTAGACAGTGGCTAATTCATCACCATTTTTACGGGCAAAAAGAGGGCATTCTAAAATTTTTAAAAAAATTATCGGTTACAGAACGAAAAATTTGAGTGAATTATCGAAATAAATTTTAATTTTACAAAACTTTTTTAAAGAAAATTAAGAAAAACATACGAACAAAAACAGCAGAATCGCTAAGGGACTCCAAATAAATATTTTCATCTTTTTGGTTTAACCGAATCCCTTTTCCAATTGAACGGCCAACTTTTGCTAAAATTGAAAATATTTTTTTTAAATTAAAAAGGATTTAATTTTTACTTACTAACAAAAGGATTTCTGTTTATATTCCCAATAACACCTAAAAAAATAAATTTAAAAAATTTAATTTAAAAAATAAATTACCCAAACAAAAACGAGTATTTTCTGCTGAAGCACAAACACCTCCATCAATTATAAGTCTAAAATTAGGAATATTTTCTTGTCAAAAATAATAATGACATATGTGAAAGGGAATTATTTAATTAATTAACATTCTCAAAAATATTTATAAAGTCAACCCCAACTTAAAAAAATTTTTTAAACAAACTGTGGATTTTCATTCAGTTCCTGTTTCCATTCAGATTTGAAAACTTCACCAACCTTTAAAAAATAAATAAAAAAATAAAACAATTAAAATCATACACGTTCATTCATTTCATAATAATAAACCAAACACCAAAAATTCGTCAAATCTAAAAAAGGAATAAATTATTTTATTTACAGATTAACTTAAAATTAGACATTTGAAAGAGAAATCAAAAATTAAATTCTGAGCAGAACTACCCTATCTCCAATTTACATAAATTTATTTAGCTTAAAATATTAAAATTATATTCTAAAACTAATTACGAACTAGAGATCGGCCTGGGTTTTTCCTTTACACAGAGTCTCAGGCACAGGATCCGGCCCAAATCAATAAATTAAGCCCGGAACTCAGGAACAGGCCCAGGTTTTTCAAAAATTCCGATATCTATTACGAACTCAAATATCAAAAATATTCTTCAAAATTAGACAAAAAAATAAATAAAATATTTAGATAACCTGATTTTGGAGGTCTCATTTGCGAACTAGCCAAAACATCTTGATTATTTGGCTGAATTAAAATTGTATTTAAAGAATTCCGAATTCTCAAGTCTGTCAAATTTTGTAAATTTGTAGTTGAAGTTCCAGGAATTGGTTCGCTAAAAAAATAAATTAATTTTAAAATTAAAAGAAAAACAAACCTTTCAATTATTTCATTTTTAATTGGGTGAAAACTTTGTTTTGGTGGCTGTTTTCCACTCATTTTTTAAAAGAAAATGTTGATAGAAAATATTTTGATTGAAGTAAAATGTCAAAATTATTTTTGGATCATTCCATAAAATAAAAAAAAAAGAAAATATTTACTAGCATAGAAATATCAGCCCGTTGACGCACGCGTGAAAACTAGCTTCAACTAGAGAGCAGAATTTTGGAAAAACCGGGAACGGGAAATTTAGCAGAAGAAACCCGGCCCGGAACCGGGATTTCCCAAACCCGGTTTCATCCTGGCATCTTCAAAAAAGTTAGGAGAAGGACCGGGTCTCGATGGGTAGGGGACGGTTCAGTATCGACGGTTCAGTATTTGGGGTTTTTGGCCATAACTTTTTGCTCGATCAATATTTTAGGGATTATTATATATGATTTGATATGTCTCGGGGTACAAAGATATATAGAATAAAGCTTTTTAATTGAAATTTTAATTATTTTTAAGATTTTTAAATAATGCCCTATTTTTGGCCGATTTCGCCCTATTTTTGGGTGACTGCGCCCTATTTTAGTGTTTTGGAAAGGGCCACCCTGACTCAATCGTGCGGACTCAATTGAGGTGTACCGATTAATAAGTTTAGGGTTTATAAAAGCAGAAAAACAAATTAAATAAAAATTATTTTCAAAAAAAATTAAATGTTAACAATTTAAAAAAATATTAAAATTAATTTATTATTGTCATGATCACGATTTCCTTTGACAGAAATATCTTCACTGCCGCCACCACGAACTGGAGAAATGTCATAATCTAAACGTCTACCATTTGAATCAGAGCCTGCTGAACGCCTTAGTGTTCTCCTAAAATAATAGATAAAAATATCCAAATAAAAAATTTTACTTTTCAAATCTTCCATTCCCTCCTTCAGCATCTAGCTTAGAACTATCACGAGCTCGCCCAGCATTGCCAACAGAAGTACACCCACCTCGCCCACCCCGAAAACTACCTAAATATTAATAAACTGTTTATATTCTATAAACCTAAGGAATAATTAAGGATAAGATTATAGGTAAATGTCCAGTTGGCGATGACTTTGAATATAATTTCTAAGCGATAAAGGCATATTATACCAAAAAGGGAAAAAAGCGAGATAAACAAAAATTCAAGGGAAAAAAATGCGCACTCTTTATCGACGGGAAGATCGCCAACTAGCATTTACCAGATTATATTCAAATTCAGCATCCGATGAACTAATTTAATAAATTTAAATGGATATTTAAAAATAAAAACAAACTTTAAACGTGTTTGTTTCCATTTTTTCGGTGTATAAACTACAACTCGTTCTTTATCAGCTGGCGCATCTTGGTAGTGTTGATACTCTGACATCTTAAAAGAGAAGGGCGTAAAATATTCAAAAGTTACTCATAATACCTTTGACCCGATTAGGTTCCCGCATTGGCCAGTCATTATTGTAATTATTTCCTGCATTTTTAAGGAATAAAAGTCAACAAAAAAATAACCAATATAAATGATCTTAAAATTATCAAAAAATATTAAACATTTTAAAGAATATGAGTCAGCAAAAAAAGGGAAAATAATAATGAAAAAATAGGGCGAACCAAAAATAAATTTTCAGGGGAAGGGACGTTATGTAGGGAAGTTTTTTCCTTTATTCGGGTAGTTTCAGTGCCAATAATGTCTTTTATTTGCACAACGCCAAAGTATTAAATGAGAGCTAATTTTGTCTTTTTCTCTTACTTTTCCATGCTCTCTTCTTTTAATTTTTCCAATTTTGGGTTACCGATTCGGTAGGATTCGTTAGGCTAAGAGAACATCCAAATTTCTAAAAATGTTTTACTAAGCTGTACTTATGATCAACTAAATAAACGCTAGTAATAAAAAAATCTTGACTTATTATAACACCGTTTAAATTGTTTCGAATTCGGGGGGGGGGGGGGGGTGGGGGTTAGAAATTAGAAATTCTAAGCTCTTTAGGACTCATCACATTCGATTACCTAGCAACATAAAAAATGTCGAAAGAACATATTTCTAGTTTTTCTAGGGACCAATGAAGCAGAAGATTACAAAATAACTAATATTTATTTTTAAAAATATTTACTAAAACAATTTTTAATTTTATTTTCACTAAAAATTCAAATATGTAAACAAAAATATTTATTATTCGCCAAATTCCTGTTATAACTAATGATATTTATTAAATTTTTTAATTTAATTTTTTGATCATTTAATTAACAATTTTTTAATAGTAAATAAATTTTTAATTTTGTTATTTTTTAAATTATCTAATTAACAAATTATTTTCTAGATTCCTAGTAATTACATATTTACAATAGTCACCAATATATTCTTATTAAAATCAAATTTTCTATTAAAATAAAATAGTTTCTACGTATTTATCCGTGATATACCTAATTTCATTTTCGGTGTATTAAATCTCGAAAATAATTATTTAGGTCTTGTTCTCTTTTTTATTTTTTCTTTAATATATTCTTGGTGCTCGCTAGGTTGTAGATTTATTTTCTTTTGTTACTTAAAATTAAAAATAAAATATTTTTTCCACACTTTTGTAGCTGACTGTATTAAAAGGAATTTAAAAATAAATTGATAAAATTTTACTTTTTTGAATCTAAATTAATTTGTTTTTAAAAAGGAATAAAAAAAATCTTTTATGATGCAATTTTACAGGAAAATTACATTTTTAATTAAAAATTTATTTTTAAAATTCTAAATTAAATAAATAAATAAAAGAAATAAATTTATAAAAAGTATTTGTTAAAAAATATTTATCAAACATCTTTTTTGTTTTTATTTTTTGTTGAATCTTTTCATTCACAAAATAAAAATTCTTTTTTTTTCTTATCTTTTTAATTTGTTGTTTAATTATTTTTTGCTGAACAAAAAATTTTTTGAAAATAAATATTAAAAACAATTACTTATTTTTTATTAGAAAGAATAAATGAAAAAACTAATTTAATCAGATTCTGATTTCTCATACATATTAGGAAAAAATGTGCCTCTTCCTTCTTCTTTCCACCCCTTTCTTTAGGAAAAATTTTAGTGGCAGTGGTTTGAATTTTTTTAAAAATTGAATACACTCTTTTAGTGAATAATTAACAAGATATTTATGTATTTTTGGCCGATTTTTTATTTTAAAATATTTTAGACAAAAATTTGCATTTTAACCTATGCAAAATTACAACCACTTTATGAATATTTAATGTTTCTAAAATTAGATTTTAAAAATTACAAAAAATTGTAACAAATATTGACATTATATAAAATTAAAAATTATGCCCATATCTTTACCCAAAGTCGAGATTCTCAATTTTAATTAACACACAAATTTTAAATCTCTTTAAAGATTCCTCTCCCTTTAATCCCTTCCCACTCCCTCCATCGCCTACTTTAATTAATAAAATTAAAATAAAGTGAATTTGTTTTTTAACCATCAAACATTAAATATAATAATTAGTTACATATTAATTAAAAGAAGCAGCTTTAACAAATAAAAATAGATTTGCTTTAAGTTGCCTAAGCAATTTTTTAATGTTAATCGATGATTCTCGTCCTCTTTTTTTGCTTTTTTTAAACAAAAAATATTCCTTTCCCTCTTCTAATTCTCAATTTATTTTATTTTTGTCAAATAATAAAATAAATCTCTCCCTCTCCTCCTCTACCTTCCACCACGCAATTTAATTTATAAATTCCTTTTTTTTTCGTCAATTTAATTTTAATGATGAGTAAAATTCTCTTTAATTTTTCAAATGTAAAAGATTAAAAAGGTTGAAGAACTTTTTTTTTTAAATTAAAAACATATAAAATTGAGTATTTAACAAATTACAATTAAATTATTTTCTAAAATTTTATTTAAAAAAATATATTTATTTTACGTATTTATTGTGTTCTTATCAACACTTTTCTTTGAGAACAGAAGTTGAAAAATAATGAACCAGGTGATATTATGATGTTCGGGAGAGGAAAAACCCGGGAAACGGGAGTAGGATCAGGATGACCTCGGGATCGTGATATCCGAGCAACATTATCATGTACAGATTGAAAAATTTATTTTATATTAAATTTTTAAATATATTTTTTTTAATTAATTGCAAAACGGAAAGCCCATACACAAACCCATACACAATTACCTCAACTAAGGGCAAAGTATTATAAACTTGGATCAGTTTGGATCCCGACCCCAAATGATTTTATCGAACCCGACACCAACATTTTAAACACCGAAAGGCGACCCCAAACTTTTCGATCCCGAAGGATCCGGGTCTAACCTTAATTCAAAGTAAACATTTATTTTTACAAATTTAAGTTTTTCTAACTTAATTCGTTAATTTATATTTATTTGATAGGCTGAATTTGAAGAAAAATATGGCCACATAACTAGATCCAGCAAAAATAAACAGCAAAAACAATTAAATTCAAAATTAGACCCTTTTTTACAAAATTTAACTCCAAGCAGATGTTTTAAAAAAGAAAATGTAAAAAAAGTATTTATTAATCTTTTACCAATTTTTGGTTGGTTACCTAGCTATAAATGGAGGCAATATTTACATTGTGATTTAATTACTGGATTAACTGTTGGAATTATGGTTGTCCCACAGGGTGTGGATTACTTAATCTTTAATTTTTGTTAAAATTTTATTTAAAAAATATTCCCTCTCTCAAATTAATTAAAGGTATGGCATATGCAACATTAGCTAAAGTACCTCCAGTTTATGGACTATATTCCTGCTTTTTTCCTGCCTTCTTTTATATGTTTTTTGGTACTTCCCCGCATGTTTCTATTGGTATCTTCATTAATTTTTAAATTAAAATAAATGTTTGTTGAGGTACTTTTGCTGTGGCTAGTATGATGGTTGGGAATTTACGTTCACAATTAATACCAGAAAATGGGAATAATAACAATACAAATACTTTAATTATTGAAGAGGAACCCCTAACACCTTTAGTTTTAATAAGTGCTTTAACTTTTGGGGTCGGCATATTTCAGGTGTTTAAATAAATTTAAATTGAAGATATTAAAAATGCCGAAGTAAAAAAATTTGTATTTTATTATAATGAAAGGAAGTATTTAAATACCGTATTCCCTATATTAGAGCCCCACCCTCTGTTAGAGCCCATAATAAAGCCCCACTTAAAAATTTTTGGGGGAAAAATATCCTCAGTAAGAGAGTGAAGTGAACAAACTGGATATCGATGATTAAAGTAAAAGAGGAATTATGGGGATATAAGGATTGAGGGAAACATGAGCTAATTAAGGAGAAAAAAGGAGATATCGTGGTATTCGAAGTACACTAAAACCTTTTTAAGTATAATTTTGGAATAACTTTATTTTTTTAAAGATATTAATGGCTATATTTCGTTTATCCTTCATAACTAATTACATTTCTGATTCTCTTATTTCTGGTTTCACTACTGGCGCCGCTGTACATGTATTAACATCACAATTGGATAAATTAATTGGTGTTAAAGTTAAAAGTTATGGAGGCCCTGGATTAGTTTTATTTGTGAGTCTAATATTAAATTGTGTCCATATTTATGTGTTTTTCACAGATGTGGAAAGATTTATTTAATTCTGCTTCAAATATTAATATATTTACTGTTTGTATTTCCATATTTGGTCTTATTTTTTTAAGTATTGGACGTGATTGGATTAATCCAATATTTAGAAAACGTTTCAAAATACCTTTACCCTTGGAACTTTTTTTGGTTTTTTAAATGAATTTTTTTCTAAAAGTATTTTATAGGTAATTGCTGCAATAATTCTTTCAGCAACTGTTGGGTTGAAAAAGAATTATGGAGTTAGAATTGTTGAGAATGTACCCCAAGGGTGAGATTTTAACTAGGGTTGGATAAGGTCGTTAATACATTAACAAGTTTTTGTGTACGTTAACAAGCTTTTTTGGCCAAATTAAATAAAACAAGGTACTTGTTAAGACAATGGGCGGGGCTTATGGGGGTGGGGAACTACACAAGTATCAATAACAGCATTAAATAAACGATATGTCTAAACAAAAACGAGCCTCTTACTTCAGGTTAATAACCAGTTGTGTCCCACCCCTTACCTTATAACCAGAAATTTTATTTTTAAAGGATGCCAAATTATTCAATTCCTCGTCTTACACTTTTACGGCATATTTGGCTAGATTCTCTAAGTATTTCAATAATTTGTTATGCTTTCCTCTTCTCTCTCGGCAAAACTTTTTCCAAAAAACATAAATATAAATTAAATGCTAATCAAGAATTATATGCTCTAAGTATGTGTTCACTAATTTCTTCTTTATTTCCCGTATTTCCCTTTGGTGCTTCACTCTCTAGATCGGCCTTATGTGAAATTACAGGAGCTAAAACACAAGTAAAACTTCAATAATTTTTTATTTTCTTTTTATTTTTCCAGTTTCATGCACTTTTTTCTAGCGCTTTACTCCTTGTAGTTATTCTTTGGATTGGTCCTTTACTTGAACCTCTTCCAATTGCTGTACTTGGGTGTATTGTTGTAGTTAGTCTTAAACCTCTTTTTCTTCAATTCAAAGAATTACCAAAATTATGGAAAATTAATTTATTTGATTTTGTAAATTTTTGGTTAATTAACTGGAATATATTAATTTTTTTTCAGTTAATTTGGATAATTGCATTTACAACAACCGCATTTCTTAATATTACTTTTGGACTTATTATTTCTTTGTTTTTCTCTATTTTGTCTATTATACTTAAAGAACAATGGTTATTTATTTTTAAAATAAATTTTTTATTAAATGGAAATAGTTAATTTGAAGTATCTAGTTATTATTCTCTTTTCTTTCTATGTATTAAGAACGATTGTAACCTTATAAATAGATCTTGCTGAATCGTTCAAGATCCACTATTTCAATATGATTAACTAATCCTCCACCAAAATTAAATAATATATTTATTTCTTTATAGGCCAAAATTTTCAAGAATTGGTGGAGATAACGAAGCTGAGGGAGTTTTTCGTCCATTAAATTTATATAATGGTTATATTTTCTCTTAAAATTTTAATATTTATCCAATTCTTAGCTTTGAGTGATCCAGGAATTCAAATTAATGCTCAGATTTGGAGATTTGAGTCCCCTTTACATTTTGGAAACGCTTCAAAATTAGTAGATTCCGTAGCTGAAATTTGTCAAAAAATTTTAAAAAATTCCTCTTCAATGGGAAATTTTGATAATATTAAAATTTTGAATAAATTCTCTGATACTGGAGAGGAAAAGGTGAATTTTGGTAGGATAAATATAAAGAAGATGTAGATTTTAGTGAGAACTTTAAATCTAAAAAAATTTTTTCCGTTAGTCGACCGCAAACTGAGTATTAGCCGACTTTAAACAGCTATAACTTTACGATGCTTGATCCAATACAGATGTTTTTTATAACATTCGAAAGCTCTCGATAAGCTCCATTTTTTACCCAACTGTATGTATTGACCAGGTCTGATCACTAATAAAAATTTATACCCCGACAATAGTGTTAAACAATGATTTCTTGCACTTATCGACTTGTAACTTTTTATGAGTGATCAGAACTTACCCATACAGTTGGGTAAAAGATAGAGCTTATTGAGGGCTTTCGAATGATATAAATTCATTTGTATTGGATCAAGCATCAAAAATTTATAGCTGTTCAAATTCGGCTGTTAATCATTTGTCAGTTTGCGGTTGATTAACGGAAAAGTACCAAAAATTCTTATTAAATAATTTTTTAGAAATCAATTTCAAAAGATTTGGAACTTGATACTATTGGAAATATTAATTCAAATAATTCATCATCTTCCTCCTCCTCCCTTTCATTAAAACAATTAACAATTAAAGGAATTTTAATTTTGGATTGTTCTGTTATTTCCCATATTGACGCTGCTGGAATTGATTCTCTTATTGAAATTTATTTGGATACTGAAAGATTAAATATTTTAATTAAATTTGCTGCTTTTTCAGGTGTTTTAATGTTAAATAAAAAATAATTGAGATATTTTTAGGAATTCTTTGAGTATTTAATTATTTAATTTTAAATAGTGAAAATAATTCGTTAAAAATATTTGAAATTATTTTTAAAATTAAATTTTTTGGAACAAAGTTTTTGGTTGTATTTTAGTAACTAGATCCAATACATAATAATTTTAACTAACTTGTCGTTATATTTGGTAATTATAATCGAGATTATACATTATTTTAAGTGTGGGTATTAATATTGTGAATGGGAGGGAAATTGTTATAGTGTCAATGGGGAAATGTAACTAGGGTCTAAATTACGGAATTTTTTGGTAAAAACAAATTCTGGAATGCTCAGAAATTTTTTCAAAATTAAACCAAAATATTCCTAATTAACCAATTTTCTAATCTCAGTTTGAATTTAAATTAAAAATAAAATATTTTAATTTATTTTCAGATTCAATTTTAAATATTTTCCATCGTTGTTCTCTTTTCAATAAAATCCCTGAGAGATGTTTTTACCCTTCAATTCAGGATTGTTTAACTTCTTGTTATTCTTTAAATTTTAATGAAAATAAATGTTAATTTTTAATTTTATTTAAAAATATTTTTATTTATTTTAATTAATTCTAGTCTTTTATTTATTTAGAATTTCATTAAAATTATTTTTTTAAACCAGAATAATTATTTATTGCTTTTATTTTTTTTATTAGATTTAAATCAGACAAATAATAATAATAATTTTTTTTTAAATATATTAAAGTACATTTAAACATTTAATTTCAATTTTTATTTAAATTACTATTTTGATATATTTTGTTAATTTTAATATTTGTAATGACAACTGGGTTGTTAATTTGTGTTTTATGAAAAAGTTTCAAAATCCAGTCATATTCCATTTTCAAAGCATTAAGATGTGAACTGCTTTAATTTTAGAAAAATTAAAGTTAAGAATTTTTGTAAATTAAAGAGAGTACTTGGGGTATACATCAGGGCTGGGCAAAGTTCCAGCTACAGTTCCGGAACCAATTAGTTCTAGTTCCAGTTCCAGAACTAGAGCTACGGAACTAACGATTATCTGGAACCTTTTTAATCCTTTTTAAAATGTTAATCCTCTTTCTTAATCCTTTTTAATCGTAATAGACTATAGAGAACAATGGGATATATACAAGGAAGGCATATCTAAGCTGAAGGATCAACTAACAGAGTACTTGATGAGTTTTTTTTTCATATTCAAAAAAATTAAAAAATTTGGAACTAGAACTAGCTTGGAACTAGTTCCAGAACTGGAACTGGAACTAAGGAATTTTAAAAATGGAGTTCCGGAACTGGAACTGGAACTACTAAAATTAAAAACCTAGTTCTGGAACTGGAACTAGTTCCAGAGAAATTTTGGAACTTTCCCATCACTGTATACATACATAACTAAGGGGTGTAATTTCAATGGAGGGTAATCATAATTCAGAGTTTTATTTAATTAATAGAGTTTTATTTTTAGCTATATGAAAATCAAATTTATTTTTTTTCAAAACATACCTAGTAATAAAAAGAGAAGTAACTTCAATAATAGTAATTAAAGAAGAAAAAATATTCGCAAAGTTCCAGTAGAGTAATATTAGATCATTGTCTTTAACATAATTTCTAATATAAAAGAGAAAACCAAGAGTACAGATCCAACCAAAATTTTGAATAAAAATTAATGTAGCTGAAGACTTTAAAATTGCTTCACGCAGAGATTGACCTTTGAATAAAAGTATAGAAAGAGTTTACAAAAGTTTAGCCACCGGGCAGGAAACGAACCTGCGACCAAATTAATGTTGATCTTCTAGTATTTTTAAGAAAAGTTGTATCAAATTATTCGGTTAACCGAAACCGAACTGATAAACTGAACCGAAAGTGCCGTAACCGTTAAATATATTTTCTTAAAATTAATTACCTATCGGATCCTTTCCAAATATCGCTTTTAATAAAATAATTAAATAGCAAAATAATGTAGAAATAACACAAACAAATGGAGTGATTGTTACAACATTATCGTTGTAATTTAATAAACAATTAGAAGGACTTTAAATAAAATTTTTTAAAAATATTTAAAATTATATATTTAAACCTATTATTTGGCAAATCTTGAATCATCAAATATAAATAATACAAAGGATAAGTAAATGGTGTTCCTATTAATAAAATCCGATAAAGTTTGCTCGTATTTTGCATATACCTTTTAAATAAAATTAAAATTATATTTTTAAAAATATAATAATTATTAGGTAACCACAAGGTTATTGAAAACTGGTAAAAAAGTGCTAGGAAATTTTAGGTTTCTAAACACCAGAAAAGTTGAGCTCGATTTAGCCCGGAAAATAGTTCTTATACTACTCTTTACACAAAACCTTATGTATTTTAGGTTTGTCTTGAGATGAATTCTTTATTTTGATTTCAACATAGAACTAACCAAAAAGGAAAACAAATTCCAAGCATTCTATCAATTCCAATTGCTACCATAAAAGTAAAAACACCCATCATTAATGCTTTAGGTATTAGAACAATTAAAACACAAACATAAAGAGGAATTGTGCTTTGCAGAACATAAAGTATATAATTCGGTAACAGAACGACTTTAGAGCAGGCTTGAGATAAAGAATAAAGCCCAAGAAGAATGTGGCAAAGTGTATGGAGATCTCTGAAAGGTTAAAATTTTGTTATTAATATTTTTCTTAAACATTGTAAATATTTTCATTTCGATATTTTTCAAAATTTTCCAATAATTTTATATTAAACTATATTTGATATTTTTAGTATTTCTGTCAATTCTTTCTGCAATTTTTATGGAAATTAATAATATTAGCTAAAAACAACCCCAAATTTTAATTTTTAATTTTTATTTTATTAAAAATTTAATTTATTAAAATAAAAAAATTTACTTATATTTTATAGTTAAATAAACAACATTTCCAAAAATTAAAAGCCCAATAGTGTCAGTAAATAAATTTATTGTTTTAAAGACAAATGTTTTTATATCCATAATATTTTTTAAATTTGTTTCTGCCAAATAAATGAATAAAAAATGTTTGCTTAACTTACCGTAAATCATCTAAAATAGGCCCCCTCTAAAATAAGCCCCCTCTACATTAATAATCCTTTTAATTTTGAAAATGCTTTTTAACCTTTATCCACCGACATCTCTTAATCCTCCAAAATTCCTTGATATCCCTACCTATTCCCAAAACACGAAATGCTCCCTCTAAATGTCTCATTATTCACCTTAATTCTCCGATATCTCCAACTTAAAGGCATATCTAAGCTGAAGGATCAATTGACAGAGTACTTGATGAATTTTTGGACAAGGATTTTTCTTGAAAAGACTTGGTATGGGATGACTTTTATTGAATTTTAGAAAAATATTTTCTAAATGTTTGGTAATAAATTTTAGTTTTTCAAAAATTTAGACATCGAAAAATAAGCCCCCCTCCCAAATAAGCCCCTCCCCCTCTAAAATAAGTCCCCTCTAGAGGTCGATCGAAAAAAATAAGCCCCGGGGTCTATTTTAGAGGATTTACGGTAATTATAAATAATAATTTAAAATTTTTAGAGAGAGATTTGTTTTGATTGTTTCATAATATGTATACATTAATTTTATTAATAGATTTTTATTTTTTTATTTATGAAAAAGAAAAAATTTTTTCAATCACAGTAGGATTATAACAATTTTTGACTTTACTAAAATCCAGTCAAATAATTTTAAATAAACATTTTGACTGGATTTTGCCTCAAAAACTGACAAAATTTTAATCATATTTTGATTTTGCCGAGCCCTAACAAAACCCAAAACATAAATCGTAGAAACATAAATACCGTATAAAACTGAGAAACAGTTAACAACGTTTACTTGATAAGTAAAAAGTAAATTAATTCTTTTTTCTAAAATTTAGAAAAAAATTGTGAAAAAAATTATGATGTAAAATTTTTTTTCATTTAAATTATTACTTAAAATTTAATTATTATTATATTTACTTAAAACATCTGCCCTTTTTTGTTTAATATCCGTGTCGTTAACTCTTAATTATATATTAACTCTTATTGTAAATATTTACAATGTATAATTCAGTAATTTAAGTGGGAGGCTAAAAAAAATTTTTTTTTAATAATTTAAATATTAAATGAATATAAAATAAATTTAATAAATAAACATCTGCTTGATATTTGATATTTTTTGAATATTAAAATTAGGTTGATAGTAAATGCATAAAATTGCAAAACAATATTTTTTAAGCAAGAAATTGAGAGTACCGTATCTGCTCTATTAATTACTCCCTCCAGCGAGAGATCGAAACAATAATTACCCGGGGTAATTATTAGAGCATATATTTTACAGCTAACATAAAATAATGTAAACAGATTTGTCTAAATAATTAAAGAAAAATAAATAACTATATTTATGTATTATTATTTTTAAAATATCTTATTTTTATTAAATTATAATAAGTAAATTAATTAAATTATTTTTCACTATAGTGAAGATAAATTAAATTATAATAAATTTATTGAGCCCTTAGATACACAACAAATTTAGTACAAAACAAGATTTATTGACAAAATAGATATTAAGTTTGAAATAACTTCATTTCTACCCTTCCACATAAGGGTCAAAAATTCAAAAATGTGGTAGGTGTTAATCAGTAACTTGTTTCAATATTCTGTTGCCAATAGATTCTTTCTGTCAAGAGGAAATGGGTTGTACCAAAATTGAGTTTAAACAATTCTGCATCATCTCGAAAAGCACATTCGAATTAGTTTAGGACACTTTCGACTGTCAGAACAGCAACTTTAAATGTTCTCCTTCTTGCTTTATCAGCTATTTTAAATATAAAACGATCACTGTTCATTTAAAAATATCAATAAAATCACATGTCTAGATTATCTATCTCTCTACTTTCGTTCTTTATCAATCATCGGTAATTGGTGCCAACAGACAAGAAAATAAAATGTCAACCCGGATATTTATTTATATTTATTTTTTCATCTCTAATATTGTTGGAATTTGCGCAAAATTTATTAAATATATTTGAAAATGTATATGTCGAGAAGGGTTTTAAAAATAAATAGAAAAAGAGAGAGATTAATGTAGGGATATATCTTTTGATGACCAGTTTATATTTGACGTTCAAATAGATAAAATATTTAATTAGTTTATTTATATCTTCACAGACATTTTAATAATATTTTTTATTAAAATTTTTTTATTAAAAACTTGAGTAAAATAATTAATTTTAAATAATTAAATTAAAAAAAATGAGAATTGTGTGTATTGGTTGTGCTCCAACAACATTAGGCTTTGCCTATCGCTTAAATGAAATCATAAAAGAAGGAATTGAAAATGTTGACGATATTGAATTAATTGTTTTGGAGAAGGAAATGAAACCTGGGGGGCTTTCTGGAACGGTGAAATTTATTTTTCTTTAATTAAATTTTGTTTTAAATAAAATTATAGTAAATACAGTTTGATGTAATAATGTCATTAAAAAATTAAATTATTTTATCAGATACAGTTGTCTTAACACCAAATGGGTACTTAAGGCCCCACTATATTAATATACCTATTCGTTCATTAAAGTTACTTTTCGCATATTAAAACTTACACTTTTAAGGAAAGATTTTTAGATTAGTTACTTCTACATTTCAACTGTCAATATATTTAGATTAATTAAAAAAAAAGGAAAAATTATTAAAGATATTTAATAATTTTTAAAATTAATTTAAATTAAAGATTCGAGATGAACACGGATTTCTTTGGGATATGGGTGGACATATTACATTTTCACATAATTTTCCTTATTACGAAAAAGGTTTTTAGTCCTTAAATAATTATTTAATTAATTAAAATTTAGCAACAAAAGAAGCAGTAAAAGAATGGAATAATTTAGAACGTAATTGTATGGTTGACTTAAATTATTTATATGGAGAACCTGGTATCCATATTTAAAAATAATTTAATTTATTCGATTAATTAAGGCATTAATCTCGTTCCATATCCAGCCCAATTTGCTGTCCCTTTATTCCCTGAAGAAACAAAAAGGAAATGTTTGTCTGAATTAAAGCAACGATATGAAGATGTAAATAACTTTACTAATAAATTTAATTTGGAAAATTTTTTAAATTGAAAATTTTGCATACATTTAAAATTCATTAGAAAATTCCTCAAAATAAAATAAATTTAAAAGAAAATTTTTTAATTAAAAGCAGCAAAACATCTCTCAATCATCTCCCACTGATTTTGAAAGTTGGGTTCTCCATCACTTTGGTCCTTCAATACTTGAGATTTTCTTCAAGCCATATACAAAAAAAGTTTGGACGGTGGATACTTCCAAAATGTGAAAAAAATATTTAAAAGGAAACAAAATATTTTTTAATTAAAAGGTCATGTTCGTGGGTCGGAACTAGAGTTGCTAAGTTACCACAGGAGAAACTTGAAGAATTATGTGAAATGGGAAAGGAAGAATTAAAAGTATTTAAATAATTAAATAAAATTATTTAAAAAATAAATAAGGAAAGAGTTTTGTGCTTTTAATAAACTTAGTGAAAGAGTTTCCATTTTAGTGAAAGAAGAAATTTAAAAATTACATTCCCTATCAATTGTTTTTTAATTTACAGAAGGCGGATTTTGGTTGGGGACCAAATACTCATTTTACAGTGAGTTTTGGGAACATTTTAAATATTTTAATTAAAATAATATCAAACATTAACTACATTTAAGTTCCCCAAATATGGCGGTACATGTGCTGTTTGGGAAAAGATGGAACAAATGTTGCCTTCAAAGTGGTTCAAATATGGTACTAAAGTGTGTAAAATTAATTTAAAAAATTATATTAGTCAACACTCTCTTAATTTTATTCGAGAATTGATTTCGTTTCAGACAGAGATATTAATTAAAGGGATTTTGTGAAAGAGTGAATATCCTAATAAAAATAAATTTAAAAATTAAAAAAAGGTGATCAAAATTGATTACAACAAAAAAAGGCTAGTATACACAAATACTGAAGGAAGAGAACATCGTCTTAGCTATGATGTTTTAATTAATTCTGGACCGATAGATTTACTTGTTGAACAATCAAAAATATGTACTCCTTTACAATTAAAGCATAATAAGGTAAATAATAAAAAAAATTGAAAGAATTTTACTGGAAAATACTGAAAATAATTTCCAAATTGGAAATTAAAGCTCCAGACTGTAGCCATGAAAATTAAAAATTCTTTTAAAAATCGAAATAGATATTCAATGGATTTTTCATTATTTTTTAAAATTATTTAAAGGTAATTATTGTTGGTGTTGGGTTAGAGTTGCCATTTACTGAATTTTGTCAGGTAAAAATATTAAATCTAAAATATCTATATTAAAATTATATATTTTAAAAGAAATTTACTTGGCTATATTTTCCTGATCCAAAAGTTCCTTTTTATCGAGTTACTTTCTTTTCGCGGTAAAATTTGAATTTAAAATAATTCTAATTGAAATATCTGTAGTTATGGAGATGTTACTCCAGATAGTAGCAAATATTGGTCTGTAATGTGTGATTGTGCATTACCTTTTGATGATCCGGTTAGTAGTTAATAAAATTTAGCGATAAAATGTTAAAATGAAAGTAATTAAAATTAATTAAAGTTGTACTCCGAACTAGAGTAGGTCGAGGTCGAGGTTTTTGAAAAGACCGAGACCGAGGATCACCGAGGCTGGCCTCGGCGAGGCCTCGACCTACTCTACTCCAAACCCACGACTCTTTCCGAATGAAATTTTATCCCGCCCAACCTCGAAAAATTGTAAACTCCATAGTCAGACATAGCCCCCCGAAGTTCTAAAATTACAGACATAACCCCCCCCCCCCCCCCCAATTCTAAAATTATTGATGTAAAATATTCATATACTATATTATTAACATGAAATTTTTATTTTCTATACATACATAATTTTAATTTTTTTAAAACTTTTAAAGGCAACAGAAGAGAAATTCGTGATCAAGCTGTAGAAGGACTTATAAGAAAAACTACATATAATAAAAAGAGATAAAATTGTTTCAATTTTCTCAATTACCTTACCTTATGGTTATCCTATTCCAACAATTCAAGTATTTCAAAAAAAAATAAAATTTTATCAAAAAAACATTAAAATTTAAGAGAGATTCAGAACTTTCTCGTTGCCATTCAATTCTCGAAGAATTCCAAATTTATAGTCGAGGGCGTTTTGGTGGGTGGAAATATGAAGTATCCAATCAAGATCATTGTTTTATTCAAGTAAATAATTAAAAATAAATTTTATTTTTAATTTAAAAATTTAGGGAAGAGAATTGTGTGATAGACTTGTTCTCGGTGAAAATGAAAAATTATATAAAACACTTGTGCCTGAAAAGAGAGGATAGATATTTTGCGAAAGAGAAAAAATAATAATTTTTATTAAATTTAAATCAGACAAATAAAATTTTTTCCATATACATATTTAAATATATTAAAATTCAATTTTTATTTAAATTAATATTTGGACATATTTTGTTAATTTTAATATTTGTAATGACAACTGGGTTGTTAATTTGTGTTTTATGAAAAAGTTTCAAAATCCAATCATATTCCATTTTCAAAGCTTTACGATGAGAACTGCTTTAATTTTAGAAAAATTAAGGTTAAATATATTTTAGATAAATATAAAGCTCTGTGCCAAATATGGCAATTTAATTTTAATCCCTAACTCCCTAACCCTAGAATTAAACAAAAAACAATTTAGAAAAAGAAGAAAATTTATTTAATTAAAAATTATCCAAATATATAAGCGGGTATCAAAATATATGTGAAGGTTAACAAAAAAGCAAGTGACAACCGGAGTTGTCAATTTTAGCTGGTAGGCCGGCGGGGGCGGAGTTTATTGAAAAAGTTAAAAATAATAAAAAATAAATTTTAAGTAAAATTGTGCGGTTTACGCACATTCCCCCCGCCGGCCTTTACATTTCAAGGTTGTATGTTTAAATGCAAAAAAGCCGTCTTAATCGTCCGCTTCATAATTCTAGCCGCGGCCTCGACCGCGAGGACCTCTTGGACAAATTCGGCATTAAACTCTCCCAGGCGGTCCATATTGATTTCAGCGCGGGCGTTTCCAACTGCCTCCACAAGTTGACGAGCCAATTCACGGACTGCATGGAGGTGGGTCTCGACAGCTCTTGCCGAGTTAGGTATACGGGAGCCGGCGCTTTGCCGTGAAGACCCTTGTCCATCGGAGCGGGGCACGAACGGGCGGTTTCGGATTATACTGTGGCTGGACTGGTTTAAGCCGAGTTTTTCTTGCTTATGGCGCCCGCTAGGCACCGCCACAGATTTAAGAGGTAAGGGCGCTGGTGGAGGAACAGAAAAATCTGATGGCGCTACAGCAATGGTCGGCGCACTGGCCGTGATGTTCGGACCTAAAATTGGGGTGGATTCTGTCTCTTTCTTCTCATTACCTTTCGACTGGAGCAAGGCTAATACTGTCTGCAACAGAAGCTTCTGCTCCGCTCTATCCTCCTGTACGGCTTTAGCTTTAGCCTCGGCTTCATGACGAGCTTTCTTTTCCTTCGCTAATCGGCTTTCTAGCCGTGATGAAGCTAAATTATCCACAATTTGTCCCTTAATCTCCCCCATAGATTCTGACTTACCAGTTTCTCCAATTTGTTGTTGCGGTGGAGCAGCCATTAAAGATTGTTGTTGTTGTTTATCTCCAATATTTTTTAAAGATTGTTCGGCTGGTAGAGTCAAGACAGAATAAAATTTAGGCGCTGTTGAGGTGCCTGCCGGATTATTCGCAACCAACTTCCATTCCTCGCTCTCTTTGTTGTTCATATCAATAACGGTTGTTGCGGTTGGAAGTGGTGTAGTTTCATCGGTATCCAACCAATCCTCCAACAGTTGTTGGTCATCTGTTGTCAAGATAGGACCAAACTCCTCTATGTAAGACTGTTCTCGAACTTTGCGCTTAGCTTCGGTTGAATCCCCATTTGCTTGTCTTTTTGACATTACTGATTTAGATTTGATGTAATAACGTAAAAAATAATCTGAATTGTAGACAATTAGCACAGTGCGAGAAATGATAAAGCCAGGACCCACAGGAGAAATTAAAGAGACAACTGGGGATGGCATTGAATTAAAATGATTATCAGCGCTACACAAGCTACAGGATAGAGCGAGTAAAAAGGTGATGGTCAGAGTTTTAACGCCGCTAGCAACTATCTTAATCTCCTTTGGATTCTCCAAAGCCTGCTCAAAGCTCGGTGGGGGTGTAGGTGGCTTTGCTGGATTGATCGGTTCCTCAGGCTTATAGAAAACCTTTTCTAAAGGTATGTAGTCGCGGTGATCGTGCCCGCTACGCCAGCAGGCGTGACCCACCCTTCTTGAGTTCTGCCTGCTTTTCCGTGAAGTCCCCCGAATGCCACGTTCAAAAATCAGGCATGGCATTCGGGGGAAAGCTAACGGCTGCCCTTTTCTAACGAAAAATCGCTCTACGCTGATATTCGGCTCAACTAACTCTATGAATGCTGGTCTAGATAGAATCGGTCGATTGGCCGGCATTGCTTGACCTCGAAGCGTAAGGTCCTTCCACACTAAAGAAATGAGCCCTTCGGCTCGGTGTCTCAAATGGGAACTATCCCAGTCAACGGGGCCCATGACCCGATTCAAAAAGCTTGCTAAGTGCTCTCCCCGCTGCGGGGTTTCAGGATTATTCGCCATAGCTTGGCTTATTAAAAAATACTTATTTAAATAAAAATTTATTTGAGAATTTTTAAAAATGAAGTTGGATAAAAGTAAGGAAACTATTGCTAAGGGAAGGACCAAACTAATGATAGGTCCGCCTCCAGGGTTAATTGCTTCGTTTGTCTTACTCTTTTTTCTTTTCAACACATCTGGGCCCTTGAGTGTGTTTATTTGCAATTTGTGAAGGGGAAGAGTGGATAATTTGTGAAGGGGAAGAGTGGATGGGCCAAAATGGTCGGCGAAATTCTTTTGTAATACAAAACTTAATGGAATGCACATATTCCTTTCTATTGCACAATTTCTGTGCAAAGCCTTTTTTTCTAATGCTATATTTGAAGGACTAAAGACATCTGGCGATCGTCCACCGTTTATTTCTCTGAATAAACAAATTTTTTCAAAAAGTTTGGAGGGGTTTGGCAAAATTGTGTACTTTGGGTCTCTGACCCCTTCCGCGCCTGGAAAACTGAAAAATAACAAAAGGGGGAATAAAGTTGTTAACTTTCCTAACAACTTAAGTTTAAAACGAAGGATTATGGTAACTACAATAATTATGAAAATAAAGATAATGGGTATGAAAATTTGAAAATTTGGAAAAAAATTAGATAATAAGAGGGAAAATGGGTGAAATTTCAAAAGGTTTATGCTAACTTGTGAGGGTGCTTCTCCTTGCACCGAATGGATTGACTTATCTCGTCTCCATTTTAGGGGTATGAAAAGGAGTTGGCCTTGTAATTGGAGAGGAGATTCTCCTCCAGGACACTTTACTTTACATTTAGTCTCTATCTTGGATCGGTTATAAGCAAAGTTGGCACTCCCTTCTATGCCTTCTTTGGAACATCTCGCGACGAAATTTATTCCATCATCGCATCTGATATGGGCTAGAGCAACACCAAAGTTGGTATTGCAAGAAAACTTGATCTGTACTCCTGTAGTACATTTGTAACATCCTCCTATACTATCTATCGCGACTGTACATGTCGATTCGGTTACTTCGTTGACCAATTTGAAATTGGACATTCTAAAATGGATCTGTATGGGTGAATAAGGTTGCTCAACTTGAACTGACTCTCCTTCTGAGAGAAATGTTTGTTTGTTTATGTTTAGGGGTAACCTCTTCTCCGGATCAGCTAAGATGGCTTCGCCGTCGAACTCACGGCATTGGCACTCAACTGACCCGTCGGTTGTGGGGTGACATTCTCGACAGGCATCTTTCGAAATATTGCACCCAAACCCTAAGGCACTTTGGGCGTCGGCACATTTCAAATCTCGAGGGACGTCTTGCCCCAGGGCTACCGAGAATCCGTTGGTGAGGAATGGGGTACTTAGAGTCGGAGATGGTGGGTTAGTCACTGCAATTGGTGTAATTGAGGTATTCAGCCAGTGGTGGGTTAGTCCTGGCTGAAGGATGGCTGACTCCTCATAGGTCTGGGAACTCGCTGTGAGTTGAAACACAGCTTTTATGTTAAAGTCCCAGGTAGGGCAACTGAACAATTCGAAAAGGTCCAAACTGGTGGGAACGGCGTACCATCTATAAAAATGACAACTAGCCGTCGGCAGTCCGCAACCTTTACTCCAAAGGGCTGACGACTCCCTACATCCACTTGCTCCGGGCTCTTTCATAACTTCTACAACCTCGGGGACATGAGTGTTTGCTCCAACATTTGAACAAAAGCTACCGGTACAAGAACCTGTGGTAGGGCAACGCCACACAGATCTTGTATTAATACGGTAACTCCTCAAGAATGCTAATGTTTTTGGGTTGCAACTGAGGGTCAAGCTCAATAAACTAAAGGTTAGGGCCCCCAAAATTTCTCCCTTTTCATCTTTTATGAGGAGATTAGTGGGTTGGCCGGCTGGTAGTAGAGTAAGAGTGGTTGAGCTCGAAACTGAACAAATTCTGGTATTATTATTAATTCGGCAATTCTCTGACTCGGACATGACTGAGATAGTGTCGCTCGAGGCTAATTGGGTTAGGAGGAAAAAAATTATGAGGGTGATTCCATATTTAGCTAACCGGGCTAAACTCGCTTCTCTGAGCTTCTTGCTCTCTTTTTGTATCTTTTTCTTAGCTCCATGAGTTTTTTCTTTTATTAACGCTTTTTTACTAGTTAAGACACTTCTCCCTTTGTCCACCGCTAATTCTCCTCTTCGTGTCCCCCATCTGTTGAGAGACCGGAAAATTCCTATGAATGCTTTAAATGGTCTGAATATTCGCTGAAGGGCGCCACAAAGGCAGCTGAGAATAAGGAAGGAGGGAAAAGCTATGGAAACAAGAACAAAGAAAAACATTTTGAAATCGCAACTAGGATTTGCTAGCAGGTCTAGACAAAAATAACAGTTTACTAACTGACATGGATTGAAAGCATCGCACTTGGCTGTGACCTCAAAGGGTTCTTCGTGGTTGGTATCCCAAAAATTGGCGTGACATGTGTAATCATTCACCAATACATCTTTGGGCAAATAATGGGTAATCTCCGTTTGTCCGGGGAGGACTGAGCAACTCCCGGGGCAACAAATCTGAATCTTACTGATTTTATCTGGGGCGAATATGCTTACTCCTGCTTTGCTACAATGGACTAAGCATCCCTTGCAGGACGGACATCCATCGCAAATCGGAGCTGCTAAATTCCCTACTGCTGCCAGTAGTGATAAAAGGAAAATGACCCCAAGGGTTAACTGCGCTTGTGCTAATTTTGCGCGCCTCCGGGTAATCATAACATGTTTGGAAGCTGATTTCTCTATTTTTTTGTTTTCTTTCTGGACTGACTCCTGGGGGCATACTAAAGCCTGCGGCTTTGTTTGTAACTCATCTGTTTTCTCTATGGTCTTTGAGCTCTCCTCTTGAATCGGAGGCTCTTCACGCAAAATTGGCTCATTTTGCTTGCTCGCAGGCTCTATAGCCGGAGGCTTCTTATCTGTTTCAATGTTCACGGGACTCGCTTCTAGCGGAAATATTTTATTGACGGGACGGGTAGAAATTCGGCCGTTAGGCATTAGTAGCTTAACACTCCGAACTGGTCCTGGGTGACCATTTAATTCTACTATTTTAGCTAGGGTCCATTCATTTCTGGGTTGCATTAAATTCTCTACTAGTACGACTTCGCCTAGTTGGGGAGCTGAATGAATTTGTAGTCGAGGACCAACGTGGTCCCATTTTGATCGATCACGAAGGGTGACGAGGTACTCCTTCCTCCACCTCACCCAAAGGTTTTCTAAATTTTCCAGAGTGGCCTTCCACCACGCGATAAGCTGTTCGTGGGGTAGTGGCCTAGGTTTATCTTGTTCGGGACTCAAAGGGTCACAGTGAAGTATTGCTCCGGGCTGAATAAAATCAATTGGTCTGAGAGGAAGTATCTCTCCTTCCTCGTCTGATGTATGAGTCAAAGGTCTTGTGTTGAGGGTAGCTTCCACCTCTGCGGTGAATGTAGCTAACTGGTCATAAGGGAGAATTCTCTTGCCTAGAGACCTCTTGAAGCAATTCTTGGCCATTCCGACCATTCTCTCGTAAATTCCTCCCGCCCAAGGGGATAAGGACGGGATAAATTTCCACTCAATTCTGCTCTCGGCGCTGTGTGAGGCCAAAGCAAATCTAATAGCTCTTTCGGCAAGGACAAAATTTCTTCCATTATCACTGAGAACGCGGTCTGGGCGTCCGCGACGGCTAATAAATCTGCGGAAAACATTTAAAAATGAGGCTGCTGTTAGGTCTAGAGTCGGTTCGAGGTACACTGCCCCCGTGGTGAGACATGTAATTAACACCAGCCAACATTTTACATTTACTTCTTGGATCTTAGTGAGGGTGGGACCGGCATAATCGACTCCTATTGACTGAAAGGGTCGTCTTTGCTGAACCCGGTCGGATGGAAGAGGAGGCATGGTTGGGAGGGCATACTTATATGAATTCATCTTTCGACAAGAAGGACAACTCATAACCACCTTCCTGACTGCCATGCGAGCTCCTGGCTGCCAATACTGATTTAAATACTCGGTGAGGGTCCAACTGACACCCCCATGGCAAAGATTGTGGTGGATGTGATTAATAATCAATTTTCCAACTTCGGAATGTTTGGGTAAGAGAGTGGGGTGAACTAGTCCCTTAGGGCCTTGACTATTAGTAATTCGAGTCTGAAGGCGCCTGACTCCATGAGAGTCTGTGGAACTACGAAATTTGGAGAGCTCTTCGACGCACTCGGCCTGCTCCCATCTGATAAGGTAAATTTCTGCTAAATTGTAGTCGGACGCTTTGAAAGGTCCTGTCTTGGAAATTAAGGTAAAAGAGGGACCTTCTCTCTTGCTGGTACGAGAGATAAATCGGAGGACGTAAGCCATAGTTCTCAATGTCTTACTCCATGAACTGAATCTCTTTAGTAGAGGGTTGGGTGGGATTTCTTTCAGCTTCGTCTGTGACGCGAGACAGACTGACTTTAATTTTTCTTCTGTAGGACTGATATCCTCGGGCTTAAATTCAAGCTCGCTAGGCCATTCTGACTTTGGTTGTGTGAGCCATTTGGGACCGAATCACCAAAGCTTCTGTAGCTTGAGTTCGGCTGGGGAAATTCCTCTGGTCGCTACGTCGGCCGGATTCGAATCTGTCCGGACATAATGGAAAATATTTCCTTCGTGGGAACGAATTTCATCTAGTCTCCTCTGGACAAATGTGGGCTGGGATTGTGGTGACTTTACCCATGAAAGGGCAATCTGAGAATCACTCCATATATGGGTCTGGGACATGGGTAATTTTAATTCTTTCTGAACGTATTCGCTTGCTCGAACACCAATTAATATAGCTATCAACTCCATCCGAGGGATGGTTAAGGTCTTGCCTCCCTTCTTTGGCTTGAGGCGATTCTTGGAAAATATTAAATTTACTTGGACTTGGCGCTTGCCTTCTGATCGCAAGTAAACCGCTGCGGCATAGGCACTGCTAGAGGCATCGACAAAGGTATGAAGTTGAATTTCTTTATAAGAACTTAATAATACTCGGCGCGGGAGACGAATCTCGGGAATCTGCCATCCCTTAATAAATTCCTCCCAAATCTTTTGCTCCATTTCTGAAAGGTGGGTATCCCATTCATGCTCTTCATCCCAGAGCTGCTGAAAAAATATCTTCGCTGGTAAAATAGCTGGTGAAATAAGTCCTAAGGGATCGAAAATGCCTGCTAAGGCACTGAGAACTGTTCTCCGAGTTGATCTGGGTTGGACTGATTCTTTAGGCCACTGGACTCCTAGATCGTCCTTGAGGGTATCCCAGTTCATTCCTAGAACTTTCGCTTCGGACTTGCCGAGATGATCCTCTGCTGGTAGGGCACTCATGGACTCGAGGGAATTTGAAGCAAATTCTCTCAAATTCATTTTAGCCTCGAGGAAAATTCTTTTAGCTTCTTTGCACTTACTGAGAAGCTCGGACCACGATTCGGCTCCTAGGTGAAGGTTATCGACGTATAAACTATCTATCATCTCCTCCCCTAGGCCTGGGCTGTATTTCTTGAGGTGATGGCGGATAACTCCCGCTAAAAGAAACGGGGAGCAGGTCACTCCAAAGGCGACTCTCGTGAATCTATAAACTTGAATATTGTCCATTAATGGAGGGTTGGCAGGGTCTTTAACCCAAAGAAACTTGGCAAATTCTCGGTCGGCTTGGTGCAACCCGACCATTAGAAATGCTGATTCTAAGTCGGCGGTTGCTATGAATTTGGGCAATCGGAAACGCAGTAGAAGTCCTACAAGCTCTGGTAGGAGTACTGGCCCCCTTAAAAGGCAATCATTGAGGGATGGCTGTCCCTTCGGGTGGGCACTTGCATCAAAAACTGGGCGCACCTTGTGCGTAATAACTGCGTGATGGGCTAAATAATGCTCTTGACCGTCTGGATTTCGACGGGCGGGCTCTATCATACCTTTATCTAGATAATCTTGGAAAATCTGGTGATACTTGTTAAGAAGGTCTGGGGATTGATTAAGACTCCCATAGGTGGAACAGAGTCTACTATAGACCATGCGATAATTACTAGGTAAGGCTTGACGCGGCTCCCGCCAGACCCAACTAACGAGATAACGGTTATCTTTATCTTGGGATATACTTGAATTTAACTGATTCATTGCTATTTGGTCGTCATCTGCTGACGGATTTTCTTTAATTCCAATGCTCTCTAGGTTCCAAAACTCTTCTACGAGATTGGCCGGAGGCATTTGGTCTTCGTTGGTTTTACTGACAACCGCTAATGTGTGGGACGGGCGGCCTCCCTGCGGGCTCATATCTGTTTCGCCCCCCACTACTGGGCCAAAGGATGTTTGGATAACAAAAAGTCCTGGGGCAACCTCCGTCTTGCTTTGGAAATATTTCCAGAAATGACGCGTGCCTAACATAATTCCAGGGACTTCGGAAGAGAATTTAATTGCTTGTTGGATTTCTTTAAGCTCTATAGCTTTTTCCGGCATTTCAGAGGCCCACTGAGCCATCTGAAACGGAGTGCTAATTTCTTTGGTCCAGTTGAGCTCCATCTCCTCCCAACCTCCGTCCTCCCTCTGAACTGAGACGGCATAGGAGGGGGAGCGGATTCGAATAGGATCTCTGATAGTCCCACCAAATCCGTGGATCTCAACGTCATCTAGGGAAATCTGAGGAGGACGTATCTGATTCACTAAGTCTTGTGTAATGTAACTAAGTTGACTCCCTGGGTCAAAAAATGCATAGGCTAAAATTCCTCTGTTAGGATTTCGAGGATTTGAAATTGCTATTTTCCTGGTCATGAGATAAGCTGATGGTTTCTTTCTAAGATTAGCGAAGGCTACAGTGTTCATAGTACTCGTTTGAACAGGAGCGGTCTCACTAACTTGCTTTACTTGAGTGGGTACTGCACGAACTCTATTTGAACCAGTAGCTGGACTTGGTGCCTTAGCTAAAACTATCTGGGTAGTTTGCTTCTTGCTTGGATAATTATTTCTCACTGGGGCGCGGGACTTCGGACTATTGTTAAAAGCTCTCGTGCATACTAGCACGTGATGATTGCCTTGACATTGGGCACAAATCCTAGAGGAAGGGCATTCTCTGGCATAATGACCTTCCCCAAGGCAACGGACACAACGGTTCTGCTCTTTTAATCTTTGGAAACGTGCTTGAGGGGTTGAATATTTGGGGCATTCACTAGGGAAATGGACTCCTCCGTTACAAAGTGAACAAATTCTTTTGCCTCGAGGGGGCAACTGTCTGCCTTGAATAGGTCGTGACTGGGCACCGAATGAACGGAATTGCTCGGTATGTCCTGGTCTCGGACGCTGATCATTCCTCTGATGGTTAGGAGGGACAATGGGACCTCCTTGCGGTTTTGCTTTAACTTGTGAGCATCGCCTAACTTCCTCGCTGATTTCGACTAAATTAGATAACTCTTTTCTAAGTCTGGCACTGTCCCATCTGACTTGGGAATCTCGTTCCTTCTCAATTAACTTGGCAACTATGGATTGGGGTAGCTTGGTTTTGATAACTGTCGAAACGAAGGGGGACTGATCCATCGTTCCAAATGCCTCTAACTGTCGGCAAATTCTTTCCACCGAGTCAACGAATGCCCTTAAGGAATAGCTAGATTCGTTGGGTGGGTTAAGATTCATAAGCTCAGCCTCTAAAGCCTCTGTGATGGCCCGGCTGTTCCCATAACGTGATTTGAGCAATTCTAAAGCTCTGTCATAATTTTCGTTGGTAAGGACAAAACCTGCTACTAAATCCTTAGCTGGACCTTGTAAAAATGTAAGAAGATAACTCATCTTTCTGATGTTATCCATGGGACGCTGGTCGATGTTCGTAGAGAACATTTGCCAAAAGGTAGGCCACTTTTTAGGATCGCCGTTGAAAGGATCCATTTTAAGCTCTGGAAGCCTAACTTCTATGGGATGGAAATTATTATTTTGCTCGGACTTAACATTCTGGTTTTTCTGCTCATAAACGTGTTCTGATTGATCTGTGAGGGTGGCCTGACTACCTTGGCCTGACGGCACACTTGCCTCCTCTAGGAGGTAATCAATCTCATTTATTACCCCCCTGGCCCTTTCGGCCATATCCATAAAATGATTGTACTCTTGGTCGTGGTCTCCGGCTGCTCGCGGAGAAAATTCTTGGTATGCTCGCTCCTCATGCTCGAGGGCTTCTCCCCCTAAGGTATCTATGAACTCTGTCCATCGGACGTGTAAATCGTCGACTCTTACTAGAGCTCGACTCAAATGGAAACGCGCTGCGCGTAAGGAATCTTGATTCTGTAATTCTCCCTCTGCGGGAGTTAATGCTTGGAGTGCGGGAATTAGCTGGTCTCTCAATGCTTTGAGTGCTAACCCCAATTGCCTGCGGATAGATCCGGAGGACGCCATAACTTGTTAATGAACTTTACTTGCTATACGGTAGGATTTGACTTGCTTGTTTAACTCCGGTCTGAACTGACCGCGCTGAAAAATATTTTAGACCTGGTACTGTCTGTGGGGACTCTAACCGGCACACAGACTTCTGAAAATATGGGTTCGGTTACCTTAACCGTGAAGAAAAACTTTCTAAAATTATTCGGTCCACTAGACCGTGTTGTAAAAAATCGGCTCTGCCGTGAAGAGAAAACAACTAAAAAACTTTAGTTTATAAACAACTAAAGATTATCTTTTGTTTTGCACAAAAATGTGCAAATTTATAAAAAAATAAAAAAAAGGATAATGGAATGCACAGAAAATGTGCAAAGTTGTTTATTTTGTTGGCCTATGCTTGGCCAATAAACAAAGGAAAAAAATTCTCTATCTGAAAGAGAAGGGACAAAAATGGCGCAATCGCCAGGTGCAGACGACTACACAAAAATGTGAAGAATTGGCAAAAGGCAAGGCTCTGATTGGCCGGCCAAAAACTATCTGAGTCTCACTAGGGTCACTTGAGTATAGGGTATCCAACGGGCACTTGGGGCCGGCACTTGGATTTTAAATTTGACTGGCTTGGGCGATGGGCACTGACTGGCCGGCAATCGCTGATTAACTGATTAAGCTAGCAAGGGGCACTCTTGGCCGGCACTTGCTAGAGAAAATGTAGATGAGATAACGATGGGCACTTCTGGCCGGCAATCGTTGATTGGTAATAATTAGGCTGAGCTAAGGTATCGGCACTATGCCGTGAAGATTGTAGATACGGGTATTCGATACTGACCCGTACGGGGCTCCAATTTTTATGTGCCAAATATGGCAATTTAATTTTAATCCCTAACTCCCTAACCCTAGAATTAAACAAAAAACAATTTAGAAAAAGAAGAAAATTTATTTAATTAAAAATTATCCAAATATATAAGCGGGTATCAAAATATATGTGAAGGTTAACAAAAAAGCAAGTGACAACCGGAGTTGTCAATTTTAGCTGGTAGGCCGGCGGGGGCGGAGTTTATTGAAAAAGTTAAAAATAATAAAAAATAAATTTTAAGTAAAATTGTGCGGTTTACGCACAAGCTCGCAATCTTTATGTCCGCAAACTAGTTCTGTACTTTGCTATATAACAGAATAATTTTCAGAATTTTACACTAATAAGGCTTAAATTATGTTATAATAAAATAAATTTCTCATGCAGAATTCAAACTTTTTATATCTGTCTACCTGTCCTACAAAATTTTATCCCGAATTCCCATGGACGCCCCCACAGTCTCTCATTTGTAGGGGTTGCATTTGCCTTATTTTTTAAATACATGAAAATTTATTTTTCTTCAAAACATACCTGTTAATAAAAAGAGATAGAACTTCAATAATAGTAATTAAAGAAGAAAAAATAAATCCAAAGTTCCAGTAGAGTGATATTTGATCATTGTCATTAATATAATTTCTAATATAAAAGATAAAACCAAGAGAACAAATCCAACCAAAATTTTGAATAAAAATTAATGTAGCTGAAGATTTAAGAATTGCTTCACGCAGAGATTGACCTTTAAATAAATCTCGATAAGGCGTCTTGATGTCGAAGGATAAAAGGGTGGAACGAAGGATATGTTCATAAATAAATGATGATACGAGCTAAGCGAAAGTCGTCGGAAGTCAGAAATCTGAAATGCCACACAGAATGCCATGCAGCAATATTACATGGCAAAATTTGGCAAAAGGAGAAAATTGGGGGAAAAATAGGGCAATGTATGTAAATAAGGTAAAAATGTCACCCCGATTTGGTTTTAAGTGCCGTAAGCGTTTATGTATATTTTCTTATAATTTTAAAATAAATTAATTACCTATCGGTTCCTTTCCAAATATTGCTTTTAATAAAATAATTAAATAGCAAAATAATGTAAAAATAACACAAATAATTGGAAATAAATTAATAAATGCATTGCTGTAATTTAATAAACAATTTGAAGGACTTTAAATAAAATTTTTTAAAAATATTTAAAGTTATATATAAACCTATTATTTGATAAATCTTGAAGCATTAAATATAAATAATACAAAGGATACAAAAATGGTGTGCCTACTAATAAAAGCCGATAAAGTTTGCTCTTATTTTGCATATACCTTTTAAATAAAATTAAAATTATATTTTTAAAAATATTAGTCAGTTGAGATCCTTAGTAACCACAACACTCTTTACTCAAAACTCTCTTGTATGTTTTAGGGTTGTCTTGAGAGATGAATTTTTGGTTTTGATTTCAACATAGAACTAACCAAAAAGGAAAACAAATTCCAAGCATTCTATCAATTCCAATTGATACCATAAAAGTAAAAACACCCATCATTAATGCTTTAGGTATTAGAACAATTAAAACACAAACATAAAAAGGAATTGTGCTTTGCAGAACATAAAGTATGTAAGACGGTAACAGCATAACTTTAGAGCAGGCTTGAGATAAAGAATAAAGTCCAAGAAGAATGTGGCAAAGTGTATGGAGATCACTGCAAGGTTGAAACGTTATTAATGGAAATCTATATTTTTAGGAAATTAATGGAAATCCGTATATTTTTCTTAGCAAATTCCAAGCATTCTACATACATATCAATTCCATTTTTAGGGAAATTCATAAATCTTATGTAAGCTATATAATCAGAATATATTTTAAATCATTTTAATCTTTTAGGATGTATTTTCATTTCGATATTTTTCAAAATTTTCGAATAATTTTATATTTAATCTATATTTGATATTTTTGGTATTCTTGTCAATTTTTTGGCATTTTTAGGGAAAAGCTAAAAGCAACCCCAAATCTTATCTTTATTTTTATTTTATTAAAAATTTAATTTATTAAAATAATAAAAATTTACTTATATTTTATAGTTAAATAAACAACATTTCCAAAAATTAAAAGCCCAATAGTGTCAGTAAATAAATTTATTGTTTTAAAGACAAATGTTTTTATATCCATAATATTTTTTAAATTTGTTTCTGCCAAATAAATGAATAAAAAATGTTTGTTTAATAAAAATGTTTGTCAAAAAATTGTCAAAAAATTATCTTGTCAAAAAATTGACAAGATAAAAAATGTTTGTTAATAATTTAAAATTTGTAAAGAGAGATTTGTTTTAATTGTTTCGTTTGATACATAATATGTAAATATTAATTTTCTAATAGATTTTTTTTTATTTAGTGAAAAAGAAAAATTATTTAATATTTTCTATCCTAGCAGGATTATAACAATTTTTGACTTTATAAAGATCCAATCAAATAATTTCAAATTAATATTTTGACTCAATTTTGCCTCAAAACCTGACAAAATTTTAATCATATTTTGATTTTAACCGATCCCTAGCAATAGTGATGTTCGAGAGTCTCGGTCTCGACTCTCGATTTGGTCTCGGTCTCGGGGTTGATTCTCGGTCTTGGTCTCGACTCTCGGCTTTTTTTAACTTTCGAACATCACTACCTAGCAAAACCCAAAACATAAATAGTTGAACGCATAAATATAGCATAAAACCAAGAGACAGTTTACTTGATAAGTAAAAAAGAAAATTAAAAAAATTTTCTAAAAGTTAGAAAAAAATTATAAAAAAATTAAAATGTAAAAATTTTTCTCACTGGTTTGCCTTGCAAGGGCAGAAGTTTCAATGGAAACGAGTTTAGTATGTTGGGCAGTTTTATGGGGAGTGTTGAAGTAGACAATAGTAAACAAGTATGTGTGACACATGTCACAAGTGAAAAATTGAATTTGTTTGGTCTAATTGTTGAGTAAAGTATATGCTATGAAATTTTCCCATAAATTACAATAATAATAATTATCTCATAAACTTAAAAACGCTTTCTTTTCTAATTAATTTTATTAAAAAGTTAAGAAAAATTAAACTTGAGGGATAATGAAATTTACTCATAGTTAATTTTTTAATATTTTGGAGTCCCTCTTGTACATACGTCAGCTCAATCCACGTGGATTTAATTTAAAAATCGAGATATGGGTCCCCAAAAAAACGAAAAACCTTAGAGGGGAGTAAGATCAATTTTGGGGTGGAAAATTCGAATATGGGGTAATACTTTTGGGTTGTTATGAAAGTTAAAAATTATCTATATAATTTAAATATTAAAACAAGTAAGTACTTATAAGGTTAAAATTAAAGAACAGCATTTTTAAAGAAATTAAACAATAAAGGAAAGAAAGGGGCCAGAGCCCGAACTACTAAAATTTAGATGTACATACATATGTGATTTTATTTATTTTAATAAAAAATTTTATGTAAATTGTTTAATTTGTTTAGTCAATTTCTTCACTTTTTGGGCCTCGTCCAGCCTAAAAAATACTTCTTAAAAATATTTTTATTTATGTATTATAACCTGTGATTTTTGTTGGCCTTTTTGACCTGCCCCACGGGAACGGTGAGCAAGTCCACCAACTGAACGAGTGTTACGCCCTTTCATTGTCTCATTTTTTATTTCCTCTCCTTCTTGTTGGCCTGCTAAATAGCCAGAATAAAATATTTATTAAGTACTTGTGAGTTATCAAGAGCTGGACTATAGAACTTTGAATAGTTCGTTATTCTTCTAACAAGGAATCTCTTCCATATATCAAATATCTCTTCAAAGATCCAAAAAGTTTATGCTCTCGCAAGGGAAGTATTATTAGAGTTATTCAAGTTCGGTCAGGGACAAGCATGTCAATGCACGGAGTTTCAAACAATTTTCTATGTGCATTTTATACTCGATATTTCTTTATTTAATACTTTTAATTTTTCTGCATAACTTTGTCAACTAAATTTTTAAAAAATAATTACAAACATGTTTCCCCAACATTTTTTAATTCAACAGATCCACTTTCATTATCTGAAGTAATTTCTTTTTCGTCCTCTTTCTCTCCATTCGAGATTCCCTCAACTTCTCTTTTATGTTGTTCATGTTGTTTTTTTTCAGATGAATTTATTTTTGAAGGGGAACGTTTTTTAACGTTGATATTTTTCTTTAAATTTAATTTAAATAAAAATATTTGAAAGATACAGTAAATGCTGAAATAATGTCACCCTCTCAAATAGTTACCCCCTCCCTATTAATTACCCCCTCCAGCCAGAGATCGAAAAAATAGCCCATCCTAAAAATAGGTATAATTAGCCTTTCTAAAAAAGCTCAAATAATTACCCCCCTCCAGCGAGAGGTTAAAACATTAATTAACCTGGGTAATTAATAAAGTATAGTAAATACCTCTTTTGAATTATTCCAAGGACTTTCTATATCAGAAGAATTAAAAGAAGAAATATCAGATTTTTCAATTTCTTCATCATCATGTAAAGGAGTATCATCATCTTCGTCTCGTTTTGGACGAATTTCATTTGCCCCAAAACTTTTAATTAAATTTAATATTTTTTGTTTATTTTTTACCTTTGATTAAAATTTTTATCATTTTCTGACGAGGATAACCCATCAGCCTGATTAGTAGACAAAATACCAGACAATGAGACGTTTATAGAATCATTTTCGAAAAAATTTATTTTAATTAATTAAAATATTTTTTAAATTATTTTTTAAAAATTATTTTCAATTTTTTTTGTAAATCGAAAATAATATTTTTTTGTTAAAAATAAATTTTATAAATATCTTTTAAATTAAATTTCTAACCATTTATATTTGAATGTTTGGGTGATACTACAGAAAAATTAGCAGTAAATAACGAGTAACCAAGCAAGAAAATCGGAATCATTGAATTTGGGAAAATAAAATAATTCATTATTTTATAAAAATAATCTGAAAATTATCAAATAATGCAAGGGAAGAAAAAACAAAAATATTATGTTTATTTAGAATATATTCTGGATTAGGGTTGCCAGCTTGCTCGAACCGAAACTCGAAAGATCGGGCGAGCCAAGGATTTTCAGCTCGAAAAGCTCAAAAACGAACCGAATCGAAAAAATCAAGCTCAAAAAATGCACTTAACGTCGGCTCGAACCGAAAACGGCAACCCTATTCTGGATAAATCACATTTATTTTTAAATTCAAAAATCTTTTTTTTTTCTTATTTTTACACCAAAAAATATCAAAATATGGATGTGTGAATTTATGAAATTATTTTTAAAATATATTTTAAATTCAAAAATATATTAAATATTTTTATATACCCAATATTCTCTTCAATTTTAAATTTATGTTCGTTAAAGTCAATTAAAAAGGTATTTTCCATAAAATAACAAAAAATCCTTTTCTATGAATTAACGGCCCTCAATTAAATTATTTTTAGTGAGGACATAACAAGGCAATTATATATCTAGTAGATTTAATAATTATTTTTAAATTGCCCAATTCAACCAAATAATAAATAAAAAATGATTGAAAGGTAAATTTAGAATTGAATTTTTTTAATGTGATCAATAAAAAACTTCCAGAAAATTTTATACGAAAAATAATTATTAAAAAAAAACTTTTTTTGATTTTTAAATAGATACCAAACAGTCATCGACATAAAGATAGGGGCAAGAGTAACTGAAATGATAATTAACCATTTTCTCAGCTAAAAATTCATTTTAGGAAAAATTTTTTTATTTTATATTAGAGTATAAATTTTGCCGGAATAATATTTTATACTACCGAGTCCAAACTGAAATAAAAAAGTACACATAAATGGACTAAAAATAGAAAAATTTGAGAAGAACCATAAACTACATATTGCTCCAATTAAATTGTCTTTTTATTCTTCAGTATGGCCCACACCACAATTTTAATATGAAAAATTGAAATTTTGAGGGGACAGTAGTTACTGAATTGAAATATTACTCAGGCACTGAACCGTCACATAAAATTTTCAAAAATAACATTGAACATTTCGTCACTAAATTTTTGTCAGTGAACATTTTTCCGCCTGTTTAATTTTTTTTATTAATTGTTAACATTTTTTATCAAGCATTTTAATCATATTATGATTATTTAGAGAATTTTCCTTTTATTTTGAATATTCAAAAAAAATCCGTGAGAATATAAAATGAAAGGTGTTTCAGCAGGAAAAAGAAAAAGACGTTCCAAACCGAAAACAAAACCAACAAAATTTAAAAAACAACAAAAAAGAGAACAAAATAAGGAAATAAAAACAGAAAAGAAACAAAATCCTTTCGATTTGGCTTTCAATAAAAAACATGGGGTTGTCTTATAATTAATTATTTTTTTCTGAAAAAAATATTTATTTTAGGGTAATTCTAAAGTTAAACAATCAAATGGATTTTTGGGAAAGTCAAAGGTAAATGAATTTAAAATTACATAAATAAATTTTTTAAATTTTATTTTTCTAAAAATATAAATATTTTGGTTTTTCTTTATTTTATTAGCCTTTTTCGGGTTTTCAATTTCTATTAGGGTTGGGGTTTCCGAGTCGGGCCGACGTTCGAGTCATTTTTATGGCCGGCCCGGCCGAGTCTTTTTCGGGCCAAAATTCAATGTGACCGACTCAATCTTTCGGACCGGGCCGGATAGGGCTCTCAACCCTAATTCCTATATTTTCCCATTTTCACCCTCCCGAAAATATAGTATAAGGGGATTAAGCTTAAATTTGGTTTAAAGAATTCTACCGCGTGTATAATATGTTAAGGGACCTATTTTGAGTTGAAAAAACAGGACAATTAAATTTTTATGGGCCAATAAACCGAAAAATTACTGATAAATTTATTTTAAAATTATAAAAAATATTTTTTTGAAGATTTTGGATCGGAGAATTGGACAGCGTAATTCTCAACTTTCCGAAGAAAATAAAGGAGAAAAACGTTTTATTTTTCAACAAAAAAAGTTGGCCGAACAAAAGGATGCCGAAATTGGAGGTTTTTTTAAAAGAGTTTTGTTCAGTTAATTTCTCCAAAATTCTTTTTAGTTCGGATGAGACCCCCCCTTCTTTTTCCTTCCTCAAAGTATTAAAAAATGGTCAGTCTGATATCAGATTATAGAACTCGTCGAGCGGTGTCGAATGACACCAAAATCAACCCCAGGTCTTAACTTTGGACCGAGATACAGACCCCAGAAAATTGAAAAATAAAAGGGTGGACCAAGCTGGTTTTTTGGGATAAAATTTCGATTAAGCAAATAATAGCTCATTCGAAAGAGCTTGTCGAGCTGATTCGAATGACATCAAAATCAACGTAATTGAAAAAGATTTGACAAAGATATGACATGAAGTAATCTTATTGTAGTCGGTGAGACGCCTTTGCTAAACCTGCGCTTTGTGCTGGTTTTTTGTTTGTATCTCGGTCCAAAGTTAAGACCTGGGGTTGATTTTGGGGTCATTCGACACCGCTCGACGAGTTCTATAATCTGAAATCAGACTGACCATTTTTTAATACTTCGAAGAAGGAAAAAGGAGGGGGGTCTCATCCGAACTATTACCAATGTCGATTCTCTAAAACAATCGGAAGTTGAGGGGTTTGGATTAAAACGAGTTCATTGGAGAAATATGGGGAATTCTGATGAAAGTGGCAATGAGGGATCTGATGAAGAAAGTTTTGGAAATAAATCTAAACGGGCAAAGTTTGTTTAAAAAATATTTTTTTGGGGTTTATATTTAGACGGAAAAGTTGCGAGGTGTCCGACCTAAAAACGGTAGAGACCGGGCTCATTCGATAGAGAATGTGCCCTTTCTAATAAGGATTTTGAGCCGTTTTTGCCCGTTTTTTTGAACGGCTCAAAATCCTTGCTTGAAAGGGCACCTTCTCTATCGAACGAGCCCTGTCTCGGCCATTTTTAGGTCCGTGTTAAAAAATTGCTTAAATTTTATAAATATTCAATCTTTTTGATTTTAAGAAGTATTCCAAGAATAATTAGTGGAGTCAAAAAATAAATAATTTTTCAATTTGTTCACATCCAGTCCTGAACTTTTTAAAGTTTTTCTCCTAACTTCCCTCGAAATCCATCTATTCCCATTTTTATTTGGTCAATTTTTTCCAATAAAATTATGTTTAAAAAACTCAAATTTCAATAAAATTATTTTTTAAGGAAAGAATCTTTGGCTGAATTAGTTGCCCATGACCGCCAAATGCGTGCATTAAAGTCAATGTTAAAAGATGAACAAGAAGAAAAGACTGAACGTTTGGATATTTGTTTTAAAGAAATTAAACAATTTGGAGGGTTAAATCAAATTAGTAGACAATCTAATAAAATAAAAGAGGACGAGGAAGAATTGGAGGATAATTATGATTTTTTGGTATAATTTTTTTGTAATTTTTTTGGAGGGGGGGGGGAGAAAATTTTTTTTAATTTTTTAACCTTTTTTAGTCTAATTTCTATTTTGAAATATTTTTTGTTAAAAATATTTAGGCAAATAGAAAATAATATTTTTATTTTTCTCAATAAATTTTAAGATTTTTTAAGATTTTTATTTAATTTTTTGGAGGGGAAAATTTTCTAAAAAGATTTAAAAAAATTTTTTTAAAGTACCATCAACTTCAATTTCAACCAACAATTGTTGCTCAACCAAATAAAGTTTTAATTGAAAATAAATTAAACAAGACAATTGATCAACAAAAGTATAATTTTTTGTTTATTTTAAAAATAATTAACTCAAAAATATTTATCTAAAAAAATTTCCCCTCCTCCGGTAATTATTTTTGCTAGGGGTTTTTAAGTGTAGGTGAGTGAAAGTTGGATATTCCTTTTTTACAAAAATTTAAAAGATGGGTGAGTTGTTTTCTTCAAATATTCAGCCACTTATTCAATTAATTTTTTGGGTTAATTTGCCAGGGTACACCCCAACTTACCGCGAGCCCAACCTACCGCAGAGCTATAATTTCGTTCAAAATGGTAGAATCCGTGACAACCTGGTATGATTCGATTCAGCTCGTCGAGGCGCATCGAACCATACCAGGGTGTCCCGGATTCGACGATTCAGAACGAAGTTATAGCTCTGCGGTAGATTGCGCTCGCGGTAAGTTGGCCTGCTCTCAAGTTGTCATTAAAAAATTTTTTTTAATTTTTATTTTTCTTTAAAGAAAGGAAAAGAAAAATTTGGAAAATCCAGAACAATTAGAAAAAGAAGAAAAAGCTAAAAAAGCTGTTCAATCAAAAATTGCCAAAGAAAGAGAAAAGAAATGGGCAAAAAGAGTAAAAAATGAAAGAAGAAATACAATTAAATATTTAAGGAAAGAAGCTAAAAATTCTGCAAAGTAAGGGAAAAATGAAAATAATTTTTTTTAAATTAATTATTTTTTAAAGACTTTTTATCGAGAAAAGGAGACAAATAAGAAAAGAAAGGGATGAAAAAACTAAAAAGATTTTGCAGTCTTTGGAAGTACAAGAATCGGAATATAAAAAATTACAGGCAATTGGAGGGAAACTCTGAGAAATTTTTTTGTTTTTTAATTAAAAATATTGTTAAATATTTATTTTTTGTTAAAAGTTTTCTTCTCAATTATACTAGCTATATTTTGAGGAAAATTTCAATTTTAGAAAGGATCATGCAAAAAATGTTTAATTTTCGAAATTAATAAATTTGGTTTTCTAGCGAAGCCCCCTTATTTTTAATTTTTAATTTGTTTATTTTCCTTTATACTCCCTAAATTGGCATCAACCCAGAAAGTCAAAATCCAGAAGGTTAAGACCATGAAGGTCAAATTACCCAAAAGATCAAATACAAATTTTGGGCGGACAAAGAAGGATTTATGCATATTAAGATGGATTTGTGGACATTAATTATTAATATCGACGGATTTAGGCGATTAAGACATTTGTTGGGATGAAAGACAAGACGGGAATACCCTCGTGAAACTGTCGGATATTGCAAAAGGAAGGAGGCAAACATATTCTTGAGCATCCTTATCCGCCCAAAATTTGTATTTGACCTTCTGAGGTGCAGAGTTGCGTCTTAATTACGAATTACGGCATTTTTTGAGTTACGAATTACGATTACGAATTTTTTTTAAATTTACGATTACGAAAAAAATTTCGATTACGACGTAAACCTGCTGGGCTGGACCCCCTAAATTGATGATAAAAATGTCGGATAGGGTGATAAAATGTTAGATCAGAATTTTACCAGAAACATGGACCTGTTTAGTCAAAAATTGAATTTTGGTCTTCGGATTTTTTAAAATTCTTGGTCTTAAAAACCTTAAACTTAAAACCTTAAATTGGAACCGATTTTTCAATTCTTCTGACCTAGAAAATAGCTACACTATTTTTGGCCTCTCTTTGTTACATTTTTGCTCATACATCGTACAAAATGCGAGAGTGTGTCAATTGTACGAATTTTGTTAAACGAGTACAAATTTGGATAAAAAGCGCCGTTTCTTCACTATTGATTTAATCACGATGTAGCCATTTAACAAAAACTTTTAAATTTTTCAAAACAGAATTTTTTGCAAGGTTACCAAATCACCTATTCAATATCGGTATTCAATATCACTGATTCAGCCTCGAAGTGTGGGTGGTTCATAACTTTTTTGATTCTTAACCGATTTAAATAATCAGAATCTAATGAAAGCAATCCTGTTAGCTAAAATAAGCGCATCTAGAACTTCAGAATAATTTTCTAAATCGGTTAAAAATATGGCTTAAAATATAGCCTCGAGACTGGGGAAAAAGAACCATCCTTTACTATCAACTACCGCAGATAAATTTTGGTTTTATGAAGCTTTTTGATATTTATCTCTCCGTCCTTGATTATTACAATACTTCGTAATACGAGGGCATTAATTATAATAATATTCCAACAAAAGGACATCCTCGTACGAACTCCCTCACAAAGTAGCAGTTTTTGGATGGACCTGCCAATTAAACCTTGATCCAAAGATTCAAATTCCAAAGGCCCCATTACTCAACCCTTTACTCTCTGCACAAACTAATGATGAAAAGCAAAATGTTATATGTATTCTTGATAAGTTGGGTATCAAGATTTGCCTCCTCCCCGCTCAAAATTTTCGATTGCGGTGCTAAAAAATAAAAAAATCTGGCTTCTTGGCCTTTGTGAAGACCAGTGCCTGGAACTCCTACTTTGTACCACTCATAATTTTGGCCTCGTACTTAAAATAATCACATATATTTTCGCTCGTATTCTTACCCTGGCCCTATTTCCGACCTCGTAACTTCTACTAACACCTCTTGTTTACTCATAATTATGAAATAACCAAAAAAACAAGATTTTTTATGTTTTTTGATACATAAATCACCAGAATTTTAAATTTTTAGCGACGTAGACGATTTGCTTTCTACTTAGGTATAATATTCTACATTCCAAAAGCAGTATATGTCCAAGAATCTTGATCTAATCATAACTAAGGGTCTTGAACATTAATTATAACATTATATTATGTGTTCGTATATCAAACAATGCTGTGTAGTAATTTGTTTTTTGAACTTTTTTCTACGGATAGTAGTTTTAATCTTTCATTAATTAATAAAATATATATTTTAATTTAAATTTTTAAATTCTAGACATTGAATAATCAATTGATCAAGTTTATTCATTTATATGAATCTGATTAATTGATCCTTTATTGCTTATATTCTTGCCTATATTGGGGATAGAGAGAGAGAGATGAAAGGAAGGGGAGGGATGGGGAGGACCTATCTTCACGAATCTCTTACAACTATAAACTATGCCTTGCTATATATTATATTTATTAAATATATGTCTTTAATTTTCAAACAACCACAAGGCATTAAAAAATTATATATTATTTATTAAGTAATAATTTTTAATACATACATACATATACATGTTTAAGGATTTATTATTTTAAATTTTAAAATTTCTTAATAAATGTTTAATAAATGCCAATAATAATTAAATAATAATAGCAAAAAAAGCAAAGTTTGTTTTTGATTTGATTGAAAATATTATCATGTTTTTATTCAGTAAAGCAGCTGGGCTATAGCTATTTCTTTCCTTTAGCTAGTGCAAAAGGTTATTCGGCGGCTGGGAGCGAACCAGCATCTTCAGTAGACCGGACTGATGTGTTAGCCATTACACCACGCCGCCTACTGCTCAGCCTTAGGAAATTAATAGCTATATGCTTTACAATTCTGACAATAATCAAAACAAAATAATTTTAGGAAAAATTTTTTAAGAGATTGCTTCCTGTCTAGTCACTGTTTTCAAGGACGGGTTTTGTGAATTATAAATGTCAGAATATTCATTAAAATATGAAATCTATACATTAAGTTTCTAAAAGGGGTACTATTCAGCGAAAAATTTGCCATAAACTGAAAACCTAAATTATTTATGTATTGAAAAAATATAAATTTGTTGATTAATTTGTAAGAGTATTTGCAAATTTAGATTTATTTAGATTTATTCTGGCTTAGATGTTTCTTGTAATATTTTATTTTGCAGGAATAAAGTACCTATTTATTACTTATGCGCCGCGACATTTGCGCCGCCATTATTTAAAAAAATAATAGTTTAAAAATACTAATATTATTGAGTTTGAGTTTAAAAAATAGTATCCAGAAACTGAAGGAAGTTCAGGCACTACAATAGGGGCCCGGTAGCTGATGAATGAGTTCTGGGCCATAAAAGTTCGGCTGTAGTTATTCATATATTTTTAATAATAGTGGCGGCGCAAAAGTCGCCCGGCACAAAAGTAAACAATTAAAATCATTATCAGCTTCGTTAACTTCCAAGACAGCAATATTATTTATAAAATGTTTTTTTACCAAGTTTAAAAAAACAATTAATTTTAATTAACAAATAATTTAAAACAATTTTATAAATTTTAAACATAATTGCTTTTTTACTCTAATTAAATCAATCAATTTTTTCCATTAAAGCAATAAAATTTATCAAGCATTTGCGTCGCGCTTATTTCTCGTCTATCTTGGCAAAAAGGTAATAGAGGCAAATGAGAGAGGTGAAAGAGAGAGGGGAAGGGGAGGGGGGAGGGAGACAGGAGGGAGGGAGAGGGAGAGAGGGGAGAAGGAAAAAAGGTACAATTTTAAAGCTTTATTCTTAAATTTCATTAATTTTAAATATTAGTTAATAGATGCCCTTACCTTAATATTAAGCAGATCAAACAAAATAGTATTTTTAAAAATATTTATTGGGGTTAAATTTACTTTTTTAAAAATTTATCTTATTTTATCATCTAATTTAAAGGATTTTGAAATTATTTATAAAATTTATTTTAATTAATTAAATTATTTTATCCTCAATTCTACATTTATTAATATGTAAATAATATTGTTATAATTATTTTTAATATTTTTTTTAATTTTGAAAAAATTAAAAAATTAAAAATTTTCTTTATTTGATTTTTAATTAAAAGAAAATTTAAAATTGTAGAAATAATTCTACTTTAAAATTATTTTTTCCCAAAATTTATTATTTAATTTAATAAAAATATTTTAAGATAAATTTATTCATAAATTCAAAAAACCATTAATTTATGTCGTCAAAAAATTCAGAAATTCCAAATTTATATTATATACACAAACAATTAGTTTTACCTAATTCGGAATATTCGGATAAATTAAATGAAGCAATTTCTAGAGAATTAATTGCTAGATTTGGGACAATGTCACAAGCATTAATTAATAGGTATTTCTTATTTTATTTATTAAAAATAAATTAAAAATTAATTTATTTTTAATTATTTTTAGACATGTAAAAAATATTTATAATTTGGGAAATGTTTTACAAAACAGTCTAAGTCCAACAGAATTTCGAAATATTACAATTGAAGAAAATGAAGGAAGGGAAAGTATTGAATTGAATAATGATAATAGTTTTGATGATAGCGATAGTGTTAAAATAATTTTTGGTTATACAAAAGAAAGTTGGCCTATTGGCGAAGAAGAGGCAAGAGAAAATTATTTTATTAAGAATAATCCGCAGTTAATTCGCTTTCTCCACTTTTGACAAGTTTTCCTAAATTTGGATTGCAAAACATTTTAAAATCGGAAATTTTTTCATTTTGGTACTCGGATTCACCAAGTTTAAAAACTTATTTAGTAAAACTTTTCACAACAAAAATTTATCCTTATTTGGACACAAAAATGATACTCTTTTAGAAATAACTCCCTAACCCCATCCTTGTCTTTGTTGCATTAGAATTTTATTTCCATTCTGAAGTTTTACTTAAAATTTTTGGTATATAAGAATTTAATTATAATAATTTTTACTTAATTTGTCTTATTTTAGGAAAGAGAAATAGCTCCTTGGAGAATTAATTTCCTCAAAGAGCTTACTTTAAATCATTGGACAAGTAAACGTAAACAAATTTTACTTTCACGTGATAAATATTTGGCAATGATTGAAAATGTTAGACAATTTGGAAATGATAATAATGAAGGTGAAGGGATAGTAGAAGATAATCAAAATAATATTTTATCCCCCCAATTTTACCCCTCATTTTCTTCTTCTTCAGCAACAAATTATTCCTCTTCCTCTCCTTCAATGTCCACACCAACAAATTTAAGCAAAAAACCTTATTTAAAATATAAAATTGTTCAACTTGGGGAAGAAAAAATAATTGAAATGTTGGCAGAACGTAAAGATTCTGAAAGACTTTTTCTTTATAATGAACAAATTTTTGATGTTTTATATAAAATACATATGGATACTAGACATGGACGTAGTATGTCTATGTACAGTATGATTAAAAATAAGGTTTTAATTGAAAAAAATTTTTGAAAAAATTTATTTTCAGTTTGCAAACATCACTATAGAACAAATAAAATTATTTTTAAGTTCTTGTGAAGGGTGTAAAAATTGGAATAAAAATGAAAAAAAACTTTTTACACTTTTGGCAAATAATCCAAATAAAGAAAAGGTTAAAATTAAAATTTTTTTTAGATATTTACTAGGGACTTGATAAGAAAAAAACGATTGATTGTCAAAGAATTAAGCTCTATGTCTGAGTGTCGTCTCTAATATAATTTTAAATTTTTGGGAATTTCTTATTGCTCCCCTAAAATAAATAAATATATTAAATAAACACTAAATTAAGTAATTTATTTATTTAAGAAAATTATTTAAGAAAATTTAATTTTATTTATTAAAATTATTTTATAAAATTTCATTTAAGAAAATAGAATATGCAAAATTCTTTGATTTTGAAGAAAAAACAATTGGATGTCGTTATTGTCCATACAAAAAGATAATTAAAGAAAATATGAAATCAACAAATGCCCTCAGAAGTCATTTAAAGAAATATCATTTAAGTATTTTAAGAGAAGTTAGAAAAGAAGGAATGGATATTGAAGTTGTTGAAAATGAGTGATTTTTCCTATACTGTTTATTAGGGTTGCACAAAACCGTTTAATTTTGAAAAAACCGTATACCGTTTATGCCGTTTATCTGAGACCCGTATACCGTTTCGTTTAATTTTTAAGACCCGTTTAAACGCCCGTTTACCGTTTATTTTTAAAATTTTTTAAAATCAATTCATAATTTAAAAAAATCGATGAAAATTCATTAATTTTGCTCATCCCTCTTTATTAAAACCGTTTATGCCGTTTATCTGAGAGTTGTTGAAAATGAGTGATTTTGAAAATGAGTGAGTATTTTAAGAGAAGATAATTAATTGATTGTCAAAGAATTTTCAACAATAAATTCATCATAGCGATGGATTTAGAGGGATAAGGACAGGCTGAAGAGAGAGAGACAGACCCGATATCACTCCTGGTGATTAAGAGTGATATCAGTGGTTTTTGAAATTTGGAGGATTTTAATATATATAGGAGGATTGAGTTGGGATATCGGTAGATTAGGAGTTATAAAGGAGATCAGAGGATTAAGAGATCAGAGGATTATTATATCTAAGGATTAAGGTGATGCAAGTGGATTTAAAATGATTGACATTTTTGCGCCGCAGGCAAAAATTTTGAAAATTTTAGAGGTCCTTAAGACAGATTTCTTCCATTTTTTTGCGCCGCAGGCAAAAATTTTGAGAAATTTAAAAAGCCAATAAGCCAGAATTCTTCTTTTCCAGCGCCGCAGGCGAAAATTTTTATAATTGTGGAAGGCTTCAAGCTAGATTTTTTCCTAAATTTTGCGCCGCAGGCGAAAATTTTCTGATTTTAGCGTGTCAGACGGCAAAAATTCCGTTTTAAGCCACTAATTTTAAGAAAAAATTAAACGAATTAAACGCCGTTTAGAAGGACCGTATACCGTTTATGCCGTTTATCTGGGACCCGTTTACCGTTTCGTTTAATTTGAGCAAAAAACCCGTTTATCGTATACCGTTTACCGTTTAGCTAAACGGTTTTGTGCAACCCTACTGTTTATGATATAAAAACACCCCATCCTCTCAATTGATAATTATAATTTTCTAAATTTGTATTTTCTTTTTACCCCCAATCAGGACTAGAACCTGCACCAGGACTGGAGCAAAAATTCCTTTTTCTGGAATTTACGCAATCCATAGTTGCGCCAGCCTTGACCTGAACAAAACTTTCCTCAGAAATTATACATATATACCGCATATTCCCTAAAATTGTCCCAACGATGTTTTTGTCAAAGCTAACTACTGTACAGTCCCCAAATAATCATTTAAAAACAGAGTTATTTATTTTTAAAAATATTTTTATATTAATTAATTTTTTATAAATTTTATATTTTGTTAGATTTATTTTAAAGGATAAGTATATTTAATCGAGACTTTTTAGAAGTAGGTCGTCATTAATTGTGGGGGAAAATACCTAACCGATTAATGAGATACTAATAACGAGACACGACTGTCTTGATGAGGCTACAATTCCAAAAAATATTTAAATTTATTAAAAATAAATACAAAAATATTAAAAAATTAATGGCATTTTTTATTTATAAATTATTGCTCTTTTAGTATCTTTCCAATAAAATTCTTCACCAAATTGCACATTTTTCTATTGGATTCATCGGAGAACCACTTGGACAAGCAAAAATTTTAGCAAAATGTGGAGAATTTTGGAGAGGTATATTTACTCTAGCAGGCACTACAGAATGTTGTTCCGTCATTATTCTTTGTCTAAGCCATGTTGAACCCAAACGAGAACATTGACGCTAAAAAATAAAAGAAATAATTTTTCTAGGTAAAAAATATTTACAAAGGCGTAATGAATAAAAAATAGTTGATCTCCATTAAATTCTTCTAGTCCATCAATTTTTCCAAAAACATTTTGATCGAGTGAAGACGAACTTCTTTTTAGTACTTGCCATGCTTTAAAGGCAGCATTCAATCCTCCATTATCGGCAATATTTTCGTTAACAGTTAAAGTTCCGTTTAAGTTAATCCAAACACCGTCAATTTGCACCTATAAATTTAATAATTAAATGTTTAAATAATTCGTGTCAAATTTCCTATATTTATTGAATTTATTTAAACTATCTAATTCTCACTTAATAATTTCATTATTCCAAAACACAAAAATCTACCTTCGAATTTCCATATTGTTTAACAAAACATTCCTTCTTTTTTTGAAATATTGCCCTCATTTGGGGGCCTAACCAATCCTCCATTTGCCCATTACCATTATAATAAGACCCCCAATCATCAAAAGCATGACTTAATTCATGCCCAAGGGTCACCCCAATTCCAGCATAATTCATAGCTGCCAAAAAATCTTTGCTAAAAATTGGAGGGTTTAAATATCCATTTAGGGAAACTAAAGCATTTGTTTCTCTACTATAATAAGCATTAACGAGCCAAGAAGAATCATAATAATCATTTGTTGCCATTTGACGAAGAAAACTTGCTCCTATTTTTTTAAATTTAAGGATTGGTATTACTTTCTTTAAAGTAAATACCTTCAAAGGTGTGAACCATTTCTGCAAAAGGCACATCTGTTCTAAGTGGATTATAATGACGATAAATTCCTTCCAAATAATTATTATCAAATATTCTTTCAAAATAAACAGCATTTGCCTGCAACATCTGTAATTTTGTTAAGGCTTTTCCTTTTGTTATTGTATCGAGCCAAGGATTATCTTTAAAAAAATTAGTAATTTTTATTTAAAATTATATTAATTTTAGTAATGAAGGAATTATAGTTTCTCTCATATAAATTTATTTTTAGTAGAAAAATTAATTTTCTATCTAATACTTTTCTGAGCGTTTTTTTGATAAATTAAAGAAAATTTATAATTTTCTCCCTTACTTTCCAACATTCTTTTAAATTCCGAATAAACACTTGAATATATTTTCCCAATTTCTGTCCGTACTCCATTTTCAAGATGTTTAGACAAATATAATCTATCAAATATTTGTGGGAAATACCATTCAATAAACTTTTCACATTTTTCGTTTGTTGTCATCCAACTTTTTGTCATTGCACATCTTTTATAATTTGGGGAAGCTGGAACTTCTTCTTCAACTAAAAAATAATTTTTTTTTTTAAATTTTATATTTCCATTTCTTTTCCTTTTTATTTTCCCCTAATCAGTGTTGGGTATTTGGCATCTGTTGGCTCCGGCTCCGAGCTTTAATAATCTTGGTCCGGCTCCGGGTTTTTAAAATCTTAGCTCCGGCTCCAGACCCGGCCCGGAGCCATATCAGCACTGCCCATAATTATTTAACTTAAATTCTTTCCATCAAGAGAATTATTCTACTAGCTTTTAATTTTTTCAAAAAATAAAACTAATTTTTTTCTCAACTACCTTTTGGAGGTTTAGAATTAACATAATGTAAAGTATATCTTTTATCCATTTGTGGCATAAAAGTCCACAAAGTATTCCAATCCAAATAATCAGATATTTCTTGTTCACTAAATTCCCCAATTATTTTCCCCATCCTTTGAAGAAAAGAAGGGTCTGATAAATGAATTTCTGTTTGAGAATCTACAACAAGTCCAACAGGCGAAAGAAGATTTTGAACAAATTTGGTCCAATTAAATGCAGAAATAAAAGCATTGGGTGTTTCGAGTTGGGAAAGTTTTAAATAATTTTTGGAGCCAGAAGGGCCGCTATCGTATATTGAATTAAAATCTAATAATTAAAAAATTATTTTTAAACTTTTTTTAATTTTCTCTAACCTAATTGTTTTGCCAATTTATTTTCAACTTTAAATAAATTTCTCACACGCCTTTCAGCCTCAGAAAGAATTAATTCTTTAACTTGAGTTCCATTACAATTTGGAATTATTTCTCCCTTAAATTTAAATGATTTTATAAAGAATTTTTTTTAATTTAAATTACTTTAAATAAATTATTTGAGGGTAACAAGACGGGTTGAATATTTTGTTTTAATGAATACCAAACATCATCTTCCAATAAATTTTGGATAATCATTCCATATCGAGTAGATAATAATTCTTCTTTCTTTAAAATTAAAGAGAAATAATTTTTAAAAAATATTTATTTAAATTACTTTATTTATATTTCTTTCTCTATAATTTGAAATTAATGATTTTGGTTGGACACCTTTAAAAAAATAAAAATTATTTTTCAACTTTAATTATTTTTTTACCTAAAGATTTTCTCATTAAATTAGTTCGAGGTTTATTTGTGTTAAATAAAGGTGTTAATTGAAAGAAAACATTTATTGGGAAAGCTTTCAAAGCCCAATCTGTATCAAATAATCTTTTATTATTATTTCCTTTTTGTGTTAAAATATTTAGTTTTGAAAGGATAACATCGCTGCTTTGAGTTAATTTATTTGATGATTGAATACAGGCACTGTGGAATCCGTAAAGTTTTTGAATTAAATTTTGAGGTAAATTGGGGACTGAAGGTGGAGGGTTGGCAAGTAAATCTTTAAAATTTTTAAATTAATTTTTGAATAATTTTTATTTTAAAACCTTCCAATATTTTTTGTGTTTGTTGACGTCTGCTGGCTGTTGTACTGATTTCTGAACAATCAGTACTGAAAAGATAAATAAAAATTTTTTTTAATATTTTAATTAATTAAAATTATTGTTATATACACTCTGTAACAAAATGATAGACCTCCTAGTTTTTATCAATATCCTACCAAATATTAAATGGATTTGTTTCAAATTTTGTTAGAATATAGGTAAGGATATTATGTATAAATAATGAAAAGAAAATTTTTTTTAAATTTTAAAAGTTTCCCTAACAGGTAATTAAAATTAACAAAAATTTCCCTTATTAGGGTAAATGTCCGAAAAAATTAAATTAACTAATTTTAAAAGTAATTTTTTTTACCGCGGTATATTTTTCCTATCAAATCCATCACAAACATAAAAATAAAAATCATCACAGGGTTCTAATTTTTTATTCAAAGAAGCAATTAATTCTGGATATTTAAAGGGCAATATTGTAGTAAAAACAAAATTAAATAAAATAAAAATAATTGAAAGAAAATTTGTTGTTTTTGGCATTTTTTGTTGAATAAAAAATTAAATTTGTTTTTAAAAAATATTTTTGAAAGCAAATATTTTTGTTGTTGATAACTTTAAATTATTTTTTATAATTAAATTTTTTGAAATAAATATTTAAATGTAAAAATTCTATTTTATATTAAAAAATTTATTTATTAGCTATATTTTTTAAAAATGTGGACAGACATTTTTTAAAAAATAAACAAAAACAACTTAATAATTGCCCTAATTTTAATTCCGGAACTAAATAAAACTGGGGAAAAAAATTTGAAAAACTTTATATTTAAAAATATAGTAGTATTTGAAATTATTTTACTAAAGTTTTCAATAAAATATTCAATATAAACTAATATTTTATATCGAAAATTAAAAATATATTTTTTAAATTTAAAATAGGGGAACTACTTAATTTTTAAATAAAAGATTTAAATAAAATTTAAAAATTTTAACATTTTAATTATTCGTTTGAAATAATTTTGAATGATTATAGTAATTTAAAAAATCTTTTTTTTAAATTTATATATATTAAAATAATTTACTTACCTTTTTTTACACATTCCACTCGGTTGACCAAAGACAGACATTTTTGGCATCATTTCACAGAACCTGCACGGGATTAAAAGGCGCGTGTAAAGAACACACGTTCTTTTTACTTTTTTTTTGTTCCTTTTTGAAATTTTAATTAACTCGATCAATCAAATTTTTGGGGAGGAAAGATCAGATGTTAATTTTGGATATAAAAATTTCTGTTAAAATGCAAAAGAACATAAATAGTCCAAATTTTTTGGTTTTGTAGGAAAAAGGGGGATGATTAGATACACGTGAATTGATTATGAGAGAAGGGAGGAAGAAGTTGGAAAGGAATAAAGGGGAATTAGAAGTTACTAATTCTTTTTTAGGCGCAGATTAGGAGTGAGAAATTATTAAGTGTGCAGTTTCGGAGGCCGAAATTTGGACTTCGAATTGAGGAATTTAGAGAAAGACTGCGAGTATATTCAACTAATTTATTTTAAATAAAATCGTGGATTATGTCTATATTTTTGTTTCAATTCTGAAAGTTTTGTTACTATTCGACTTTAATTTAAAAGATATCGGCGCCTAAAAATCACTTTCCGAGTGATTGGTGTCGGAGGAAGATGGGGAGAAGGGGGAAGGGGGGGGGGGAAGGAAGTAAAGAGAGAAAATGCAAAAAGGAAGACTGGACTCTCGACTGTTTCTAATTTTAGAAAATAATTTAAAATTAAAAAAAGAGTTCAAAAATAGTTTATATAAATTTTAATTTAATTTTAAATTGAACTACTTTTAATTTAAACAACAAAACATAAAATTATAATTGATTAAAATTTAAAAAAAGGAAATTTAAAAAAGAAATGCAACGTTTTATTGTTTAATTTTCAAATAGGCAACAGATGAAAGAAAGAAAAAAATTTAATTTTAAATTATAGAAAGATCAAAAAACTTTTAAAGAATTAAAATAAATTAATTGAGAAATTAGACAAAAATTCTCTGATTTGTTATAATTAGGTTGAGATTATTAGTTTTCTAACTCCTGCCAACTTAATCCTAAGATTCTGATTTTTTGCCAGAAAATAGGCAACTCTCTTAGGATCATAAAAAAATATAATTCGAAGTCTGAAAACATTTAGTCGAATTTTAATAATTATTTAAACCGTTTAGCACTAGGGGGCTCGTTATTTATGTCTCAACCTAAGAAAAATTAAAGGTATATTTATTACATAATTATTTCTCATAAATTTACAAATATTTTTACTTAATTAAAAAACTTTTTTTAATAATTGTTTGTATTATCTTCATCATTCCCCCATCCATACTTTCGGAAAAATTCCTGATAAAATTCAGCAATTACAGTTTCATCACTTACAGGATAATCTTAAATTTATTTTATAAAATAATCTAAATAATTAAATAATTACAATAAGGATATTGAGAAGTTTGTGGTTGAAATTGATTAGAAGGTTGGTGTAAATGTAAAGTATTATTAGATTGTTTAGGTGATGAATGCTTTTTTTCTAAACAAATTAGCAGAAAATTAAAGATAAATAAATTAATTAAATTTGTAGGAGGAGGAGGAATATTATTTGGTAGTGGAGTTTTTCGAAGAGTAGGCAAATTAGATGCCGAATAAGATTATTTTTAGTTAAAACAAAAAATTCCAAATTTTCTTAAATTTGAATTTTAGGTTAAACATGGAAAATTAAAATTAATTAGATTTTTAATTATCTTTTTGGAATTTTTCAAAAAATTATATACTTTTACTTTTTTCTCGATGTATTTTAAGTTTTTCATTTTTATAAATAACATATTCACTTTCTGAATCACTTTCTGAACTACTTTCCGAACTTGATGATTTTTCATAAGAGACATTAATTGTTTCCGGTTTATTATCATTTGTTTCTAAATTAGTACTCGTTGACCCTTCGCCTTTTTCTGGTATTTGTTCAATTGGTTCTTTTCCTTTTTTAGTCGATTCTTCTTCCTTATTTTTAATTTCACTATTTTCTTGCTTTTCAGTATTTATTTGAGAATTCGGACCCTTATTTTCTTGATTTTCAGTATTTATTTGTGAATCCGAATCTTTATTTTCTGGATTTTCAACAGATTCTTCCACTCCTTTAGACTCCTCAACCTGTACATTTCCTGTTGATTGTTCAGAGATTTCTGGATCTTTAAAAATATTAAGATAGCAAATAAGTTAGATCGGCGACTAGAAGGAGGTGTTTATAAATAAATGTCACTTTATGGATATCAGCCCATATTTATTTATCCAAGCTCCAGAAACTTTGATTTTTTTTTGAAAAAATCGCTGATATAAATTGTGACGGGATCACCCCAGAATATCGACACCCTAAATATCGACACCCAGAATATCGATGACCCAAAATATCGACACCCAAAATGACGAATTACCCAAAATATCGAATTTTTTAAATTTCATAATTATGTATTCCAATGATCGGGCATTTAATAATATTTATTAAAATAACCAGTTTGTGTACTTTCATCTACTACAGGAACTCCTTCAATTCTCCTACTTCCAAATCCTTCTCTAAAACTTCTTCCATCTAACCGCAATTCCTCAGCTTCATTATTTACAATTTCTTCTTCAATTTCATTTTCATCAACTTGATTGTGATTAATATTTTTAAATATAGATTTTACTTTTTTAAGAAATGTTGGGCGTTTCGGTTCAAATAAATAAGTATATTCGGGACTTTGACCGTTCTTTAATTTAAAAATAATTTTTAATTTTTATTTAAAAAATATAAAAATACCTGCAAAATAGGCATAACTAAATGTGCTTCAAAAACTTTTTTCTCTCTTAATTTATTATTTTTGTTGAAAATGATAGATTCTCTAAAAATTAAAATTATAATCCAAAAATTATTTTTATTGCCTATTATATACAAATTAATAAAAATAATTTTTCCGGGAACAGAGCCGGATTCTAGAGTTTGAGCTCATGTAGGACTAATAATACTATCTATTTTATATTCTAATAATATAAATTACTTTCCAGCAGAAGTCTTTTTCATAAAAACAACTTTATTGCAACCAATCACCGGACATTTATCTTCAAAATTAGTTTTTGTTATATTTATATTATCCGTATTTGTTTCTTGAGGAGGTAAATGGGAAGAAGAAGAAGCTACTTCTAGCTGCGTTGTTGGAGATCCATGAGAACATGTAGAAAGTGAAGAAGAAGACGAACAAGAAGGAAGGTGATGTGGAGGGGTTGATGGAAGAGGTGGAGGTGGAAGAGGATCTCCTTCCTCTTCAATTTTATCTGCATTAGTTGGAGGAGCAGAAGAAGAAGGACTTTCTTTACCTTCCCCTTCATCTTCCTTGACAGATTCTAAAGCCTGACGTTTCTTTCGATAGTGATGAAGTGAAGCATTTTTCCGAATTCTTAAAAATAAAATTAAGAAAATTTTATAAAATAAATTAATAACCTTTTATTTGCACATTTTTTATGAACAAAATGCTGAAAAATAAAATTTAAAAGACAAATAAAAAAATAATATTTACATTACACCCTGGAATCATATGTAATTTCTGTACATTTGTTTTTAATTTTGTTTTCTTTCTTAAACTACAAATAGCACAAGATATTGTTGGTACCTTTAAAATATTATTCCAATTAATTAAATAAATATTAAAATAAATAAATTATTATTGCTTAGTTTACAACATTTTTGCAATAATTTAATATTGAAGTAATGACAGTCTTGGAGTCCTTACTCTCTATTTTTCAAAGTTTTTGTCTTAATAAAAATAAATTAATTAATGAAGTCAAAACCCATTAATTTTACCAGTTTTATATTTTTATTTATTAATAATACTTAATTTATTTTTCCCAAACATAAAACTAATAATTAAATTTTTTATTTTAAATAATTAAAAAAACAAACAGCTTTAACACTTATAACCATTGGATAATGCTTGGAAGTTCTGATATAAGATATAACTTTATATTTAGTTAAATCAACATCTATATTTGTTTTACCCTTCCATTCATCTTCAGAAAGTTCTCTATTAGCCAAAATAAATTTTCTGTCATTTGCCTTTACAATATTAACAATATAATGCATTTTTAAATCGTTCTCTTCAAGTTTAACTAAAAGTTTATCATCCAATGAATTTTTGAATTTAAATCGTAAATAAAGGCTTTTATCATTTAAAGGCGAAAAATGTCCAAATTGGAAACGATGTAACCGATCGCAATTTGGATTCTTTAATATCCAAGTATTTGTCTAAAATAAATTAATTAAATTCGAAGATTAATAAATTATATTTTATTTAAATTTGAAGGAATTTTTAAATTTGAAATTTACAAAGCTATATCAAAAAGCATTTTCAATCCCGGAAAATAATTATTTATATTTATTGCCCCCAAATACACTATTTATTGTTTATTAACATTCAAAGCTTTAAAAGGTTTTAAATATTTCAAAATTAGCTATAAAAATAACATTCCCAATTTCATCATGTCTAATTTAAGTTCCTTTTTAATTTTTCTTTATTTTTAAACTTTTAAAGTTCATGTATTTTTAACAGTAAAATAACTTACACGTTCAAGCCCAAAAAGTCTTTCTAAGGAAGAAATTTTTACGTTAATCTTTTTTATATATTTTCCTTTTGCCGGAATTAAATCAAATTCAAAACGAGCTCCTTTTCCATTTTTTGAATCTATAACTGTTTTTTGGTGATATTTACCTCCTTTAATACACTCTTCACATTCTAAATTAACATGCCATCTAAAAATTAATTATAATTTTTAAATAATTTTTTTGACAAACTTAATAGCTAATTTAGTTTCTTCATGTAAAGATGGTGTTATCTCACCACGAAATTTACAACAGCAATTACAATTTTTTATATTAACCGAAAATATTATAATAATAGAAATAAATAATTTTATTTTCTTTTTATTTAAAAAATTATTGTCCATCAATTCTTTATTTATTTTTAATTTAATATTAATTTTTAAATGAACTTTAATTTAATAAACTAAACTGAATAAAATAGTAAATTTTTAAATCAGCAAATGCAATATTCTGGAAAATTATACAGTTTTTGGGGAATATCGAAAGAATAATAACCTAATTATTACTTTATAAATATTTAGAAATGTGATATGGAAATCTTTATTTTTTAATAAGCTGGTAAAGACCTGAAAAGATATATGAATTGTTTATACTAATTGTTACCTGTTTTAATTAAAATAAATTGAAAATCAGTCAGATTGATGCGGTAGAAATCGAGAAAAGAAAATTTCGTGTAAGGTTAAAATTATGTGGAGCACTTGTATAATTTTTAAAAGTTTTATATTTTCCTAACTATTTAATTAAAAATAACTCAAATATTTTATTTAAAAGAAAAAAAAATCTAAAAATAATAAAATAAAAGGACAAAAGAAATCAATAAAAAATAAATGTCTGTCTGTCTAATATTTTTGACAAAATGTTATAATTGATAAATAAAAAAATAATTTTTAATGTATTTAAAGAGATTAAACAATTATAAAAGAATAATAAATTAATAAATAGTAAATGTTTATTTATAGACAAGGTCAAAATTGTAGTTTCAAGAGACAGTGTTTCAAAATTTTCAATTTTTAACAGTAAATACAGATGTAGTAAAATTAAAGAAAAATAAATATTTTATTTTCTTTATAAGATAATCAACAAAAATAAATTGGATTTTATTGAAATGTTAAAAAAAAATAAAATAAAAATTAAAAATCAAACAGAAGAAAATTGCTTATTATGTAATATATGAATTATAATGAATATAATATTCATATATATTAATTAATAATAGGAAATAAAAGAAAAAAATAATAAGAAATTTAGCCGGATATTTAATAAATAAATCAATAAATAAACTTAAACATTTGACTGCCAGTCATAAAGAATATTATGATGCAATTAAAGACAATTTTGAAAAAACGTTTGCCCAGTTTTTTAATTAAAAATATCGTGAGAAATTGAATTGTTCTTCTTTTAATTACTTCTTATTAATTTACTCTTCTCTTCTTTAAATTCTCCAAAAAACACAAATAAAGTCAAATCAATTTATTTAAATTAAAAGAGGCAATACAATTTCCACAAATAAATTAAACAAATAAATAAAAAGGGGGAACGACCTTAAAGAACAAAATTTAACAAATGAACGGAATTTGGGAGAAATGAATTTCCTTAAATAGAACATAAAAAGGGATACAATGTCATTTATTTATTTAAATCAAATTTAAAGTCATTTGAGTCTGTGCGTTACCACATCTCCACCTTCTAAAAAGACGAGTCCCTCGGCTTTGAATCGGCTACGAAAGGGTGTGGTTCACAAACAGTCTCGCGATCGGCTTCCATCATAACGTCTAATTCTCTCGAAGACAGAACGCCTCGGGGTTCGGTCGCCTAGACCTCGCCCCCTTCGATTCTCATTCCCATGCCAGCGGCTTCTAGGGGTTTGATCGCCTAGATCGCGCTCCCTTCGATTTTCCTTGCCATTCCAACGGCTTCTAAGGGTTTGGTCACCTAGACCGTTCCCCGTTAAATCATTTCTCATTGAGTTCCTTCCGCTTACTTCATTTCTCTGACCAACCATTTTCGATTTAACATTCTGAACGCCTAGTTCCTGAATTTTTGGCCTTTGGGTTGCCTTCAAAGTTTCAATTTGTTTATCGGCTTTAAATGACCGGTTCTTAACCTTACCAACTCTCCCCTCCTCGTATTTAGATAATTACGTCCTCGGAATTGTTTCAAGAGTTTTTCTTTTAAATTCTCCCTTTGGTTTCAAACATTTTTCACTTCCTTTTATCAAATTGGGCGGTTTCAAGTTTAGATTTTCATTTTTGTCTCTCATCTTTGCTAGCTTTTTCTTTTCATAAATTCTGGAAATTCTCACTTTTCTTCCTTCAAAGGACAATTCATTTAATTCAAACGCCCTCTTAATTGAAGCTGGATCAATAAATTCGAGGTAACAAACTCCTTTGCAAAGTCCCGTTTGTTTATTTCGAAGTAAACGAACGCCAGTAATTTTGCCACATTTAGAAAAATATGCTTTAACTGATTCGTCTAATGTTTTATATGGGAGATTTCCTACAAAAATTGACCTTTTTCGATCAAATTCTTGTTTTTCTTCACTATTAATTCGAAGAACGTTGCTGTTCAATATTCCACTATTTTTATTGGCAGTCTTAGCTTTTCCATCTCTAGACAATTCTTTTACACAAACACTTCTTTTTTCCCCAAATTCAACTTTCTTTTCATCTTCATTTACATCTTTGTCAACTTTATTCTCCTTAATTTTATTCAACTCTTCGTTCTCTTCCTTTTTACCAATTCCAACTTTATCTTCAAACATATTGAGTTCTTCTCTTGTGGATCCTACATCATCAAATTCAACACTTAATGTTTGGATCCGTGTTCTATAAATGATTCTAACTGCATCCGTGTTTTGATCTCCATTTTCGTTTCCAAAATCAATTAAATCACTATTTGGAACGTCTAATAATTTAAAGCCAAGTTTGCCTAATGAATTTGTGCCGAATAATAAGTCATAGCCAAATGGAGCATCTGTTATGTGAAAACAAGTTTTAATTTCTTCTTGGTTTTCACGCTTTATTTCTAGCTCAACAATTCCATGGCATTCAAGCTTTTGTCCATTAACATCAGAAATCTTAGTTTTTGCTCTCGAAAATCCAATGTTCTTTAATTCAATTCCTTTGTCTTTAAGCATTTTCAGAAGAAAACTTGAACTTATTAACGAAATTTGTGCTCCTCCATCTAGCATTCCTGTCGCAGGTAATCCTTTTACTTTAACTTTGATTGACATGACGGGACCTATGGAGTTCTTTATTATCTCTGCCTTTGCTTCTTGTTCTGGAATTTTCTTAAGCTCTTCTTTAATTTCTAAAATGTTTATCCCACAAGAGTTGACGTGATTTTTCGGGATTTCGTCATGAATAGTTATGCAACCGTTTTTAAGTTGATTGCTTGACGGCGGAAGTGCTCTGGTTTGGCCATTTCCTCGCCAGACTGCTGTGTTTCTAGTTGACTCATTAATGTTGTTTTTAGCATTCAGAAATGTTCTATTAGCTCCAGTAGCAGATGCCACGTTGTCTTTCGACATATATTGATTATTTCGACTAGAGAAGCAATCGCGTGAGAGGTGTCCTGGCTTTCCACAGTTAAAGCAGGTAATTTTGTTTCGAGGGGTAAAATTATTATTACGTTGCGAAAATTGCTGAACAGGAGGTTTAGATTGGAAATTAATGTGGCGGGTTGCTTTTTGCGTCGATTCAGCTCTAGCTGCCAGAGATACGAAACTGTCGAAACTCATTCCGTCATGTCGAGCTATTTCGAGATTAAGTGCAAGGTTTGAGTCACCAATACTTCTTATTAGATGTTTTATTGAATACTCATCCAACAAATTATTTGTCATCCCTGGGTAAGCTCGTTTTACTAAAGATGCAATTCTATTGGCTAGTGAATCGATATTTTCGTTTTCTCGCCTTTTAACTCCAGACACAAGTTCGTCGAAAGCACAAATTTCTTTTGTGTCTGTTGTTTCGAGAATACGAAGCATTTCACGTCGAACGGATGAATAGATGAACGGGGAATTTCCTAATGCTGTATTAAAAGCTCTTTCCGCCCTTCCGCTGATTTTAGATTCTAAAGCTTTTAATCGCACAACATCTGATATCCCTTCAGTTGCAGAATCGAATTTTTTGAAGAATGTCTTAATCTGATCGACACCTTCAGGACCTTTCAAATCCGGTATTTTGTCTAAAGCCCACGACAGAGACATTCTATCAAAACTGTGCATGAACCCAGTAAAATCAGTAGTGGGTCTATGATTGTTTTCACTATTGATTGGTGGCTGCGCCACTTGTGTTACCGACTGTTGGAAATTCTGTTGAGGCTGAGCTTGGTGAATATTGTTCATTTGAGGCGGAAAATTTTGTGGATTATTTGTCGGTATTTGCGAGTACTGCATGAACTGTGGGGGGTACATAGGCATTAACATGGGCATTTGACAGTTTGGATATTGTGTATACATTGCCTACTTCTTGTTAAAACAGGGGAACGGGTTATCATTCGATTTCTTTATCGATTACAATTTTGTTTATGCTCGCCTAGAGCTTTTGATGAGTCACGAAAAAAATCAATTCAAACAGTTTTCAAAGAATTGCCCGCCTAGGGTCTTTGAGTCAATTTGTTTGCAGCAAATGGATCGATTGACTGCCGAGGTCAACTAATTTTAAAATTTCTCCTTTCTTGTTTGTTTATTTTTATACCCACCTAGGGTCTTTTGCAGATTTAAAAAAAATCGATTTTTCACCCGCCTAGGGTTTTTGTTGAAGAAAATAAATTAAAGCTTTTCAAGCTCGCCTAGAGCAAAACTTTTTAAAGTTTTAAAATTTTTGAGTCGAAGCTCGCCTAGAGCTTTTAGATGCTCGCCTAGAGACTTAATTCAATAAAATAAAATTTTGTTGTTGCTCGCCTAGAGCCTTCAAATCAAAAAAAAATTCAAAGTCGATCTCGAGACCGTTGAAAAATTTAAGAAAATTTTTCGTCGACAGGAGCGCCACGTGAGAAATAATATTTTGTTTCTCTTTTCAATTACTTCTTTTTAATTTACTCTTCTCTTCTTTAAATTCTCCAAAAAACACAAATAAAGTCAAATCAATTTATTTAAATTAAAAGAGGCAATACAATTTCCACAAATAAATTAAACAAATAAATAAAAAGGGGGAACGACCTTAAAGAACAAAATTTAACAAATGAACGGAATTTGGGAGAAATGAATTTCCTTAAATAGAACATAAAAAGGGATACAATGTCATTTATTTATTTAAATCAAATTTAAAGTCATTTGAGTCTGTGCGTTACCACAATATCTTATAAACAAAGCAGGGAAAAATGCAAGCAAAATCGCAAAATATGCACATAAAAGTCCCAAAATATGAACTTAAATATGCAAAATTTCCAAAAATATTGAATAAATATATCCCCTATCCCTTTAAAATCCTTGTATATCCCTAAAAATCCCCAGATATCTCGCTTAATCCTCATATATCTCAGGATATTGATCTAACTCCTTACACAACCACCGGTATCCAATTTAATCTTCAAAATCCCTCAGTATCTCCTTAAAATCCTCTTAATCCCTTATATTCTTTAAACCTAACAAATCCTCTGATAGCCTTCTTAATCCTCGCAAATCCATTTTATACCTGTTAATCACCAAATATTCTCTAAATCCCTTCTAATCCGTCTATATCCTCTCATTGAGGCTGGAACAAGGTATATAAAATAAAGAATGAGAGACTGAAATGAACTGCTCCGAAAATAACGCCTTATTGAAGAATTATTCATTGACAAAATGTTGAAGAATTTGGTCGAGAAACCCACAATCCCTCGATAAATCATAGTGACGTGGGCAAAAATTTTGAAAGGGAGCAAGAAACTTGAATTTTGGAAATTGTTAACAAAAATATTCTTGAAAATATAAAAAATTTATTTAATTTTCTGTGCTTCAGTTTTGAATTGAAACATTTTCTGTGCTTCAGTTTTGAATTGAAGCATTTTCTGTGCTTCAGTTTTGAATTGAAGCATTTTCTGTGCTTCAGTTTTGAATTGAAGCATTTTCTGTGCTTCAGTTTTGAATTGAAGCATTTTATGTGCTTCAGTTTTGAATTGAAGCATTTTCTGTGCTTCAGTTTTGAATTGAAGCATTTTCTGTGCTTCAGTTTTGAATTGAAGCATTTTCTGTGCTTCAGTTTTGAATTGAAGCATTTTCTGTGCTTCAGTTTTGAATTGAAGCATTTTCTGTGCTTCAGTTTTGAATTGAAGCATTTTCTGTGCTTCAGTTTTGAATTGAAGCATTTTCTGTGCTTCAGTTTTGAATTGAAGCATTTTCTGTGCTTCAGTTTTGAATTGAAGCATTTTCTGTGCTTCAGTTTTGTATTGAAGCATTTTCTGTGCTTCAGTTTTGAATTGAAGCATTTTCTGTGCTTCAGTTTTGAATTGAAGCATTTTCTGTGCTTCAGTTTTGAATTGAAGCATTTTCGGTGCTTCAGTTTTGAATTGAAGCATTTTCTGTGCTTCAGATTTGAATTGAAGCATTTTATGTGCTTCAGTTTTGAATTGAAGCATTTTCTGTGCTTCAGTTTTGAATTGAAGCATTTTTGTGCTTCAGTTTTGAATTGAAGCATTTTCGGTGCTTCAGTTTTGAATTGAAGCATTTTCTGTGCTTCAGATTTGAATTGAAGCATTTTATGTGCTTCAGTTTTGAATTGAAGCATTTTCTGTGCTTCAGTTTTGAATTGAAGCATTTTTGTGCTTCAGTTTTGAATTGAAGCATTTTCTGTGCTTCAGTTTTGAATTGAAGCATTTTCTGTGCTTCAGTTTTGAATTGAAGCATTTTCTGTGCTTCAGTTTTGAATTGAAGCATTTTCTGTGCTTCAGTTTTGAATTGAAGCATTTTCTGTGCTTCAGTTTTGAATTGAAGCATTTTCTGTGCTTCAGTTTTGAATTGAAGCATTTTCTGTGCTTCAGTTTTGTATTGAAGCATTTTCTGTGCTTCAGTTTTGAATTGAAGCATTTTCTGTGCTTCAGTTTTGAATTGAAGCATTTTCTGTGCTTCAGTTTTGAATTGAAGCATTTTCTGTGCTTCAGTTTTGAATTGAAGCATTTTCTGTGCTTCAGTTTTGTATTGAAGCATTTTCTGTGCTTCAGTTTTGAATTGAAGCATTTTCTGTGCTTCAGTTTTTAATTGAAGCATTTTCTGTGCTTCAGTTTTGAATTGAAGCATTTTATGTGCTTCAGTTTTGAATTGAAGCATTTTCTGTGCTTCAGTTTTGAATTGAAGCATTTTCTGTGCCTCAGTTCTGAATTGAAGCATTTTCTGTGCTTCAGTTTTGAATTGAAGCATTTTCTGTGCTTCAGTTTTGAATTGAAGCATTTTCTGTGCTTCAGTTTTGAATTGAAGCATTTTCTGTGCTTCAGTTTTGAATTGAAGCATTTTCTGTGCTTCAGTTTTGAATTGAAGCATTTTCTGTGCTTCAGTTTTGAATTGAAGCATTTTCTGTGCTTCAGTTTTGTATTGAAGCATTTTCTGTGCTTCAGTTTTGAATTGAAGCATTTTCTGTGCTTCAGTTTTGAATTGAAGCATTTTCTGTGCTTCAGTTTTGAATTGAAGCATTTTCTGTGCTTCAGTTTTGAATTGAAGCATTTTCTGTGCTTCAGTTTTGAATTGAAGCATTTTCTGTGCTTCAGTTTTGAATTGAAGCATTTTCTGTGCTTCAGTTTTGTATTGAAGCATTTTCTGTGCTTCAGTTTTGAATTGAAGCATTTTCTGTGCTTCAGTTTTGAATTGAAGCATTTTCTGTGCTTCAGTTTTGAATTGAAGCATTTTCGGTGCTTCAGTTTTGAATTGAAGCATTTTCTGTGCTTCAGATTTGAATTGAAGCATTTTATGTGCTTCAGTTTTGAATTGAAGCATTTTATGTGCTTCAGTTTTGAATTGAAGCATTTTCTGTGCTTCAGTTTTGAATTGAAGCATTTTCTGTGCTTCAGTTTTGAATTGAAGCATTTTCTGTGCTTCAGTTTTGAATTGAAGCATTTTCTGTGCTTCAGTTTTGTATTGAAGCATTTTCTGTGCTTCAGTTTTGAATTGAAGCATTTTCTGTGCTTCAGTTTTGAATTGAAGCATTTTCTGTGCTTCAGTTTTGAATTGAAGCATTTTCGGTGCTTCAGTTTTGAATTGAAGCATTTTCTGTGCTTCAGATTTGAATTGAAGCATTTTATGTGCTTCAGTTTTGAATTGAAGCATTTTCTGTGCTTCAGTTTTGAATTGAAGCATTTTTGTGCTTCAGTTTTGAATTGAAGCATTTTCTGTGCTTCAGTTTTGAATTGAAGCATTTTCTGTGCTTCAGTTTTGAATTGAAGCATTTTCTGTGCTTCAGTTTTGAATTGAAGCATTTTCTGTGCTTCAGTTTTGAATTGAAGCATTTTCTGTGCTTCAGTTTTGAATTGAAGCATTTTCTGTGCTTCAGTTTTGAATTGAAGCATTTTCTGTGCTTCAGTTTTGTATTGAAGCATTTTCTGTGCTTCAGTTTTGAATTGAAGCATTTTCTGTGCTTCAGTTTTTAATTGAAGCATTTTCTGTGCTTCAGTTTTGAATTGAAGCATTTTATGTGCTTCAGTTTTGAATTGAAGCATTTTCTGTGCTTCAGTTTTGAATTGAAGCATTTTCTGTGCCTCAGTTCTGAATTGAAGCATTTTCTGTGCTTCAGTTTTGTATTGAAGCATTTTCTGTGCTTCAGTTTTGAATTGAAGCATTTTCTGTGCTTCAGTTTTGAATTGAAGCATTTTCTGTGCTTCAGTTTTTAATTGAAGCATTTTCTGTGCTTCAGTTTTGAATTGAAGCATTTTATGTGCTTCAGTTTTGAATTGAAGCATTTTCTGTGCTTCAGTTTTGAATTGAAGCATTTTCTGTGCTTCAGTTTTGAATTGAAGCATTTTCTGTGCTTCAGTTTTGAATTGAAGCATTTTCGGTGCTTCAGTTTTGAATTGAAGCATTTTCTGTGCTTCAGATTTGAATTGAAGCATTTTATGTGCTTCAGTTTTGAATTGAAGCATTTTCTGTGCTTCAGTTTTGAATTGAAGCATTTTTGTGCTTCAGTTTTGAATTGAAGCATTTTCTGTGCTTCAGTTTTGAATTGAAGCATTTTCTGTGCTTCAGTTTTGAATTGAAGCATTTTCTGTGCTTCAGTTTTGAATTGAAGCATTTTCTGTGCTTCAGTTTTGAATTGAAGCATTTTCTGTGCTTCAGTTTTGTATTGAAGCATTTTCTGTGCTTCAGTTTTGAATTGAAGCATTTTCTGTGCTTCAGTTTTTAATTGAAGCATTTTCTGTGCTTCAGTTTTGAATTGAAGCATTTTATGTGCTTCAGTTTTGAATTGAAGCATTTTCTGTGCTTCAGTTTTGAATTGAAGCATTTTCTGTGCCTCAGTTTTGAATTGAAGCATTTTCTGTGCTTCAGTTTTGAATTGAAGCATTTTCTGTGCTTCAGTTTTGAATTGAAGCATTTTCGGTGCTTCAGTTTTGAATTGAAGCATTTTCTGTGCTTCAGATTTGAATTGAAGCATTTTATGTGCTTCAGTTTTGAATTGAAGCATTTTCTGTGCTTCAGTTTTGAATTGAAGCATTTTTGTGCTTCAGTTTTGAATTGAAGCATTTTCTGTGCTTCAGTTTTGAATTGAAGCATTTTCTGTGCTTCAGTTTTGAATTGAAGCATTTTCTGTGCTTCAGTTTTGAATTGAAGCATTTTCTGTGCTTCAGTTTTGAATTGAAGCATTTTCTGTGCTTCAGTTTTGTATTGAAGCATTTTCTGTGCTTCAGTTTTGAATTGAAGCATTTTCTGTGCTTCAGTTTTTAATTGAAGCATTTTCTGTGCTTCAGTTTTGAATTGAAGCATTTTATGTGCTTCAGTTTTGAATTGAAGCATTTTCTGTGCTTCAGTTTTGAATTGAAGCATTTTCTGTGCCTCAGTTCTGAATTGAAGCATTTTCTGTGCTTCAGTTTTGTATTGAAGCATTTTCTGTGCTTCAGTTTTGAATTGAAGCATTTTCTGTGCCTCAGTTCTGAATTGAAGCATTTTCTGTGCTTCAGTTTTGAATTGAAGCATTTTCTGTGCTTCAGTTTTGAATTGAAGCATTTTCTGTGCTTCAGTTTTGAATTGAAGCATTTTCTGTGCTTCAGTTTTGAATTGAAGCATTTTCTGTGCTTCAGTTTTGAATTGAAGCATTTTCTGTGCCTCAGTTCTGAATTGAAGCATTTTCTGTGCTTCAGTTTTGTATTGAAGCATTTTCTGTGCTTCAGTTTTGAATTGAAGCATTTTCTGTGCTTCAGTTTTGAATTGAAGCATTTTCTGTGCCTCAGTTCTGAATTGAAGCATTTTCTGTGCTTCAGTTTTGTATTGAAGCATTTTCTGTGCTTCAGTTTTGAATTGAAGCATTTTCTGTGCTTCAGTTTTGAATTGAAGCATTTTCTGTGCCTCAGTTCTGAATTGAAGCATTTTCTGTGCCTCAGTTCTGAATTGAAGCATTTTCTGTGCTTCAGTTTTGAATTGAAGCATTTTCTGTGCTTCAGTTTTGAATTGAAGCATTTTCTGTGCCTCAGTTCTGAATTGAAGCATTTTCTGTGCTTCAGTTTTGTATTGAAGCATTTTCTGTGCTTCAGTTTTGAATTGAAGCATTTTCTGTGCTTCAGTTTTGAATTGAAGCATTTTCTGTGCCTCAGTTCTGAATTGAAGCATTTTCTGTGCTTCAGTTTTGTATTGAAGCATTTTCTGTGCTTCAGTTTTGAATTGAAGCATTTTCTGTGCCTCAGTTCTGAATTGAAGCATTTTCTGTGCTTCAGTTTTGTATTGAAGCATTTTCTGTGCTTCAGTTTTGAATTGAAGCATTTTCTGTGCTTCAGTTTTGAATTGAAGCATTTTCTGTGCCTCAGTTCTGAATTGAAGCATTTTCTGTGCTTCAGTTTTGTATTGAAGCATTTTCTGTGCTTCAGTTTTGAATTGAAGCATTTTCTGTGCTTCAGTTTTGAATTGAAGCATTTTCTGTGCCTCAGTTCTGAATTGAAGCATTTTCTGTGCTTCAGTTTTGTATTGAAGCATTTTCTGTGCTTCAGTTTTGAATTGAAGCATTTTCTGTGCTTCAGTTTTGAATTGAAGCATTTTCTGTGCCTCAGTTCTGAATTGAAGCATTTTCTGTGCCTCAGTTCTGAATTGAAGCATTTTCTGTGCTTCAGTTTTGAATTGAAGCATTTTCTGTGCTTCAGTTTTGAATTGAAGCATTTTCTGTGCCTCAGTTCTGAATTGAAGCATTTTCTGTGCTTCAGTTTTGTATTGAAGCATTTTCTGTGCTTCAGTTTTGAATTGAAGCATTTTCTGTGCTTCAGTTTTGAATTGAAGCATTTTCTGTGCCTCAGTTCTGAATTGAAGCATTTTCTGTGCTTCAGTTTTGTATTGAAGCATTTTCTGTGCTTCAGTTTTGAATTGAAGCATTTTCTGTGCCTCAGTTCTGAATTGAAGCATTTTCTGTGCTTCAGTTTTGTATTGAAGCATTTTCTGTGCTTCAGTTTTGAATTGAAGCATTTTCTGTGCTTCAGTTTTGAATTGAAGCATTTTCTGTGCCTCAGTTCTGAATTGAAGCATTTTCTGTGCTTCAGTTTTGTATTGAAGCATTTTCTGTGCTTCAGTTTTGAATTGAAGCATTTTCTGTGCTTCAGTTTTGAATTGAAGCATTTTCTGTGCCTCAGTTCTGAATTGAAGCATTTTCTGTGCTTCAGTTTTGTATTGAAGCATTTTCTGTGCTTCAGTTTTGAATTGAAGCATTTTCTGTGCTTCAGTTTTGAATTGAAGCATTTTCTGTGCCTCAGTTCTGAATTGAAGCATTTTCTGTGCCTCAGTTCTGAATTGAAGCATTTTCTGTGCTTCAGTTTTGAATTGAAGCATTTTCTGTGCTTCAGTTTTGAATTGAAGCATTTTCTGTGCCTCAGTTCTGAATTGAAGCATTTTCTGTGCTTCAGTTTTGTATTGAAGCATTTTCTGTGCTTCAGTTTTGAATTGAAGCATTTTCTGTGCTTCAGTTTTGAATTGAAGCATTTTCTGTGCCTCAGTTCTGAATTGAAGCATTTTCTGTGCCTCAGTTCTGAATTGAAGCATTTTCTGTGCTTCAGTTTTGAATTGAAGCATTTTCTGTGCTTCAGTTTTGAATTGAAGCATTTTCTGTGCCTCAGTTCTGAATTGAAGCATTTTCTGTGCTTCAGTTTTGTATTGAAGCATTTTCTGTGCTTCAGTTTTGAATTGAAGCATTTTCTGTGCTTCAGTTTTGAATTGAAGCATTTTCTGTGCCTCAGTTCTGAATTGAAGCATTTTCTGTGCTTCAGTTTTGTATTGAAGCATTTTCTGTGCTTCAGTTTTGAATTGAAGCATTTTCTGTGCCTCAGTTCTGAATTGAAGCATTTTCTGTGCTTCAGTTTTGTATTGAAGCATTTTCTGTGCTTCAGTTTTGAATTGAAGCATTTTCTGTGCTTCAGTTTTGAATTGAAGCATTTTCTGTGCCTCAGTTCTGAATTGAAGCATTTTCTGTGCTTCAGTTTTGTATTGAAGCATTTTCTGTGCTTCAGTTTTGAATTGAAGCATTTTCTGTGCTTCAGTTTTGAATTGAAGCATTTTCTGTGCCTCAGTTCTGAATTGAAGCATTTTCTGTGCTTCAGTTTTGTATTGAAGCATTTTCTGTGCTTCAGTTTTGAATTGAAGCATTTTCTGTGCTTCAGTTTTGAATTGAAGCATTTTCTGTGCCTCAGTTCTGAATTGAAGCATTTTCTGTGCCTCAGTTTTGTATTGAAGCATTTTCTGTGCTTCAGTTTTGAATTGAAGCATTTTCTGTGCCTCAGTTCTGAATTGAAGCATTTTCTGTGCTTCAGTTTTGAATTGAAGCATTTTCTGTGCTTCAGTTTTGAATTGAAGCATTTTCTGTGCTTCAGTTTTGAATTGAAGCATTTTCTGTGCTTCAGTTTTGAATTGAAGCATTTTCTGTGCTTCAGTTTTGAATTGAAGCATTTTCTGTGCCTCAGTTCTGAATTGAAGCATTTTCTGTGCTTCAGTTTTGTATTGAAGCATTTTCTGTGCTTCAGTTTTGAATTGAAGCATTTTCTGTGCTTCAGTTTTGAATTGAAGCATTTTCTGTGCCTCAGTTCTGAATTGAAGCATTTTCTGTGCTTCAGTTTTGTATTGAAGCATTTTCTGTGCTTCAGTTTTGAATTGAAGCATTTTCTGTGCTTCAGTTTTGAATTGAAGCATTTTCTGTGCCTCAGTTCTGAATTGAAGCATTTTCTGTGCCTCAGTTCTGAATTGAAGCATTTTCTGTGCTTCAGTTTTGAATTGAAGCATTTTCTGTGCTTCAGTTTTGAATTGAAGCATTTTCTGTGCTTCAGTTTTGAATTGAAGCATTTTCTGTGCTTCAGTTTTGTATTGAAGCATTTTCTGTGCTTCAGTTTTGAATTGAAGCATTTTCTGTGCTTCAGTTTTGAATTGAAGCATTTTCTGTGCTTCAGTTTTGAATTGAAGCATTTTATGTGCTTCAGTTTTGAATTGAGGCATTTTCTGAACTTCAGTTTTGAGTTGAAGCATTTTCTGTGCTTCAGTTTTGAACTGAAGCATTTTCTGTGCTTCAGTTTTTAATTGAAGCATTTTCTGTGCTTCATATTTGAATTGAAGCATTTTCTGTGCTTCAGTTTTGAATTGAAGCATTTTCTGTGCTTCAGTTTTGAATTGAAGCATTTTCTGTGCTTCAGTTTTGAATTGAAGCATTTTATGTGCTTCAGTTTTGAATTGAAGCATTTTCTGAACTTCAGTTTTGAGTTGAAGCATTTTCTGTGCTTCAGTTTTGAACTGAAGCATTTTCTGTGCTTCAGTTTTTAATTGAAGCATTTTCTGTGCTTCAGTTTTGAATTGAAGCATTTTCTGTGCTTCAGTTTTGAATTGAAGCATTTTATGTGCTTCAGTTTTGAATTGAAGCATTTTCTGTGCTTCAGTTTTGAATTGAAGCATTTTATGTGCTTCAGTTTTGAATTGAAGCATTTTCTGTGCTTCAGTTTTGAATTGAAGCATTTTCTGTGCTTCAGTTTTGAATTATAGCATTTTATGTGCTTCAGTTTTGAATTGAAGCATTTTCTGTGCTTCAGTTTTGAATTGAAGCATTTTATGTGCTTCAGTTTTGAATTGAAGCATTTTCTGTGCTTCAGAATTGAATTGAAGCATTTTATGTGCTTCAGTTTTGAATTGAAGCATTTTCTGTGCTTCAGTTTTGAATTGAAGCATTTTATGTGCTTCAGTTTTGAATTGAAGCATTTTCTGTGCTTCAGTTTTGAATTGAAGCATTTTCTGTGCTTCAGTTTTGAATTGAAGCATTTTATGTGCTTCAGTTTTGAATTGAAGCATTTTCTGTGCTTCAGTTTTGAATTGAAGCATTTTCTGTGCTTCAGTTTTGAGTTGAAGCATTTTCTGTGCCTCAGTTCTGAATTGAAGCATTTTCTGTGCTTCAGTTTTGAATTGAAGCATTTTCTGTGCTTCAGTTTTGAATTGAAGCATTTTCTGTGCCTCAGTTTTGAATTGAAGCATTTTCTGTGCCTCAGTTCTGAATTGAAGCATTTTCTGTGCTTCAGTTTTGAATTGAAGCATTTTCTGTGCTTCAGTTTTGAATTGAAGCATTTTCTGTGCCTCAGTTCTGAATTGAAGCATTTTCTGTGCCTCAGTTCTGAATTGAAGCATTTTCTGTGCTTCAGTTTTGAATTGAAGCATTTTCTGTGCTTCAGTTTTGAATTGAAGCATTTTCTGTGCCTCAGTTCTGAATTGAAGCATTTTCTGTGCTTCAGTTTTGAATTGAAGCATTTTCTGTGCTTCAGTTTTGAATTGAAGCATTTTCTGTGCCTCAGTTCTGAATTGAAGCATTTTCTGTGCTTCAGTTTTGAGTTGAAGCATTTTCTGTGCTTCAGTTTTGAATTGAAGCATTTTCTGTGCTTCAGTTTTTAATTGAAGCATTTTCTGTGCTTCAGTTTTGAATTGAAGCATTTTATGTGCTTCAGTTTTGAATTGAAGCATTTTCTGTGCTTCAGTTTTGAATTGAAGCATTTTCTGTGCTTCAGTTTTGAGTTGAAGCATTTTCTGTGCCTCAGTTCTGAATTGAAGCATTTTCTGTGCTTCAGTTTTGAATTGAAGCATTTTCTGTGCTTCAGTTTTGAATTGAAGCATTTTCTGTGCTTCAGTTTTGAATTGAAGCATTTTCTGTGCTTCAGTTTTGAGTTGAAGCATTTTCTGTGCCTCAGTTCTGAATTGAAGCATTTTCTGTGCTTCAGTTTTGAATTGAAGCATTTTCTGTGCTTCAGTTTTGAATTGAAGCATTTTCTGTGCCTCAGTTTTGAATTGAAGCATTTTCTGTGCTTCAGTTTTGTGCTTCAGTTTTGAATTGAAGCATTTTTTGTGCTTCAGTTTTGAATTGAAGCATTTTCTGTGCTTCAGTTTTGAATTGAAGCATTTTCTGTGCTTCAGTTTTGAATTGAAGCATTTTCTGTGCTTCAGTTTTGAATTGAAGCATTTTCTGTGCTTCAGTTTTGTATTGAAGCATTTTCTGTGCTTCAGTTTTGAATTGAATCATTTTCTGTGCTTCAGTTTTGAATTGAAGCATTTACTGTGCTTCAGTTTTGAATTGAAGCATTTTCGGTGCTTCAGTTTTGAATTGAAGCATTTTCTGTGCTTCAGATTTGAATTGAAGCATTTTCTGTGCTTCAGTTTTGAATTGAAGCATTTTCTGTGCTTCAGTTTTGAGTTGAAGCATTTTCTGTGCTTCAGTTTTGAATTGAAGCATTTTCTGTGCTTCAGTTTTGAATTGAAGCATTTTCTGTGCTTCAGTTTTGAATTGAAGCATTTTCTGTGCTTCAGTTTTGAATTGAAGCATTTTATGTGCTTCAGTTTTGAATTGAGGCATTTTCTGAACTTCAGTTTTGAGTTGAAGCATTTTCTGTGCTTCAGTTTTGAACTGAAGCATTTTCTGTGCTTCAGTTTTTAATTGAAGCATTTTCTGTGCTTCATATTTGAATTGAAGCATTTTCTGTGCTTCAGTTTTGAATTGAAGCATTTTCTGTGCTTCAGTTTTGAATTGAAGCATTTTCTGTGCTTCAGTTTTGAATTGAAGCATTTTATGTGCTTCAGTTTTGAATTGAAGCATTTTCTGAACTTCAGTTTTGAGTTGAAGCATTTTCTGTGCTTCAGTTTTGAACTGAAGCATTTTCTGTGCTTCAGTTTTTAATTGAAGCATTTTCTGTGCTTCAGTTTTGAATTGAAGCATTTTCTGTGCTTCAGTTTTGAATTGAAGCATTTTATGTGCTTCAGTTTTGAATTGAAGCATTTTCTGTGCTTCAGTTTTGAATTGAAGCATTTTATGTGCTTCAGTTTTGAATTGAAGCATTTTCTGTGATTCAGTTTTGAATTGAAGCATTTTCTGTGCTTCAGTTTTGAATTATAGCATTTTATGTGCTTCAGTTTTGAATTGAAGCATTTTCTGTGCTTCAGTTTTGAATTGAAGCATTTTATGTGCTTCAGTTTTGAATTGAAGCATTTTCTGTGCTTCAGAATTGAATTGAAGCATTTTATGTGCTTCAGTTTTGAATTGAAGCATTTTCTGTGCTTCAGTTTTGAATTGAAGCATTTTATGTGCTTCAGTTTTGAATTGAAGCATTTTCTGTGCTTCAGTTTTGAATTGAAGCATTTTATGTGCTTCAGTTTTGAATTGAAGCATTTTCTGTGCTTCAGTTTTGAATTGAAGCATTTTCTGTGCTTCAGTTTTGAATTGAAGCATTTTCTGTGCTTCAGTTTTGAATTGAAGCATTTTCTGTGCTTCAGTTTTGAATTGAAGCATTTTCTGTGCTTCAGTTTTGAATTGAAGCATTTTCTGTGCTTCAGTTTTGAATTGAAGCATTTTCTGTGCCTCAGTTCTGAATTGAAGCATTTTCTGTGCTTCAGTTTTGAATTGAAGCATTTTCTGTGCTTCAGTTTTGAATTGAAGCATTTTCTGTGCCTCAGTTCTGAATTGAAGCATTTTCTGTGCTTCAGTTTTGAGTTGAAGCATTTTCTGTGCTTCAGTTTTGAATTGAAGCATTTTCTGTGCTTCAGTTTTTAATTGAAGCATTTTCTGTGCTTCAGTTTTGAATTGAAGCATTTTATGTGCTTCAGTTTTGAATTGAAGCATTTTCTGTGCTTCAGTTTTGAATTGAAGCATTTTCTGTGCTTCAGTTTTGAGTTGAAGCATTTTCTGTGCCTCAGTTCTGAATTGAAGCATTTTCTGTGCTTCAGTTTTGAATTGAAGCATTTTCTGTGCTTCAGTTTTGAATTGAAGCATTTTCTGTGCCTCAGTTCTGAATTGAAGCATTTTCTGTGCTTCAGTTTTGAGTTGAAGCATTTTCTGTGCTTCAGTTTTGAATTGAAGCATTTTCTGTGCTTCAGTTTTTAATTGAAGCATTTTCTGTGCTTCAGTTTTGAATTGAAGCATTTTATGTGCTTCAGTTTTGAATTGAAGCATTTTCTGTGCTTCAGTTTTGAATTGAAGCATTTTCTGTGCTTCAGTTTTGAATTGAAGCATTTTCTGTGCTTCAGTTTTGACTACTATCTGTCCCCTATTAAATTATCGATTGATTAATCGCTCATTTAATAGGGGAGGGGCCCGCCCGCAACCAAGCCGCCGCCCACAGTCCAACCCAAAAGCAAAAGACTAGTGTGCGCGGGGGTGGACAAAAGATCACCAATCCAAAACGTCAACTGTCAAATTGTCAACTTTCCAAAATGCCAAATTTCAAAAGGGTAAAATGTCAAAATGTCCAGATTTAAAAATGGTCAATGAACAAGATGGTAAATGGGCAAATCTAAACCTATCAGTCTTTTTTAAGCTTGAAAAATTAATTTCCCAATATCAATACCGAACACGCAATATTCTTTCCGAGGCGGAAGCCTTACCAACTACGCCAACGGGCTCACTACTAACTAGTTGGAAAAATTGAATATATTGCAGCTCCTTTTGTTACCCTCCCACTCCCACCTGTCAGCGACAGAGTAAAAGTCAAAAAATGTGCAAGTAAAAAATGATCAATTAAAAATGGTCAAGTTTTTTCAAATCCTAGCAATTTGGGTAAATCTTTGAATATCGCGAAGTGGGGTCTGAGCAAGTTCATCGGCTTGTACTTGTGTAATATAACCATGTCTTCGTAAAAAGCGAAGCAGAAAAACCCAACAAACAATAATTATGGGTAATAAAAGGGTGTATTGCATTAATAAAATTAATAATCCGTATGTAATATTATTCTTAGGCGCGTTAACATATTCCGTATTTTCACGTAGATAATCATACGAGTTATTGGAGAAAAAATAAAGCTGAGATAAATTCTGCATTTTAAATAAATTCTATAGAATAGCCTTACTATGTATTTAACCTAAATTTGAATCTGAAACTATATGGCGATTGTAGTCAATCATTAACATTTGGTCAAATTCACCTAAAACAATCATTTCAACACCCCCGGCTGGAATTGGGGTATTAAATTCAAGACGAATACTTGTGGTACCGCTTTTTAAAAGTTCAAACCCGCATGAGTCATCAAGCGTCGAGGTTAGTGGAATCACAAAAAATGTCCAACCACTTTTAAATTTTTCCATCGAAATGTCGATTGACCTATCGGAATTGGCCACGCCCAATGCTTCGTACATGTCCACAAAAGCGCGAACAAAAAGATTAGTTTTAAATTTTAATTTATATGCGACTAAAGGAAAGATATGCCCTCCAGTATGAACAGAAATATCCCTTAAATCATAAGGCTGGAAGTTAAAAGGGGACAAGCCAAAGTCTCCATTGAAAGCTTTATTCGAAATTAAAGCAACAGTAATTCGGCGCGGAATGCTGGCGCTGAAAGCATTATATTCAATTTCAGTGCGCCCGGCTGTAAGAAATGTCGATTTTATTTCGGTTTTACGCACTGCATAGGTGGCGGGCTTTGATTCCAAAGTTTTGTAAATATTCATGTTAAGGCATGGCTGGACCTCAATCATTTTTACGAATAACTTCACGTCGTGGACATAAAGTCTATATTGGCCCTCGTCTGTAGCATTCAACCTTTGTAAGGCAAATGAATTTTTTGAGCGATAAATATTAAAGTTAACATCTAAATTATTAAGTAAAAACAATTCTTGGTTTCCTAAATCAAAATCTAAGCGCGATAGGAATTGTGTATGTTTCCCATTTGCAAACAGAGAGCATCTTTTTTGGAATCCAGAGTCAGTGCTATCATCATGTTTATCACACTTATAATATCCGATGGAAGCAAGGAAATTAGATTTGACATTGTCTGGGAATGAAAGTTCGTTTGTAATGTAGGCCTTAAAGGGATAAAGAGTACCACTGTCATAAACTTCAGTATTACCAACAGTCACTTTTAACTGCTGAACAAACGTTTGACCGATACCTTGAATTGGGGCAATGCTAGTATCTGTCGCAACTATTGGACTCCACTTATTATCTGCGCCAAGTTTTTCAATAGAAAGTTCAAGGTATAGATACGTTCGCGATAAATCAGTCCATAAATTATCACTAAATAAACGAAATAGATATGGAGAATCTTGGGTAATTGTACTAAGGGGAAGAATTTCTCTAAAAAAAGACCGAACGACAGAAACATTTGTAGGTGGAACAGTGAATATACTAAGGGCGCTATTAAGAGCTAAAGGACTATTTTCATTAATCTTTTTCGTGCAGCTCATTCTAGTAAGTACCTAATGTGTCTACGCGAATTCTCTTTTTAGTAGATTTTTTGCGCGTTCTTTGTGAAGATTTTGGAATGAAATTAGGAGGACCAATCGTAGAAAAAGGTCTCTTATTTATACTTTTCAAATGAATGTTTTGCTCTTCGGTATTCATCTGGCCAATAGCTGGATTCTTTTTTATATTTTTGTAACGTTTAAAATCAAAACCAGTTCCTTTCTGTTTTTGAATATTGTCTGCTGCCTTTTGAAGCAAGTTTTTTAAGCCAGCTTTTCCCTCGTCGACAAGTGATTCCTTAAGATCTTTTCCTTCTATAACATTACTTAAAACGCGATTGCTAGATTCTAATCCTTGTCTAGCTAGAGTACTACCAATTTGCTTACCAAAAGGTATAAGATATCGCATGAAGCTTCTAAGGATCGACCCTAAGCCATTTCCTCGTTGATATGGAATACCGCGGAAAATATTATAACCTCCCCATTGATAATTATTATCAATCGATTGCTCGGTAAGTGTTGACCAATCGATATGTGCGGGATCAAAGTCAATATTCATTTTTCAAAATTAAAAAAAATGTAAATTATTCTCAGCTATTTATACTAAATATCTTATTTTTTATAAATTCAGAAACAAAATTATCAGCTTTAACTCTGTTTAAAAACTGAATTATTTTATTCATAGAGAATCCAATACATCTCTGAAACAGGAAAAATATTACATGTTTCCCACAAGTAGGTTTCGATGAGTTTTGTACCTGAACCGGATTGAAACGAACACGTTGAAATTTACTCAGATAATTTCTTATATAAGGACTAATTGGAGGCCATATACCTAAAGAATCGTAATAATCTATAGTAGAAGGATATTCACAAAATATTGCGACCCAGTGGCTACCAGCTGCACTAGAGGGATCTATATTCACAACCATGCAAAAGGGTGTAAAATTAATTGAAACTGGAATTGTATCAGCTGCAAAACATCCAATATAAGAATCTTTTGTAAAATTATTTCTATGTAAGATTTTATTTATCTGAAGAGTATTCATAATATTTCAAAAATATGTTGACTTTTTAAAATGTAAAGTCAATGTACATGTTCCGTACTGGAAGGGCATTAACGTTCCGCTAGAAGTCCTGATTTCAATAAAAATTTCATTAATCTCTTTTATTAACAATTTGTGATATTGAACAAAGAGAAATTGTTCTTCAATAATTTCATCTTGCTTTCCTCTAATATTTACTATTCTTAGTACAGGAGCGGTTACATCACCAATTATCATCGGTTCAATTAACCCGGGAGCATATACATGAAAAGAAGACACTCCACCTTTCATATCAGGCATAAATTTTGCAATAGATGTCTCAAACATTTCAAGCTTATCAAATCCTAAAATATAAGCTAGTTGCTCTGTCATTGTTACACTCTTTATAAAGCTTTTATTTAAAAATAAGGAGAAACGATTTTTCTTTTCGTAAAATTCAAAATTACACACAGAAACTGGCTTGAGATAAGCATGTTCCCAAGAATCAAAATCGCTTCCACTAGTTAATAAAAATTTTATTACACTGTCTACATCTTCATTCATCTTTGTTACTAAATCTGAATAAATTTCAGATTCAGTCTTTAAGGGAATAGAATCAACCGAATGTTCTTGTTTGGTCGTATTTTCATTCTTTTTTAATTCGCTAAGTCGTTTATACTCTTGCTTAGCTTGATTTTTAAGTTCCTTCAATTTATTAATATATTCAATATGTATTGCTTTCATTTTAGCCGATAAGTCTCTACAACCTTCTTCAAGTGATCTATTTAAATTTTCTTTCAGCTGCTGAGGATTCAAAAAGCTGGAAGATGATACATTTAAGCGGACGCTCTCATTAGTTTGCCATGTCACAGAAAAAAATTGTTCCGATGTAGTGCCAAGAGATGGCCATGAATAAGGATAAACCATTACAGCCAAACCTACGGTCCATTCAGAATTAAATTGTAATTTCTGGGGTAATCGAACTCTGAATGAATTTGTCTTATTACCCTCAACATTAGTGTTAGAAGGAAGAACAATATAAAATGAAGTCATTTTAACTAAATTTGTTTTAAATCTACTTATTATTTATATATTATCTCCAATTAACTGAGCTAGCGGGAATCCAGCTATTAAATCTCGTACTATACCCTTTCCATTTTACAAAGTATTGATTTTCCCCTTCAAATTTTCTTTTTTTCAAAACCTTTTCTATATCATAAAGCACATCTTCCTTTTTACGTTCTCTAACTAAACACAAATCATTTGCATAAAACGAACCTCTAATTAATTCGTCTTTTTGGTCGGATAGTCTGTAAGTAGGGCGCTTGTGTGGAACAAGACGTACCTGTTTAATAACAAAAATCTCATCGGTAAAATTTGGCAAGTATCCCTTTTGAAATACATGTTTATATTTTTCTATTCTAACTTTATCGCCAACGGAAAAATCAGTATGCTTCCAACGTTTTGGCGCAACTTCCTCTCGCGCTTGATCTTTTAATTTTAGTCTTAAACCTTCTGCGTTATTATAGGTAACATCAATAGGTCGCATGCCAATACTCGAATTAAAAGAATTATTTATTGCGCTAACAATATCTTGAATAACGTCTACCCATTTTAATGTTCGTTTTTCAGTAAAATAACGATAAAGTCTTTCCTTTATGCTACGATTAGCTCTTTCTGCCATGCCAGCGTGCCATTGAGGGGACGTGACCATGGAAAAATGTTCCATATCTATAGATTTAAAATATTTTTGGACCTCTTTTGCTGTAAACTCTAGTCCTTGGTCTGTAAGTAATTTCCAGGGAACAATTTTTATTCTCGAAAATAATCTTTTAAAGGCTTCAATCATTTTTTCGCTATGTTTACTCTTAACGGGCTCAACAAATATCATTCTGCTAAGCGTGTCAATGCAAACAAGAAGATATTTAAAACCTTTATTCTGACTGCTTAAACTATCAAAAATACTCAAATCAGCTTGCCATTCGGTATGTAAGCCAGCTGCGAGTGTGCGCATTCGTTTATATTTCCTGACTGCGCGCCTATGCAAAGTGTAAGTATTCTGAGTCGAAAGATATTTCTTGACAGCATCACGAGTAATACTTTTGTCTACACGTTTTGCTTCCTTAAGAAGGGGTTCAAGAGACGTAAAACATGTTGATGAATTTATATCTTTATATAAACGATCCAAAATGCTTATTTGTTTTATCGATAATTTTTCCATAGCATAGGTTTAAATGAAAAAACTCCGCTACCAGTTTGACCTGTAGATGTACCCGGAGGAAATAGTAAATTTTTTAAAAATGTATGGTTATCAATTCTGCGAATAAATTCGTCGTAACCAGTAGGTAATGGCCTTATTCGATCTCCATTATTTTTAATTATATAATTTATAATTTCTTCGACATTACTTGTAATAAATGGATAATTACCTCCTAATTTTCTTGCCAGTCTTAAGTCAGGTGTTATACCTAATGATTCAGAATTTTCTTTAATATATTTAAGAGCCTTTTCGCTTAAATTCAATTCATATGAATTTTTACCCTCCTCATCGTCAGCTGAGAAAAATTCAGGCTCGTCAACTTTAATGTTTTTATCGACAAAAGGCTTGGAAGGTTTTTTAACAACCTTTGCAATAGATTTTCTTTTCAAATTTTTAACTTGGACTGTTTTCTTTAACTTGTTAACATTAATATTTTGTGGCGGTTTTAAAACTTTTTCATTATAATTATTTAATAGTTTCTCAGAAATTTCTCCAATATTCTTAAGTTTAACATCAATAGGTTTTTCTTCTTTTTCTCTAACAAGTTTATTATATCTTTTAAAGTCCTGTTCATAGTTAATAGCTTGTGTTTCAGGATCTAATTTAGAATTATCTCTAGCATTTTGTAGGCGTTCGCGAATTAAACCAAGTGATGTTCCATCATTACCAATACTACTATTAGTCTTTTCCTCAAGTCTTTCTGAACCCATTAAACTTTTAAAAAAATCTTCTGGTACTAAAAGCATTCGAGATGCGTGCCGCATTTTTGAAATTAATTAAATTTGAAAATTATCTTATTTATTTATATTTTTATTTAAAAAATTCTCTGCGATTAAGGGAACAATAAGACTTGCAAGAAGACCCGCCACTGGTGGGAAACCACGCCCATTTTGAATTTTATCGCAGAGTAGCAGGCGCTTAGCCGAAGAAGCGCTTCGTGAGCGACTAATTTTACGTAATAATGATGCCTGGTTTTGTAGATTTTGTATTCTGTTTTTATGAAATGGTAGCCTCCATTTTAACAAATTCAAGCAAATTTCAACTAGACATAGTAATTGTTCATCAGAAGCGTTTGAAATAATTTTATTAACTGCATTTTTTGATTTTGAGCAAGTCAATAAATTATTTAGAAAGTTTGCGTTTTTTTCGATTAAAAAACTAGTTGGAAAAATTTTATTTTTCATTTTGGAAGATAAATAATTGTATTTTCGTTTGGATATATATGTGTTCTCAGTCGAAGGACTTCAGGAGTGCTTGGATGAATATCAACCAACAAATAACCAAAGTTTTCCTTTGTTGCATCTCCATAAGCTTCTAAAAAATATTTTGAGTGTGAAGGGAAAATTTGCATGGCAAGTGTTCTAATTTGTAACGCTCCCGCGGGGTTTCTCATTAATAATAAATAGTGAGAATTATTACGAGGAATTTTAAGTTCTTTCGAAAATAAGTGCTGACTAATTAGAATTACACTCATCTTCCAATTATGGGACCCCCTTGTAAATATTGTTTCAATAAAACGCTGATCTATCCCAACCATTAAATCATCTAGTACCAATAGCATAGAACCCTCTGATTGAATTGCTTGCTTATGAATAAAGTCCTCTGCCCCACTTGGCACCCCATTATGAACAATGACCCGTGTTTTTCCTTTATCAACATATCCTTTTCTTTGCATAAGTAAAATATTTTTATTTAATTCCCCATAACAATAGAAAACAAGCGAAATATTTGTATCAGAATTAATCAACTCTGTTAAATTGTCTAAAAAATTTTTAACCCATTCTGATTTACCAGACCCAGTACTCCCTGAAACTATCATTGTAAAAGGGTGCTTGAATCGTGAATGTAAATAATCAATTTTCTCGAATCCTTCCATTTTATTTCGCTATAGTAAATGTAAAAAATTTAGATTCTAATATTCTTCATTATATATATAATTATTACATTTTCTTTTATTCTTTTTACAAAAAAAATGAATTTTAATTCCTTCAACACATTCGGCCATTGGGGTGTATTCGAAACCCAGGAAGAAAAGCAAATACGCGAACAAAAGGAGAAGGAACAACAACAACAACGTGAATTACAGCAACAAGAAACAGAATCGTATGAACATACTTCAAAAAATAGGGAAACGGAAAATGTAATTAATTTTTATTTGTCTAACTTTAATTTCTATTTAGAATGAAATCGATCTCTTGGTCACCTCACTTGGATTAACCTCTCTGGTTAAAGAGATTGGCGAGGACAAAAATAAGGAGGATGGTTTGAAGACTAACGACGAAAAAATACTCGAGATAGTACTAGAAAGCGATGAAGATAATGAAAAAGAAAGTAATGATCCAACAAATGTATCAGAAAAAAAGGAAGAAAAGGAAAAAGACGTTAAGAAGGAGGAAAACCCTTTTATCGGGCCAAAACCAGTTGAAATAGAAAACCCGTTACCATTATCAATTTTGAAACGTCGCTCAGTGCCTTTAATTGAATATCTATGTCAACTACACAACTGTGCATTCAAAGAGCTTCATGTACTTTTCTATAACATCGAAAAACGCCGAGAAATAATTTTACACTTACAAAATCAAGTTCAACTACGTACATCACATTTACTTCCTTATAAAAATTTTGTTATTCGGTGCAACGATTTTACTGTCCAACCAGCAAGTATTGTTCCTGCGATGGGCGGATATTTGAATATAACGGTAATCTTTTAAAAATTTAAAAATAGAATGTTAAATTAAGGTACGTGGGTACTACTATGTAAAACATGGCATCAAATTACACCACCCATACTTGCCATGCTTAATTGAATTTGGAGGAGGACACCATCGTTCTTACTACCCGCTCGAAGTTATTTGTGTTTCTAAGAAAAGTAAACCGATGAAAAAATGCTAAATAATAATAAAATATTTTTTATAGAAATTTTATTTTTTGTATTCTTATTAGAATTCTTATATTTTATTTTTATTTTAGAAAGTAAATATGAATATCGAAAATTGTACATGTGTTTTTAAGCTTTTGCCAGGCATTCAAAGATTTTCATCAGAAAATTTTCTCAAAATAGCTAGATGCGGCATAAATACTGAATATAATCCTAAACGATTCCACTCAATAATAATGCGTATTCGACATAAACATACCAAAACAACCGCAGCATTAATTTTTCAATCTAGTAAAGTGGTGCTAACAGGTGTTCCCAACGTTAAGTCAGCTAGAAAAATGGCTTCAATAGTGTTAAAAAGAATAGAATTTTCTATAAAAGAAGCAAAAATACAACAATTTTCTCAACTTGGAATCATAAGCCTTAAAGTTACAAATATTGTCAGCTCATATCGAAGTATGAACCGAGTTGCGATTGAATTGATATATCAGGAATTCAGAAGGCGACATAAATATGACAAATTATTTGAAAAAATAACAAAAGTTTCCTATGATCCCACAATATTTCCAGCTTTGAGATTCAAGATGAATGATGACAAGTTTAAAAGAGAAGCTTCATGCCTTATCTACATTTCTGGGCGTGTTATATTAACCGGAATAAATTCTACTAAACAGGTCGACTATTTATTCGACAATATAATTTTACCCCTACTTTTAAAATTTCCAAGATTGTAAAAAAAATATTTATATTGAAAAAATATATTCTAATATAATATCAATGAAAATAAAATTTAAAAAATAAAAATTTAAAAAATAAAAATTTATCTATATCGTCTTAAATAATCTACATCCGTCCAATTCGAAGAACCAGGAATGTCTTCTAAATCCAAAATGGGATGTTGTTGGTATTGTTGTTGTTGAACTTGAACATGTGGTTGATGAATTATGCGAGCCTAAACATAATTTTCTAGAAATTTTTTTATATTTTTAATAAAAATATCAAATTTATTTTTAAAGTAAATTTAATAACCTCTTGTTGTTGTTCCAAAACATTTCCGTGCCCAAATGGGAGAGTTTCCATATTTGGCCGAATCCTTCCTTTTTCAAAACAAACTCTGTAGTCTTTCCTAGCCATTATTGTATAAAGATCCGAGCGTGTTGTTCGTCCAATCTGAGGAAATTCTACACTAATTATGTTGTTAGAATCCAATATACAATTTTCAGAAGCCATATCATCACTAAAATTTATTATTATTATTTTTTTTAAATTTATAAATTACATTTCCCCATCAATATTAAATTGACAAATAACAAGTTGTTTCATTGTTTGAAAATTTAGCAGTTGGTGTGTTGCATATGAAAGTGGAAAAGATCTTATTTTTAGCTCGGCCCTTTCATCCCTCCCAGTGGCCGCATCAACATGTCGAAATCCATAATTTTTTGGACCGCCAGAAACAAATTCAAGTATTTTCCTTCCAAGATGTTCTCGCTTCATTTGGCCCAAAGCTTCCCCTTCGCTGACAAAAGTGCCCCCACATTTTTTGACATAAAATATGGAGTCGGTGTCACAGTACAAAAGCTGTCCATTAATTTGCTTAACTTCCTCCATATATTTATATAGATGTAGTCGTGCGTATGATGTTACAAAAGCAGCCACGTGAAGACAATTAGTGTCTGAAGGTTTGGCGAATTCTTCCTTTTTGCGCACCACACACCGGTCCATAAATTCGCTGACATGCTCAAAATCAAGCGTTTCGAGCGTTGGGTCCTCCAACAATTGATGGAATTCTTCAGGTGTTCTTGCATACTTAACTTCGGTTGTCCCCACACGTTGAGCCAGTTTTCCCCACAAAGAATTTGCCAATATTTTCTAAAAAAATATTTTCCATTTAAAAATTTTTTATATCCCACCGCAATCATTCGAAGTCCAGGATTTATTTCCACTTTTGCTGGATCCATTCTAATCCCCTCAATTCGATCAAATTCGGCAATGTATCGATCGCGAGCCTCTTGTGAATCGCATTTTTCGGGCCACCCGCTAGCCTGTTGTTTAAGGCCTACAAATGTATTAACATATCCTTTGAACAGTTCAGGGTCCCAGCGATCATAATTCCACACCTAAAAGATTAAGGTTAAAAATAATATAAGGAAATCAAGAGAAAAATAACCTCGTAAATATCTAAAATTTGGTAACCCAGCTCTAGCGCCTTATTCAACTCCACGTGGGTGTAACCACTAATCCAAGATCTTTGCTTCATTGAATGACGACATTGTTGTTGTTGTTTGTTGTCCGCACACGAAGAACACAGAGGAAAAGTCAGACGACCATCATGTGTTCTGTACCCAAGAAGTGGAGGAAGGCCATTCATTGATGTTGGTGGTAGAACACGGACTAATAAAAGTCCCTTATATCTATTGTGACGGGGGTGAGTCCATGGTAGAATAGCATTAGGTGGTTGCGTAAGAGTTTCTCTTGTCAAAACATCGGGATATCCAATCGGGAACTCTCTTGCCTTCATCACATATGGATATAGACTGACCTCAAATTTATTCAAAATTTTAAAATTAATTTTAAAAATTACTATATCAATGTAGATTATCTCCTCATCAGGTTTACAAATGTGGTGAAGTTTGAAAGGCTCAGTCCTTCCCCCTCTAAGGCAGTCCTTCCGGGGGTCCATCGGGCGTACAACATCAATTTCATTCCATGTTCGCTTTAGTTGTTGATTAAAGCGTAGCCTTTCCTTCATTTCATGTCCCCACACGACGTGTAAAGAATATCCCTGTTGTTCAAGTTCATAGAGGCGCGATTGAGTGCGCTCGTACAGTTCTTCAGCAGTGCGACCACCAGCTAGTCTCTGGTCGCGTATCGGGAAGCATTGAGGACAACCTATAAAAAATATTTAAAAAAAATTTGCTAATTCAAATAAATATTACCATGGTAGTAGCACCCATTGTATTCAATTGCAAGAGGTCTTAAAGGTGGAATTCTATACCAAAGTCCATCAAGACGGTAGCCACAATCTTCAACATTAGCTTCACCAATAGCCCATTGGGCACCCCGCACTTTTCCTTCAGCTTCTTTATTTTCCAACTCAAATAATTTGATATAGCGCTGCGACTCGGCAGAAGCTCTCCTTCCACGCAGAAAGCCACCTTCTGGAGAATGCACAAGCCAATTTTCAGGTAGAAAACAGCGTCGCATTGTTGTTAGTGCGAGTCCTGCTGCGGTGGAAGCAGCTAAGAATGGATCGAGTCCCCCGCTGTTTTCTCCAATGAGACGGCGAAATCGAAGAACACTCTCTCGAAGGATTGCAACGTCGTTTGCACAATAAATCACAAGTTGTTCTCGGAGCTGGAAATTTGTTGTTGGTATGTTCGTTTGTTGTTGATGCCATTCAAGTAGTTTGGCTCGTTTCTCCGGTTTTTTAAAGTCTGGTTGGTAGTACTCAAGTGCTGGGAGCCCTTGAATTCTCAAATGCAGGTGTTGTCGCATTATATAAAGGTATGGAAAAAATGGTTTTGATGTAGCAACATCTTCAGGTAGAGAAAATACTTTAGTAAGAGCGTCAAGTTCGCAAATGAAAAAATTGAGCGAGTCTTTAAAAAGTATTTTCCTTTGTCGATTGCCCCCAATTCTCATTGAGTAGATCTTCAGTCCGGTCGTACAGAGACTTTTTGGAGGTAAATTTCTTCTATGGAGCGCTTCAAGAATTAGGTGGAAGTCATATTTACCCCCGTTGTGAGCGATACACACAGTTAACATTTGCTGAGAGCCATACTAAATTACTTTTTCAATAAAAATATAAATTTAAAAAGCACCGATAGAAGATAATCCAAAAATTGATCCACAGGATTTTCTGCTTCGCTATCAAAGCTATGAAAATACATTCGCCGAGGATTATAGGCTGGAGTCTCAGGCAAATTGGTGTTGTCCCCAGGTGCATTTCTAAAGGGTGGTGAGCACCAACGTTGCCATCTTTCCCCTCTTGGGACACCACAGAAACATCCAGTTGCTCGTTGACCAATATCTTCAATTCCAATTCCCGCAATAATACATTTTTCGCAAAGAATCTCAGCAATAATCAACAAAGGGACGTGTTTATACCCCGCGTTGTTCACACCAACAGCCATTGGATGTTCTTGGGACGTTTCTGCATCAAAAAAACAAAACCTCACTGGAAATTTTGCCTCCCTACGTCTCTGTTGTTGTTGTTCTGGGTGTTGGGTTTGCTCATTTTCATCTCCCGCTATTAAAAAAATTTTTTTCATATAAAAGTTTAGAAAAATACCTATAGAAGATTCAATAATATTTCCTTCTTCTTCTTCCCCTCGGGCAATTATAGAATGTTCATTAGGCTTGAGTGGTTGAATAAAACATGGGTGTTCTGGTATGTGGGGCCCTCGACATTTGGCACAGTTGCTCAATTGCCCATTTAATGTTTGTTGGTGTTGACGTTGTTGTTCTTCAACACAGTTGTGAAGTTGTTGTTGCTGTTGACCAAATATAATGCGATTACAGCGGGAACAAATTCTTCGAGATTGACAAATTGATGCAAAAGGTCGTGTTCTTGGGCTTGCCATCTCCGCAGGCACTTGATTAGTCAGGTGGTGTTCATAGCACCCCCGCTGTGGAAAGACAAAACCACAATCATTGCATGGAATTCTTTCAATCAGTTGACATGGAAAATTTGCTCCATAACGCATACAAAGTCGGCAGATAACTGTACAACCAGCCCAATGACGCAAACGTGTAACACACCTTTCACAATCTATGCAGAAACGATGGGCATGGAAAAGTTGTTCAGGTCTCTCCATATAATTATAGTGCCCATTTTCCAACAAAATACAAATGTTAAAACGTGCAGCACGGCCCTCGCCTAATTAACAAATTATTTAATTATTAAGTATATTTAATAATAATACCTTTAAAAACAATTTTATATTGCTGCTCCTTTTCAAAAATAACAATTCTTATTTGTCCTTCGTCTCCCATATTTTGATTAATATAACGCTGCAACGCGGGGACATGGTTGAGTGAATATTCATTTAAATTTAGTGGAAGACCAGAATTTTGCATAAGCTCGATTACATCATTTAAATGCTCATCCTGTTGTCTACAAAAAATCCGAAAATGATGTTTCTGTTGTTGAGTGGAGACCCCTCTTACATTTAAATCAATTAAATTGATCCTTGTAAGTCCAATATATACAGAGCGAGCAAGGCAAAACCTATCATTTGGGTTGATAACTTTGACAATGGAGCGACATTGTGATGTTATAACATGCTCTTGATCAATATTACATCCACCTTGAATAACAGAAATGCCTTACATAATTATTTAAATATGTAAAAAACAAAACTGTTACTCACCTCTATGATCTTCTGGGTTTGAAGTGCGTTGAGAATTGAGCGGCCATACTGCTATTACTTTAGTAGTAGTAGTACCTAGCAAGAGATCTATGCCGGCCTGACTAATCTCATTCAATCTCTCTATAGCTGCCGCCATGGCCCCCGCATTATTTTGAGCTGGAGGGCGAAGCGGGACGGTGAATGGATTATTAAATGATGGCGGATGAAGTTGTAGACCAATGAGCCGTGGTTCAGGGCGATCAGCTAAAACCCGGTCCAGAAGACGAGAAATAAGTGTTGTTAAGGTTAAGTCCGGCCTAGCTTGGTCTTCAAAAGGCGTGAACCTAACGTTGCAAATTTCGCCGAATGTATTTCGCGACCTTGATCTAAGTTCGCGGACAGATTCAATAATAAAAGGATCATTCATTTGATGATGATTTTGTTGTTGGTGATGTTGTTGTTGTGCTGAATTACTTATCTGAAATTTAAAAACTGTTAATTATTTTATAGTCTGTTTTATTTATATGGTGAAGCGAAGGATTTGGATTTTTCAATGTCAAGTGTGATAGATAAATTTAATGAAACATTACTATTAAATTAAACATTTTTTTTCCACATTTTTTTTTACTAAGATTATATTTTAGTATTGAAACTTTATTTTTATCATTATTTAAAAAATTATATAATTATTCTTTATCCATAAATAAATATAAAAAACATAAAAGGCATACAAAAGTTATTCATAAAAGGCATAAAAAAGTTGCAATTAAAGTTATGGGTGTAATTATTAAAAAAATTTTTATATTAATACTTTTTCTGACATTTAAAAATGACACTAAGGATAAAATAATAAAAATAATAAAGGCCCCCTTTCTTTTTCCCCCGCCTTTCCAAAGGATTCCCAATATAAATTTAGAAATGTAAGAAAAACTTTTAAATGGGAATCCCTGGGGTCTTGCGAGTTTGCCTATGTTGTGCCGCGAACTAAATCACGACGACACTCAGGGCAGGCCCGATAAGTCTGTGAAAGCTTTTCAAAACACGTCCAGCACATTTTGTGGCCACACACCGGAATAACCACTAAAGTTTCAACAGTAAATTTCTCTAGGCAAATAGCGCAGAAAGGTCCCACCTCTCCCTCCTCTTGTTGCTGCAGATAAGTTGGTGATAAAGTGTCCGCTGAGGCGACAAATTTTTCAATTTCGAATTGGCTAAGTCCAACACCGGCTTGAAAATCAGGAGGCTCCAGAACCGTCCCCACTCCTTCTTCCAAAACCTCCACATCGTCTTCCTCTTCTTCTTCGTTCTCATGCATATTTAGCACATCTGGTGGTGGGGTCCTACCAAGCCGACCTCTAAGCCGTGGTGATGACACGCGCGCCCCTCCTCGACGAGCAGTCTGTCGTTGCCCTTCTCGTGTGCGGGTCTCTTGGAAAAATTCGAGCACTGATCTTGGCTGAGAAGGCTGAAAATTTTATTTCAACTTTAAAATTTATATAAATATATAATTTAATTTTTACTCTAAATTTTTATTTGTTTTTTTTGTTTTACATTTCGATTGCATTTATTTACTAATTTATTTAAAATTGCATCAAATTAATTAAATTTATTTAAAGTATATTTATTTTTATTAAATTAATTAATTATTATATAATTATTTTTAATTCATTAAAATTTAAATTATTTTAATTTTATTACATCAATTATTATTATAATTTATTAGAATATTTAATATTAATTGAATTAAATTAATTAAATTTATTTAAATTGAATTTATTTTATTAAATTAATTATTAGTATAATTAATATTAATTGAATTAAATTAATTAAATTTATTTAAATTAAAATTATTTAATTAAATTAATTATTAGTTGTTAATTCATTGTTAATTCATTTAAATTAAAATTATTTAATTTTATTACATTAATTATTATAATTTACTTGAACATTTTAAAATTAATTGAATTAAATTAATTAAATTTATTTAAATTGAATTTATTTTATTAAATTACTTATTAGTATAATTATTGTTAATTCATTTAAATTGAAATTATTTAATTTTATTACATTAATTATTATAATTTATTTGAACATTTTAAAATTAATTGAATTAAATTAATTAAATTTATTTAAATTAAATTTATTTTATTAAATTAATTATTAGTATAATTATTGTTACTTCATTTAAATTAAAATTATTTAATTTTATTACATTAAATATTATTATAATTTATTGGAACATTTTAAAATTAATTGAATTAAATTTATTTAAATTTATTTAAATTAAATTTATTTTATTAAATTAATATTATAATTATTTTTAATTCATTTAAATTAAAATTATTTAATTTTATTACATTAATTATTATTATAATTTATTTGAACATTTTAAAATTAATTGAATTAAATTAATTAAATTTATTTAAATTAAATTTATTTTATTAAATTAATTATTAGTATAATTATTGTTAATTCATTTAAATTAAAATTATTTAATTTTATTACATTAAATATTATTATAATTTATTGGAACATTTTAAAATTAATTGAATTAAATTTATTTAAATTTATTTAAATTAAATTTATTTTATTAAATTAATATTATAATTATTTTTAATTCATTTAAATTAAAATTATTTAATTTTATTACATTAATTATTATTATAATTTATTTGAACATTTTAAAATTAATTGAATTAAATTAATTAAATTTATTTAAATTAAATTTATTTTATTAAATTAATTATTAGTATAATTATTGTTAATTCATTTAAATTAAAATTATTTAATTTTATTACATTAAATATTATTATAATTTATTGGAACATTTTAAAATTAATTGAATTAAATTTATTTAAATTAAATTTATTTTATTAAATTAATTATTAGTATAATTATTGTTAATTCATTTAAATTAAAATTATTTAATTTTATTACATTAAATTTTATTATAATTTATTGGAACATTTTAAAATTAATTGAATTAAATTTATTTAAATTACATTTATTTTATTAAATTAATTATTAGTATAATTATTGTTAATTTATTTAAATTAAAATTATTTTAATTTTATTACATTAAATATTATTATAATTTATTGGAACATTTTAAAATTAATTGAATTAAATTTATTTAAATTACATTTATTTTATTAAATTAATTATTAGTATAATTATTGTTAATTTATTTAAATTAAAATTATTTTAATTTTATTACATTAATTATAATTTATTTAAATATTTTAAAATTAATTGAATTAAATTAATTAAATTTATTTAAATTAAACTTATTTAATTTTATTACATTATTTATTATTATAATTTATTTGAATATTTTAAAATTAATTGAATTAAATTAATTAAATTTATTTAAATTACATTTATTTTTATTGTATTAAATTAATTATTAGTATAATTATTATTATTAATTTATTTAAATTAAAATTATTTTACTTTTATTACATTAATTATTATAATTTATTTAAATATTTTAAAATTAATTGTATTAAATTAATTAAATTATGTAAATTACATTAATTTTTATATTATTACATTAATTATTAGTATAATTATTGTTAAATCTATTTACATTAAATTTTATTTGAATTTTTTGCTTCTCTTATTAGTAGTATAATTTATTTACAATTTGTCGTGTAAAAATACACGAATAATTAAATTATAAATAATTTATTAAATTTTATATTTTTATCTGTCACGGACAGAAATTTCCATGCATTTTCTTTCCCATAGGCAAACACTTTGACCTCTCAATCCACCGGATATAGTTAGAGAAACATATCTTTTTCTTTACTTTCCATACTATTTTTCACATTCTTTCTTTAACTATATCGCGGATGGGGCCCTATATAAACAATAGGCAAATATCCACACACAACATCTAATTGTTCATTAATTTAATTTAATCTTCCGAACGCCAAGCCGTTCTCTAAATCCTTTTAAAATATTTTTTATATTTTCAGATTGTATTTTATTTCTTTAAATAAATATTTAATATTTATTTTTTATTCTTTTGTCGATAAAAGTAGGTTTTAACTTTTACTTGACAAAAAAGTGGTGCTCCGGGAGAGGCGAATTTCCTACAACTTCAGAATTCAACAGAACAGTGCTAAAGCAAATTCTGGATCGGCCCAGCTCCGACATTCCGGAAACCAATTGCACTTGTTTTTCATTCAACACAAGGCCCAAGCCGAAACTACAAGGGGAAATTCGTCTTCAAACACTCCCTTAACAGCAAACAACAACAAACAAACCAATTACAGTACAAACAACAACAAATAATAATAAACAAATTATTTTAAAAAATTTTATTAAATTCTTATAATTAAATCTGTATTTTAAACGACTAACTTATTGAGATTTAAAAATAAAGAAACGTAGTTTAATCTATTGAAACTTCAAAAACACTTCAATTACCACACTTGATTACGAGCTTTTTGAACACATCAGAAATTTCTTATATTAGCAGAGCTTGAATTACCTAGGCTGCTATTACAAAATGAGTTCTCGAATCTTTGCTGGTCCATTAAAAATGAGACTTGGTCCCCTCAGGAAGCGCACCATAAGCTACATAAATACAGTAAAAGAATTGATAAGCAATGGAATTTCCCAAGAAAACGCGACGAATTTAAAAGGTTATCAATTAAAACTGTCAAAGGCTGTTGAAGTACTAGAACAGATTAATACTGAGTGGGCAAAGCTTATAAGTCTAGAATCACCAGAAAGAAGAGAAGAGATGTTAAAAGATTACAATAGTTATGCAGAGGATGAGAACGGATTCATTGCCTTAATAGAATTAGCTCGGGACTTAAGCTGTGAATTAGAGGCCAATCTCATGGAATTCAACAGTACTTTGCACAACTTAAGCTCATCGAATACATCTATTACACAGTCCAATTCGATTAGACTCCCAATTTGTAATCTACCTAACTTCAGCGGAAAATCAAGCGATTGGCAAAGCTTTTGGAGTCTCTTTGAAATTTCTATAGATAAGAATAACAATTTAGATGACTCGGAAAAATTGACTTATCTATTAGCTTCACTCAATCGCCCGCATCCTTACAATGAGGTTAGTGGATACGCGATTACAGCAGTCAACTATCCGCTCGTTTTGAACCACTTAAAAAAGCGATTCGGGGATAATCATACTATTAAAAGAGAATTATACAGTGAATTAAATAAACTTTGTCCGCGTGCTTCAAAACTGGAGGATGTTAGAAATAATTGGATTACCATTAATCGAGTTACACAACAATTAAAAGCGTTAGGTGAAGATATAGATAATGGAGCGCTAATACAACAAATAGAAAATAAATTCGGAGGCTGGGTTAGTTGTACCATTATGGAAGAGCAAACTAGAAATCCATCCAATTGGGCAGTAGAAAAATTATTAGATTCAATCGATAGACATTTAAAAATAAAGGAAGCTGTTTACGGACAAATTAATCAGAATTCATCAGCTTATAAACAACCACCCACCAGGAATCACAATGTATTTACTCAAATTATTGAACCTAATAGAAATACAAGCTGGAGAGAACAAAAGCAAAACACAAGGCCCGAAATAAACCAATATGCGAAGGATCTAGATAGACCTAAAAGACCGTGCGCATTTTGTGAATTAACAAGCCATAGCTCGATGCAGTGTAGAAATTATGATAATTGGGAAACTAGAATCTAACGACTAAAAGAATTAGGAAAGTGTATAAAATGCTTTGAGAAGGGTCACATCATAAAATTCTGTAAAAACGATAAAATAAGATGCAAAAACTGCTCTCAACCTCATTACCTAGCTATATGCGCGAAAGTGACTAATAAAGAAATTGTACAAAATATAATCGATAATCTTAGGATTAATAAAACAAAAGAGCCAGACTTTTCTGATGAGGATTCAATGTGTATAACCGATTTCATCGAATTAACTAAAATTAATGCAGGCAAAAATGTAAAAGAAGAAATCAATACATTCGCATTAAAAGGAGAAAAAATTAAAACAATATTAATCACAAAGAATATAGAGTATTTAAGAAATCAAGAAACAATCAGAGGACGGACATTAATGGACCCAGGCGCTACTTGTACATTAATTAGCGAAAATTTTGCGCAAAAATTAGGACTTTTAACCCATGATCCCAAACATAAAACTGAAATAGAAATTGATGCATATGGCGGTCGAAAATCAAGATTTATTTCTACACGTATTAAATTCGAAATGAAATTAAAGGATGGATCTAATTTAATGATAGAAGGATTTACTACACCCAATCTAGATCAAATGAAAATTTATTGTCCTTCTAGTCAAAGAGATTTTTGGTTGTACGAAAAAAACGAAATAAATGTAAAGAAATGCACTCCAGACGTATTATTAGGTTTAGCCGACGTTTTAAATATTCTAGAAAGTGTAGAAAAATTAAGAGAACAGCGCTTTCTACTTCATACTAAAGTTGGGCCAATAGTTTGTGGAAAGGCTAGAATAAAAGAAATGGAAGAAGAGAATGAAAGTCAAGACGAAAATCAGTATGTAATGATGGTAGAAAGTAAAATTATTGAGAAAATTGAAAAGGACTTTCTGAACATCGAGACTACTAATATTAGAGAAACTGCCCAAAAGTCTCCAAACGATAAACAGCTTAAACAAATAATTCACAAATTACCCGATGGAAATTTACAAGATCCTTGGTCTGGGCAGTTAGATTTTAAAAATGTAGTAAAAACAAATGTTGACATCAGAACTCATCGAGTTAATGCCACTTCGGAAAAATATTCAAAAAGGCCAAAACCAAAAAATCCAAAAGGACATCCACATATTGGAGTAGTCCAAATAAATAATGAGACATTACAAAACGGATGTTTGAAAATTGGAAAAGTAATAGAAAATAGAAATAATCGATCAATAAAATTTAAAATGAGAAAGGGAAAAACGTTGGATAGACCACACGATCACCTTCATAGTCGCAAAAATCCAGTAAATGACAATAGCATTTTTAGAGAACAGAACTTCCCTAGTGAAATTAAGCACATCAAAAAAGTATTTACAAATACAATACTTCTATGCTTAATTCTTTCTACGATTATACCAGGAGGATTTTTGCAATCACCAATGTTATGCCCAGAGCAAAACAAAATGTATTGGCGAATAAAAGAAAATCACCGACCTTGTATAAATTTTACAAAGGACCCATTGTTACCAATAACACATAATTTTGACATATATCAACCCAACATAGATTTAGTATCAATTCCAGCAGCTCATTGTTCTATGTTAGGCACCAAATATAAATTTAAAACTGATTTAATAAATAATCCCCATCTTATCCTAACAACTTGGAGAGATGAGGTCAGTGTTGAAGAGTGTAATAGAATATGGAAAAAGTCAAGATGTAGACTAGGGGTATTAACAGGATCTGGAAACACAAGCCACACTAATAATGAAGCCAAAATTGAATATTCTTACTGGTCTATCGGCTATAAAGAAACAAGTGAATTAAATTGTTTTCTGAGCAATATAAGCATCTATGTAAAACCGGACTCATTGATAATATTCTCACCAGGACTTGACATCTCTCATTGTAAATATGAAAATAAAGCATGCTTACTAGAGGATGATTCATTAATTATATGGGAGATTAGAAAAGAAATTAACGAAAAGTTGTGTAAATTTTCAAAAATTAGAAAATGGAAAGGAACATGGATGGGTAAAATTTGGTTAGCTGAGAATAAGGAAATAGGTCTTTCATTTGCAAATAATCCTACAAAAATAACTGATTGTCAAAGAGAACTCATATTAAGCGAACAAAGATATGCAGTTCCATCGCCACAATACCAGATATTTAATATGAAAATGATAAGAAAGAAAAGGGAAAATGAAAAAATACAAACAGGAATAATTATGTCTAATCAATTAGCAGCAGAACTCACAGCTAGCGAAACACTTACCACCGAGAAAATAAGAAAAGTCCTCAATCATATGACCAATATACTTTGTGCGCGAGATATAAATAATTTTCAGAATGAAATAATTTCGGGAATTGATGCAAATGTAGTAGCTAGAATTTTAATGAATACCCCATATATAAAAGGAAAATGGATATCGAAAGAAATACTAGAAACAAAGACTTGCCTCCCAATACCAGTAGAAAATATAACATACATAAGGAATTCAAAATGCTACAAAGACATCAGTATAAACATTACAATAAAAGATACACAAATAAAAGCATTTCTTGAACCCCATACATTAATAATAAAGGAAAACTCAACAGAAACACCATGTTCTGGGACACAATTCACCACAATATTTACTGAAAATAAACTTATGAAAATAAATCAAAAAACAGGAAAAAGTAAAGAAATTCCACAAGAACAGATTCATGATCTAACCTTAAATAGTCGGCAAGATATAAATAACCCAGTAATAGAAACACATGCATTTCACAACTTGATTATAAAAAATTACACCGACCCTAGAATAGAGATTCTACAAATGTTCCAAACATATAGTATTGACAGAAAGTTTGAGCAAGAAAAGATACAAAAAGCCTTAAACAATAAGGAATACATACACAATTCAGAAGAAACAATAAAAAATCCAATATTAGATTTATTCAATTACATTTGGACAATAAACCTAGAAAAACTTTGGATTAGAGTAGTCGCTACGTATATAACATATATTTGGCTTTTTGATAGCTTTCTCCCATTTCTATTCAAACACATAAAAAACACGAGACTAGGAAGATTTTTAAAACTTATACTCACACTTGCAGGAAAGAAGATAGATGAAAATAAATCGGAAGACATCATGATGCATACAATTTTGAAGAAAATTAAAGAAGAAAAGGAGGAGGAAGAAAATACACGACTTCGCTTGGCGGGCAGTGTCGTGTAAAAATACACGAATAATTAAATTATAAATAATTTATTAAATTTTATATTTTTATCTGTCACGGACAGAAATTTCCATGCATTTTCTTTCCCATAGGCAAACACTTTGACCTCTCAATCCACCGGATATAGTTAGAGAAACATATCTTTTTCTTTACTTTCCATACTATTTTTCACATTCTTTCTTTAACTATATCGCGGATGGGGCCCTATATAAACAATAGGCAAATATCCACACACAACATCTAATTGTTCATTAATTTAATTTAATCTTCCGAACGCCAAGCCGTTCTCTAAATCCTTTTAAAATATTTTTTATATTTTCAGATTGTATTTTATTTCTTTAAATAAATATTTAATATTTATTTTTTATTCTTTTGTCGATAAAAGTAGGTTTTAACTTTTACTTGACACAATTAATTAAATTGACTAAATGAATTAAATTTATTTGAATTTTAGTGGTTTTATTATTAACATTATAACTTATTTAAAATTAATTAAATTAATTTAATTAAATTAAATTTATTAAATTTATTTGAATTAAAATTATTGAAATTAACTCTGTTTAAAAAAATATTTAAATGAATTAAATTAAATTGATTATCATATTTATTATAAAATAAAAGTTAAATTACAAATTACAATTTAAAAAATTCAATTAATAACATTATTTTAAAAAAATCAATTTTTTATTGCTAAATAAATATTTAAAAACATCTCTTTTCTTTTTTTTTTCTATTAAAACTCGCGCATATTCCTACACTCAAATTTAATTAAATATTATAAAAATTAATTTACAAGTTTTTTAAAAAAAATAAATCTACCCCCTGACTAGATCCACGAGAGCCCCCGCTGAGATTTGCATTTCTAATCGCACGACCCTTTAAAAATTTAAATTTAAGCGATTAAATGAAAAAATTGATGTACCCCACGCGATGAACCACTTGTCCCCGGATTTCCACTAACATCGTTCATAACCATTTGGTTCTATAAAAATTAAATTTGTTAAATTTTGCTATATTTCTGCAAATTATACCCCACGAGCTGATGATGATCCAATAACTGGGAGTCCTGCGCCCCCGCTTTCACTCATGTTGGACATTGGAGTTCCCATGTTATTGTTGGCAGTTATTCCGAAATTATTATTATTGCTTATAATTCCACTGTTGTTTCCATTTGCATCCTCCCGTGGAGTTGCTGGCATTGCATTGCCAATAATTTGCATAGTACTGGACCTCGAGAATCTCAAAACATAAGGAAGAGATCCTGTCCAGTTATTGCGAGCCCCCGTTTGTTCTACAATTGTCAACATAGAAAGTCTAACAATCTAAAATTTTATAATAATAATTAAATTGATTTTAAAAAATTACATCATTTTGCCGAGCAGGTTCTAAAATTTGCGCACAACCATCGTAACCATAAATCCCAATAGATTGAAGATCATTTGTGGAGCCCACCTCCAGCAGCAAATCCGCCCTATCAAAAGCCCTCCGCATTGTAGGTCCTCTATGGGAATAAGTGACACGACCTGTTAGACTACTAAAAAAATTTAAAAAAAGTAAAAGGAGACAAACTCGAATAGATGAGTCGCGCGCCACCCGCAGAAAAGGTAGTTACTAGACGTATAAAAAGTTCTCGGATCCAAATTTGGAATTTGAAGAGCTGCTGCTGGAACCGCCACCGCCGTTGCTCTAGCCCTTTCAGCTGCAATTATTCCTTCAATCTGAAAGTAAATCCAAATTTTAGTTTAGTTCGCAAAAATATTTTAAATTTTTGTTTTGAAAGTAGAAAATTTTTTAAAATAACTTAATATTAAATTTAATAATTAATTAAAAAATTACATCAAGCCCCACGCTGTTATTGTCGTTGTTTACAATATCCATTCGCTGCCTTCGGGCTTGTGGCTCGCCGTCCTGGGAATTTGGAGTTGTTGTTGAAGTTCTACGACTCATTATTATTATTAAACTGGAATTAAAATTAATAAATATAAATTAAAATAAATTTTTTTTAAGTAAAAGCAATATGGAGGGGAAATAATAGAAATGGACAAAAATAAGCAAAAATAAATAAACTGATCACTTAAAAGTAAAAATGAATTTTTACGCCTCCTCTGGACTTTAGCCACGTCCACTTTTTTTTAACTTTACTTAAAAAATGTTTATTACTTGATAGATAAGATCGGGTAAGAACAAAACATAGAGCGGGGGCAACTTAGCTCTACAACTTTGCCCCCGCTCTGTTTAGCCACGTCCCTTTTGTTTAGTTAAAAAAAACAACTTCTAAAATTGTTTAGTTATATAGATTACGAAAGTTGCAAAGAGAAAAAATTTTTGAATGATTAAAAATTAAATAAAGTGCTCATTTAAAAATGAAAGGAAATATTTTTACTTAAAAATAAACTTAGCTCTACAAAAAAAATAGAGCGGGGGCAACTTAGCTCTACAACTTTGCCCCCGCTTAATTTAACCACGTCCCTTTTGTTTGGTTAAAAAAACTTTTAAAATTGTTTAGCTAATTAAAAGATAATATCAGCAAAACACATAGTTTAGGACAAATTTTTTATATGAATGCAAAAAATAGTTTATTGAATAATTAAATTTTTTAAGTTTTGTATTTCCTTTTGGTTAAATTTTAGATTAAAAAATTTTGGATTAAAACATTTTTGATTAAAAAATTTTAGATTAAAAAACTTTAGATTAAAAAATTTTATATTAAAAATATTTATATTAAAAAAATTTTTTTTAAAAAAATTAAAAAAATTTTTTTTTTAAAAAAATTAAAAAAATTTTTTGTATTAAAAAAATTTTTTATATTAAAAAATTTTTTGTATTAAAAAAATAAAACTATTTTTTGTATTAAAAAATTTTTTTTAAAAAAATTAAAAAAATTTTTTGTATTAAAAAAATTTTTTATATTAAAAAATTTTTTGTATTAAAAAAATAAAACTATTTTTTGTATTAAAAAAATTTTTTTATATTAAAAAATTTTATATTAAAACAATTTTTTAGATTAAAAAATTTTATATTAAAAGATTTTTACATTCGAAAAATTTTAGATTAAAACATTAAAAATTAAAAAAATTTTGTATTAAAAAATTTTAGATTAAACAAACTTTAGATTAAAAAATTTTAGATTAAAAAATTTTATATTAAGAAATTTTAGATTGAAAAATTTTATATTAAAAAAATTTTAGATTAAAAAAATTTTAGATAAAAAAATTTTGGATTTAAAAATTTAGATTAAAAACATTTTAGATTAAAAAATTTCAGATTAAAAAATTTTAGAGTAAAAAACATTTAACAAATTAATATTTTAAATTAAATATAAAATTAATCCAATCCAATATCGTCATCATCATCGCTATCCGTCTCGTCCCACATTGATCGTGAAGCCCCCGCTTTGGCTTTATCGTCATCATCACTATCCGGCTCGTCCCACATTGATCTCGAAGCCCCCGGTTTGGCTTTATTCTCGACATCCTGCCGAGTTTGCAGCGTTTCATTGTGGACATCCTTATAGCGCGGGGCATTGCAAAAGTTTGCTTTGTGCCCCTAAACAAATTATATTTTATTTATTTATTTAAAAGAATATTTTTACAGTTTTGCCACAGTTCCAACACTTGCTCGGCTGCCCCCGCTTAGCAATTCCTCTTGCATCAGGATGAGTAAATGGACACGTGCTGGCGCTATGTGTTTTAGTCCACTGCCCACAGGAAAAACACCTCAGCTTACAACCAACCACCCACACATTGCCCGCACTGTCCTTTCGCCCAGAGCCCCCGCCATTGCTGCAGAATCTTGTCTATATAAACATATTTTGTTTCGTTAAAAATACAGAAAATAGACCTGATGCCCCACGCTCCCACAATGTAAACATTGGCCCCCGCTTGGATCCTTTACAACCGGTTCCCTCTTTCCATAAAGCCTGATCGCTTCAGCAAGACTCAAATGTTGTTCATGTGCTGCCGGGTCCGCGCTCAAGTCCCAGAGGCGATATCCATCAGTATTAACTTGGTTCATTGCTAAAATAGCTTTTTTAATATTCCTAAAATAACTTTTTTAATACCCCAATATTTTCAACTCAAGAAAGATTTTTTAAAAAAATTTTGGTTTTTTGAATAAGATAGCCAAAAGCCTTGTGTGCCAGTTGACAAGCCTCTAATCCCCCAGCCCCCGCTTTATCAGTATGCCATTTCAGCAGACATTTTCTTGCCACTCTCTTCACTAAAATTTTTTATTTATTAAATTTATTAAAATTTATTAAAATTATTAAATTTATTAAAATTAATCAAACAAACATTCATCCCACGATCTAAGAGATCGTCGTCCCTCAACATCCACGTCCAAGCATGCCCCCGCGTCAAACAATGCCACAAAATCCATATGGCCAAAGCAGCTCACAAAATTAAACAAAAAAGCCACAATCTCCGCAAAAATAATTTGCGGATGCACATATTTCCTTTCAGTCCTACAATTTTTAACATTAAAGTTTGTCCGATTATCATAAAAATTAAACCTGAACACTCCTTCCCCATTACCATCCACACCAATCTTCACTTCCTGATCCACATAAGGCGAATTTAAGCCCCCGCGGGTAAAATAGGCAGATTTCTTTACAATATCTTCAATATCCTTTTTCTCTACATTATAGCCCCCGCTCATTATTAAAATTTAAAATAATTATCTAAAATTTAAACATTGAAGAATAAAAGTAAAAATATTTTATGAGTCATTATTTTTTTATTTTGGTCAAAAACATAAGCTTAAAAATGGATTGGCAAAAAAAAAGAGAAAAAACGGACGCTAACAAGTAACAAACATAGGAAGATATCGATTTAGCCTTTTATTTTCTTTTATTGTCCATTTTTTGTTTTTGGCGTTTTCACTTTTTTCCATTTGAAATTTGTCATTTTTAAATTCGACATTTTGACAATTGACGTTTTGCAATGGTGGTCTTTTGTCCGCCCCCGCGGAAACTATTCTTCGACTTTTGGGTTGGATTGCGGGCGGCGGGCTTGGTTGCGGGCGGACCCCTCCCCTATTAAATTAGCGATTAATCAATCGATAATTTAATAGGGGACAGATAGTAGTGTTTTGAATTGAAGCATTTTCTGTGCTTCAGTTTTGAATTGAAGCATTTTCTGTGCTTCAGTTTTGAATTGAAGCATTTTATGTGCTTCAGTTTTGAATTGAAGGATTTTCTGTGCTTCAGTTTTGAATTGAAGCATTTTATGTGCTTCAGTTTTGAATTGAAGCATTTTCTGAACTTCAGTTTTGAATTGAAGCATTTTCTGTGCTTCAGTTTTGAATTGAAGCATTTTCTGTGCTTCAGTTTTGTATTGAAGCATTTTCTGTGCTTCAGTTTTGAATTGAAGCATTTTCTGTGCTTCAGTTTTGAATTGAAGCATTTTCTGTGCTTCAGTTTTGAATTGAAGCATTTTCGGTGCTTCAGTTTTGAATTGAAGCATTTTCTGTGCTTCAGATTTGAATTGAAGCATTTTCTGTGCTTCAGTTTTGAATTGAAGCATTTTCTGTGCTTCAGTTTTGAATTGAAGCATTTTATGTGCTTCAGTTTTGAATTGAAGCATTTTCTGTGCTTCAGTTTTGAATTGAAGCATTTTCTGTGCTTCAGTTTTGAATTGAAGCATTTTCTGTGCTTCAGTTTTGAATTGAAGCATTTTCTGTGCTTCAGTTTTGAATTGAAGCATTTTCTGTGCTTCAGTTTTGAATTGAAGCATTTTCTGTGCTTCAGTTTTGAATTGAAGCGTTTTCTGTGCTTCAGTTTTGAATTGAAGCATTTTCTGTGCTTCAGTTTTGAATTGAAGCATTTTCTGTGCTTCAGTTTTGTATTGAAGCATTTTCTGTGCTTCAGTTTTGAATTGAAGCATTTTCTGTGCTTCAGTTTTGAATTGAAGCATTAGTAGTATATACACACCTTTTAAGACAAAACAAGTTTTGTCTTAAAAGCAGCGTAAATTAAAAAATTAATAAATTAAGAAAAATAAATTTTTTAAACAAATTTTTAAATAAACTTTAATTAATATATCGAAAAATTTTTTAATTAAATCCTATAAGATTAAAAGCAAAAATTTTTAAAAATTAAAAGTTGTGCAAATCTTAATATCTAAAAAATAAAAATTACTTTTTAAGAAAAAACTTTTTAAAAATTCATATTTATTCCTCGAAAATTATTCTATGTAAAAATTTTTCGTTGAAATAAATATAAATTTTTAAATAAGTGATTTTTTGAATAAATTAAATTAATTTTTGTAGCAATTTTTAAATTAATTTTTGAAGGAAAGCAATAAAATATTTCTAAATTAAAATCCTTAAGCAATTAAAAATTTGTAAGTGAGAAATTGTTAAAATAATAAATTTTTAAATAATTAATTTTTGAAGAGATACATTTTTAAAAGCTTTTGAAAAAATTATTTTTAATTATTTAATTTTTGTCATAATAAAATTTTTAAATTATTAATTTTTGAAGCAACAATTTATAAATAATTAATTTGTTTAAATGAAGTTTTTAAAAATTTTTAATTTAATAAATATAAAAATTCCAATAATTAATTTAAGAAGAATTAATTTTAATAATTTTAAATAAAAATTATTAAAGAAAATAAATATATATTTTTTAAATAATTAAAGTTTGAAGAATAAAAGTAAATTTTTAAAAATTTCTCCTTCAAAAATTAATTACTAAAAAAATAAATATTTTTAAAAAATTTTTGAATAAATAAATAAATTTTAAACAAATAATATTGGAAGGAAAATGAAAAAGGGAGGAAACATTTATATCTTTTTACACTTTAAATAAATAAACAAAACAAAAAGGAAAGACAAGGAAAAATTAAAGATAAAAAAGTTTGGATAAATTATAAACAAATATTTTCAATTAAAGATCAAAAATGCGTTTTTTGCACATTACAATATTTTTTGGTTTTTTGCACATTTTTACAAATCTATCAGAATTTATTTAAACATATTTGTTTATAATTTATTCAAACTTTTTTTCTCTTTAATTTTTCCTTGTCTTTCCTTTTTGTTTTGTTTATTTATTTAAAGTGTAAAAAGATATAAATTTTTCCTCCCTTTTTCATTTTCCTTCCAATATTATTTGTTTAAAATTTATTTATTTATTCAAAAATTTTTTAAAAATATTTATTTTTTTAGTAATTAATTTTTGAAGGAGAAATTTTTAAAAATTTACTTTTATTCTTCAAACTTTAATTATTTAAAAAATATATATTTATTTTCTTTAATAATTTTTATTTAAAATTATTTTTTTAATAATTTTTATTTAAAATTATTAAAATTAATTCTTCTTAAATTAATTATTGGAATTTTTATATTTATTAAATTAAAAATTTTTAAAAACTTCATTTAAAATTATTTATTTAATCAAAAATTAAATATTTAAAAATAATTTTACTTCAATAATGACTTAATTAAAATTTTTATTTAATCAAATTATTTAAAAATAATTTTTATTCAATGATTTAGTAATTTTTCTTGGAAATTTTAAAAACATTTTCTTCATCAGAAAATTTAATTATTTAAAATAATTTTTCAACAAAAAGTTACAAATTCTTCTTGGAATATTAAAAAAATATTTTCTCATCAAAAAATTAGGTAGGTAAAAAATTTTTTCTTCAAAAAATTATATTTTTAAATTATTTTTCTTCAAAAATTAATTACTAAGAATTTGTCTTGAAAAATAAATTATTTAAAAATTTTTCTTCAAAATTTTAAAAATATTTTTTAATCGAAAAAAATTTTCTATTTTTCTTCTAAAAATTGAATTTTTAAATTATTTTTCTTCAAAAATTAATTACTAAAAATTTGTTTTGAAAAATAAATTATTTAAGAATTTGTTCTTCAAAATTTTAAAAATATTTTTTAATCGAAAAAATTTTTTTATTTTTCTTCTAAAAATTGAATTTTTAAATTATTTTTTTCAAAAATTAATTATTAAAAATTTGTCTTGAAAAATAAATTATTTAAAAATTTTTCTTCAAAATTTTAAAAATATTTTTTAAACGAAAAAAATTTTTTATTTTTCTTCTAAAAATTGAATTATTAAATTATTTTTCTTCAAAAATTAATTAATGTAAATTTTTCTTCAAAATTTTAAAAATATTTTTTAATCAAAAAATTAAATAGGAAAAAATTTTTTCTTCAAAAAATAATCTTTATATTATGTTGTCAAAAAATTATTTATAATTTTTTATACAAAATCAATTATTTATATTTTATTCAAAAATCAATTATTTAAAAATTTCTTAAAATTCTGAAAAGATATTTCAATTCGAAAATTTAAAAATTTTACTACATATTAGACATAAAATCTAATTTTTAACATTTTGTTTTATTTGTATATAAAATTTAGTTTCTATTAAATATATTTAAAAATTAAATATTTTAAAATTTATTTAATTTTATTAAAAAATAAAAAAAATATTTTAAATCCTAAAAATTTATATAAAATTAAAAATTATGAAAATATTCAATTCAAAATTTTATAAAATAAATATATTAAAAATATTTTAAAAATTTTAATAAACATTAAAAATTTTAAAATTTCATTAATTATTAAAAGTAAATATTTGGAAAAACTTAATTAAACATTTAAAAACAAAATCAAAAATTTTTAATAATATGTTTTATTTAATTAAAAGGTGGATATGAAAATATAGGATAAATTAATGGGATAGAATATGGGAAGGATAGGTTAATGAATAATAAATATTAAAAATTTCTGGCTGCTTTTATATGGCTCATTCAGGCAGAAAATCCAAAGTACACTCCAATAAATCAAAGATTGTTTAAACCAAATGTGTTTATTTTTTGGTTATATAAAAATTTAAAAATTTTAGGAGAGATATTAGGATATAAACACTTTGATTAGTAATTCTATACTATATTTATTTGTTTTTACGGAAGAACTTTGCTTTTTTAGCGAGCAAAGGCTAATCACCATTGTTTATACAAAGTTACAGATATAAAAAATATGAATAATTGTTTTTAAAATAAACAGAGCGATAGACTGCACTGTTTTCGCAAAAAAAGAGCAAAGTTTTTCCGTAAAAACTAATAAAAATATTATAGGATTACTAATCAAAGTGTTTATATCCTAATCTCTCTCCAAAATGTTTAAATTCAATCCTTCAATAAACACATTTGGTTTAAACAATCTTTGATTTATTGGAGTGTACTTTGGATTTTCTGCCTGAATGAGCCATATAAAAGCAGCCAGAAAATTTTAATATTTATCATTCATTAATTTCTACTTTCCCCTTTTATAATATATTTAATAATTACTCTTTTATATAATTTTAAATTACTTACCCCATCCATTAAAATAGCTCCAACCTTAATTTATTTTTTTAATTTTTTAAAATTTGACTTAATATAATTTTAGTTTTTTAAAATGTAATTACCCACACATAACTATTAAATATTTTAAAATCCGTTTTAACATTTGGCTTTTCATAATTTAAAAATTTTCTTTTAGAAGTTAACCTCACACTTTTTAAGTTTTTAATAAATAATCAACCCTTCATAGCTTTTAAAACATGTAAATTTATTTCAATAAGCCCATCCCCTTATATTTTTAAAAATTTTCAAAAAGTAGTAACCCCTACCCTCATTTTTTAAAAAATTTTTAGCCCCGCCGCTTATAATTTTTAAAATTTTTCTATCCGTGAGTAACCCACACTTCTATTTAAAAATTTCAATAAATAGTAACCCTACCCACCTCATATTTTTTAAAAATATTTCAATAAGTAGTTACACCCCTACCCACCTCATATTTTTTAAAAATATTTCAATAAGTAGTTACACCTCTACCCGCCTCATATTTTTTAAAAATATTTCAATAAGTAGTTACTCCCTACTCACCTCATATTTTTTAAAAATATTTCAATAAGTAGTTACTCCCTACTCACCTCATATTTTTTTAAAAATATTTCAATAAGTAGTTACCCCCTACCCACCGCATATTTTTTAAAAATATTTCAATAAGTAGTTACCCCTACCCACCGCATATTTTTTAAAAATATTTCAATAAGTAGTTACCCCTACCCACCTCATATTTTTTAAAAATATTTCAATAAGTAGTTACCCCCTACCCACCTCATATTTTTTAAAAATATTTCAATAAGTAGTTACCCCCTACCCACCTCATATTTTTTAAAAATATTTCAATAAGTAGTTACCCCCCCTTCATTCTTTTTAAAACCAGTAGTTAGTCCCCCCGCTTCATATACTTTTTAAAAAGAACCCTAACCCCTCATATTTTTTAAAAATATTTCAATAAGTAGTTACCCCCTACCCACCTCATATTTTTTAAAAATATTTCAATAAGTAGTTACCCCCTTCATTCTTTTTAAAAACCAGTAGTTAGTCCCCCCGCTTCATATACTTTTTAAAAAGAACCCTAACCCCTCATATTTTTTAAAAATTTTCAATAAGTAGTAACCCTCCCCCTTATATTTTCAAAAATTTTTCAAAAAGTAGTAACCCCCCTTCATTCTTTTTAAAAATCAGTAGTTAGTCCCCCCGCTTCATATACTTTTTAAACAGAACCCTAACCCCTCATATTATTTAGAAATATTCAATAAGTAGTAACCCTCTTCATTCTTTTTAAAATTTTTAAAGCAGTAGTTAGTCCACCGCCGCATATACTTTTTAGAAAGTTTTAATTAGTAGTAACCCTAAACCCCCATATTTTTAAAAAAATATTCAATTTAAAAATATTCAACCCTACCACCGCATATTTTTTATAAATTTTCAATAAGTAGTAACTCCTCCTTCATTCTTTTTAAAATTTTTAATGCTCTCTTTCAACTTTTCAAAAATTTTCATTTAGTAGATACACTTAATACTTTTAAAACACTTTTCAATTATTATTAAATCCCAACGCGCCACAATTTTTAAAGATTTTTTAATCAGTAGTTTTTACACTTAGTTTTAAAACATTTTTTTAAATGAGTTGTAACACTAATCTAAAACATTTTCATAATAGTTAAACCCCGTCCCTTGTACCTTAACTTTGTCACCTTTCGTTTTATATTCAAATTTATTAAGCATTTTTATTTAATAGCTTTTATTTTAAATAAATTTTATATAGATTTGCAGAAAATGGATCAAACCGTGGATTTCAATTCCCGCGGCAATAATAAAGGTAAATGATAAAATCGCTAAATGTTTAATTTACATATGGCATTATTATCATTTACAGAAGCAATGATTACGAATGACAGGGATGGAGATACTCGTAATATGCTCAATGATGATTGTTCTGTGAAGGCAGCAACGCCAATAGAAGGTGATTTTTACATATTTTCTTATGTTAAAAGAATTTTAGCTATAACTATTGCGGAACTTGAAGAAGTTCGTGCTTTCATAATTGAACAGCGAAAGAAGAAGGAAGCCGCTGAAGCGCGTCGGAGACGCTCAATCACAAAATCAAGTACTACACTAAGTTCAGTATCTTCTAAAAGCAAGCCGCCCTCCGCAAAAAAGATGCAAATTAAAAAGGTCAAAAAAACTGGTCATAATGATGGAGTGATAAAAGTAAAAAATTTGAATGTTATTTCTAAAATTCAAAAAATTAAGGCAATTGTTGAGCGTAACAAAAACGAAGAAAATATTGAGCCCGTTGATGAAGTAATGATGGACTATGAGGATGAAGAGGATGATTCTGAAGATCCTGACTCCAATGAAATTTTTGATTTAGGCGATAATGAGGAAGAGTACAAGAAAATTAAATCTGAGCGTACGTTAACATTAATTTTATAAATAAAGAAATTTCAGGCCAACAACGTGCAATGAATTTAGTGCCAGAGGGAGTACTCAACCGTGCACAGATTCTCAAGGAGCAGCGCAAAGGGCTGTTCATATACCAATGCACTGAATGTCGCGATGATCAAAAGAAGAGAGAATATTTTCTTTTCAAATGCGGGAGTTCAGATAATGCAATCCTTACAATGGAAGTGTGCGCTGAGGATTTGGACAAAAATATTTTGTTGGGGATGAATTATTCAGGCCCTTGGGGTAAATTAATATTTTAAAATAATAAACAAAATTTTTAAAGGACAAACATCAAAAAATTTGAAATTTGATCAACAAACATCGAGCTTTGAAAAAGGTATAGAATTTTTAAAATTTTTTAATAATTATTTTTTAGTTGCGGGAGTCTACTATACTCGACGAGGACCGAACATTGCTAAAGGAAATGACAACAAGCTTTTAAGCCTGTTGAAACTTTGTTGGATCCTGCACCAGGTATATTTTTATAAAAATAAATAACTATTTTTTACATTTAGTGTGATTATTGTAGCCGTTTACAAACGTCTCTGGCAAACGACTTGTTTTTGCAAAAATGTGGTGAAAAATATGAATTGAACTTTATTGTAAGTAGAAGTAAAAAACTAATTAATAAATATATTTAGCTTTGTCCTATATGTTTGGCAGCAAACAAAGAATTTCAACAGAAAACATATAATTTATTCAACACCTTCAACAAGAACAAATAATTACGATATATTCTTTTGTTGAATAAAATTTCTATTATTGTTTTGAATTCTATTAATGGCGTTTTTTCGCTTATATTTTCAATTATGTTTCATCCTTTTTTAACTTATATTTTAGCTGAAAATATCAACACGGATTTGGAAAAATGTTTGATTAATTTCCTTTGTATTTTAAATTAATATTTCAGATGGATCGACATGTGGCCGAGGTTGCTATTGAGTCACTCAAGGAAAAACGCATCCGATTAGCTCATCAACTTGAGGTGTTAATGGGAATTGAATTAGATGAAAAACAATTGAAAGAGGATTTTTATGCAGCATTCATTAAACATCACAGAAAGCAATATCCTCAAATTACGATTGGCCGAATACACGAATACTTTTTGAAGCAACGAAATGCTTTGGGAAGACAAGTTATTTTAAAGACTTATAAATTTAATTAAATATTTTCAAGGCGATTGTCGATGTTGTAAAGGATGAGTTGTACACTGCACTTGGCAACCCAAATAGCCAATTTTGGGAGCAAATAGATTTGGAAACGGCCATTGATATTTGTTGTTATGCGCGATACATAGATCCAAAGAAACGCAGAGGTATTTTTTAATTGAAGATTTTTGTAAATTGGATTTTCAGAAAATTCCCCAATTATTATTATGAATGATATAACCAAACGTGTTGAGTCGCAACTTAACTTCAATGAGGAAGGTGAAGGCACATCTGGGACTATTACCATGGAGCATGCAGAGGTTGCTAATATTTTTGAAAACAACGAGGATATGCAGACAGAAGATTGGTGAAAAATATTGTGATTTGTTTAAACATTATTTTCATGAAATAAATAATATAAAATTCATTCATTTTTAATTTAGCGTTAATTCGCAGTTATATTTTAAATAATTAATTTTTGTGTTAATTTAAAAAATAGATGAGTCGCTCAAAAATTGTTGGCGAATTTCCAATCAAACATTTTTACAATGAAGAAGTATCTGAGAACATCAAAAGCACAAAATTTAAAATAGGAGTTTTTAGGTATAATAAAAATTTGTATTAATTAAATTATAAATTTCAGAACTGTATTTACAGTTAGGAATGTCGATGACGCACCAGAGGGCAGTGATAAACTATTAGAAGATTTGGTAGATCACTTTCTTGCAAAGGCCGACAACGCTTCAGGTGCAAAATCTGAGAAGTGTTCAATCATAATAAGAAGTTCTGTTCTTGAAAAACCCATTCAAATTCCATATAGAGGTCTTGCTCAGAACACTCCTCAGGTTGTTATGGAACAATTTGATGCCGTTGATCAAAGTGGAAAACGCATGGGCAGACCTTCTCTATACAGTCAGCCTATAAATATTGAGGTAAATATTATTCGTTAATAATTAAATAAATTTTGTTTAGATTGTTATGGGTCCATCGCATGATGAGGCTCTTGAATTATTAAAACAAGACCAAGGAGGAATGGGCAGGAAGTCGAGAAAAATTCACCAAGGAGTTGATATCAACAATTTGATTCCTGTAATTATTTTTTATTATCATCAAAGTTTAAAAATTTAGGTCCATAACGAAACTCTTAACCCTCCATCAAACGTTCATTGTTTAATTCTCGCTGTTCAACTTAAAATACTACATGTCAACCTAGATAAGACAATTTTGGAGAATAAAAAATTCCAAAGGCTTGTTAATGGACAAAATAAGAATGCGAGATCCTACGTGCGCTGCAGAGTATACTTTTGATGAGCATGTTCCGATGTTACAACGTTATCTGAATGTGCGTTGGCCCGGCAAGTACAGAATATCTGTGTTTGGAGAACATGGAAAATTGCGCCCATTATGGAAAGGAACGGAAAGGGCAGAACATGAAATTGCTTTATACTTAAAAGAAGGACATTATTATGGAATCAGAAATGTTAATGCACTTTTTGGTTCGTATTATTGTATTGACTGTGAGGCTCCTTATACAAAGAAAGTTGATCATCGAAAAAAATGCGTCGCTAAATGCCCTCGATGTTGTGGGATGGGTTTTGGATTTCCATGCAGTGCTTGAAGATTTTTCTAAAAAATGTTTACAGTGTTTAAATATATTTAAAAATCCTGACTGCTATAAAAGGCACATAGAGAAAGGAATCTGCAAGATCTTTAAACGGTATTATTAAATAGTATAAATTTATAACTAACTTTTTAGTTGTGAGGAATGCGGACATATCTATCGTGTTAAAAAGGCTAAATCAAAAGAATCTGAAAGCGAATCCACAGATGAGGATGTTGAAAAAGACAACGGGCATACATGTTTTATTCAGTTTTGTTCTCAATGTTTTTCAATGCACAAGCTCGAAGAACAATGTTATGTGCAACCTATTGTACCAAAACATAATCAAGAATATTTATTGGTATTTATTTTTAAATTTTAACAATAAATAGTCTCAGATTGTCTTTGACTTTGAATGTGAGCTAATTTCTCCGACAAGGAATAAAGAATATTGGGATCAGCTACAAAAGGATAATCCTATAGAATTTTTACCTAATGATGAAAATTATCAATTACACCATGTAAACTGTGTATCGGTATTTATTTATTATGTATAAAAATATTAATCAAATTAGGCATTGTTAATGTGTTATCAATGCATAGTTAATGATAACTGGAGAAATGAGAGAACTGGTTCTTGCAAAATTTGCGGGATTAATAAGCCTAGGATGAGAACTTGGACAGCAGCAGACTTTTCAAATCCCTTGCGTGAATTTTTGGAATGGTTGATTAATGGGTTAGGGAATCAGCGAACAGGGAAAACATATGCTATTTCACATTATGGGGGGTTTGTTTAATTATATTCAATTTTCGCATTATTAATTTAAGTCGATATGATATGCATCTGCTATTAGGGGAATTAATCAAACATTTTGGAATTGAGCCTAAAATAACAAGGACAGGAAATAAGCTTTATGAAGTTCTAATTAAAAAACAACGAAGACGCTTTCCTTATATTTCATTTCGCGACTCATTCAATTGGACAATGCTTAAATTGGAACAACTCCCCAAAGCACATGCACTTGAAATCGACGAAGGGGGAAAGTCCTTTTTTCCTCATGGCTGGAATTTCAATAAAAATATGGATGTGCGTCTCAAAGGATTACCTGATCAACAATATTATTACCCTGATTCAATGGGAAAAGAAAGGAGAAAAATGTTTGAAGAATGGTACACAGCAAATAAAAACGAACCGTTTTGCCTTCGTGATCAAATTGTCGAATATTGTCAACAAGACGTGCGTATTCTAGCTCATGCACTTGTGAAGCTTCAACGCCTTTTCTTTGCATTAGCTACAGAGCCTGCAAAGCGCGATGACGTGCTTGTTAATTCAATGACAATTGCAAGCGCTTGTATTCGCCATTTTTGTAAGCTTTTAAAACCTTAAAAGGCTAATAAAAATTTTAAGGTATAAATTATTTGAAAAAAGCCCAAATGGGTATTATTCCCGACAACGGATATCATAAAGATACAAACCAATCAGCAATCGCTTTAAAATATCTTCGATGGCTTTCTCATAAAACAGATCTCCAAATTCAACATCGAGAAAGCCCGGAAGGAGAAAAGAGGGTACGTGTTTCCGACAGAAGTCTTTTACGACTGGATGGTTATATTAAAAGCACTCATGGCGGATGGGACCAAGCTATTGAATTCCTTGGATGTGCCTGGCACGGCCATGAATGGTAATTAACATTCTATGTGAAATAAATTATTTTTAGTTTATATCGCCCACATGAAATTTGTCTAAATGGAAAGACCTCGCTATATAATAAAGATAAACTTGATGAACGTATTCGATTGTTGAAGGAAGCTGGAATTTGGACTATTCCCGTTTGGGAATGTGAAGTAATGAAAGACCTTGAAGAGTGCCTTGAAATGTCTCGTTTCTTTGATAGATTGCCAGACATTGGCCCTCTTTACCCCAGAGATGCTTTCCATGTATGATTTGTTCAATTAATCATTAAATTTTAAATTAAGGGTGGTAGAACAGGTCCTCTTTCGCTTAAATGTGATCTAGAAGGAACGTTTGAAAATGAGTATGAGATCTCATGCTTTGATGTTGTCAGCTTATATCCTGCTGTGAATTTTTACGCCTTTTATCCAATAGGTGAATTCTAATTATTTAAATAATCTTGAAAATTTATTAGGACATCCAAAAGTTTTGGAGTTAAATAAAAATGTAAATTGGACAAAGCCTGAAGACTTACATCCATTTAAAGGGCTATTCAAGATTTTTATAATTCCTCCAGATGATTTATATCTTCCAGTAATTCCTGAAAATATTCATGGAAAATTGGTAGATATTTTTTTAGAAATTTCCATTTATTAATAAACAGATCTTTCATCTCTGCCGTAGTTGTGCCGTGGAAGCATCGCCTGGGTTAGCGATACGTGCAAACCGTAAATATAATAAAGAAATTGGTCATGAATGGTGTCCACACAAAGATGATGAACGAGGATTTGTTAGTACAACCTGTTCAGTGGAACTTGAACTTGCTTTGAAAAAAGGATACCGCGTGACTAAAGTATACAGCATTTATCATTGGGAACAGTGGTCCGACACACTATTACGGCCTTATGTTCAGGATATGATGTGTCTCAAAATTGAGGTCTTAAATATTTTTTATTTATAAACTTTTATTAGGCAAGCGGTTGGCCGAGTAGTGTAATAGTCCCTGGCAATCCTGAGATCGAGGATCAGCGGAAAAAAGAATTTATTGAAAGAAACCAAAGAGAATATGGAATACATTTAGATCCAACAAGGATAGAAAGAAACGAGGGGATGCGTTACCTTGCAAAAACTTGTAACAATTCAATGTGAGAAACTTTTAAATTTGATGTAATATTTAAATTAGGTGGGGCCGATGGGCACTGCGGTGTAATTTGTCTCAGGTATTTCTTGCTTTCAATTTGTCACTGAAATTTTTAGGATTGTATAACTAGCTCTCCTGTCGAACTTCATACCATTCTCAATAATCCGAAACTTGAACTTGGTGCTGTAGAGATGTTGGCTCCAAATCTTTTTTCCGTTCCGTATAAGCATCGAAGAGAATTTGTACGCCCACACGACAAATACAATATTGCAATAGCATTAATTACAACTGCAACAGCCCGAATAATGCTATATGACTATATGGAAAGAATTGTAAAAGAAAAAGATTGCAAGCTACTTTACACAGACACGGATAGTTGCTTTTACTTGCATCGTCGTGGACAAACGCCCCCCTTTCGTGTGGGCGAGATGCTTGGTATGATGGATCGCGAGTATGGGGAATGGAATATCATTGCATTTTATACTGGGGGATGCAAGCAGGTATAAAATTAATTTTGAGCAAACAATTATTTTTAAGTATGCAATGAAAATGAAGCACAGAAATAGTGGTGAAATTAAATTTATTGTAAAATGCCGCGGTTGCTGGGACAAAGTTGATTCCCCTCTAGACTTTAATCAATTCAAGGTTATCCATTAATCGTTTTCTAAATTTAAAAAATCTTTAGAAAATGGTTGAAGCGTATGGAGAGGAGCAGGAGCCTGTCATTCTGGAGAGAATACATTTTCAGCCAAGTTGGAGGAGAGGAGAGGTTACAAGCAGATCTCAAAAAAGGTATTAAATATATTGTTAATTAATATAAATTCCTAAATTCAGACGATATGCTCCAATCTACGACAAAGGAATAGTTGATGATAATTTTGATTGTTATCCTTATGGATACAGAGGCGAACCACTTATTGATCCTATATACCTTGAATAAATTTTAATTAAAAATTTTTCTTAAATTAAATGTTTTAATACAGATATACTTTTATTAATCCAATTAACAGATAATTTCAGATTTGGTTATTTAATACAGATTTGATAAAAATGACCAACAATTTAGGTAAATTTAATTTATTAACTACATTCATATTACAAATTAAGAAATCACTACAGGAATGTTAGAGAATTTAACAATAACTTCAAAGAATATTTGCATCAAGACTACACCGCTAATCAAACTACTCTGCCAATTCAATGGAGGATGTGTACCTGAATTACTAAATTGTGAAATACGAGATAATTGCTCCGAAAATCTAAAATTCATACAATCTCTTGCAAACGAAGAAATCTCAGGAATCGGGCAAAAGGAATTTAACAAAAACAGCATATTTCCTGGAAAGAGATTTTTAGTTACAAACCATCTTAAAAATCGTTTCATCGAAGTGTATCCTAAAAATTTTACGAGTATGGGATCTGATCGAACTCTCGCTCTTCGAGGATTTTTATCCATAACAATAAGGTTTTTTCTTTCTTTAATCATATTATATTTCAAGACAATTCTATTATGTTCGACACTACGTTAATCTTGTTTATCCTCATTTGCCTCTTGTGTGTGTTGCAGGTGGAGGAACACATGAATACTATTATCCTATCGAGTGCTTGGACTTCGTTGAAATAGAGGAACAAACCTGAAATTATTTTTAGCATATTATCATGAATAAATAATTTTTTTAGAATAATTTTTAAATAATTGTTTTATGCACTCTATCTATATTGATTGTTAATACTTATTTTAAGTTTGCAGAATCAATATGATCAGCGACGTCAATATTGGTACAAAATTATATAGAAAATTAATTTATAAATAATTTAAGAATCCGCTTCACTGATGCTTGAACGTCTTCATTTAAAACATGAACAAAATTCTCTACCCCCTGAAGAAATTATTGGGCCACAAAAACAAAATATTTTTATATTCAACTCTCCCAGATGTGGATTTGACAACCGCTTTAAAACAACATTCACATTGCTTGGCCGGTCATTCAATTCAATTGAACAGTATTTCGTCTGGCAAAAGGCTAGATTCTTTGGAGATTTGGAACTTGCTGCAGAAGTGCTTATGCTCAATAATCCAGTTGCAATAAAACGAATTGGAACTCGTGTGAAAATTTATAATAAGAACGAGTGGAATTCAGTTAAAGACAAGGCAACTATTTATTTTTAATAAAATATTAAATGATATTTTATAGATAATGTATACAGGGCTATGGGCCAAATTTACACAAAATCTGCAGCTTTTCAATCAATTACGTGCAACGGGGGATGGTCTTATTACACATGCTTCAGCTTACAATCTCCATTGGAGTAATGGCTTGAGTCATAAAAGCCCTTGTCTGAATGATCCAAGCATTTGGGAGGGAGAGAACAAACTTGGTGAACTAATGATGGAATTAAGAACTGAAATAAACGCAAGTATTTTCTAATTCTTCATAAACATAGAAATTGAATTGTAAATTTTATTTTGAGTTAAGTAAATTTCTTCTTCTGACTTTGCGCCTGTAATAATGCATTTTCCAGTTGTGAATAGTATAATAACGGCTCGTGATTCCTTTAGTCTTAGACACATCCCTGGAAAAAATTCTGGATTGTAGGAGATGTGCCTAGCAAGCCATTTGGGCGGAGAAACCCTCAATGAATCATAAAAAGCTAAAACTTATTTTTTAAATAAAAATCAAAATACCTGGTAAATTTAGAGATCCTGAAAATGTAAATGAAGATACCAAATTTTGAATAATGAAATCTCGCATATTAATCAATATTGTTGATGCCGCGGAAATTAGTTTGACAAAGTATATAATAGCGGTTTCAGAGTCTTTCACAGATTTAGTTCCGACACAAACTATTCGTCCATTCGCAAAAAGTAGTGCTATAGCAATTATTGGTTCTTTAATCTTAACTGTTAGAGCAGAAAAGCGTTCAGGACGATATCTAGCATTAGGAATCATTGATGCAAGTTGCGAAAGATCTAGGCTGTTGTTATTTTCTAACAGACTGGCTGTAGATACCACATTTTGAATTACTGCTTTTTGATACATATTTTAGTTCCTATATAAATAATTACAAGAATTTATATTGTAATAAAAATGTTTATAGCCCCTTTCACTATGATAATTTCGGGTGCCACGGGGAGTGGCAAAACCCAATGGCTACTAAAATTTCTGATGCATAATGACCAGCTCATAGATCCTCCTCCTTCAAAAATATTATATTGTTTTGGAGAAATGAATGAAACTGTCTTCAAGCTTAAAGAAATGGGAATAACTACTTATAACGGGGTTCCAGAAACTGAACTAATTAAACAGCATCAGCTTTTAGTTTTAGATGACTTAATGCTTAATATTCCAAATGATTTCTTAGATTTACTATTTACTCGCGGTTCACACAATTGGGGTGTAAGTGTGATTTTTGTCACACAATCTTTATACGGCCGTAATATAAAGACGGCCCGTGCAAATGCCCATTATATCCTTCTAACAAAAAACCCTCAGGGTCTGTTGCAAGTAAGGACACTAGGCTCACAGCTTTTTCCTAAAATGCTTAATTATTTTCTTGAAGCCTATCGAGATGCAACATCAGAACGTTTTTCTTATCTATTAATAAACATGCATCCTAACACGGATGAAAATATGCGATTATCTTCAAAAATTTTTCCTGGAGAAAAAACTTCTATATATTTGCCTCTGTAATATATAAGTACTCAAAAATTCTTTATAATGAAAATGCCATCATTCAATTATAGCCCATACGTTAAGGAAAACTTTGAGTTTCTCAAACAATTAGCAAAAACTACTTCCGATAAAAAGAAAAACGCGCTCATACTTTCAGCAAGCGCAGATCAAATATTAGCTATTGTTGAAATTTGTGCTAATATTTTGAAGAATAATTTTACCTTGAGCCGGAAGCAGCGCAGAAAATTAGCTCAATTTGCAGATTTCTATAGGGCAATCGCTCGAACTCGTACTGAAAAAAGTGCTAGAAATAGGATCCAGCAAGGGGGTAGTGCCGCTCTAGCCGCTATACTTGTGCCAGTCTTAGGCGCCTTAGCCGAACATATAATCCATAAATTCTCTCAGGAATGAAACATACAAAGAAAATGATCATGGTGCCTGAGAACGAATATCTTACGCTTTTAAGCATGATTAAAAGTGGAGATTATCTACAAACAGAGAAGACACAGACGGATGTCGATATTATGAAAACCCTCGATGACCCTAAAATTTCGGAAGATTTAAAAGCAAAGAAATACAGTTTATTATATAAGAAGAGGCGTCAGCTCAAACATGAGTTGGAAAATCGGCCACAAAAAGTTATTATTGATGAAGTAAAACCCGCTTCAGATGTTGCACCATACTTGCAGGAAAATATCTCTTCTACACCAAAACCAAAATTAATTCCCAGCAAAATTCAAACATATTCTAACACCGAATATCCGTCTGAATCTGAAGTGACTCCTAAGTTGCCGCGAGCAAAAAGAAAAAGTGCGATTCCTTTTTCCAAATTTAAGGGTATTATTGCATCACGCTATTCCACAGAATTGGACAATTATGTAAAAGATAACGCAGAAAAATTCAGAATAAGTAAGAACGGGAGTTTTGAATCTAATGTCCCGGGAAGACTTGTAAAGAATAGCAATTTCACAGATGTTCTCGGATACGTAAAAGGTGAGACATCATCGCCCCCAAAAGGTTTCAGTTTTTTATTTAACCGTCTTTCTAAGGACCCGTTAGTGAAAGAGATGATTAAAGAGACGCGTGGAGAAAGTACTACTGAAGGTAGTTCAACCGATAATCAATCAGGCAGTGGTAAAGGAAAAAAGAGAGTTCTAGTAAAAGTCATGCCTATAAATTCACCTGGATTAGTTCGGCGAAAAAATAAATTTATACCAAAAATATGGGAAAAGCTTTAGATACTTTTTTAGAAAAAATATATTATTCCCTTAATTCTCCCGCTTCATATGCAGGAATAAATCGCGTCTATGAAGAAGCGCGTAGTAAATACCCGAAAATTAAATTTCAGGATGTTTATGATTTTCTGCATAAGCAAAGGGTGTATACGATGCATAGACCCTTAAGAAAAAAGTTTCCCAGATTAGCCACTAGACCAAGCGGCCTGCACACAGATTGGCAAGCGGATTTGGCCATATTTGATCAATTAACTGAACATAATGATGGGTATAAGTATCTTTTGGTGTGTATTGATGTACTAAGTAGAAAAATTTTTGCTGTGCCTGCCAAATCTAAAAGATCCGAAGATATGATTGACGCGTTCGAAAATATTTTTAAGTTTTCAGAAGGGATACTTCCTCATAAATTATATACGGATCGAGGGTTAGAATTTGAAGCGAAACGAATGAAAGAATATTTTAAAAAGAAAGATATTGATAAGCGTGTAGTCTATAGTCCCGATGTTCATGCTTCTATGGCTGAAAGGGCCAACCGTACAATTAAAGAGAGATTGTACAGATACTTTAGCGAACAAAATACGCTTCGTTGGAAGGAAGTTATTCAAAAAATAATTGCAGGAATAAATGCAAGTATTAATCGAACCACAGGGGTAACCCCAAATTCTGTTACATTTAAAAATGCTGGGAAACTATTCAATAGACTATATAAGGGCCCTGAATTTTCACAAAATACTAAATCAAGCTCAATACTGGAGCCAGAACAAATTATTCGTATCACAAAAGAAAAAGGTAAATTCGAAAAGGGATATTTACCCAACTACACCGACGAATTATTTCGCGTGCATATCAAAAACGACAATAGATCACCCATAACATATAAATTAAAAGATTTTGAAGGAAATTTAATTGAAGGAATATTTTATAGAGAAGAATTAGTACCCACACAAGAAGATACTACTCATCGTATTGCAGAAATTTTGAAAACACGTACACGGGCAGGTCATAAACAACATTTTGTTCGTTGGATTGGATACAACGATAATTTTAATAGTTGGGTTAACGATAGTGATATTGTTCGAAGATAAATATGGACTCATTTTATGTAATATTGCCTTCAAATACAGGAGGCGTTGAAGGAAATATAACTTCAAAATTTACTGTTCGAATGCCTGACACGCTTGAATTGGATTCAAATTGGACTGTTGCACTATCAAATATTATATATCCATTTTCCTTTTCATTACTTGGGGATTCTGAAGAACAAGAATCTATAACTGTTTTTCGAAGATATGGGAATGAACTTTATCCTATTCGTATCGAGATACCAGATTTGTCCTATGCCTCAGAAGAGGCATTGGAAGAGTCCATTAATGCAGTTTTGCTTGATACATGGAAAAAAGAATTGGATCGAGAGCGAGAGGAAAAGAGGCTTGAAGAAAATAAAAAGAGAATTTATGGGAATCTTCGTAAAAGAAGAGATGCCGACTCAATACGAGATCAGTATGAAAAACATGGTTATTTCGATCTCAACTCCAATGAACTAAATAAATTTATCAAGCTATTATCTGAAGAGGATGATGCAGTTAGTCCCAAACTTACGAATTTGAGTCCAGGTGAAGGAGATAGAAATATTCGTCTTTTGCCTCCAGCAAATCAAAAATCCATTTACTTAAAAGTTATTGATAAATTTATTCTTTCTCAGCAGGCTCAATTAGAACCTGAGGAACAGCTGGTCAAAAATGGCTATTTCGATATGACAAAACAGATTGCATTTAATTTTATGAAATTTTTAGGTAAAGAAGGAATTCGATTACCTCCTATAAGCCCTCTAGCAGTAGATGGTATAGAAATGGTTAGATTCAATCCACATTCCGATCAAATAGAGAAGATCAAACAATCTATTGAAAAGTTTAAGAATCCTGCTTCAGTTGATCAAACTGAAGAAAAGGTTAAGAAAACAGCAAATGAAATGGAATCTACTCCAGATACTCCGGCTGTTGATCAGACTGAAGAGAAAGATGTTACACCTATTGATGAAGCACCTACTCCGGATATAAAACAGGAAGAGGAAAAATTGCCTTCTGATCATGAGGTTATATTCTCTTTAGGGGATGCCATTCAACAATTGGAAAAGGAAGGTTACTTCGATATGCCAAAGGACATTGCTTATAAATTTATAAAATACCTAAATACGAAAATTAAGGGTGCAAAACTTCCAAATGTATCTACAGTTGCGGGAGGCTCTGTTGAGACAGTTAGATTAGACCCC